>BCLC01000005.1:477467-1077467 GCA_001600855.1 Saitozyma sp. JCM 24511 | reverse complement strand
CCTCTCTCTTGCCACATGCACCGACGACAGCGCTTGCGCAGACATGGCAAGGGCCTCCTGTTGCTCGCTGGCCGCCACAGACCATCCCGCCACTGACCCTCCCCCAGGCACTGCCTGTTTGACCCTGACCAAAGAGTGTCCCCCCCCCAACGCGCTTTGGACTTTTGCGACGACCACATCGTATCATCGTATCATCCATCCATCCCATTCATCCTCACTTCCTTCCTCTCCATCTTCGGCACTGCATCGCTCCTCGCATCGCTCCTCGCCTTGGTCCCTCGCTCTCTCGGCACCTGACCCTCAGTCACTCGTTCATTGCCCCTCGCCCCTCGCTCCGACCATCTGCTTTCTGTAATCCGCTCTCGCACCATGCCCGTCTACGAGGCCACCGCGACCGCCCCGGTCAACATTGCTTGTATCAAGTGAGTCGCCGACGGCGTGGCGAGTTTTGTACTCGTCCGAGCCCATGTTGACAACGCCAGGTACTGGGGCAAGCGTGACACCTCGCTCATCCTCCCGACCAACTCGTCCCTCTCCGTCACGCTCGACCAGGACCACCTCCGCTCGACGACGACCTCGCGCGCGGACGCGAGCTTCGAGAAGGGAGACAGGCTGTGGCTGAACGGTACAGAGGAGAACATCAAGGAGGGCGGGAGACTCGCAGTGTGCATCAAGGAGCTCCGAGGCTGGCGCAGGGAGATGGAGGAGAAGGACGGGGGCTTGCCCAAGGTGCGTCGGCGCCGGATCTGGTCGAGCCGCATTCGACACTCGGACACCCGAACGAATGGAATGAGAAGAGCTAATCTGGCCGTAGCTGTCGTCGTGGCCCCTCCGCATCGCATCGTATAACAATTTCCCCACGGCTGCTGGACTTGCCTCTTCCGCGTCTGGGCTGGCCGCCCTCGTCGCCTCCCTGGCCCAGCTGTACGAGCTGCCCCAGACCCCCTCCGAGCTCTCCCGCATCGCGCGCCAAGGCTCGGGGTCGGCCTGTCGCTCGCTCTTCGGCGGCTTTGTCGCCTGGCGCGAGGGCAAGCTCGCGGACGGCTCCGACTCGCTGGCCGAGGAAGTTGCCCCGCGCGACCACTGGCCCGAGATGCACGCCCTGATCTGCGTCGTCTCTGACGCCAAGAAGGGCACGTCCTCCACCTCGGGAATGCAGCGCACCGTCGAGACCTCCCCCCTCCTCCAGCACCGCCTCAAGGTCGTTCCCGACCGGATGGAGAAGATCTCAAAGGCCATCCTGGAGAAGGACTTTGACACCTTTGCTCAAATCACCATGGCCGACTCGAACCAGTTCCACGCCGTCTGCCTCGATACCTCCCCGCCAATCTTCTACCTCAACGACGTCTCCCGCTCACTCATCGCGCTCATCGAGGAGCTGAATCGCGCAGCCCTGTTGACCACCGGTCACCTCGTCGCGGCCTACACGTTCGACGCCGGACCCAACTGCGTGATCTACGCCCTGGAGCCCACCATGCGCCTCATCATCTCCACGGTCAACAGGTTCTTCCCGCAAGAAGGCCAGTTCCCCGATCCATTCGGCCTGTTCGAGGGTCAGAGCATGGAGGAGACGGCGTTGCTCAACGGCTTCAACGGCGGTGTGATCAGGACGGGAGGATGGGAGAAGGGCGCGGTGAAGAGCTTGATCCACACCCGGGTCGGGGACGGCCCGAGGCGGCTTGGCAAGGAGGAGAGTCTTTTGAAAGAGGACGGGACGCCAAAGACCCTGGCGTGAGCGAGCGTAGAGACTCGGGAAGCGTGACGAGACGAGACGAGACGAGACAGAGCGAGATAAAGGGAAGGATGGCTCCCAGTAGACGGCCATTGGTCATGGACAACTGGTAATACATGCAAGCAAGCAAGCATGATCATGTGACTGTTGATACAATTTGACAGAGTCTCGCTACGGACACAGGCGACATCGCGACAATCTTCCTACCACCACCTGCACCTCCCCTCACGACGTCAGATCAGATATACAATTTCGTCTCGTCGTGATCCGCCCAGCGGATACGCCGACGTCGACGAGTCACGAGTCACGAGTCGATCGGGAAAGCGGAGAGGCCGGACAAATCTGGGAAGTGCTCAACGCCCCGCGCCTAGCGCCTGCTGAGAGAACACTTTGGCGCAGCGGCAGCGGCGGCGGCGCGGGTGATCTTGTTTCGCAGGGCGGACTCGGTCCACTGCGGGTTGTACGTCTTGAGACTGGGTGCCATGGCGGGTGTCTGGGCGATGGGCTTGGTCGCGAGCGTGGAGGACAGTCCGGGGCTGAGATGCGACGTCAGTGATGAAGTCATGGAAGCGACACTGCGAGGTGCCGAGGTGCTGACGTTGACTCACCTCTGCCTGCAGAGATGGGCGAGCTGACGGCCAGTGAAGTTCACTGCCTGGGCGGAGGAGATCATGGCGGGTCTCACTGGGTGTGTCAGTGCGGGTCAAGAGTGGATTCAGTGCGGGGCCAGGACCTTGCTGAAGGAATTGAAAGCGTGATGGACGAGGATGGTTACGTGACCGAGGTTATAAGATCGACGATACAGTGGGGGTGTCTGGTGGCGAGTGGCAACAAGGGAGAAGGCACTCACTGTTGTATAAGTGTTCTTCCGGTTGATCTCGAAATAAGCAGATGCTGATGGGATCCGATGGCGCGATGCGGTGCGATGGGATGTCCTTCTTATACGTGAAGCTTCAGTGTTGTGGTGGTCAGATCGGTCCTTTGATCGTGTGAGGCGAGACGGGTATCCGCGTGGGTAGAAGAGAAGACAGGTCGTGTGGTTTGTGAACACTGTCGATCCTTTGGCGGAGGCGACGGCCCGGTTTGGTTTTCTTTGATCGGCAAACGCCCCGATCAGTGTGAGGCTGATGTGTGAAACGACGCCGGTATGCACAATCAGTCGACGAGAGGAGAGCTAGGTAGCTACAGAGACACAGCAGAGTCGCGCGACACGAACGGCGAGACGAGACGAGAGGAGAGGAGATATGTGTTGTGTGTGTAGCGTGTGGGGGGATACCCACGGGTCGATCGAGGGGGTTGTTATATCATCTCGACTCGTCTTGTGACCCGAGCCAACCCCAGTGCTGGAGTCGCTCGAGTGCTGCCCGGCCCGGAGCCTCGGGAGGGACCCGGGCGATACGTCTGCCTATTCACGCGGGGCACATACACATACACATACATGCAGGGAACGAGAGAGTTCCTCGCACAAAGAGGGTCCCAACTTCCCCCCGATTCCTGCCCCCTGCCGCCACGCCACGCCGTTATGAGCGATTTAGGGTTGATTAGACTCCAGGGTTTCACTTGACGTCCTTACGCAAAACGGGGGTCGTAACTCGTCACTCGTTCGGCGTGTGACGACATCATTCCGGGGGGCGAGAGCAGCGTCGGCGCACCACCGTCGGAGTTCCTTCCCGGAGACCACACGGAGCATCCATCGGCGCTTCGGCAGCACCGTCGCTCTGTTTCGGCGTAGTCGGGCGAGCGGGCGAGCATCGGGCTCGTCGGGATGCAACGGATTCATGGCGAGCAACGCGGCGCGGTCCAAGCGCCGAGACGTGCCGTCAGTGTGGATGCGGATGCATGACCACGGTACCACCATGATTGCTTATGACCGCCATGGCTGCTTTGCTCGTCACGAAAGCTGTCTTGTAGACGACCCAGATCGCGTTCCCGTGCTCGAGCGAGGCTCTACGAGACTCGACTCTGCGAGCAATATGCATAACGCTAAGTGACGCCGCGAGGTGACAAATCACAACATCGCTCCCGTCGGCCAAGTGCGAAAGTCGGTCCTCCACCGTCGTCCGTCTCGTCTATTTACGTCCTCACACAGCGCTCGACCAGTCACTCCCACCCCTCTCCACTCATCGTCACGACTCACTTCACAGCATCCGTACCGTACCTACGCCATGACCAAGCTCCGCATAGCCATTTTGGACGACTACAACGACCTCGCGCCGGCCCACATCTCCGACCTCCTAGCCGACGCCGACATCACCATTTACAGGGACACGATCCTCCCCTACCCGGACCCCGCGCCGCTACTAGAAAGACTGAGGCCGTACGATGTGCTCGTGACGATGCGGGAGCGGACGCCTCTCCCCGCAGAGGTGATCGCGGGGTTGCCACAGCTCAAGATCGTGTTGACCACCGGAATGCATAATCGGGGGATCGACTTGGAGGCGTGTAAAGCCCGGGGTGTCCTCGTTGCGGGCACTCCAGCCGCGCCTCCACCGTGAGCCCTACCGTGCCCGACCTTACTCAACCTTGCTTTTTCTCCCAACATACAGGCTCGCGCATCAATCAGCTGTCTGTACTGGTGTGGTACAAGCTACGCGAGACCGATGCTGACCCGAACGGTGGATCGTAGCCCCGGCGCCCCGTCCGACTTCAATGGGACAGTCCAACACACCTGGGCCCTCATCCTCGCGCTCGTTAACAATATCCCGCGAGACCACTCCCTCATCCCCTCGGGCTCATGGACCCACCATCTCCCGCTTAACACGTACATCGGCGGCGCGACCCTCGGCCTCCTCGGGCTGGGCAAGCTCGGGTCCGGCGTGGCCCGCATAGCCTCTCTGGCATTCGGCATGCGGATCATCGCTTGGTCCGAGAACCTCACGCAATCCCGCGCGGACGACGCGGCGGCCGACGCCGGTCTACCCCGCGGGACATTCAAGTGCGTGAGCAAGACCGAGCTGTTTGAGCAGTCCGATATCGTCTCGGTCCATCTCATCCTGTCGGACCGGACGAGGGGGATCGTGGGGAAAGACGAGCTGGCCAAGATGAAGCCGACAGGGTTCATCGTGAATACCAGTCGAGGTCCGATTATCGACGAGAACGCACTGCTCGATACCCTGACCAGAGGGGAGATCAGGGGAGCAGCGCTAGACGTGTTTGACGTGGAACCCCTACCGCTCGATTCAAAGTGGAGGACCACTCCATGGGGCACAGAAGGCAGAGCAGAGGTCGTCTTCACTCCCCACACAGGGTACTCGTTCGAGAAGCACCTCGAGGGGATGTGGAACGGCACCGCAGAGAACCTCCAGAGAATCATACGAGGCGAAGAAGTCGTCCGGAGGATGGCCTGAGTCGGATGGGGAGTCGGATGGGAAGAAGGCCGCCGAGAGATGAGGCAGGAGACTGTCGAGTGTCGCCGTAACCGTCGTGTCGTGTTGTAGATACAAGTACTGTACGAGTACAGGTACTGGCGATGTCACCCATTGTCACTCCACCGGTTTATCGCGCAGACTCCGCCTCCTTGGGCGTTCATTACCATTGCATCAATTCTGAGAAACAATCCCCAGCCCCCTGCTACCCGCTGTGCCCGCTGTAATCGCGGCGCCATTCTGGCATTTCTACGAGTCCGATATCGACGGAATACGCCCATTGGTGTCAACTGAAGCCCAGTCCGCCCTCACACACCGCTCTCCATTCGCTTTATCAAGATCCCAAGACAGATCGAGCCAATATACTCAAGCCACAGCGATCTCGCCAATACGATCTCGCCAATACGGCCGAGCCTCTTTCCACGCCCCTGGGAGGGCCCTTACCCTTACTCTCCGCTCTGAGCCACCACAATCCCGATCAATGCACCCCATTCCCATTCGCGTGCTCCCACGAGAGAACCTCCGAACTGGGCGTCGGACACCGGAACATCTTGACCATGCCCGAAGCGTCGAACCCTCCCGCGGCAATGACCATCTCGTTCTGTGTTTATCAGCACGGATCAATTTGCACCAAAACCCAAACCCGAACCAATACTCTCGACCCAGCGTGACGCGCCGCCCACTCACAGGATGGAAGACGAGAGACGACGCCGAGGGCATAGATGCCACTCTGTTCGGAGCGGCGTAGTTCGGGGCTAGGGGGATACCAATCTTGGACAACGTCTTTGGATTCTGCGGGTCCGAGAACCCCTGGAGCACGAGCCGCTGTCTTGTCGAGTGCGGAGCGGGAGCAGACGTCCTGAAGTCGGAGCGCATCAGTGATAGGCACTCTGTACGTCGGTTGGAAACGAGGGAAACAGCCTGGAAGGCGAGGTGTGACTCACGTCGCGAAGACCGGTGCACCGGGATGCACCGCCAATGCCATCAGCCCGTCCTTCTGGACCGCGCGCTCATACAAAGGCGCATCGGGCGCGCGGACATCCCAAATCCGCACCTCGCCATTCATGCTGGGTCGGAATGTCAGCAATCGTCGGGACTTGAGAATCAGGGGCCCGGCAGTGGACGACTCACCTCCCAGTGACCAGCTCCCTCTGACCCCCCCGCTGGAGATGCACCGACTGTATCCACGTATGATGCTTCCTCCATGTCCTGAGCACGACGCTCCCGGCGTCGTCTGCCCGCTTGTCGAAGAGCCTCACGACACCGTCGCCGAACCCGGCGACAAAGACATTGCCGTCGGGTTCGTCCGATGCGAGGGCGGTGAGGTTGGCTCCGGCTTGAGTGGCGATGTCCTAAATCCGGTAAGGCTGTCGCTCAAGATAGAAACCGGCGCTCTCCTCCTCCACTACGCTTCCCTCCGCGCCAAAGGTGGGGGATAGGTGGATGGGTGCTAGGAGAGGTGGGCTACGAGAGGCGGGTAGGTGCTGGGAGAAAAGTCACACCGACTCACTCGAAGATGCCGCTCAACCGTGGCGTCCCATAGCCGCACCACCTTCATGTCCCCGCCGACCAGCAGATGCCCCTTGTTCTGCTCCCACGCCGTCAACACGCCACTGCTGTGTCCAACGGGGTACGTGTCCGACACGGCGCGGAAACTCGACGCGAGCTCCGTGCGACCCGGCACCTCGTAGTCCCGCCAGATGCGGACGCTCCCCTCGGCTGGAGTTCGGTATCAGCAATGGTCTCGCTTGGTTCTAATACAAGGACAGCCGATGTCTTTGCGAGACAACCAAGAGTGCAGGTGATAGGGTAGAATGAGTGGCAGAATCAATATATCAGTAACGACCCCACTCACTCGACGCGGTCAACATGAGGCTACTGGCCATCTCGTTGATGAAGTGCACGCTCGAGATGCTGCTCCCGTTCACATTCTGGTTACTGAACTTGTTGAGCTTGGTGCGTGCCTTCCAATCCCAGACACTAAGTCGTCGTCAACACAGTCCATGATTGCGAGCAAATCCGCCCCGCCTCTCCTTTGACCACTCACCAAATGTTGTCCGCGTCGTCGGTGACGGCCATGAGGGGGTCGAAGCTGTGGAAACACAATTGCAGGGGCCACGCGTCGTTGTGGAGCGTCCCAGCGTCCGCGTGCCACGGGTGGAACGCTACCTCGGGTCAGCCATGCATCGTCGGGAGGCGCTTTGTCGTGTGTTCGAGGCGAGACTCACCTGCATACTCCTCGTTTGCCTGACTCTGCGACAAAAGATGCTCGTTCCGCGTATGTCGCCATGCCTGCTGGTTGTAGGTCGTGCTGCCAGGTTCGTCTGCGTCGGGCGCCTGCGGAGAAGCGAGTCAGCATACGCCGTTTGACCGACTTGTTTTTCGAAATCTCCGGCATCTCCTTCCGTTGATCTTAAGCACGAACTCAGATGCCGGACTCTTCGTCCTCCTTCACACTGTGCCGCCCGCAAGTACCCCCACGCGGACTCGAGACGCCCAATCGAGACCGGATCCGCCTCACTTACCTTCATCTGCGGCTCCCTAAAGTACTCCATTGCCCAATCGTAGAACCCGCTCTTGAGTGGCAACACATCATCCTTGACCTCCTTTGCAACCATGCCCAACCCCAGATCGTTCGGCCTCGCCAGACCGTTATTCGCCAATCTCCCATCCACGTCCCCGCCCGCCTGGGTGCCCCTGAGCCGCCTGATTCGCAGCCGCTCCATATCTTCCTCACTGAGCGCTTCGAGCACGTCCACGGCCCGCACGGGCTCCATGCTCATCTCCGCTTGGTTCCTCCCGCTCATGGCGAGTCCAGCACCGACGCGACTCAAGCCACTGGCACCTGCGCCGGCACCAGGGCCTGTCACTGCACCGCGAAGGATCCCGCCGCTGGACGTTCGGACCGGACTCGCTTGATGTCCCTCGGGCAGGATCCGCGGGTGCGACGCATCGGGGTAAGGCGACTTGTATGCCGACGCCGAACTCTGCATGTAGTCCTGCGCCTCCGGCTGGGCTTCCACGGGCGATGACGGCGTCTCCGGCGTGTCAGGGGACAGGAAACCCGTCATCGTCGCCAGGCTCCGCAGCGCGTGGGCGACCGAGCCACTGCGCTTCAAACCCGGTAGCGTGCCGTTGACTGTGCCGGATGGATTGTCGGTCTCGGCACGCTTGGGTCCAGGAGGCACGCCGTTGGGCAGCCGCGAGCCATCGCCTTGCGCGGCGGCATATTGCCGGACGTTGAGTGGCGGGCGTCTCCTTGCGAGAAGACCCGGAACAGCCGAGCCCCGCACGCGGACAAACGCCGAGTCGAGCAGGAGAGCGATGATGTAGTCGACGACGCTCGATGCCCTCAGCGCGACTTCGGTATCGGGGTCGACCGAGAAGTCGAGCAGGGTCTCAAACAAAACCTTGAACGAGCTCAGGAAGGTGAGGTTCCGCTGGTGCTCTTCCGGCGATAGATCTGGGTTCTGGACCCACTCGTCCAGCGCTTCGGTCACCACGCTCCGCATCCCACCGCCTTCTGTGTCGCTCGCCCCGCTCTCGGCCTTCGACAACGCCACCTCCTGCTCGTAATACACCCACGCGGCGCAGACGAGCCACCCCCGCCACTCGCGCACCACGCTCGAGATCACCACGACGAGCTCCTTGCGGACCATCGGGCTCGCATCCTCCTTGACCGACATCATGCACGCGAAGGCCAATCCCGCCTCGACCTCCATCTGCTGCATCTCGGTCATCCCCAGCTGAGCTCCAGTCCCTCCACCGCCTTTGGCCTCGGACGAGTCGACCGGCGCGCTCGAGGCTCCCAGAAGCGTTCCGAAAGCATACAATGCCGCCGCGCGGACTTCGACCGCAGTGCTGCGCAGCGCCATGAGCAACTCGCCCTGTCGCGCAGGGTTGACCATGAAGAGAGACTTGGCGTCGTCGTTGTCCGCCCACAGCTGCGCGATGCACAGGAGGCACCACGTCTTGAGCAGCCAGTCGTCCTCCTGCAATCTGGCCATGCACGCGTCAAAGACGTTGATGGCGAGACAAGCCGTCTGACCGGGCTTGAAGTTCCGGCACAGGATCGACAGAATGAAGGCGCACATCGCACGATGCTCGTTTGCGTTCGGGATGGCGAGTGGCGCGCCGCCCGTTCCGACTCCGGGAGTAGTGGGGTATGGACCGAGGATCTGAGCAAAGTAGTTGTATCCCGCGTCGCGGAGGAGGTCAACTTGGCATGACTTGTCGACGGCAAGTATCCGAGCCCAGATGAAGATGAGCACCGGTTTGAGCTCGATCGCTGGTGATTGCAGGAGTTTTTGCACGTAGGGGAAGATGCCGATGGACAGGGACAAGTGCACCGCCCACGGGCCGAGGTCGACGAAGCGCGAGAGGAGAATCAAGGCGCGCAGTCGATGCGCCTGGGATAGCAGCACCTGGAGCACGATGGGTAGCTGCTCGGGAGGTGCTCGATGGGCCGCGTTCTTCCCATTCCCATTCGTTGTAGAATTCGCGAGCTTGGTGGATACCGCTCCGCCATGTTGGAGCCAGACCTCGAACGCCTGGAGATGCTGCGCAAAGAAGTTCGACGGCCGGTACACGCTCATCGGAGAGACGTTTGACGTGCCAGCCTCGTTGGCGGCTTGGAGATCGAGCAGTTCCGGTAACTGGGCGAGACACGCGTCCACCGCGAGGTCCCACGAGTTCCAGAGCGGATGGTTATGCGTCGAAGGGAGTTCCGGGATCGACATCGGCGTGCAGTGGTAGGTCTGCATGATCCTCTGCGCGAGAAGAAAGTTGCGGAACAGCGCGGCGACGAGCAGGTCCTGTCGGAACAACCGATTGAAGATGTCTCTTGGGAAAGACGACCACGCAATAGTGTCCGTCACGGCCGTGAAGATCCAGTTGAGTTCTCCGAGTGGTGTCCGCCGATCCTTCAGGTCTCCTGGAATACGCATGACCATGTCCACAGTCACTCTCGATCTCGGGTCGTTGCTGCTCGTGGAGATGTTCCGCCGCAGGGGATCCTGGAGCACAAAGTGGCGGAGGGACGTCTCGATCGGTGAAGTGAGACAACAGGTGAATAGGTCGGCGGGGAGGTCGGGAGACATGGGTAAGATCTGAGTCGCCTGGCACGCTGCGAGGTGGATCGCATCGGAGAAGGACGACCCGGGCAGGTCGGCAGCGGGGTGCGAAGAATCTCGAGCGGCGTTCTGGGTCGCCTGCGCTTGGCGCAACTCCGAGTCCTTGCGCTCGGCTGCTTTCGCAAAGTTGTTGAGAATGTTGCCCGCGCCAGAGCACTCCCAGACGTAGACCGTGGGGCTAGACCATCAACGTCCGCCACCACAATAGCACGCGGTGCCGGTGCGGAGCCGAGCCGACTCACCTGCCAAGCCACTCCTGCAGGTCGTACAAGCTGACTGGGATATACTGGGTGTAGTCTGCCCTCATCAGCACGAGTCGGGATCAAGTCCACATCAAAGGCCGACGCGAAGTGGTCACTCACTCTTGTTGAACACCCAGATCTCGCCCGAAGGCGTCGGCTTCGGCACGCCGTGGCCGTTATAGTAGAACACTGTGCGCTCCTCCCGCGCAACCTTCCGTAGCCCGATGCACTGTTTCTTGGTCTCTTCCACCGACGGGTCGAGGAACTGGATCGATTTCAGCCCAGATCGAGGAAAGCAAGAGTGTGGAGAAGAGACTGCGACTCACCGCTTTGAACTTGACTTTGGGGTTGAGCGTCTCAAACTGCTGATGCAGATCTGCGAGCCGTCAGCATGGTCTGCTCCGGGACACCGACACCGACACCGACACCTTCAGCAACACGGTTGCCAACAGCGAGCGGGAAGGGATGTTAGGGCATGTCGACGATGCAAGGTGTACGGTGTGTCCAACGAGACGTCGTCACAGTCGGTCGAAACCACTCACTCCGCCCAATCGCCTCGATGGCCTTGGTGGAGGGCAAAGCCGTCGGGTCGAGCCAGCACTCGAGCTTGGCGCAGGGGTTGGTCTTCACGATATCTGGTGGGTCGACACCGATGTTGAGGCATATGAACATGCCCGCGTTGAGGGTCTTTGACCGACTTCGGAGTCGCCATGGCACTGCGTCGATACTATTAGCGAGCTCAACCGAGGCGGCGACTTCATCTCCTCCCTCCCTCCCTCTTCCTAATCCTCCGCCCTTATCTGTAACCACGTCGCAACGTCCCAAACCACTCACAGTACTCCTCATCCCCCTTCTCTTTGCCTTTTCCTCTCCGATGCCTCGGCGCCGTCCAATACTGCAGCGCCGCCCCGGACATTTCCGCCTCGGACATCTCCTCCGCCTCGCCCATCAGCTCCGTGTCGGGCGAGTCGCCCGCATAGTTCGGATAAGCAGAGAGGTGCTGGGACGTAGACGCCTCGTCGCGGGCGTAAGGGAGCGAAGGGGGAGGGACGGACATGGCGAGGAGGACGGCGAGGGGTAGTTGGGAGGGTCGGGTGACCGAACTGGTAGTCGGATTACTAACGGCGTAGGTAGGGTTGTGATAGATGGGAGATGGGCGGTGTCACCCAGCTCCCTACTCGCTTGGGAGTGATGAGTAGAATAGGTGGGTGTATGTGTATATGCGTGGTAGGACGTTGACCGTGGCCTGCTCGTCACTGCTCGTCGCTGTCGCTTCACTCCCGGGAACTCAACCCACCCTCGAGCTCCAGGCGGTCACGTGCCACCCCCAGTCGCCCACAATTATCTATCTGCGCACCCCACTTTGAATTGGCCCCCCACCTGGTTCTCCCTCCACTTGAGTTGGCCGGTCACAGCTGCATCAAACCACCTGTCGCTCTCACCTTCCTCCTGCAACTCCGACGAATCGCCGTCGACCCCCACGAGTATCAGAAACACTGCGTCCTTGTGGTAACGCTCAGCCCGCTCCATCCCCTCGAGATCCACTTGACCCGCTGCCATGTCCGACGATGAGTTCATGATGGAGGTGAGCTCACCACCGCTTTCTGCCACGCTTGCACGTCGCTGATGATCGCAGGATGCCGCGGACGACGAGGTGGGTCATCAGTTCTCGACCCCTGGCCGTATAGCTAGAATGATGGCCTAGTTGTCTCCAGTGGGGCCTCGACGCTGATGTTCCGTGTCAGGAATACGATTTTGACTATGACGACGACGACGACGCGGGCATGGAGGATGACGCCGGGGACGTGGAGAACCAGTACTACAAGGCGAAGTGTGAGCTGTGGACCATCTCTTCGACGATCAGCCAGAGGGTATCAGCTCATGTGACCTAGCTCTCAAGGAGGAGAACGCTGAGGGCGCGCTAAAGGCGTTCAGGACCATTGTGGATGAGCAGTCCGAGAAAGGGGAATGGTGAGGCCGGGTCCCAGCTCTCCGTTGCACCATCACTCGCATGCAAGCAAGCGTGCGGGGCGTTGCGCGCAGCGAGCTGACGAGACTACAGGGGCTTCAAGGCGCTCAAGCAGATGACCAAGATGAATTACCTGTTCCTGCATCGGCCAGACGAGGCGCTCGCGACGTATAGAGAGTTGCTCGGGTATACCAAAGTGAGCGCGGACGCTCCAGGGAGAAGCCAACCAGGCTGCCAGAACGTCGTACCCTGTGCTCACGGTGCCAGAGCTACGTCACGAGAAATTACGCGGAGAAGTCGATCAACAACATCCTGGACTATGTTGGCGGGGAAGGAAAGGTCAGTCTCATCTCGCGGTGATACAGCACGGATAGAGCTGTGAAGCTCGCTCGTGGCCTTTGTCGCTGAGATAAGTAGCACGCAAATATATCCCCGAAAGTCCCGCTGGACACGCTGGAGAAGTTCTACGAAGCGACCCGCGTCGCATGCGAGGAAGCGAAGAATGAGGTGAGCGAGCTCCGAATCGCCGTTTACAGCGCAGATCGTGTTGGATCTGTGCGCTGTGACGCTGACGCGAGCTCGCGCAGAGGCTGTCGACGAAATCGAATCTGAAGCTGGCGAAGCTCTGGCTGGACAGGAAGGAGTATGCCCGTTTACAGCCCGTAGGTGACTCGTTTCTTGATCAAGCTTGGCAAGCCCTGCTGAGCATGATTGAGCGCGCTGACCTGCACAGATCCTCAAATCCTTGCATGCGACCTGTGCCCCCGGGAATGGCGCCAGCTCATCCGAGGACCAGACCAAAGGATCCTTGCGTGCGTCGGCTCTTCCATATCTCAGGCCGGTTGGGCTGCCGGGTCGTTCCGCTGACGTGAATAGTACTCGAGCTGTATGCAATCGAGATTCAAATGTATAGCGACCTCAAGGAGAACCGGAAGCTCAAAGTGGGTCGCATCGGCCCTGATGGCGGTGACGATGCATACACTGACATCGGTGTGTTTCAGGAGATCTACAACGCGGCGATGCAGGTCAAGAATGCGATTCCCCATCCGCGGATCATGGGAGTCATTCGCGAATCAGGAGGCAAGATGTGGATGATGGAACGTGAGTTTGGCGAATCATGGATCAACGCCGCTATCCACGTGGATGCGGTCGGATGAGACAGCAGGCTGATTCGTCAGGCTCGTGGGACAAGGCATCAACAGACCTGTTCGAGTCGTTTAGGCAATACGATGAGTCGGGCTCGCCTCAGCGGATCCAGGTGCTCAAGTACCTCGTCCTCACGTACATGCTCATGGGGAGCGAGATCAACCCCTTTGACTCGCAGGAGACCAAGCCGTGAGCTAACGAATCCTCCGACGCATCTCGAGTGTCTATGTCGGGATGAGTGCGAGGCTGATAGCTCGTTGCAGGTACAAGAATGACCCGCAGATCATCGCTATGACGAGTCTTGTGTCGGCGTATCAGACGAGGGATGTGCAAGAGGCCGAGCGGATCCTCAAAGGTGGGTTGAGGCGTCGGGGTCAAGCAGCTGGTTAAGCTGTTAGTAACGCGGCGCTTGCTTACCCTCTCCCAGCAAGCCGCGCAACCATCGGCGCCGACCCGTTCATCCAATACTTCATCGACGACCTCCTCCGTTCGCTCCGAACCCAGTATATCGTCGACACCATCAAGCCTTATACGCGTATGGAGCTCGATCACCTCGCCAAGACGCTCAACGTCACTCGGGCAGAGGCTGAGGGTCTCGTCGTCTCCCTGATCCTCGATGGGAGGATCAAGGGGAAGATCGATCAGGTTCAAGGGTTGCTTGTCCTCGAGCGATTGTGAGTGGCACAAAAAGACCCAGGCAGGACGATGTGTGGACTACGGCGCTGACGAGAGGGGTTGAACAGCCACGCCGAGGAGAATAGGAAGTACAGAGCGATGGATTCGATGACGGCCGAGCTGGCGAGGTTGTCGAGAGCCATCATCGCGGAAAAGGTGGCTCGTGACGGGAGGGGAGGAGGGGGCTGGGGAGCCGGCGTCCCCGCGTTTGGCTAGAGTCACGGCCATGGTCACGACCACGACGAGGTGATGCGTAGATGATGGCGCGTTGTGCAGAGCATCTTGTTGTAACATTGATGACCGAACGATCATGCATGGGGGTGATATCCTGCGACAAGGCGAGGCAGCGTGAAACAAGGTTGCGGAAAGCAGTGAGAGCAGTGAGTGACGTCACGAGACGATGTGTGAGCCGATGCCGTGTGATGGTTGTGAAGTCACCAGTAAAGTCACGAGGAACGGTATGCATAGGATGAGATGGTACAGTGAGGGAGGGAGGAATATGCATACATAAAGAGTCGGAATAGCGTGCCCTCGCCACCAACAACTCGATCATCATCGTCACCCATATCTGCCTCAACGACAAGCCAGGATCCGCCCAACCTAACAGGAGCAATGGTGGGTCACAGTACTACCCTCTCGATTAACAGTGACTCGCTCGCTCGCTGCGGCGCCTCTCACCGACTCCGGCTCGAGGCTGACACCCCCGCTAGACCTCACACGACAAGCAAGTTGTTGAGGTGAGTGATGGGTCCCCGATCCTTGGACGAGCCTTCCACCCAATGAAGCCGCCGCCACCGATCCCATTCCCGCCTGCATCCTTTGCTTCCCCACCGTCCCCTGCTGCCCCCATTCAATCTCATTCAGCAGCAGTATCGTCCGTCTCGTCCCAGCACGATCCGTATCAATACTTGCGCTGACACCCCGCCCGCAGGCGCACGAACACAAGCCCGGTCACGCACACCCGCACAACGCCCATCCGGGTTACGAGAAGCATGACCATCACTTGCACGAAGCGGACAACGATGGTCGGATCCTAGGCGGTTTCAAGGCGTGAGTGGGGCATGGCGTCGACACGTAGATCCGTCTTGTACCTCCTCACCTCTTCACCTATTCACCGCTTCACCTCTTCACCTATTCACCCTTTCACCTTCAGGATCGACTTGACCTTGCACCCGCCTCGCCTTTACACTCTGCCAGCCTTGAGCCTCACTCTTCATTCCTCTCCTCCCTCATCCGCGCCGGCCAGCCGGCCACATTTGGCGTGTCGTTCCGCGCCATGACCCGCCTCGCTAACACTCTCAAGCACCCTGCACAACCCCAACGTCTCTGTCGAAGCCAAGGAGCACGCTGCGAACGTCCTCCTCGAGAACGGCGCGTCGCTGTCCGCAGACAAGTCGCGCTGAGTGCGGTGTGCGGTGTGCGGCGCCAGCGCCGGCGCCCCCGGTTGTCCCGAACCGCCTCGTACTATTGGGGACGCAGGGGCCTGATTCACGATGAGATTGGAGCGGTCGAGGCGAGACCCCCAGCCTTATGCGGGACAGGTGGGATAGGTGATGCGTGGTGGTTTGGTAGATGTACCCGAGACCTGGAGATGTTCTGTCTTTGTAGATACTTGGCCGATCCTCGTGGCAGCAGCATGCCATGATCGTTTGCTATGCACACGATCAATAGCATAAGAGCTCTTGAGAGCTCTTGACTATGGTTGGTCATTGCGTTTCAGTGCTCAAAATGTGCGCAGTGATACCGTCAAAGCGGTCAAAGCGCTGATTTGTCGCGACTGATCTTGATCTTTCTTGATCCTTCATGTCATCTGCCCTCGGCCGTATGCTTGAATCCAAAGCGATCGCGCTGGAATCCTCCGAACCCGCCCCCTTGTGCTTCTAGCTTTGTCTCTGTCCCTGGCCCACTGTCGACGCATCCCGTAACTGGGGGCGACCAGTACCGGCTATAGCCTCCACCCCCCACGCCGAACGGCTGACTACTGACTACATGACCGAAATAATGCAGAGACCCACGCAGACCACGCAGACGCATCCCGCCCCACCTTTCACATCTTTTCTCATGCCTGTAGAGTCAGTCATTTCTCAGGCTGAGGCTCCGTCACTTCCTGGTACCGCTCGCGAGGACGCTTTGGGAGACTTGACCGCATCATTTCCGTAGCTTCTGCTTCCCTCATCCTTTTCCCCTTCTCTTCCTTCCTCCCGCTGCCTACTTTTCGCTTGAATCCGCATAATTCGACACCACAGCACTTCTGCAGCACACGGAAAACACTGGGAGCAGAGCGCTCAAGAGACGTACTCTTGACGGCACCAGATCGAGCTTCAGGCGTCTTAACCTTCAGCTCCAACTGGCTTCAGCTGGCTTCAAAACTCGGTCGGGCATCCAGCGACGACCGCACTGTGCTCTACGCACGAAATCGGAATCCCGTACGACCCGTGAATCTCATACCGAAGCCGGGGCGAGCACCACTCCGCGATGGGCGCGTTCGACGGGCTGCGCGGTGGTCAGATATCCTCGGGATGTGAGTGGTGCTCCGAGAGCTCCGTCGAGTGACGGACGGCCGCAGCGTTCGGGCTGGGTGGGCCGGGTGGGGCGGGTGGAGAGGTCAGAGCTGACGAGGACCAGATTGGGGGAATCATACCGGCACGATAGACTGGTGAGTGGGTGGGCATATCACGGGTATAGCAATGCAGCATCTGGCCATGAGCGAGGGCCGAGAGTCGTGGGAGTCGTCGCGGGCCACTGCGCCGTCGGCACCTGTCACCTGTCACCTGGCACCTGGCACCGGGTTCAATCACCTTGATCACGACGGAGACGCAGATGCGGAAGCACCAAATACCCCTGCACAGCGCGGCGAGCGCCTCAATCGTGTCCACCTCGTCGATCTCTGATACACGACCGCATGTCTCGCTCGATCCACGCTAACCACCCTTTCCCCCAGGTGCGAGCTCAACTACACCCACTCCCCCCTGATCGCCGAGTTCTACAACACGCTCACCAACCTCCCCGTGATCCTCCTGGGGGTGTACGGCGCGCTCAACACCGCCTCCTCGGGCGTCCAGTGGCGGTTCGCGTTGCTCTACCTCGGTCTCTCTCTCATTGGGATAGGGAGTTTCGGGTTCCATGCGAGTTTGAGGTGGGAGTGGCAGTTGATGGATGAGCTGCCTATGGTGGGTTGACTCTGCGTTTCCGGAAACGGCTCTGCGCTCTCGGATACGACTCTTCGCTTTTGGATACGACTCTGCGCTTTCGGATACGATCCTGCGCTCTTGGATACAACTCTGCGCTTTCGGATACAAAGGGGGAGAGGAGCAAGGGGAGAAGGGGTTGCGCGGGAGAAGCAGGAGGAGGAAACCTCATTCTCCGCTGGGTGAAAGAATGGGGACGGGCAGGGAACGAAGGCAGTGTGAGAGTATCGGGTCGGACATTGGGACTGAGACGGACTGGCAATAAGACGCCCCCAAGAATTGAGACTACAAACGCGAGCAGCTCCGGATACGTTCCGCCTCGTACTGATCCACCGCAGATCTACGTCGTCTCGTACGCCGCGTACCTCGTCCTCGACACCCTTCCCTCGTTCAAGCCGAGGTTCGGGATCTGGGGCCCTCTCGTGCTTCTGTCATGGGACGTGTTCGTCACGCTGTCCTAGTGAGTGATGAGTGGGGACGGAAACCGTCCTCTGCGGTCCCTTCTGGTTCGTTTCCCCCTTCGCGGCACACTTCGCATGACATGCGTGGCTGGCCAGTCGTCGGGATGCGGAGAGTGCCACAGAGTCGCATTGGAGAATGATACATCGCCCGAATGATAGTCGCCCGCGGCGATGTATCATTTCCGCGGCGGATGTCATTCTCGTCGCTGTCTGAAAACCAGTACGAGGGATCGCGCTGACGCCTGCTTCCCCCGCTCCCCGCTTGCCGCTTCTCCGCCACAGCATCTGCCTCCCCAACCCCATCTATCACCAAGTCGCCTTCGCCTTCATCCTCCTCTCGTGTATCCTTCGCAACGTCTTCCTCCTCCGTGGGCTGCCCCCGCGCGCCGCCCACCCCGCCCGATCCATGATCACCAGATACATGATCATGGGCATCCTGACGTTTGCGGCTGGCTTTGCGATCTGGAATGTGGATAATATCTTTTGTGAACATCTCAGGAGGGCTAGAGTACCGCTCGGACCATGGGGGTTCTTGCTGCAAGGTGAGCGCGAGCGAAGGGGCGACGAGTACGGGACTCTTTTCCATCCCCAATCCTCGATGCTCGATGCTCGATTCCACTTCCGACTCCTGGTCCGTATTGGACCCAATCCATACCCCACTCCTACTGAATCAGAGTTCTCGTTGAGCAGTTTGCGGCTATGGCCTCCACTTCCTTTTCCCGGGGACTGCCACCCGCCATGGCAGTACAAGGGGCCTCACTACCGCGAAAGAGGTGGAAGTGTGGAAGAAGGAGTGGCACGCTGGACACCGCTGACCAACCCCCCTCCCCCAGGCCACGGCTACTGGCATCTGATGACCGGCGTCGGCTCCTTCTGGATCTTCACTGCTTCTATCTGTAAGTGCCCTCTTCCGAGTCACCCAGCTTGGACCATTCGGGCTAGCTCCGAATACGTTGTTCGACCTCCTCTCGCGAAGCTACGCGATATAGACATTTCTTTCCCCCTTCTCGTCCTCTTTCTCTCCTCTCTCACTCGCTTCCGCATTTGCTGTCCACATTCATCTTCATCCCTCGTTGTTCGTCGTTCGTTGCTCGTCGCGCGCTGCTCGCATTTTGACGACTTGATGAGTCCAACGACCCGCCCCGACCCCGCACGCTGACCCCCGCAGACCTCCAGCTCGCAGTCAAAGTCTCGCCACAGGCCTACACCTTCGACGACACCGCGTGGTTCCCCACTGTCCGGGCGGTCCTTCCTGCGAAGGGAGAGCGAGCGGATGGCGCGCGTGAAGTCCCGGGCAAGGCGGCGGTCGGTATCGCGGCCGCACCGGGAGCGAATGGCCAGGCCATCGCGCGGCAGACCAGTGCGAACGCGGTGAAAGACAGGAGGAACGAGAAGGAAGAGGACAAACAAATGGATGAAAAGGTCAAGGTCAAGGCTGGCAAGCAATGATCGAAAATGGCGCATGGATCCATCTCGAGGGCGTGAGGGCATAAAGGTTTTGGTCGACATCATGTGGTATGGCGTGGTGTTCGATTTTCGGTAGAATCCTCAAATCATCAAATGCATTGCATGGATTATCACCGGATCTTCACCAGTCTCGTTCACAAGTTGGTCAGCTGGCAGACGGATCATGGATTATGGGACACAGCGCTGACGCCGTGCCAAACGAGGAGCGAGTTGCGGATAGCTTCGGAGTGCAGAGCAACAAGCGAACATCCTTGAGATAAGGTCACCTTGATTCATCCACTACGTTTAGGCTACGGGTAACACATGTGCACCATCTTCGCACCGAGCCCAGCATGGCTCAAGATCGCTGCGCCCGGCACCTTTAGCCCTTGCAGGCAGCTCAGTACCTCGGCCTCTCGTCGTAGCTGAGGGTATCAGCTCTGGTTCGACGCGTCGCACATCAAACGTATATGTAGTCATTAACCCAACCCGCACTCACCGAGGCCTGTCGTCTCGGGGGTCACGCCTGTCGTAGCCGCCGCGGTCACCGCTACGGTAATAAGGGTCACTGTGTCAGGGTCGAGGACGATAGATCCCATACGTCAAAAACCCCATCCAAGTGTAACAGTTCGACGACATTGTCATGTGAAATGGTCCGCTGACTCACCGGTCCATCGGAGGAGGGCCGCTGCGGTAGTCGTCGTACCTGTCACGACCGTAGTCGCGACGGTCATCGTAGCGACGGTCATCACGGCGGTCATCGTATCGCCTGTCGTCGTCTATCCACGGGTTAGCCATGGTTGCTCGGCGGCACAAAAGGGAAGAGGCGGCCGCCACCGCCGCCGCGCGACAGGGCGGCAGGCCTTGAAGAACCGATTTGTACAGTATGCAACACTCACAGTAGCCACCGCCCCTCGGGGGCGGGCCTCGGTCCGAGTAACGCGAGTCGTACGAGCGAGGCTGGTAAGGCCTGTCCTGGCCATAACCGCCACCGCCGTAGCCGCCACCGTAGCGCGGACCAGTCTCAACCTTGACACCGTGGTATCTGCCGGGAGTCGGCGTGCGGGCACGACCTCGGCGGGCCTGACAACCGTCAGCTCAAGACGGATCCAGGCCGGCGCAAAGAGGAGCACTCACGTGAGCAACGGTCATGACCTTGCCCTCTTGGTTGGTGCCGTTGAACTGCTCAATGGCGGCGTTGGCGTCCTCCGAGCTGAAGAACTTGACGAAGCCAAAGCCACGAGACTCCTCTGAGCGGGGTCAGCGGAGTCAAGTCACGCTACGAGATGTGCTAAGGAAGTCGACGCACGGGTGTGAGGGTCAAACATGACCTCGGCCTTGTCGATCTGAAAGCAAGTAAGCTTTGACCGACGACGAGCGCTAAGCGCAACCGGCAGCATCTCCCCAAACGCACCTTGCCGACCTTGGAGAAAAGGTCCTCGAGCATGCGGTTGTCGATCACCCTCGCCAGGCCACTGATGTGGAGGTTGTTCCCCTGGTTGGTCTCCTCCGCGCCCCTGCGAGACCGCATCAGCCCGGTACCCAGCATCGGCTCGAGCGCCGACTCCCAACTCCCGACTCACCTGCCTCGGTCTCCGCCGCCAGCGCCGCCGGTCGGCGCACCGTTACGCGCCGGGCTGCGACTACGGTCCCTGCGGGGGGAACGCATGTCGACGTCACGACGAGGAGGGGAACGCGACTCGTACCCGTCCTTGGGGGCCGAGTTTTGCCAGACTGAGAGAGGGGTTGATCAGTCGAAAGCGAAAGCGAAGTTTGCAGGATTGCGAGTGCGAGTCGGGTCAGTGAGGCGAGGCGAAGCGAAGCGAAGCTCGAGGCGAGGACGAAGATGCGGTGCGGAGCGATGGCTTGCAAACCATTTGAGCGAGGCGAGGTGAGTGGGTTGAGGAAGTGTTTCGTACGCGAAGACAAGACGGCGGCGACGACGACGACGATAATAATGATGACGTGTCGCAGAAGCGGCGCAACAGAGAGTCGAACGACTGATCCGACATCCGACGTGGACAACACATCGTGACCAGATGGACGCACGGCACGGAGCGGAGCAGAGCAGGGGTTACAAGATTGGGGAAGCGTAATCGCGCAAGCGCAAGCGCGAGCGGGAAGCATGAGCGCAGCGCGAGGCCGAGACCGACACCGACACCGGGATGCAGTCGTTGTCAAACACTGCCGCGCCGCCGCGATTAAGCTGACTACTGCTGACGGATGATCGAAGCAAGGTGCAATCGGGGCTGGGGCGGGAGCTGGAGAGCGCGAACGGAACCGACTAGCGACTAGCGACTAGCGACGACCGACCGAAACGCGACGACCGATCATCGCGGAGCCGCGGTTTCAACGCGTGCGTGCGGGCAGGCTCTACTCGCGCATGGGCGCGCTGGAGGCGAAAGCTGATACCGCCCGCCGACACGGTGGTTCAGGCCGGAGCTGATGCTGAGGCGAAGACTGAGGCCGTGGACGGACGTGAAGCTGGGGTTGGGGGACTCGTAGTTGGGAGCTGGAGTGAGGTGGACATACCGTCGTTGGGGTCGGACATTGCTGGGTGTTTGTATGGCTGTGTGGGGTGTTTTGGCGGAGTGATTGTTGGCGAGGAGTTGAAAGATGAGAAGAGAAGACGAGGCGGGGAGGGGACGGCGCGGGGTGGGCAGCGGGAGCAATTCGGCGTTTCGGAGATTTGACCGCATGTGGCGATTGCTTGTTGGAGCCCCACGTGTGTGTGCGCGTGCCGCGTGGTCTGTGCGCGAGGCACGTCGAAAGGGAGGGATGCGATGCGATGCGAAGGCGGGAATGAATGGAATGGAATGGGATGGGATGGGGTTCATCGCATCTTTCCTTTCTTCCACCCTTTCCCATCTCACCTCTACCTCACTATTGTACTCACATCGCTACGACACCCATCTCTAGGGCGTAACACCTTACTCCACACCCTTCCAGTCCGACCCGCGCTGTGCCCACCATGTCCGAGTACGAGCACCAGCCGGCCATCTACTCCATCGCGTGGGCGTGCCTGTACGTGCCATGACAACCTACTCGGAGGCAGCCTGGGCGGCGGCCGAGCTAATCAATGCAGATCGTCGTGGTATTGTGCGTTGGACGTGGTCTCTCTGTGTGACCCTCGGAATCGGGCGGGATATGGCAACGCGACAGCGAGCCATAGCTGCTACGGAGGCGCGTGAAAATGTAGTGCTGGCGGCACGAGGCGAGCGGACGAGCGGAAGTCATCCGCGCGGACCCACCATGCTCTGCTCCTCAAGTGGAGCAAAGGACGCCTGTGTCCATGCCGAGGAGGAGGGACCCCGTGTAATGTGTCAGGTGTCTTGAGACTCGGACTCGGGCTCCGGCTCCGGCTCCGGCTCAGACTCAGACAGATCCTCATTCGCATTGACCAATACTACTTACTAACCTACATTTCCAGACGGCTATCACCTCTCCGAGCTCAACTTCCCCGTCACCTCGCTCACGTGTCTCTCGCCCGCCTTCCCTCCCCCGTCCCGCCTCCCTCTGTGTCTCGGCCTCACAGCTCCGCGATACAGCTTCGTCACCGCCGTGTTCACAGTCGGCGGACTGGTCGGGAGTCTGATCTCGAGCTGGGTCGTGCTCAAGGAGGGAGTGAAAGGAGGGATCGCATGGACGGGGTACCTCAACCTCTTTGGGGTCATCGCGATGGGCATGGCGCCGCATTGGTATATCCTCGCAGCGGGAAGGTGGGTACGGGACTGGTGAAGAAATTGTGTGGAGAGACACAAGAGAGAGAGAGAGAGAGAGAGAGACAAAGAGAGAGGGAGTGAGAGAAGAGAGGGAGAGCCACGGGGAAGGATGGAACGATGACGGCGTGAGAGAGGTGTTGAGGCAGAGGAAATCGGAACTGGAACTGGAAGTGGAAGAGATGTAGCTGACGCGATATTCACAGATTCGTCGTCGGCGTCTCGTCGGGTATCGCGGTCTGCCTCGTCCCGCCGTTCTTGTCCATGATCGCCCGATCATCGTCCGAGCTCGCCCCTCGTTCCGGCCAGATCGGAACGCTTCACCAACTCGGTATCGTCCTCGGCCTCTTCTCGGCTCAGGTCTTCGGCTGGATCTTCACTGGCGAGGTGAGTTGCGGTTCGTCTCTGAGATCGCATCCCTGGACGCGTTCCTACATACCGTCGTCTTCAAGGGATTGCGGCGGTTGCGACGGTCTTCGCTGACTCCTTGATAGAAAGGCGACACGCCCGGTAACTGGCGTTACGTCGTGGCCATCTCTGGTGTCGCCGCTGCGGCTCAGATCCTCCTGGCCAACCGGGTCTTTACTCCTCCAAACGAGCTTCCCAAGCACCCTGCCGAACCGGCGGATGCGGACGATATCGAGGAAGGCGCCACCCACCTTGCCCCTCCCGCCGACGAACCAGTCGACGAGGGTGCGTTTGCTCCGTACCATATTCCCCAGTCTCGTCCCCTTGCCTGATCCCCCAGCCTCGTCCTTCAGCCCAGGTCCATGCTGACACGAGTCTAGTAGACTCGCCCCTCCTGGCCACCGGAACCGGTGTCGAAGGCCAGGTCCCTGTCCGAGATCTCCTGTCCAACACGGCTCTTCGCGGCCCGGCAATCCTCTGCGCGGCAGTCATGTGTCTCCAGCAGTTCTCGGGCGTGAACGCGGTCATGTTCTATTCCACGCCTGTCCTCCGTCCTCTGCTGCCCGGTTCGGCGGGGCTCATCGGGATCGGAATCACGCTGGTCAACGCGATCATGACTCTTCCAGCTATCTTCCTCGTCGACGTGAGTGCGGAAAGGCAGGCGTATCGCTCATCATCTGTTTCAAACCTCATGTTGACTGATGACACAGCGTGTGGGAAGGAGAAACCTGCTCTTGGCTTCGGCAGCTTGGATGGGCACAATGAGCGCCCTGCTCGCCTACGCTCTGGATGCGCATCACCAGCTCATCAGCGCGTTCGCCATCGTATCATTCATCGTGAGTGGGATGGTACCCCTGTGTAGGAACTTCGAAACAACGGATAGCTGACCCCGGACAGGCTGCTTTCTCGATTGGACTTGGGCCGGTACCGTTCCTGCTTGTCTCCGAGCTGGTCCCGCCACCAGTGAGTGTTGTCGATCCTGCCTCTGGAACAGGGGACCCACCAATTTATCATCTTCCCGTCCTGTCCTCCCGTCGACGTGCTCTCCCCCCCGTCATTCCCCCTCTCACTCTGACTCTCTCTTTCCCCTCCAATCTATCCCAACCCTCCCCTGTCTCTCTGTGCTTCTTGCGCCCTCGCCCCGCGCCCGCTAACAAGCCCCGCAGGCCGTCCCCGCCCTGTCCTCCCTCTCCTTGTCGTGCAACTGGATCGCCAACTTCTTCGTCGCCCTACTCTTCCTGCCCCTCCGAGACGCACTCTCCTCGCCTGTCGACCCGCGCGACCCCCTCTCGGCGCGGAGGGGCGAGGGCAGGGTGTTCTACGTCTTCACCCTCGTGTGTGCCGGGTTGGGCATGTTGGTTTGGAGAGGGTTGCCGCAGAGGTCTGGAAGTGGTTCGGTGTGAGGCTGGGACGCGGGTAGAGCTGCGGATCGGATCGGATCGAATCGAGTGAGACCGATCTGAATGGACTCTTGTCTGGGCCCGGCTGAGCAGATTGGGTATACTGAATGCGTGACGATGTGGGATGCCTATGTAACGCGGAGATTGGCCACATCCTTTTCCCGTGCTGATTTCGCTGGGGTGTGCTTGACAACCTCTCGCGCAGCGGCACGGGAGTCAGGAGGAGCTGTAGTCAATCATTGAGAGCACGATCAGAGTTATAACATACACCGAACACTGGGCAGCTCCTCATACGGGGGCTCATACAGGGGAAAGCGGTGGATCTCACTCGGACGTTCAGTGCTGAGCAGTAAAATTCATCCAAAGCCAGGGCGAAGCAGCCCGACAACCATTTTGTCCCCAACGGACTGCGCCAAATGTATAACCGTATTACGTCTATCCAACGAAGAGTGTTTGTCTATTCTAAGCTCCTACGGTGGGATGCTCCGCGGGTGCGCCGTATCATGCTGCACGGTCGACGCCTAGGCGGCGTTGTTGGCGCAGCTGAAGGCGCCTCCGATCTGACCGTCTGCGTACGCCTGGATGATCTCGAGGATGACGGCATAAGTTCCCGAGACGAGGAAGAACGCTCCGAGGAAGAAGAGGATGACGTTGATCCCCCACTCGATCTTCTGCCCAATCGTTCCCGTCTTGATAACAGTCTTGTTGTCGTAGAAGTAGAACACGGCGGGGAGCATGAGTGCGAGCGGGGCGAAGCAGATTGATCCGACGAGCGCGACGAGGTAGTTGAACACGGGGATAGCCTCGGCGAGGATGAATGAGATGGCGCACAGCCCGAGAGAGCACCCGAACCAGGTCATCCAGTGAAGAGGGGTCTTCTCCTGAAGATGACGGCTGTTGCGGAGGATACGGACAAAGAGGTACTTGGCGCCGACGTGGGCGTAGATGACACCCGAGACGAGAAGACCGAGCAGACCGATACCGTAGGAGACCTTCTCGATGGTAGGCCCGGCAGACTGGGGCGACCGTCAGCGACTACGCACTGGACACACACAGCAAACACTCGAGTACACCGAAGTGCGATCGCAGTGCTGGGTTTGATTCTGTTAGAGACGGAAAGACGGATCCACTCACTCCGAGAGATGGCGAGGCGACGTACTGGCCGCACCAGCGGTAGACGACGAGGGAGAACGCGAGGTAACAAGCCGTGACGAAGCCCATGCAGGTGTACAGGGCCTTGTAGAAGTCCTGAGGACGGCGCATCTCCGAGATGACGGGGATGAACGCCGAGGTGCCGGCGGATGAGACAAAGATGGTCACGCAGGCGGTGACGCCCGCGGCGAAGGTGGCGGGGACTGGCGGGATGGCGTAGTAGCCAAAGTCGGTGACGTCGGCGGGAGCGGCGTAGGGGCGGTCGTATCGCGTCACGCCGCAGACGACGATGAACACGGCGATGAAGATGGAGAAGAAGCCCTGGGCTGATCAGTGTGGTTCGGGATTGATGCACACGTGTTTGTGGAGTGGGTATGGGCGTGAGAGGTGTTGCGCGGAGGTTCACTCACCGCCCAGGTGAGCCATCCGATCTGGTGGAACTTGGGGAACGAGGCCATGAGGGCGATAGCGACGGTGGCAATGAATGACCACCAGACGGTGCAGGCTGCGTGGCTGGACAGGGCGTTGATGCCGATCGAAGTACCGAGGATACCAGTGCCGGCGCAAAGGGTGTAGGCGATGAGGTACAGCGCGCCGACGAGTTCACGGAACCAAGCGCCCCCGACGTGGTATGCCATGTCGGCGACGGTGTGGCATCCCGGGTGGGAGTTTCGGAACTTTCCGAGCGTGGTGGCCGTGTAGGTGTTGATGGCTCCCCAGCCGATGAGGCAGATCGCACCGCCAACAGCACCGAGGGAGACCATGGCCGAAGGGATGGACAACACACCGGTGGCGAAGATCACCTTGAGGAAGATGACGGACGCGCGGGGCCAGCCCACGGTACGGTAGTCGACACCGCCCTCGACGTGCTTGAACACCTCTGCAAAGCACCGGGTCAGTACGAGTTGACTCGACCACTCGACCTGGATGACATGGAGGTGAAAAGGGAAGAGCGTGCGTTCGGACTTACCAAAATCCTCGTCGCCCGCATGGGGCTTCTCGCCTCCGCTACCGGAAGCGCGCTCAGGCTCGACCTCGGGCTGGATGTAGGTGGCGACGCCTGCCTCGGCGTCCTTCTTGTACTCGGCCATGGCGCGATCGTAGGCACGTGGACAAGTCGGGTCAATCAAAGATGAGTGAAGGTGAGCGACAGCTACTTGGCGAGATGATCTCTGTCGTGTCAGGCGTCGAGCCAGTGGGTACGTGGGGGTAAGTGAGGTAGGTAGGATGGGGTGTGGTGTCGGTGTTGGTTGGTCAGCTCGAACCGGACTAGCGTGTCTATATATGTCCAACGTTCATCACAGTCATGTCATGCGAGTCGAGCATCGTCAAACTCCACCGTGGTTGATAGGAACCACTCTCCGTCAGTTCGGGTCAGTCCTTCGGTATCTCTGCCGTCGACGACAGCGTGTACGCGTACGACGTATGGTGGAGATGACGGTACCGATACCGCCGGGCGTGGAAACATGGAGCGTTTCGGCCTGGCCTCTGGTCTCTGGGCCAGACGCTAGACGCTAGACGCTGCCCCCGTGGCTTGGCCCGGGCAAGTTGGTTCGATTGGGATCTGAGCTCTGAGCTCTAGACTCTGGGCTCCTGTCCCCGTGTCTGGGTTAAGCGAATGTCCACCTCCACCTGACCAATGGGGTTGGCTGCACGACTCCTCGCACTCCTCGATCGGGACGGGCAGCGTCCGAGGGGGTCTTACGGGTGGGACTTGGGAGGACATATCGGGCTGGAGAGTGGGGCATCGGGATGGTCAAGCGGTGGCTTATCTCGAGGACGTCGGTGAGGTCCACCACGGTGTTAGGGGTTGTGGGATGGCCCCCTCTACGCCCCCCGCCCGGTGTGGTGTCGTGCGAATTAGAGCCCGAGCACGAGCACGCAAAGGCGAGTCGGGGTGGTGACTCTCCCACGTCGGAGTTGCACTCGTGAGCCCGAAAGGGATTGGACTGGAATCGAGACACTGAAGTGAGAAACCTCGAGAATCGGCCATGATTGGCTGAGAAGTAGATTCCTTATCTACGTCACGTGGCGAGCCGCCCAACACCGCGTCTAGAGTCTTGTGGCACCGGTATCCCGTACCGACGATTCGAGTGGCGGTCGACGGCGGGCGGTGCCGATGTTGTGTGCGGGCGTATACCTGCATGTACTCGCACTGCATGGCGGTGGCGACACGTCGACCAGTGACAGAATGGCCACAGTGTGGGCCGTCCCGAGTGAAGAGATGAGAGGATCATCGGCGTGTTAGAGATGCAAGTCGCCTCGAGGTCTCTGCGGTTACTGTACTCGACTCTCACTCATCACTCATACTCGCACTCGCACTCGTACTGGTACTCGTTCCCGACTTGGGCGTGGATAGCCACAGCGCAGTCTGCCGCGGCTTCAGAGACGGTCGGGCTCTTGCCGGGCTCGACGGGTATGCCCAATCATCGACAGCCACAACGCGGCTTCATTGCCGTGTAAACGTTCGGCTCTACGTCTAGAGCACGATACAACCATACGAGCGCGGTACTTGTACGAGTCACACCCGTCCCAGCGAAAAGCGCAGACCGGCACCGGCACGGGGCTGGGTTCCGCTTCCGCAAGCCATGTCCTCGGCCGCCATGTCATTCTCTTCTCCTTTCGCTGTGGATCCTGCGGGGAAGCGTCCCTTCACTTTCACGCGACACCCTGGAACTCGTCACTCGTACCGAGTCTACCGACAGCTTCTAGTGAGGTATCACATATCCCCGATGCGACGAGGCTGCGCTCCCCGGGTCAGTCTTTTGGGCGGGTGGGAAGCCGTCAAACGGAATCTGGGCTCAGGTCAGAGCGGCAGTCGTGATTGCCGTACTCGTGCGGTTGTGCCGTGGTGCTTTCGGTACATGAGCCGAAACCCTACCAGCGCAATACTGAAGGCGTCCATCGCGTCCATTGCATCCCGCAGCATCAACGGGACACGTTTGCGTTACCGCCGTCTGCCCGACGCCCGCCGCTCTGGCGTCTGCTGCGTTCAGCAGAAGCAGAAGGGGATCCCAACACAAGTGGTCGCCTTGACTTCCGACCGACTCCGTGATCGTATACAGCAACACACCGCGTCGAAGACTCTGCGCAGGAGGAAATGAGGACTTCGGGTCCCGGACAGGCCGAGCGCTATGTAGTTCTTGGCTCATGGCTCATCTGAACGGGTCATTCGACTGAAATTACTGTAAATCACAGACCTCCGACCAAACAGAGCGTTCCGCGAAGCCTTCCAGTGCGCGGACGGTTCTCAGGTGGCCTTCCGGCGTCTTGAGCCGGAGCGCCTCATATACCATTGCAGGCGCTCCAGGAGCGCTCCTCCTTGCTTGCTTGCCTCCCCGACCGCGCCGAGCCGGCCACCCGCCGGCCCCAACCTTTCCGGCTCTGATGATACTGAGAACTGATACTGACTACTCGTAAGAGTTACACGGATACTCACACGCATCCATTACCAGACAATTGCGTTGGATCATGCCCTTCACAACTATGAGTTGACGCGATTGCCTCGCGCTTCCTGCAAATGCCTCTCACTGTGGGCAAGCGGGTTATTCCTACATTCCCAAAAGGTCGCTGACACTGAAAGCGCAGGGTATTGTCTCCGCTCTGACTCTGCGTGACGTGGCAAGAAGTCTTCTCTGAAAATCACACGCATACAGTATGTACACTGTATCGGCTTCCTGTGCTTCGTACAGTAGCTGCCTCGACAACGCTATTTAGGAGGGCTGCGCTGCACCCTCTTTGGCTCTCCCCAACAAGGTCCTCGGCGAGGTCATGGCATACCGCGAGTAGAACTTGAATTTTCCGGAGAATAAGCGCCGTCGTCGCACCGCCTTTCGGCCGCTTGAGGCGGTGATAGAGCCTGATCAACGAGCAGTGAGCACAGAGGCGGTGCTAGGCGCCAAGATGCATAAACTGATACTGTATGTACCGGTACGCACCGCCGGTCGGCGGTGCTTCGGAGTCTTGCCAAGTGGCGTTCGCTGAGAGGTACTGTAGCAACAGCTGCCTCGAGTGTGAGCGAGGGAGAGTGTAGAGCGAGGTTGCAGCGCTGCTTAAACAACGCCGCCCGGCCTTCTGCAACACGTCAAGCTCGTGGAGACCCACAATGATCGACGCAATCCAGTGTATGACAGCGGAGATAGGTGGGGACAGAGGGGGAGACGTGCGTTGGTTATGGTGTACACTCCTTTTCCTTATTGCAATATTTGTATTCGTCCGACTGGTCTTGGCGCCTTGGCGGTGTGGCAATGTTACAGCAAACGTCATATGCCGCCAGGTACCCGCCGGCCGGTCTTGCGGCTTGCACGGTGACAGGTGCGAAGAGATCTTACCCGGCCATGCCATTCAAAGGCCGCCGTCGGGAGCGCGGGCGCTCGCCGTACAGTGCAGTACGAGAGTGCTCACAGCCCGGGGAAGGGGGCAAAGGGGACGAGAAGGAGCCGCGGGGGGGGGGGGGGGGGTGATTCCTCAGAGGTAAGATGCTAATGGAGTCGCAGCTCGGGAACAACAATGAGCCCGGGCACGGCGATTGCTCTGCCTCCTTCACCCACCACGCGAGCATTGCTTACTGAAGGCAGACAATGATGTTCCACGGCTACTCCTGTACCCGCCCTACTGTTGTACGTGCTTGCTTGCCACCAGGATCGAGGCGGTCGGCGAGGTACAAGTACATCTACCGGATCACCTCGTATCAGCTCTGTCCGAAGTTCCTTGAATCGCACAAACACTTAGGCCCGGATCGAAATTCACTCTACACCTAGCCGCATACTCACAATTGAGCACTGTATTGAGAGCCGGTCTGTCCTCGGCCCTCGACACGTCCGAGCGGCTATACACCCTTGGGTACATATCGCAACACAGCCAGGCCGAAACGCGCCTGACCCGCCTGGCCCCAGGATCACGCGTGGTGTCACAGCCTCGTTGTGATCTCCTCACCGCATCTCCGCAATCTCCGCCTCGTGTCAAGCGGACGCCCCCGTCACTCGCTGGACTCTGATCCCCGGCACCAAGAAGCAGAGTTCACATCGCGCACCATTCTGTTTATCCCCGCTCATCCCCCTGCTCGTCCCGAGATAACCATCGTCTTGGACGTCTGAAGCCCCAATTCCTCATTGACTGTTTACGCTGGTCACCATGGACCAAAGATACCGCCGAGAGCAGGAGGACGACGCGAGGACGACTCGAGCTCCCCCGACGACTACGGAGAAGGTGTACATGGGGATCGGTGAGTCGAGTCGGAGTCGGTCTGTTCAACCCATCTGCCGGTGCTGTCTGCATCGAATCTTCGGAGGAGCCGGATGCAGGCGATATAACGCCCCTTCACCCCGGAAGGCTGTGCGCTGACCTGACATGAAGCCTTGGCTCAGGCGATCATCGAGGTGGCCATAGTCTTCACCGTTTTCGGCCTCGCGGTGGTACGTCCACACTCGCACTCATGGGACCCTCATCATCCCGAGTACAGTATCACTGATCATGGTGTGCCCACTCGTGCTCGCACACAGGCCAACGTCCCCGTGCCCGTGGGAAAAGCCAAGACCGTCCCCGTCTACCTCGCAATCTTCATAATGGGACAGTACGTCTGCGGCGTGGCGGGCGCGGCGTCGGCGTGGTGTCGGCATTGGCGTCGGCGTAACAATCGCACCATAGCCCTTTCCAGACAGGCTGTTTCCGATCCACCACTCACATCCTACACAGGCTCTTCTGCGTGCTGTACATCTGGGACGCGCTCCGCCATCGTAACGTCGTTCAGCTATTTCTGCAGCTCTGGTTCCAGCTCGCCATCCTCACCTACGCGATCCTCCAGATCCCGCAGTCGTACAACGCCCTCGACGAGCTGGAGGACGAGCGCTGTGGCGCATTTGCGGTGCGCGACGGTCCAATCACCCACAATCCTGCGCCACTCATCGATGCTGTCGATCTGTCTCCAGCATTCGTCTGCTGTATCGAGCCCAGCCGCGTCTTGCTGACCCCTCGTACCGTAGCGCTGCGAAGGCCCTGGCAGCTTGTTCAACGTGCTTCGCTCCCTCCTCATCGTCACGCCAATCGTCATGGGTCTCGCCGGGATCGCCTTCATCTTCCTCGCTAGGAGGATCTACATCCAGTTCGGCTGGGCAGAGTTCCACCTCGTCAGCGCGAGTCCGGAGATGAGGCGTGAGTGGCTATACATACTGTATACCCGCTCCACACGACACCCTACACCCCGCCCACCACCCACCACCTGAACAAAATCCATGTCTGTGATGTGCCTGTGTCTGCGTCTGCGTCTGCGTCTGCGGGGCTGAACGAATCAGGAATGCACCGCCAATATCAGACTTTCGTGTCCTTGCTCAAGATGCAACTGTTCTTCTCCACAGCCTTCTGCCTCGCGGTGAGTCGACTTGGAACCTGCATAGGGGGACCGTGGTCGTGGTTGTGTAGCGGTGGTTCCGCACGTTGGCTGATTCTTTGTTTCCCAGTTCCTCGTCCTCGTCGCGATCGGGACGTCGCAAACCACCGAGCTGTACGTACAATCTTCTTCTCATGCTGGGTCCCCCGTCATCCACCCAGCTGTTCCGGTACAAGTGCCCATAAAGTACAATGCCCAATCACGGTTACTCTCGAGCGCGGCAACTCCGAGGAATTCCTCAGTGTCGACTGACGTACGTGCGTAGTATCCTCGCGAGCATCGCCCTCCCACTCAATATCCTGGTAGTCATCCTCGCCGGCTTTGCGGTCCAGCGCGAGATCAAATGGTGGGCACGGTTCAATGACTTATAATGGATCGGGAGCTCTTGCCTCTTCCTCCCTCCTCATCGGCTCCGGCTCCCTCACAAGCTCATTGTGACTTGATGACTCCCCTTTGAGCCGTGCTGATCTGGACCCCTCGCAGGCTCATGGGCGTTGTGCTCATCCTCATGCTGGTCTGCTTGGCGTACTTCATGTGAGTCCGCAATGAAACTTGAAGGTCCCAAACGGTGCAATGCAGCCAAGTGCAGAACGGAGCAGGAGGAGGCGCCTGGGCTGACGAGTGTACCATAGATACAAGCTCGCGTCGATGTTCCTACCCGCGACGGGGTTCCTCTACATCAACACGAAGATCACCATGGCGTTGTTCTGTGAGTGATTGTGGCTTCCCGGAGCATGTCAGTATGAGTGTCGTTACTTACTCTCAATCAGCCGCTTTCGCCATCATTATGCTGGTGCGTGTTCTCCCACCATCCCCTGCTGTCAGCGACGACTTCGAAGGAGACACCGTATCCGGTTCTCGTTCTCGGTACAATGGGCACCGTGCACTGCACCTTTCGGGGAATGTCTTTCGTGCAGGAGATCTGGTTCTGACACGACCGCCCTTGCAGGTCGTAACCCTCGTCTTCGGCTTCATCTGCATATCCAACTTCGGCAAAGGCCTCGCCGTGGCGCTACGTGAGGAGTTCTCTCTTGTTCCGGGGCACACGCTAATCCCTGTTTTGTATAGAGAACCCCCACGCCACAACGTCGCTTCTCACCCGCAAGAAGAAGAAGACCTCGGCTCTGCCGGAGAAGGTCCAGGCGCAGGAGCAGCGGATGGATCTTCTCGAGACGCCGCCGTCGGAGTCTGGGCCCCAAGCCGTCTGAACCGCCAGGGACTGCTACTGTACCAAGCAAAGGTACTGTACAAGTATTTCACCAAAAGAAGCGTTCTGCACGTAGGAAAGCGTATTGTAATTTATCATGAGGGGTCGTCCCGTATGGGCTCCCAAAGGTCTAGGTACACAATAATGGAGCGATGGCACAGCCCGTCTTGGGTTCCTCTAATCACCACCCGACTCACTCTACGGTATCGTTTCGGCTACCTTTTCCTAAAATGCTCCTGCCCACACTGATCAACCCCGCCTCTTGCCTTCGTGATCCGCAGGCAGATGCAGCTCCTTCTGCACCCTTTTCACCTCTTCCAGATCTCCCGTGTACTGGTGTTATCAGCCTAGTTCTAGTCGGTGCTCAAGCAGCATCAAGAAGGGAAGGGCCACGGCAAGGGCACGCACCTTCCCCTTGTCGTCTGATAGCTTGACGCAAGGCTTGCCGTCGATCTGATTGAGTTTGATGACGATGTTCAGCGGCTTGGAGATCTCTGATGGGTCCGAGGCCTTGTCAAAGTCGTTGGTCAGGGACGTCCCTATCCCAAACGCGGCTGTAACGAACGCCATGTCAGCTCTGTGCGAAAGTCAAACTGCCCCTCTCCCGCACGGCTCACCTCCCACGCCATGCTCGTCACAGCCCTTCTGTAGATCGATCGCCTTCTTCACATCCAGTCCATCACTGAACACTATCCTCCGGCCCTTGAGGATCCCATCGTGCTCGCTCATCCCTGCGAGCTTGCCGACCGTCATCCACGCCTCCCTTGCTTCCTTGACGAACTTGAACGGGTCGCCCGAATCCTGTCGGAGCGCAGTCCAGCGGAGCGCACGCTGTGGGTCGGCGATGAAGTCGACGAAAAAGGCTTGGGCGGTGTACGTGTCGGTGAGCATGGTGAGTGGTGCGGCACCCGGACCGCGGGGGTACGCTACACGCCAGCATATTAGCGTCAAGACAAGGCGCGCAATGTCGCCCCTTAGACCCACCCGACTCCCAAAGGTCCATCGCTCGCCCGTTCGCTCCTGTATATCCGTACTTCGCTCCGATCGCCATGATCCACTCGTGCGCAATCGTACCTGATGGCGGAACGCCATACTTGAGCGCGAGGTACACCTGCGAGGATGGTCAGACTTAGTAAATCTCGCCTGCAGTGACGGCAATGACTAGCGAGATACGGGATTGACAGCCTAGTTTCAGAACGAGGGGAGGACAGTAGCACACTCACGTTGCTCGTCCCTGCCAGCACGCCCCCCTTGGCCCCGCTGGCTTTGTACTCCTCGTATCCCTCCACCAGGCCGCGCATCACCAGATCCTGCACGTGGAACGATCTTCGTCGCCGGGTACCAAATTCGGAGAAAATCAGGGGGGTGATGCCGTTCGGTGGTGATAGCATGTGGAGCGCCTTCTGCTTGGCTTTCTCTTTAGCCACTTATCAGCTCCCATCCCGAGCAGGAAGACCCGTAATGACAGTTGTAGTTGTAATTGGGCGGGTCAATGGCTGTAACGTACCAACTTGCCCGTCGAGATTCCAGTCGGTATCGACGAATTTGAAGTAGCCCTCACTCACTACGCAGAGTCAGCTGATGCACAGAGCGACGCAACGAATCGAGGAGTCCGGCGCGCAGGGAAGTGCTCGCAGTGCTTACTGATCGACATGATCGGCACCTCATACAAGATACATTCCCTCCAGAGCCCGGTGATCGCGCACTGGATCGTGCCCCAGTCGTTCTGCTCCGTGGGGTGGAAGGTCATCTCGACTTGTTCTTCCGGATTGAGCACAAGGCCGGAGAGGAAATCGAGGTACGAGTCCGGGAAGTAAGGGCATGCTTTGGCCAGACCCTCGCGCTCGAATTGTTGTAGGCGGACGGTGGACAGACCTGGTATCGTCAGCAAACCCCTTGTGCTGCTCCTCAAGATCTCGCACCACCGCCCACCACAATGAAGCAGCGCTACGTCTTGGGTTCAGGATTCGGCTCCAGACACCCACGCATCACATGCTCCTTGATCCACTCAAAGCTCTCCTTGCTGAAGAGCATCTGGGGCGACCGGTTGGTGAAGCGGATAACGACTCGGGCATCGTGGAAATGCTTCAGCACGGCGTTTTGCATCGTGAACTGCGATTAAACCAAGGGGTGAGCTCCAGGTCGTTGCGATAAGTCTGCTGGTTGCTAAGGGCGATTGCCGGGCCAGGACCTACCTTGTACAGGTCATTGTCGAGGATGCTGAACGGTATCTCGACTTGCTCCGAGGGGACGCGGAATGGGTCGGACATGGCGTGTGTTGAAGGGCAGCTCCTAGGGTCTGTCTGCTACTGCGTATGTGTTGTCGGCGCTGCAGCCGAGGTTATACTGATTATCCTGTCGATTCAGCTTGCCCAGTGTCGGGTCGTATGCTGAGTTGGGAGGGATGTCAACGGGCGAGCATACATAGGCAGCAGGCCGACTCGACATCACACAGTGGAGGCGAGGAGAATCACGTGACTTTGTGAGCACGCGACTCAGGCACTCTCCTCCCCCCCACTTAAACCCCCCTCTTGAGCCAATTCTGATCCCGTTTCCTCGTCCCCTGGACCTCTTTCGCGAAAGTCTCCGCTCTCGACGTCCATTCTCGCATCTGTCCAACCCCTCACTTCGACGTTCACTCAGCACTCTCGCTTGAACGTCACGTAGCAAAGTGCGGGCACACCACTTCCCGCGGCGACGGACGACCACCCGGAACTGAGCTTAGAGCGGACTTCCTCCCTGGCCAGATCACAACCCATGGCTAGCATCGAGGTGAGTGGATCGCATCTCCCGTCTTCCTGCCTCACTCGAAACTCTGGTGAACCTCCATATCGACTACTAAAACTGACGCCTCGCGCCTAGGTGATCTGATCCCGCCCTCCTCCCCCGCGCCATGCTCAATTCCGCGCGGCAAGGCTGCTCAAAAGCCTTGCCCGCACGTACACTCCCCTCATCAACGAGCTGGTGTCAAGCCCTTCCCGCCGAGTCGTCCACCCAGGCGATCCTCCGTCTCTCGGCCCGCCCCGCTCCATCACCGACACCACCACTACCACCACCATCACAACCCCGACTACACCTGAGGCGCTCCTCGTCTTCTCAGGCCGGTTTCATACCGCCTCGATCAGGTGTACGAGAGGTTCATGGGAAGGCGCAGTACTCTGCAGCCGCGGCTGTTGCTCATACCGATCGAGCCTCTCATTCCGAGTACCAATTCCCTTCGACGTCGAGTTGGAGTGAGAAACGCCGGCCCGCAGACTTTCTCCCACCCCGTCCGCCCGATCCGCCGTCAGCAAGCGCCAGCGCTGCCGCATCGAGACGGATACTGCAGGACGTTAACGATCCCTCTCCGTCTGCGGACGCCTCCTCTCCATTCCCTGCCAGACTGTCTTCCGACGATCCCGACCCAGATCCCGACTCCGACTCTGACGCCTTGCCGACCACGGCGGATCAACTCAGCGCTCTCATCCACTCCAAGCCTCTCCGCGCCCTAGTCGCCCTTGGTCGCATACCTCTTCAAGATGTTCTGATGCCGAACCTACGCGACGTCGAGTCCCTCATATTCAATGCGCGAGCGGCATTTCGAAACCCCCGCGACAAATCTTTCGACCGCGACGACGCTGTCACCGGCCTGGGTGTAATCCGGACCTTGATGTACGCGGGCGAGGTTAAACGAGGACAGGAGAGTCTGTGGGCTCCCAAGTTCTCGGGGAAGAAGCTCAGCCGGTTTCTCGATCTTTGCGTGGAGCTGGGAGCCAACGAGTTGATGGCGGGAACCTTTCGCGAGCGGTTGCAACACCGGAACCCGGATGGCTCGCTCTTGATCCGCTTGGACAGCTTTGTGAGAGTCCTCGCCGAATCTCGCAAGTGGCGGATGATCATCGCACTCTTCTCTTCACCGGGCTTTCCTTTCGACAAAGCGACGAGTCTCGTCCTGGAAAATCTGATCCAGGCGCATCTGGCCATTCAGCAGCCCGAGACCGTGCCCCGCCTGTTCGAACGCTATGCCGCCTTGGATCTCCCGCCAACTGCGAATGCCTTTGCCCATCTGACGCAAGCGTACCTCGACCTCGGTGACATGGCGGCAGCGCAGGAGACGGTGCGGAGGGCGAAGATCGAGGGCAGCTATGACGAGTCTGCGCAGCAACTCGCATTACTTCGAGGATACCGGGCTCTGGGACATGACGCCGAGGTCGAGAAGCGGGTTTTGACCGGTCTCGCACTCCTCAACGTCGCACCTCGAGCAGCGTTACTGAATGCTCTGATACGACTACGACTAGACCAGAACGACATCGACGGCGCCGAGCTCCTGCTGCAGTTTTTCGATCTCGAGCCATTCACTTCCCATCGGTCGAAACGAGAAGAGCGACTGCCGCCCACCGAGAGCTCGGTCCATTTCGCCGTCGTGGTGCTGGCGCGTCGGACGGACCTGGCGGGCTTGCGTCGGGTCTTTGCGTACTTGGGCCGCTCGGACCCATCGATCGGCCTGCTCGACTCAACCGAGGCGTTCCAGGACAACATCCTCGCCGTGCTGGTCCGGACGCTGAGCCGAGCGAGGCAGATCAACGAGGCTTACGAGACGATCAAATCCGCGATCATTGGCGTGCAAGGGCTGTGGCCGGTACCTCCGGGTGTCAAGCCGGGCAATCGTTCGCTCAACGCCCTCCTTCAGGGCATGATTACCGCCTATGGTCTCGGCGGCATCGAAAAAGTTTATCCGCTGTTCGCCAAGTCACATCTCAAGCCGGACGACACAACTCTTCGCATCGTCCTCGATTTCGCGCGGGATCAGCGGTCGATCAACTCGATCGACCTCGTTAAAATCGTCTCACGGTTCATCGAGGAGAACCCACACCTCCGTCCAAAGGTCTCCATGGTCGATCAAATCATGGCGCATGCTGTACCAGCGTCGGCCAGGGAGAAGAACAAGCGGCAGCTGCTCGGTAGCAGCGCTTCGGAAAGTCTGGGGCCGGCAGCGGGACTTGGCGCGACCGAAGCCGATGCGTTCAAGCAGCACATGCGACCGATCCTCCAATCCCTACGCGATCGCAATGCGCGCTCGACCTCGCGATCGCTCGCCAATCGACTCCGACTCGATGCGCAGACACTCTCTTCTGTCGGTCCGGTGCCGTCTGCCCGGGTGGTCTGGTCTGCTCTCCTCTCCCGGGGTTTCAAGCCCACCCGAAGACACCTCCTGGCCTTGCTCCAGGGATATGTCGATGCCGGAGAGATGGGCCAGGCGCAGGAGATGATCTCCCTTGCGGACGGTGTGGGCGTGCAAGTGACCAAGGCCATGTTCATGACTCTGATCGTGGGCTGGGGTCGTGCGGGCGAATACGAGAAGGCGAGGGCTTCCTACCTGGCTGTTTCTCGAGGAACGCCTCGAGGAGCCGATACGCCTACCGTGTGCGCGATGATCCAGGCCGCGTACCGGTGTCGCAAGTGGACCTCCGCAGCGAACCTTGCACGGACGGATCTCCTCCAAAGGGACTTTAACGGCCGATATATCGGTCGGAGGGGCAAGAGGCTCGGTCCTCAGGCTACGTTGGTCGCTTTCGAGGCGTTCCGTCGCGTCAAGGCGTTTGACGAAGCGATTTACGTCGCTGGACGTTCTGGCCCAGCGCTGAGCAGTCAACTCCGCAGGCGGCTTCGTCAATTGCATCAGTGGCTCAGCAGGTCGAGCAGCGTCAAGAGCAAGGAACAAGTCGACGAGGTCCAAAGGATCCTAGACGCCGATGATGTCGCGAGACCGGCGCACTCTAGGCAGGCACCCTCGGCCAAGGCTATTCGAAAGAAGCTCGCGCGGATCGTCAAGGGCAGGTCGAAGCGAGGGTCGGGGACCAAGAAACTCTTGGCGAGGCTGGTGCAGGCTGCGGAGCAGGGGGATGCGGCTCCGGCCGGGATCACCGCGGAGCGGGACGTCAAGGGAGATGTACATGGCCAGGCAGTGAACGATGACAAGGGAGGGCCGGAGTTGTCGTCCGAGGCGGACAAACTGGATGAGGCAGCGAGCGCCAGATGAGGATGGGGGCCGTGGGCCGTGGGCCATTCGTAGTTTGGGATCGGCAGGGGACGCGTGACCACACTCATCCAAGTCCACGCTACGAGACTGGCATCACCCAATACTTCTACACGACGACAAAGACGACAATCAACAATTGTTTCCCACGCATGGCGACGTAGCATTCTAGCACTAGCAGTATCAACTGGTAAATGGCATCAAAATGCATGGTATTTCGCATTGCCGAGACAAGAGGCGTGTGTGTGTGTACTTGCAAACAGCATTATAAACAGGTGGCGAAGACATCTGTGCCTATGCGTGAACAGCCGCGTTGTTTCGATCAAGAGGTCGACACGTCGACATCGATAACGTCGACCCATGACCAATGTTATCAAGTCCCGAGTACAAGAGATGCCGCAGCAGGTGCATCACGTCCATCACGTCACGTCGATCTCGACGGGGCTCGGACCGTCTGTAACCGTCCATTCTCATCGGTTTGCCACTGGACCTCCCTGCGGATACAAATACAAGTCAGCGTCTCATCATCCCAAGTGACCCAATTGACCCTTTGAGTACTTGTATGTGTCACTCACCTCAATTGCGACCTCGATATCCTCCTCTTGTGCTTTGGCCCTTCCCTCTCCTCTCCCCTAATGGGTGTGTACGTCGGGGCATGTACCGACCCGCTCCCCAATTCCGGCCCCGATGCTGACGCCGAGGCGGACGCCAGACTGGTACTCGAAATCGAACTTGCACTCGTGCTCGCGCTCGCGCTCGCACTGGCACTGGCACTCACGCCCGAAGCCCTTCCTACCGTCTGACGAAGCTTCACTTCCCTCTCTTTTCCCTGCGTCCCTTCTCTATTGTGCGCTTCCTGCCTGTCGCGATACGACCCCACATCCACGACGCTCTCGCTCGTCGTCCTCCTCATCGAGCTGATCCTCTTCCCGACCAAGCCCGTCCTTCCTTCCACTTCGCGACTTCCCGCCACTCCAGAACCCATCCCAGTTCCAACTCCCGATCTCCCCGTACCGCCCTCTTCGAAACTCGACGAGATATCCCCGCCGAAGAGAAGGGTCGGGTGAATCTCCTTTGCCAGTTCCCGGACCAGGATCGCCTCGTCCTGCTTTGCGAGCCTGTCCACGATACTAGCCAACGAGAACCTCGCGACAAGAGTAGCTCTGTCCGGGTGATGCTCGCATGCCACCCGGGTGATCCGCAGGAGGTTGAGCTTCGCCACGGCCTTTGATTTGGTTGAAAGGGCGTCGGACAGACGGCGGAAGAATGTCGGGGTGGACAGGGACATGGTGAGTGATGAGGAAAGGCGGAAGATCTTGAGGTAGCTGAGGTAAGGGCGAAGGTCAGCTATATGCTATATGCCCCCAAAGGAGTAAAGGTTCTGCCACGTACGAGTCGAGGATCTCTTCGAAAGAGATCCCAGAGGCTTGGACGAAACACCGGACGAGACGGTCGCTCGCGCTCTTCTCCAGCAAAACTTCCTCGACCCGAGCGGTTTCGTCCTGCATCCTGCGTGCGGATTTAACGTCAGTTGCTACTAGGACATTTCGAATCGACCCGGGCATAAGACCCACCATGCCAGGACCGCGTCGAGCGCACTGACTCTCCAGTACGGATCCTCGAGCAGATCGAGATACACTATGCGTTTGATTGCCATCAGCCTCGTACTCTATGAGCAATATGGACCTGGTGCGCCCACTGGGCCACTCACGCTTCATCCCTTCGTTCTGCCACAATAACCTCCTCGACGCTTTCCCAGCGTTCGCAAGGTCACACAGGATCGGCAACGCAAATTGCTTGAGGGGCGACTTGTTCTGAATCACCTTTTTGAGCAAGGGGATCAGACCCGACGAGGCGGCTTCCTCCTGCCTCGCCTTGGACAGACGGCACATCGAATAGATGGTCTGGAAGATGTGCGAGCAGATCTCCTGGACGTTTCGTCAGCGTTCAGCGTTCAACTCTGGCACGGCAACGGTGAAGAATGTCGAAGGATGTCGAAAGTCTGGAGTCGCAATCAAAGTCTACAGCGCAAGGTAACAGGACGCACGTTGGCATGGGTACCCTTTATGGACTTGCCAAGCAGGGCGACCAGGATCTCCATGGCGTTGGAGTTTTGGAGCACCTCGATGAGCTGCGGGCTTGTCGACAGATGCTTGATCGCCTTGATGGCAGTCACGAGGAGCTTCCTTGGCAGGAGATCACACGCCTTCAACAGGCCTACCATGTCAGTCAGCTCTCGCTCTCCATCCCTGAAGAATCTTGCAGCCAGCTGAGACCTCAGAGCAGTGTACCTGGGTCACTCACGGATCATGATTGTCCTCGTAGCAAAGGCGTCTCGAACCCTCCCATCCGCCTGAGCGACCTGGCAAAACAGGAGCAACACGTTGATCGCCCTCGTGCTCGACTCCTCATCCTCGATCGTTTCGTCCCTGAGAATCGCCAACAACGCTGTCGACAGCGGATCGAGTATACCCTCGCGTACGAACATGCGGCAAAAGTCGTTTCTCGGCGTCGGAGACTGCAGGTCGAACACGCTCCCAATCCCTTCGAGCGAGGAGAGGATGAGCGTCCTGTTGACTGAATAGTCTTCGTCCAGCAGCTCGACGAGGATCCGAAGGCCTCGGCAGCTATAAAGGCCATGATCAGCCGTACCACGCGAACACGGGGCGATAATGACTTACGATATGAACATTTGCAACGTGATGGCCGACCGGGTGAGTTGTTGGATGAAGGTCGAAGCTTCGAGACGGGTCTCGAGCGAATGCTTCCTAGATGTGTATGGCTGCCAACGTCAATACCGACGGACGGGTCGGAGTGTCTCCAGGATAGTGACTTGGCTCAACTCACGATGATGACCGGGATGCCACCGATGAGACAGAACGACTCGAGCATGTCGACATCGGTGCCAACGATCTGACGAATCAGTCACCGCGGACCTTCGAGATCATGACACAGGCGGGAGCTCACCAAATTGACAATCTTGAGCAGCCGCACCGCGACATCCCTGCTCAGCCTCGATTCCAGCACCTCCAGCACGCTTCGCCCTCAACGTCAGCACCGTCCCATTCCTGTAACAACTTGAAGTGACTCACGCAAGCATCCCGTGACTAGCCACGAAATGACTCTCGAGCCCCATCTCCGGACTCCCTTCCAACATGCCCAACAGCTCATCGCATGTTTCCCGCAGTCCACCACCGGCCGTACCCGCCGTCGGATCAAGCTTCTCAATCAACCTGCTCACGCTCGCGCATAACGTGGCCCGCTTGTCCCGAAGCAGGTTCGCGGCGATATCGTCGGCTCCGAACTCCAGCTCATCGTCTATCTCGGCGAACGGATCGGATTGGTCGCCTTCTTCGTCGCCTAGCCAGGAGCGATTGGACCGCCGAGTGAGCTGCAGAGACGTAGTCGATCGAGAACCTGATATAAACCATGTCAGCCGACTTCCTGTTGGAAGATCGCTCCGCGAACGGCTCCTATGCAGTCGAATACAAGCTCACCGATGGTCTCCTGGCCTTGCTGGCCCTCAAACATGTCCGAGTAATCCTCATCCTCCTCCTCGGTATACTTTTGCAGCTCCAGCTGGCTCTCCGATGGCTCCCTGCTTCTCAGAGAGTTCTGCCGGGAGCTCGGCGGCGATTTCATAGGCGGTTTGGGGCTTTGCGGGGGTATCAATCCCGGTGACGCTATTCCCGAGGGCACGGCCGACCGAGCGGATTGGGCTCGGGGCGGCGTGGCAGGAGTGATAGGGGTGACGGGGGTGGGAAGGGCCGAGGGGATCCGTTGCGGGATGGGTGCAGGAAGCGATTCGGTGATCCGCAGCTTGCGAAGATCGTCGGGATGCATGATACCTCGACGCGTCTTGTTTTTGAGCTGCACTTGTCAGTTCAAATCTTGCAGAAACTGCTTGAGGATCACCTTCAGATCCGCGAGCTTCTTGTCCAGGTCGGTCATGGAGTCGCCCAAGGCGATATCAGAGTAATCCTCAGGCCTGGAACCAGATCCGCCTCTTGATGGGGAGGCCTCCGATCCTGGCTTCTGCCTCTGCGTCTGCGCCGTCGATTTGGGCGACTTGGTCGGGCGTAAAGTCATCTGATCAGGTTCCTCCGTTACGTTGACGTTGGCGTTGACGTTGGCGTTGACGTTGTCCTCTTTCCGATCTATCTTCGTTTTAGCGGGCAATCGCCATCCCAGTAGAAATCAAGCCACTCACACCCCAGCTTTGACAGCGAGATATCCGCCGCGAAATCATCGTCCCACGATTCTCCAGCACTCTCCCTCGCCCGGCTAAGCACGTCGCTGACATGCATGTTCTTGTGCATGATACCGGGATGATGCGCGGGCGACGGGTTCGAGGAACTCGACGGTTGGGCTGTGAGCGATTCGACTGAAGACCGGGGCGCCAGAGCTGGGAGGGAAAAGAGCCCGTGATGCTGGTTCTGGGTGTCTGGTCGGGGTCTTTGGGCGACGGACAGCTTTCGGGGTTGGGAGGGCTGGTTTGGCGGTAATCGGCGCATAGTCCCGAGAGCTTTAGGAGACGCTGATCGCTCATCAGTATTGCAGAAGCGACAGTGGCTTAGTCCGCGGAAATGAGTACGTGCGGATGTTCGCGGTTGTCCGACTCACCATTCAGCGCCTCATTCCACTCCTGAACCCGTTGGACCGCCTCGTCATACACCGTCAGAGGCTTCTTCGGCCTCACCGTCCCCGTTTCCGCGGCTGTAAGCGCAGCGCCTCGAGTATCACCCCCCTCCAGGCGGCCATCTCGGGTCCTCGATTCGTTGGAGGGTACTCGTACTGAGCCTTTCGGCTTCGGCTCTGTTGCCGATGGGACACGAGATTCGGGGCGGGATGGGGGCGGGCTGGTAGCGAGTGTCCTCCGAGCGGAGAGCATCCAGGGATGTCGAGCGAGCTTCTTGGCTGATACGCGGAGATTCGGGTCTTTCTGAAAACAGTGCAACAAGAAGTCTCTGACGATCTGCACACATTCAAGTCAGCGGTCCAGTTGATCATCGTCTCGAGTGACAGTCGACTGAATCTGCAGAGGGTTCGACGTACCGGACTCGCGCCGTCGGGAATCTTCATCGACTCGTCCTGGACGATCCGCCAGAGCGCCTGCATGGGCGCGAGCTCACCGTGGGGCGGTTTGCCTTCCAGTAACTCGACGACCACGCAGCCCACGCTCCAAATGTCGCTTGCCGTACTCGCTCCGCTCTGCTCTATCACCTCTGGCGCCATCCAATATGGCGATCCCACCACCTCGTTATCGTTCCCTTCCAACGCCGGCCCCGCGGTCCTCGACGACACGCCAAAGTCCGCGAGTTTGACGCTGCCATCCTTGTTGGTGAGGATGTTGGCTCCCTTGATATCCCGGTGGACCACACCCTGCTCGTGCAGGTATATGAGTCCCTCGAGCACCTGGGAGATATACACCGCCACCAGACTTTCGGGGAACTTGCCAAACTTCTTCAGGATCGTCTGGAGCGACCCGTTCTCGCAGTACTCGAGCACGATGAAGAGGTTGTCCTTGTCCCGTGCGAATCCCTTGTACTTGACGATGTTGGGGTGGTTCAGGTTCTTGAGCAGGTCGATCTCGGACATGATGTCGGGGAGGGAGGAAGGGGCGAGGGTGAGCAGTGAGACCGACTTGATCGCGACGGTCTCGCCGGTGAGGAAGTTGAGGGCGCGGTAGACCGACCCGCTGGCTCCGCGCCCAAGGAGGTCGCCCAGCTGGTAGTTGGAGAGAGCGACGGCGGCGGCCATGTTGCATGTTCCCGGCGCGCGCCGAGCGCGGGGCAGGGCACGAGCCAGCGAAGGGGATGCGAGCCCAGCCAGCGGACGCGAGGAGCGGGATGGCAGCGGCCGCTGTTAAGACGGCCCTTGTTGGTGTGAGCCGTAGCCTCTGGCAACCACAAGTTGCTGGGCTGTGTCGAGGGATGACACAAGTCGAGAGAGAACGAGGTTTGTTGCGAGTTGATCATCTTGATCTTTGAAACCCATTTCCAGCCTGAAACCAACCCAGGCCATACCACGACGCGTCCGAGCGGACACCGCCGCCACGCCACGCCACGCGGAAGGGTGATACATCTGGTTCCGCTGGTCCCGTGACTTTGGGATTGTTTTCGACTAGTCATTTGCCACGTCACATATTTCTACTTTGACGGCGTTCGGAACCCGATCCGAAACGAGCGATAACCCGGAAAGCACCTCCGAGAGCACGCAGAAGCGCCCACTCAGTGGCCCAGAGCCATCGCATCCCCCCAACATGCAGCGGAGCAATGCCGATGACGAGCCCAGGTCCTAGATCTGAGGAGCAAGGGCAAGAGCAAGAGCAAGAGCACGACAAGAGCCTGGGCCGTGGTATCCATACCCTCCAATCCATACCCTTACGTGTCTCGTCTACGCCAAAGCGTTGATCGGCCGCACGCGATTGGCGCTCGTCTCTGTTGATTCTGAACTCACCGACACTGCTCGGCCGGGAGTCAATCCGAGCGACCGGTACGAACCACCGCCCTGGTCCTGCGTCCTGCCGACAGTCATGTCTCCTTCGGAGGTGAGCGTGTATGCTACCGAGAGGATCTGAGCATCTCGCTGAGGATCCAGTCAAATACTACCACCTCGTATAGCCAGCCCTACCGCGACTCTTCGACTCTCCCAAATCATAATCAGACCTCTCAGCCTGCTGGCCTGCTGCGAATCGGACTTTCGAGCATATAGAGTGATAGACAAGGACGATTTCGACACGCCGCTCATACGCTCACTGCCAACCCCTGTCGCTTGAAATTCGACGCGGTCTTGAATTCCTGCGACGATTCTAGACATTGACTAGCGGCGGTCCTACGACTGGGCCGCCCCACTCTCTTCAGGCCCCTTCCTTCCTTGACCACCGCTCCACATCACCAGACCGCAAAATGTCGCCATCTCAGTCACCACTCGCGGCGGGAGTCGTCCCGTCCTCCTCCCCGTCATCGTCCCAGTCCACTCCACTCCCATCTACCTCTCAACTAGCCACTTTCGAACCGTCAATACCCTATTCCCAGGTGTCCACTCCGGACGCGAGCGAAACACCTGCGTCCTCGGACCTGGTCCCCACCGCCGATCCTGCCGACATGCCAAAGCTCAAGAAGTCCATCTCGATCCAGGACCAATCGACGCGGCTGCCTCTGCGCCGGATCCTCGTCATCTATGTCGGGATCGGTATCGCCCTGATGGTCTCGTTCATCGACCAGACATCGGTATCCACCGCATCGCCAGTGATTGGTACGGCCCTGGACGGCTCGGACAGCATCTCATGGGTTGGCACTGCCTTCTTCGTCGCAAAGTGGGTCTCGCGTTTTCTAACCGACCATGCCGCTGTCGCAGTTGTACACCATCCCTCGTCCGTTCGCTTCGAAGGCCGGACTGACTTGCTGACTCGTCGAACAGTTGTGCATTGCACTTGGTATACGGACGACTATCAGACATCTTTGGCCGCAAGCAAATGCTCCAAATAGCAGTCTTCTTCCTCGCGTTCGGCAACCTCCTGTGTGGCTTCGCAAAGACGCCGGTCCAACTGTACATCTTCCGCGCGATCAGCGGTATGGGAGGCGGAGGCATCAATGGGATCGCCATGGTGATCGTCTCGGACATCGTACCGCTCAAGGACCGGGGGAAATATCAGGGGTTCATTTCGGCCGCTTGTTCGACCGGGTCGGCCATTGTGAGTTGGATCGGACATCACCCATCGTTGTCGAATACAGCTGAGCGGATAGGGACCTTTCCTTGGCGGTGGTCTGTCTTCTGCCGGTCAGTGGCGATGGGTCTTCTGGTGAGTCGAATCTCAAACCATAACAACACCTCACAGAGAATCACTCCGTCAGCTTCACTCACACTTGTGTCAGGGTTACCACCATACTCGGCGTCATCTGCATTATCATGGACCACTTCATCCTCCCCCTCAAGCCCGTGACTGGCTCGGTCCGGAAGAAGCTCGCCCAAATAGACTACCTCGGCATCTTCCTCTCCGTTGCCGGCACCGTGCTTCTGCTCGTGCCCATCTCCGGTGGCGGCTCGACCTTCGCGTGGGATTCGGCCGTGGTCATCGCCCTGCTCGTCGTCGGCAGTCTTTGCATGATCGCTTTCGTGCTCTGCCAATGGAAGTTTGCAAGGTTGCCGATCCTGCCTCGTAAGTCGACATTCAACTCGCTCGTTTCCGTCCAACCAGTGACTCGCGCTGACAATGTGACACAGTGAGACTCTTCAAGGAGCGGACAACAGCTGTCGTCATGTTCCAATCCTTCTTCATCGGCATGACCTATTACGGCGTGAGTGGTGTCTCAATCTCTGGCCATTTTGTTGCGCCCCGGCTAAACCCGCTCAGAACATCTACTATGTCCCGCAATACTTCCAATACATCAAGGGTTACTCGTCCCTCATCTCTGGCGCGTGGGTTCTCGCATACACTTTCCCGGGCGCTTTCTGGGGCATCGCGTCGGGCTTCTACATCTCCAAGACGAATCACTACAAGCGGGTAATCGTGAGTCTGTCTGCCTTCCCGGAAACAAGTATTTCTCGTCTGATTCTGGTTTAGATCATTGGCGGGATCCTATGGACTTTGTCGCAAGGACTGCAGATCCTCTGGGGACCGGACACGAATATCGGAGAGGTCATTGGCGTTCTTGAGATCAATACCATCGGCGTCGGCTTTCTCCTCCAAACCAGTGAGTGATGCGAATCGAAAACGATGTTTCGCATGTCCCCCACCACATGCGTTCACCCCTCGTCGTCTGCTCGGTGTACCGACCCCAGCGTCGAACGCACGCTAACGTTCCCAGCCCTCGTCGCTGCGCTCAACACCAGCGCCGCACCCGATCGCGCAGTCGTGACTTCGGGCCGCAATTTCTTCCGCACCATGGGCGGCGCTTTCGGTCTAGCCAGTAAGTGGACACCATTCACGACCAAGCTCGGCGGTTGTGCCTCCTCGTCGTGTCATACCACCAGGTCTTGCCCACATTTTGCCACTACTTCGTTTGCAAAGGCTAACGCTCACGTACCGTGCAGTCGCCAACGCAGTCTACAATAACGTCGTATCTTCCCAACTGCAGCTCCTACCTTTCACCGACGCCCAGCGCACCGCCCTCCTCACCTCGGCGCTCGACACGCTCGATACCCTTTCCTCGTCTGAGAAGCGCATGGCGACCGAAGTGCTCGCGGACGGGCTGAGAAAAGTGTACATCATGTTCACGGTGATTGCCGGGACGACACTTGTGTGCGCGTTCTTCATTCAGGTGCGTCCGGGTCCGAGCTTTCACGCTATTGTATCCTTGTTCCCATCCATGTCTTGCGCTGTCCAGCGGCATTCATGCAAGCACATTGTTCTGTCATTGCGTCGGTGGACTCAGTATTGAATCGCTGACTCCGTGTAGGAAGTCGTCTTCCGGCGTGATTCTCCAGAACTCGAAGCTGAGCGTCGTCGCGCCAAGGGTCTCCCAGAGAAGGACGCCGAGGAAGGGCAAGGGCAATCGGCGCCTAGTGGGGGCGAAATCATTGAGGGCGGACCACTACCCGCCGAAGGGCCTGCTGATTTGGTGGGCGGGGAACTGGTCGAGAATCACCTGGACGAGAAGGAGGAGGACGAGAAGGAGAGGCAGAGGGACCGGTTGACGAGCGTCGAAGAGGTCGTGGGGGACGATGAGAAGGGGGTGAATGTCGAGAGGAGAGACTCGCCGGCTAGTGTGAGCCCGACGAGTACTCTGGCGGGCGTGCCGCTGGAGACGGACGAGGTGGGAAGGGAACCCTCGATCAAGAAAGCGGAATCAGGGTGACAATGATGTGGAAGACTCTGCGATATGTGCCTCGTGCCAATACATACTCTCGCCCTGTTCGCGTGGCCACATGCCATTCTGCGAAATGTCAGTACATCTATGCATAGCTTGATCAATCTGCACGAAATCCAACGACGCGCCCTGTCTGCGGAAACCACCTTTACACGTGACACTCGACATCAATGCATGGTAAATGACTATGGGCGAAAGACTAGGTATCTCGTGGTAAGGCTTTACCATCGATCACGATGCAGGCTTGCAGATATCCGCCAGCGCATGCCCAATCGCTGGAGGGAACCGGAACGCCGACAGACTAGGTCCAAAGCGGTCCGATATCCGCCGTATCGAGCCTTCGCAAGCTACGCCAATTAGATGGGACACGAAGCCCAGCAAGATGAAAATCAGTGTGCTCACCTTCAATCGGCACCGCTAGCAGAAGCTTGGCTTCCTCTGCACCTGCGGCGCTGGAAGGACCTAGGGACGACGCCGCCATAACCAGCTCGTTTTGCAGTGATAGGAGGGCGGAGCGATATCGAACAATCGCCTCCATTGTCGCCGGGAGGACTTGCTGGACGTAGCCATACGTGTCCTCTTCGATCGATGACACTGCAAGTGTTGCGAAAACTGCGGGTAATTAAGTGAGCGAAAAGGTCACTTGATGGTCCGTCCTGCTAATATCGCTTGGACTCACTGTCGATGATCCAAAGAGCCGACTCGACGTCAGGTAGGACCCCGTCGAATCTCCTCGTCGCCCAGGTTCTCCCCACCCAAGCATTCGTTCTCGCCGACCAGCCCTTCGCCTCGCTGACCACCTTGCTGCCTAGCGGGGTGGCTTCTATCCGGCCGACCACCTGCGCCTGGACGTCTTCCGCACTCTTCACAGCCCGCTGACGCACAATCATAGCCGCCTCTCCAACCTTCGCCACGGGAGTGGGTGGAGTGGCACGAATCGGCCCATCTAAGACGTTCTGGAGCGCGAGTGAGAGCGTCGATTTCTGCTTGACGACCGGACGGAAGATGTCTGCTTGTTTGATGGCGATCGAGCGGGGATCGGGACCAGTGCTCGCTGGCTTGATGACGGAAGGAGGGCGGGACGCGGGCGCAGAGGCTCGTGATGAGAGGGTTTGGTAGGATCGTCCAAGGGAAAGGAGCATTTCCTGCCACAAAGAATTGATCAGGGGAGGAGAGCGGGACATGTCGGAGAAAATGGCCTTCCTCCGCGCAGGCGTGTTGGCGACGCGCAGCAGTTCCATCAGTGTGAAATGCTGAGCAAGTATCAAAATCCGCTCATCCGGTGCCGGTGAGAAAACAAGGACTTACACGATAATAAGGCTCATCCAGCTTGAGAGCCATGAGAAGGTATGTGTCCGGAGTATAGGGACTCTTGGAGGTGAACGAGTCGAAAGACAGCGGCTGTTCCATCAGTACGCGTGGGGTGCTCAGGAAAGGGACAGCCCACGCAACGCACCTGGGTCACGTAGGGCATGATCGCCGCGAATGGCATACTCGTAGCTAAGGCCATGGTCATGCGCAGCAGCATGAGGTGACCGACGAGCGAGTACGTGATGGTATTGCGCGATGATTTGGCAAAGTTGATGACGAATGGACTGTTTGTATACAACGTCAGCTTCAGCTCCAGCCAAAGCCACAGCTTTAAGGTCGTTTCGAGGTCGTCTTCGGCGGGTCTGAAATGGAGTCGATGCGAGTCACTCACGTGAGCAGACCGGCGGAATGCTGAACGAGGAATCGCCACGCCGACCTCCTCCCGAAGAAGTAGGTGAGCACGAAGAGGACGAACGACCCGCCAGTCATGGATGAGGGATTGAAGTCGTCCGGTCCCGGGAACGCCATGGCCAGGGCATTCTGCACGGCGCGCGTGAACGGTGACTATGTTTGTCAGTAAGGGCCCCCTCCCTCCCCGCGACAGAGCCCCTAGGCTTACCCGCTTCAAAGGCCAGACAGGGCGGAGCGAGTGGGCGAAGACATCTTGCAACCCCGCCAACAAGAAGAGGGTCGAGTTGCCGAGGACGAGGAAGATGAAGCGTTCGTTGAGATGCCAGGGATGTCGTCTGACGATACCCGAGTCAGTCCACGATCATCTGTAAAAGTAGGAGATGTAAATTGTCAAGAACGTACGGTGTAGGCGTCCATAACCCAAGGGCGGAATCTGGGCAATACCAGTCCAACACCCAGCAGTAACCGGCCGCGAAGATCGCGCCGGCGAGAAAGTACGAGGTGAGCAGATGGACGAGTCGAGGGGAAAGAAGGATGCTGAACGTCGTTCCTGCGAGATTGTCGCTTGCGGGTAGTCGAAGCGGGGCTGCTGCGAGTCAGCCCCATCCAGTCCGGTTCAAGTGCCGTCGTTGGGACTATGGTCACTCACAGGTCACGAATGAACGTCTCGTCCACAGGATTGGGTAGATTGCGAGCGCGAATCCGGCGAGACCGAGTGCTGCTCCCGAAGGCACGATACTAGCTTGTCCACCTGCATTGCACCATCTGTCAGAAAAATCCTGCTGGAACACGCACGCAGCAAGAGCAACTCACCAGAGGCAGTGAACAGCGCCGAGGCGGTGACAGCTGAGCAGAGGATTGCGCTGCGCCAAGAGAGACCCAGCCATCGTCTCGCCAGAAAGATGCGATAGTGGCTTTCGATCCTCTTGAGCGGCTACATATGATGTGGTCAGATCAGATCAGATCAGACCTCTCACTCGTCGCGCAGGTCGATGGCAAGAGCGCATCTGTGACAGAAGGGCGAAACAGCCGTTGTCACTCACCTGGACCGCGGCGGGCTGCTGCGGTTGGAAGACAGTCGACATTTCCACGGCGTGTATGGGCTATATCCGCATCTCTGGTCCCGTAGCTGCTGCTTGTGCGGTGTGAAAGAGCTGTGGAGGCTCCGTTTTCGGGTGAGAGACGTGTGCAAGGTGTTGAATCGTCCACCACTCGAGAGTTGTTGGCGTTTGCTTTCGGGTAGTTGGCCACGGTTTGATCCCGTCCCGGAGCCCACTGTAGGCTGACTGCTGTTTCAATCGCTAACTACTATCTATCCTGCTGGTTTCTCTCCTCCTCCACCAAGGCAGCAGTGCATCTCCCCCATCCCGCAGCATGGGCCGATCTCGTGAGTCGCGTGTGCGTCGTGCTAACAAGAAGGTGCTGATCCTGGTAGACGCCAAAAACAACACGACCCAGTCCACGCTCACGTACTATGAGCGTTCCCTCCTCCGGAAGGACGGTCAAGCCCGCCGTATCGGCGGTGACTCGATGAAACCCCTGGACAGCTGCTACCTGTGTTTATCGACGGTCAATGACCCCGTCTCATGCGGGAAGGGCCATATCTACTGCCGGGAATGCGCCATCTCGAACCTCATCACGCAGAAGGCCGGGATCGAGACGCAGCGGAGGGAGATGGAACGGTGGGAGGCCAACGAGGCGCATCAGCGAGAAGAGGCCAGGGCTCGAGCGAGAGAAAGAGTCGTGCTGGACTTTGAGAAGGCGATGGGTCTGGGGAGTGTCACTGGGAGAAGGACCTTGGAGGACGTGAAAGCACAGGCGAGGGCGGGAGAGGGGTTCAAGTTGGATCAGGGGACCATGGACAAGGCGGCGACCGAAGCGGAGGCGAAGGCTATGGCTGTCATCGAGGCGGAGCAGGCAGAAGCGAGGAAGTCAAAGCTTGCTGCGTTCTGGCTGCCAAGCTTGGCACCAGAGGCGAAACTCGGACCACTCAAAGACATCAAGCTGCAAACGCTGTGTCATGCAGGCGGCGAACAGCCACACCCTTTCTCGTGAGTCGACGACGATCCTATCTCATTGCGGAGAGTCGCTTGGCACGCTGGGTGTTCGCTCGGGACTGATCTGTTCAGGCGAAAAACACTCCTCCCAGTCATCCTCACCTACCCACCATCATCCGGTCCTTCTTCATCCTCCAAACCTGTCTGTCCATCATGCCACAAAGAGCTCTCCAACGCCACCTCGTCCTTCCTCCTATCCTCCCGCTCACCCGCTCCTTCCGACTCGGCCGTCACAGCCAACGGAGATGCAGAGGAGGGGCGGAAGAAGAAGAAGATGAAGAAGGACAAGGAGGACCCGTTCGTGTGCGGACATGTGGTCTGCAAGACCTGCGTGGACGCGATCGTGAGGTCCCAGGGGAGATGCTGCGTCTGCGAAGCGAAGTTGGAAGAAGGGGAAAAGGGGTTGATACCCCTCGGCAAGGAAGGTGCGTTGCGTTGCGTTGCGTTGCGTTGCGAGACCGGCTCGGTGGTCAGCGTTCCTTGCTGCGGGTCTGCGAGGGTGGTGATGGTCCGCGTGTCATGATCGAGTGGTCGCTGATGGCTCCAGGTACGGGGTATGCAGCGGCGGGAGGAGCCGAGGTGAAAAAGTCGACCATCGCTTTCAGAGTGTAGTACCCAGCATGTCACCGTTTGATCAGCAAGTGCGGACTTGCAGCGGCACAAGCCGGATTCCGCAACTGCCCTCGAACAAATGGTATCTCAAGCAGCATGTCATTCGTTTGCAACAGCCCGACACCCACCCCGGCGCGTTCATATGCACGAGGTCCATCGCCGATAAGCCGACCTACATCGTTTCCGTTCCCTTGATCGTGCCCAATCCGCTCCGGAGCGCCGGAGAGGAACGAGGTGCTCAAACGCATCGTCGTTGGTACCCCTCGAAATCCCAAACATCTGCAACCTGTAACGCGCGGATGCGGACAGGGGTCATCGGACCGAGCGCATCGTCTTGCATCGCATCTCGCATCACATCACATCAACATCAGCAGATTTCGGCGCTAACAAGCGTCTCGCCGCATGGATCCTGGCTGATCGTCGTGAGGCAGAAACGACCATCGTGCTTCACGACCCCTTACCCCCCCCCCCCCCCCCCCCCCCCCCCCGACCCAAGCGTCTTGAATCGATACCACTACTGCTGCTCCGGCTTCAGCGACCAATCGACACTAGATGATCCGACACGTCGGATCCGACACGTCATGCGTGAAGCTGATCGATTGGAGAGCTGATGCAGCAAAGGAGGGTGCGGACCCAAGGTCGGGAAAGTTTCTCGCGCTTGACGACCATCGCAGGTCTCAGCGCGATGCCATCGCCGCAGCTCTCGGCTCGATGCGATGGATATAACACTGACTGGAGTCCAGAGACTTTGCTGTCTCATGCCCTCGATTCCCCGTCTCCCGTCTTGCACATTGCCGCCAAGCTACATACCCATAGCCTTCTAGCTCCGCTCTGACACTTCCTAGCTTCACCTGCCTTGGCTACCTCACTGACTAGACCTCTTCGACCCGACCCCACCTACCTTCCATCCCACTACCATGTCGACCAACGCAACTGAGGCTGCCATTGCGGCCGAGGCCGCCGCCAAAATCGCGCTCACAGCCAACCCGGGCATATCGTTCGGGTCGTATATCCTCGGAATGTGGCTCGACGCTATCATGGGAGGCATCATGATCACTCAGCTGATCACGTACTTTTCCCACTCGCGGAATGAGAGGTGGTTAATCAGGATTATCGTGGTGAGTTTCTATGCGGGGTGTGGCGCGGACGGCGGAGTGGGCTCTCCTGAGAGTCCGGCGTGGTTCTCCCCCTCCTCGACTTGCTTGAATGTCGGCTTACCAAGCATCTTAGTATTGGATCACCATTATTTCAATCGCTTTCACGGTGTTGTGGGTGCACGAAGCTCCGTGGCAAGGTGGCAAAACTCGCTGAACTGACTGACTCGCTCAGTATCGTCGTCATGAACTTTCATTTCTTCGTCTACGGCTTCGGCTCTTACCTCCCCTTTGAATCTGTGGACTGTGAGTGTCAACGATACTCATACAAGACTCGACTTTGCGTCGTCTCTGATCGCCTTGCTGATCGCCTCGTGCCGTAGGGATCGGCTGGCCACCACTGATGGATTCGTTCATCTCCACGGCCGTCCAAGCATTCTACGTTGACAGGGCGTATCGCCTCAATGGGAAGAACAAGGGACTCCTGATCGTCCTCATCGCTCTGCTGTGAGTCTCATGGGCTCTCATGGGCTCACTTACACGCGCACGCTTTGCGATGTGGCCATCGTCGAGTCAACCCCAATGGGTCGCTCATCGTTTTGATACCGTTGAACGTCGGCGTATCGAGCCGTATCTGCTGGGACGTGATGGCTGATGGCTCCCCTCCAGGGTCGCTTCGTTCGGTGCAGCGATCGGCACCAAAATCAAGTTTGGTCTCCTCAGTGCAGAGTCGGACGCGGCGGTGGGTCCCGCACTTGTGACCTTGCCCTCGCTGTCCTGTACATGTCTTTCTCGTGTAGACGCTCAGCCCGACGCAGCAAATCGACCCCTTCGTCTGGACCTGGGTAAGTCGGGTGATCTGGTCTGCTGCGCCAGCCGGACCTGACGTGCTTGTGTTTTGTTCAGCTCGGAACTTGCATGGCTGCCGACATCCTCATCACAACTGCTGTCGCGTATGGGTTGCACAAGTCACGTACGGGGTGGTCGAGCACGGATGCTCTTGTCCAGCGGCTCATCCTGTGAGTAAGAGTCTTCTCCATACCACACAGTTCTCGTATTCCTCCACCACACCTTCGTCTCTACACCACATTCTCAGAGTCTGACGAGTGGTCTTCGTACGCGCTTCTGCTCGTTGCTGATCACGACACGCAGTCTTTCCGCTGAGACGCAGCTGCCACCTGCACTCGTCACGCTCGGCTTCCTCGTGGAGTTCTGCATCGACCCTCCGTCGTGAGTCGACTCACTGCCGCTGCTCTCTGCCTCCGCATCGCCGACCTGACTCCATTCAAGATCTCTTGGCGTGTTTTTCGAGTGCTTCCAGTCGAAGGTGTACTGCATCGGCCTCCTCTGTGAGCCTCCGCACATATCTATTCGGGTGCTTCCCACTCAGTGACTGAACTCCCTTCCAGATGTGTTGAACCACCGCTTCCACCTGCAGCGGGGCGACGACTTCGCCGGAACGACCCACGAACGTCGTGGAGCAGTGAGTGGGGACAGACCAATCTGCTCGATCTACCGATCCCGCAATGGTACCGCTGACGCGTCTGGCAGAAGAGCAACACTTTTGCCCTCGGATCGGCGGCGCTGCAACAGGCCACCGTCAACGTGACCACCGACACATACGTCGAGGTGAGTGACAAGTACTTCACGTATACTACAACTCGGTCAGTCCCTGATACCCAGCGTCAGACATTTCAGATGCAACCCGAGCGATTCCGGATCAACCGCAGCAACACCACGGACAAGGAGGACTTGGACTCCGAACACGACTCGAACCACCATCTCGACAAGGACTCGATCCAGATCGACTATGGGAGCTCGCGGACGGGCCTCACCGATGCTTCGCACCAGGTGTGAGGGACCTAGGGAGGGACCTTTAGCGGGGAGGAGGTGGAAGCGTGTGGGAGTGAGTGGGGTCGGCGGGCGCGAAAGGAAGAACAGCATGCACGTACACAGAACCGGTGGCGGAGGCGGTGCACTGCCCTGTAGTTCGGGATTGGGGGTATCTCCATAACGTGTGTGCCCGACAACTCGGTGTCTGACATACTGTACTGTACAGTATATAGATAGGTTCCTCGGCGCCCAAACCACAAAGGAGTGGCCCGTGGCCCATAGTGGCGGTGGCGGTGGCGGTGCGGCCCAGAGGTGATTTCCAGCTCACTTTTCTACTTCAAAGTTGCACCTTAGCGTCCGCGCTGTGGTGCATCAGATGCGCGTCTTGCCATGTATACTTGCCTGGCAAGGGAGAGAAAGGAGAAAGGTGCTTTGAGTTGAACGATGCTCTTGGACCGGCCAACCGGCCACACTTGCGTCCGTCCGTGTTACACAGAGTTGTCCCATCGGTACCTTGACGCCTTCCTTTCAAGCAGTTCACACCGACCACGAAGGACACATCTGTTCTGTTTTGTTTTCCAGACCAACTGCTGCTCTTTGCAGGTTTGGATCAATATCGCCAGGATCCGCTTTCCGCGGTGGGCAAGCTTCGCTTCCAGAATGGGCCTCAGCACCGTTCTTCCTCTTGCTGCCTCCCATCGGAAAACCGCCGCCTTCATCGCCGTCTGGATCCTCCTCCTCGTCGTCATCCTGACGCACCTCGCCGGATCGGGATCCAGGATCCAAGCCTATCTCACCCGTACTGCGACATATACGCCGCCCCGTATCCTGATCCTGCAGCAGATCCACTCGGGATCTGCACCAGCATCGAAACGAGCGTATGGAACGGCGCGGGACGAGGTCGATCGGCAAGCAGAAAGACAGGCGCTTTACGAGGCCAGCGTGTCCTCGCACAGGAAATATGCCGAAGCATGGGGTTACGAGTACCGGGTGGATCGAAGGGAATGGGTCAGTGGCGCCGGCGGCCTGCATTTTTTGAACAAGATCTATGCGCTGCTAGACGCGGTGGTCCAGGCGCTGGGCGATGAGCAAGGGCCGGAGTGGATCATGTGAGTGTCCGTGAGATATAGAGCAGGATGTCGAGAAAAAGCCAGCCAGGGGCGGTCTTTCTACGATCTCCCGACGTGACCTCCCGTCTGATCTGTCTCGTCTGCACTACGCTGGGAACGCGCGAGGTTCCCTCCCCCTCTTTGTCGCCTCTACTGTACTGTAGTTCTTACCACACGCTGTGACACCGCTCATCCCGACTCAGGCTCACCGACGCCGATTCCCTGATTCTCAACCCATCGATCCCGCTCCACGCCCTCCTCCCGCACCCATTCTCGCCTCCGTCACCTCACGTCCTCACCCCTGCCCATCTTGAGCCTCCGCCTCTCATTCTCGGTAATCAGGATGGCAACGGGTTCAACGCGGGTGTCGTGATGTTCCGCGTGGACCCCCGACTCGCGTCGTTCATCATGTCCATGCTGGCCCACGAATCTGTGCTGGCGGCCCTCCACGGATCGCATCCCTCCGACCAGTATCTTTTCGGATACACGATCCAGCTCGAGGAGAACAAGGACGTCGCGGATGCCTTCTACGAGATACCCATGATGTGGATCAACGAGTACTGGCTCGACTATGACGAGGGCTCGCAGAGAATCGATGGCGTCGAATGGACCCCACAGCTGCAGGTGCATCTGTGCAACGGCCGGTGGTGGTGGTCCACGCCCGACTGGAGAGAAAAGATAGTCGGCCATGCCGATGCTTTGTACGAAGAGGCCGAACTTCTTGGTCAGGGCAACGTCCGCTCCGGTCTGGAATCCATGGAGGACGGGAAGAAGACGGACGATGCGGTAAGCAGGTGGTGGCGGAAACGCAAAGGTGGGATACAGCAGATCACGTTCACCGAGACGTAGTGCAATCATTGCGCGCCACTCAATGGCATCTCGAGTGGATGCATGAATATAGTCCCTATACCCGCCACGGGAACCTGGTCAGACTGCATGGTATGGTATATACCGCGACAGGAGCTGAACTAAACACTCTGGCGAAACCCGCTGTGGCTCCAAACCTTTGAACGTACTCGTACATCAATTAGCCAAGGCAGCGTCCAGTCATGCTGCCGTGTATTCGCTGGGAACGGCCACGGCAGACTCGGGGACCCTCGGTTTGTCGACTCACCACGCGCTCTTGCGCAGCGGCATGATCCACCTCGATCTCGTGGGCCTCAGTCGTGCATGTGAGCCACGAAAATTGGTCACACGACAAGGCCGCTTGGCCTCACATGGAATGGCCGCCGTTTGCTTTACCGACAGCCATGTCCGTCCCCCCCCTCCTTCCCCACTTGCCCCTTCCGCCCTACACGGTACTCACCATTAACCCACGCACCGTGGCACGACTACTGCCTCGCAACCCTCGAATTGGGCGGTAAACCTACTTTGTACGTGAGGGATGGTTGAGCTCAGCAAAGTCATGTCAACAGAATGTAACGACGTAAAGTCAGGGTGACTACCGAGGGATGACGTCGACGGCGCCACCCTGCCCCGATGCCGCCGGGTCGGGTTGGTCGCCGCTGGTTGTCGCCGTTGCAACACTGGATTCATCGCGCTGGCGCTTCATGCATCCTCGCGCATCCGTGTCTTGTCTCGGCGCCCGGCGCCCGTGAGGCAATGCGCGTCCTGGATGGGGCATCGCATGCCCCTCCAGCGAGCCACTGATTCCGCAGCCAGACCGGTCGAGTGCTTTCGGTGCGCGCGAGACCATTCCATTCCATTCCAGAGAATCGAATCGGCTCCACCAAGCCACCCCGAACCCCGTCGTCTCTCGGCCGTGACAACCGTGTGGGTGTGGTCAAACCTCCGAAACCTCCGAAACCTCCGACGGCCCACATCACATCATGTCACCAGTCACCTTGACATGGAGAGAAGAGCGTGCGCTCCTTGTGGATGAACTGGAGGGCACACATGCCCCGTCAGGGTTCTCCGTCAGACCCGCATGACTCCGCGGAGTGCAACACGACACGCAGCCCGTCAGCCCCGGCTTACCCTGTATCCTGTACGAGTACACTCGTATTCCCATTCCGTCGACGGCAATGCTCTGAGCTGCGGCACTCAGCGACTCAGCCGGCCTGGACTGGTGGAGGTGGGGCCGACCACCCAATAAGCAGTGACGTGATGTCTTGACTGCGGGCCAGCGAGCAAAGAGTTATGATGGAGAGTCCGTCCCCGTCCCCTTCCCCTCTTCGCAAATTTGCGCGGACGGAGAAGCAGCAAACTCTGCCCCACGGAGATGCGTCGTCCCCCTCGGTGTCGCCGGACGGAGCGACGGAAGCGTCACCTCGCGCGCCCCCGTGTGGTCCGCGATGAGGGATATATAAGGTGGCGGACATGACGAATGCGAGGAGCATCAGCTTTCATCATTCGACCGTCTCATTCCGCTACATAACCATAGACTTAGACAACTGACCTCGACATCGCCTCTATCCTCCTCCGCCTACACAGTATTATCATAAGCAAGCCATAGCAAGATGCCGCTCAAGATCCACGGGGCAGTGAGTGGCACTTGTCGAGGCTGTCCGCGGCTTTGGCTGACGGTCATGTAATAGCCCGTAGGCGCCCAGGCCATCATCCTGGCCGTGCTCGCTTCCATGGGCGGTTTCATCTTGTAAGTGTGGCATGTGCAGCAGACGAGGTTTGGTTTGGCATTGGCTGACACCCGTGTAGCGGTTACGACACCGGTCAGATCTCGGACATCGTCCTCATGCCTGACTTCCTGGAACGGTTTGGTCAGCTCCAGTCCGACGGGAGCTATGCGTTCAGCAACGTCCGTGAGGGCCTCATCGTGGGTATGCTCTCGATAGGTACCCTCCTCGGTAAGTGATGTTCCAACCTATCACCCTGCTTCTTGCTCTTGGAAGTGTTCGAACACCGTATACGCTGACACTGACCAGGCGCCTTGGTTGGCAGTTACATCTCGAACTGGCTCGGCCGAACCAGGGCTATGAGCATCTTTTGCGCCTTTTTCTCGATCGGTGTGCTCATCCAAGTCACTGTGAGTGGTGGAGTTCAATCGTCAGAACGGGCTAGCACCGCTGACATTTTCGCAGGCCATCTCGGACTGGGTGCAGATCATGATGGGTCGTTTTATCGCTGGGTGGGGTGTCGGTGCTCTGTCCGCCGCTGTGCCGGTGTACCAATCCGAGACGGCCCCCAAGGAGATCCGCGGTACCCTCGTCGCGACGTATCAGCTGCTCATCACCCTCGGTATCCTCGTCGCTTACTGCTTCTCCATCGCCACCCGTTCTGCCAACACGAACGGCGCCAACTGGCGCATCGTCATCGCCCTCGGCTGGATCTGGGCGCTCATCCTCGGCGTCGGGATCCTGTTCATGCCCGAGTCCCCACGCTGGCTCGTCGCCAAGGGCCGGTACGACGAGGCGAAGCGGTCCATCGCACGCGTCAAGGGCTGCCCCATCGAGAGCGACCACGTCGAGTACACCTTCGGCGAGATCGTCACCGACGTCAAGAAGGAGGAGGCAGAGGGCGTCGGCACGTGGTTCGAGTGCCTCTTCGGCAAGAAGGGGATCCCCAAGCTCGCCTACAGGACGTATCTTCTCATGGTCCTCCAAGCCATTCAGCAACTGACTGGGGCGAACTACTTCTTCTACTAGTGAGTGACATGCTCTCCTGAGGAATACGGATGTAGGCGGGAGTTCTAGGAGCGGCGTGCATGCCAACGGGAGCTAACACCTCGCAGCGGCGCCACCAACTTTGTCTCCGTGGGTCTCAGCGACTCCTACGTGACCCAGATCATCTTCGGAGCCATTGTGAGTGACCCGCGACATGCGCATCGTGTCTGTAACGATTACTGACCACGCGTAGAACTTCTTCTGCACCTTCTTCGGCCTCTATGTCATGGAGCGCTTCGGTCGCCGCTGGCCGCTCATCATCGGAGGTCTTTGGCAGGCCGCCTGGCTCTTCGCCTACGCCTCCGTCGGCGTCATCTACGACACCAACTCGAAGGGCACCGGATCCTTCCTCATCGCCGCGGCCGCGCTCTTCATCTTCGGCTACGCGTCGACCTGGGCGCCCGGTATCTGGATTCTCACCGGCGAGTCGTTCCCTACCAGGACAAGGCAGAAGCAGGCTTCCCTGGCCGTCGCTGCGAACTGGACCTTTGTGAGTTTGTGTCGCCTCGCCTCTTCGCTCCCCTCCTCCCCATATCAAACCCGCACTGAGGACGTGTACTGATGCGGTCATGACAGAACTTCCTCCTCGCCTTCTTCACGCCGTTCATCACCAGCGCGATCGACTACGCCTACGGGTGAGTTATGGGTCGCCATTCCGATGCCTATCGCGCTGACAGCTCCCTGTCAGATACGTCTTTGCCGGCTGCAACCTCTTCGGCGCCATCTTCGTGTTCTTCTGCTTGTATGAGAGTTCTGACCTCTCCCTCGAGCAAGTCAACAAAATGTACGGCACCCCCGGTCTCAAGCCGTGGCGTAGCGAGAAGTGGCTTCCCGAAGGCTTCTCCTCTCGCTCGTCAGAGATGGAGGACGCAAAGTACACGGCCCGCCGTTTCGCCGAGCATCAAGAGAATGCCGGGAACGCGACCGCGGACACCATCCCCCCGCGCACGTCGGACGACACCATGCACGACACTGGGGCCAACCCCGCACTTGCGACCAAGGAGAAGCCCGTTGCCCAGCAGGTTTAAACGGAACTCCAACAGTGTCCGCCACAAACACAACATTCTTTGCGAAAGCCATTATACACTGTAGCGATTAGTCAATGCTCTCGCAGTATACCCTCCCTGCCTGGAGAACATCTAATCACCGACACCAAGTTACCCGAGTAAAGCAGAATGCATTTAGTATACTCTACAGTGCTCTACATGCTCGTGTCCATTCGTTGTTCCAAGTGTGATAGAACAAACCCTGGATCCGACGAATGGTCATATCATCGGTCTCAGCGCTGTATCCGGCGCCCACGCCAAGGGCGGTACACTCGCCGACCGCTCTTCGGCCCTGCCAAACAAACCCTCCAACAACTTCCTTCCCCGACTGACCTCCCTTCTTGCCGTCGGCGCCATGAGCCCGCCCGCTGCCCCGTCTTGTCCATTCACCTCGTCCACTTTGACTGCCGATTGGAGCAAAGTCGGTCGATCCTCCTTGCTCCTGGGCCGACCACGTTCCCGTTCTTCTTCCGCTTCGACGGTCTCCTCGGGAGTAGGCGACGAGATAGGAGATTTGGGCGAACGGATCGGCAATCCTAATCCCTCCTCGCTCGATCCCATGTGCTTGACATTCAGAGCATTGCGGATGACCGGAATGGCTCTTGCGTCAGAGAGGACGATCCGGACTTTGGGTTCCGCTCGCTTGCTTCTCCTTCTACGACCTTGCGTTGACCCTTGTCCTTGCTCTGGCGAAAGGGACGGGTCTATAAGAGTCTCCGGATCGCTGGCCTTTCGACTTCCGTAGTCGTTCCGAGTGGAGCCCGCACTACTTGTTCCCGAGTTGGTTCTGCTCGGCGCTCGACTTCCAGCTCGCGAAGGAACGCGTGAGAGAGCACGGGAGGGAGCTCTCCTCAGACCGTTTTCATCGTCCGACGACGAATGAAGTGAGACCTGACGACTGAGCGGAGAGAATGGGACAGGCCCTTCTCGCACTCGTGGGAGGCGGGAAGTGGATGCACCCCGCCGCGCAGGAGGACGAGAGAGCACCGCCGACGCCGCACTGAGGGTCTGCGACGTCGTTTGCGTAGGACTGGTCTTGATGCTGGCTGACGCCGACGCCGAGGCCGAGGCCGAGGCCGATGGAGATGTGGGGCTTCGACTGCCGCCTTCATCCGGTAGCGACGTCAGGGCAGTCTCCGGCGTGGAGGGCCCGGAAGGCGTAGCCGCCGTCGTAGTCAGGCTGGGAGCAGTGATCGTCCTAGTGAGAGGGTTTCGTGATGTCGATGCCGATTTCGATCGCCCATTCACCTTCGGGCCGACGCTGCGAGAGCTCAAGACCGACGAGGCGGTACTTTTGCGCCGGGGTCGCGAGCGGTAGTTCACCGGCCAGTGGAACTCGATGCTCGCCCAACAACGTAGGTAGGCGTGTCTTCCCTTCTTGCCTGTCGAGGGGTTGGGGCTGGGTAGGACCTTCTCGCGGGGCGGGACCGAGGCTGAACGACCTGTGCGTCGGAACAGGGCGGACACCCACGAGTCCTCGACTTTGGGAGCGGCGTCGCGGGGCTGCACGGGCTCGAACACCGGTGTTGGAGGAAGAGAGAGGACGAGTTGGAGTAGATTGGGAGTGGCGTCGGAGGATGGCTCGCTGGCTGTAGGTGACGAGGGACTCGCGGAGACGACATGGTAGAGAATACCAGACGAGCGGAAGAGGTATTTGAGGTAGGAGAGGACCCTCCGTTCCCCCTCGCCATTGGGGTTTGCCAGGTCCACGATGTGTCGCCCTCGCCCCTCGTCATCGAGGGATATCTCATCTTCAGGGGGCAGGAGATGGAGTGGGAGCGTGTATTTGACCTCAGAGGGCACAAATGACACTTGCTTGAAGCTATCGCCAGCCTTTCCCCCTTTCCAACTTCCCAACCTCCCCCTCAGCTCCTCTCCAATCTCGTACTTTGCAAAACTCTCCATCCGCTTCACCCCATCAATCTCCAGGAAATCCTTCATCGCTCGCCGGACCCTCCTCCAAGCTCGCCTCTCGAAAGTCTGCTCTGCTTCATCGAATGTGCGACCCGTATTCCGCATGGCTCGCCACGGCGCATCGGGTGGGTAGTATTCGTCGAGCTCTTGCAGTCGGTCCAGCACCCGTTCCGCCATGACGTATCGGGATTGATGAGAGGGGCCGAGGGGGAACCGGACCTGAAGAAGGAGAGAGAGGAGGGTGAGGGCGATGCACCATATGTCGAGCTCAGGCCCGTAATAGCTGATCACCCCTGGTGGGTGGTTCAAGGCGTTCACAATCTCGGGGCTCTGAGACGGATCAGTCGTTTCAGCGCAGCGGTGTGAAGCCTCGAATGGAAGAGGACTCACGTGGAAGGCGGGCGAGCCACAGCAGGTTGTCAGTTTGGCTTCGCTCATGGAGAAGTGTGTCGCAAGACCGAGGTCTGACACCGTCAGCAAATGGAACTGGTGCTACGCAGTCGCAGTCGGTGACTGGAGACCTACCCAGCACCAAGATCTCGCCCGTGTTGACATCCACCAGCACATTCTCCCCTTTCAAATCCCGATGGCAAACTCTCCCCGCATGTAGGCAGTCTCGCGTGACGGAGACCAGCTGGTCGAGGATGTACGCCGCACGGGAGGGCAAGAGGGGCACAGGGTGTTCGACGAGTGCGACGTGGGATGTAGCGTACTCCTCTGTTCCGGCGGCCTCAGCTTGGTCCTTCAGAGGGAGAGCAGGATCTGGGGGGACACCCATTCGGAGAGTAGGTCTGGTGTGGACCGGTGATGAAGAGTCGCTTGCTCACCGATGAGATAGAAGTGGCCCTCTGTCCGAACCCAACCCTCCACGCCAATCAAGCACGGATGCGGACTCAGCTGGGCCAGCAGTGTCGGCTCCCGCAGCAGCCTGGCAGCAATGAGTGGGTGATGGGGGTGCAGCGCGGTGTGCTTCAGTGCGTACTGTGGACCCGTTAGCAGGAAATCGCAATCGGTATCTGTGCACGGCAACTCACATGTAGACCGTCCGTTCCCTTGACCTTGAAGACAGTGCTGAATTTGCCCCGACCGAGGACACCGCCTTCGTAATCCGGTATGAAGGTGTATTCGGCGACTCCCCTATGCAGCATCGCATCCGGCGAAGCAGTGATCATCGGATCCTCCACACTCGCCTTCTGAGCAGCCGTCAGCACCCATCCACCCATGTATCCGAGCATCCAGCCGTCCATCCATCCGACCCATACCTCCCAGGGGCGAGTGGTGCTCCTCTCGAGGACACGTAGAGTCTCGCACCCACCTTGACCACATCGTCCCATTCCGGAGGCCATCTCGCGTCCTCCCTCCTTCTCTCCCTGCTCCGCGAACCACCCCTGGACGCCGGCCTCGACCTGCTCCTCCTGGCCGATGCCGACTCGGAGCGCCGACTCGGTCCGGCGAGATGAATGTCTGGCGGATCTAGGCCGTAGACGAAATACGTCCCGGCGCCGGGGTGGTCGGCCTCGCCTCGGGACTGGGGCGGCATGGCGAGGGCTCAGAGCGAATCCTCAGAGGGAGGTGCCCGCGGATTCGGAGCGGCGGCTGATGCAGATGCAGATGGTCGTTGCGGGCTATGAGAGATGGGCCATGTTTGTCGGCGGCACGGAGGAGGTAGAGGAGGTTCTGATGCTGTAGACGAGACGTCGGTCCAGGTTGGTATATAGTTGGTTGTGATCGTGATTGTCGTGAAAGGAAGGCCTGAACCAGGGGATGTGAAAGGTGATCAAAGCGTCGCGACGCAGCGAGCACAAGTCGAAGATGAGAGGTTTGGCAAGATGCTCAGTTAACGATGTCGTTGAAGGATTGACACCTCGCGTCGTTATCGAGACAGGTCATGCGACTCTACTCGTCCGAACCCATCCGAGACCAGCGGGATCCGGTCGATGCCTCGATACCGACGGCGTCGATACGTCGATACGTCTTACGTGCGAGAAGTGCGCAGTGACGCCTCGGTGTGGGGCCTCTGCCCGTCCCGTCGGAACGAAGCGTGAACTGTCCAATGGTGCGGCATTCCTCGTCTCGTCTTTGTCTGTGTTCGCTTGGCAACGATGTGTCTGATACGCTGGCTTCTCCCTCTTGCCCCTCCCCCTTGCCCGGTTGTGGTTTCTCTCCGTGATCCTCGTCCTTCACCCCTGATTGACCCGCCCGTGTGACCACTGCGTCATCTCCCTCGTTCAGCTGCAGGCTCAGGCAGCTGTCCTGTAACGTGTTGTCTCTGGAAGAGGTCTCACGAGGAGCAACACGCGAGGGAAGCAGCAGAGATAAGCGTTTTGATGATAAGCAAACCTTGTTTTCCTCGGGCCGGTGGCGCACCCCAGCCAAAGGGCGCAAAGGACCCACACTGCGCTCAGGAACACACACACACCCACACCCAGAAGAAAGGGTCCAAAGGACCCAAAGGACCCACACTGATCGACACGCTCGGAACCAATCACAATGCGCCAAGAAAACCCCCACCAAGCGAGGCGACGACTCGGTTTTCCACGGTCATTACTTATGCCGAGCCCAGTGAGCCGCTTCGTCACACTGTTCATGCGCCCCCCCCTCAACCCCTACAGTCCTATGATATTCCTCCCAACACGACATGCTTCAAATACAGGTTTGTTTTCCCGACACTCATGACACGGCTTGTTCTTTATCGTCCCCGCGGGAGTTCTTCGTCTTCACTCCTCCCGACTGCCAGCCCTTGTGACCGGTCCAACCACCCTCACCGCGCAGGAACCTGTGCCCACAGACCTGGTCCGCGGTCGGCCGATCCCCGGCCTCCATCTCGAGACACCTCATGACCAGGTCCGCTGCGTCCTCCAGTCTCGCACCTCCGTCCGGTTCCCTTCCTTCGTCCTTGTGCTCTCCCCCCGTCCTCGCTTCCAATGCGTCAAACGCGCTGCTGCCCGGATGCAGTCCCTGCAGGACCTCATCGGGGAGATCTGAGAAAGGCGTCTCCCCAACCAACAGCACGTACATGACCGTGCCGAGGGCATACACGTCCTGCTCCTTGCCGCCGTACATTTCGCCCCGGAGGATCTCGGGTGAAGCATAGTGGAGCGTGCCAGAGAATGTGTCCCATCGCTTGCCCGGTCGCCAGTGCGCCGCCGAACCAAAGTCGATGAGCTGGCACCGGCCCGAGCCGTCCAGGATCACATTCTCGTCCTTGATGTCACGGTGGACGATGCCGTTGGTGTGCAGGAACCGCACAGCGTCCGCCAGCTGACCCATGAGTGATCGGATGTCAAATGGATCGAGCCCGTTGGGTGAAGCTTCGACTCGGTCGAACAGATCCAATCCCGTGCCGAAGCGAGGCATCACCACTGGAGACGGCCTCAGCACAAGACCTTCCATCACGGTATTACTATCGGAATATGAACCAACTCACTGTAGTAGAACTCGCGGTCCTCGAAGAAATCGAGCAGCTGGCAGATGTTCGGATGACCCCTCTCCGGCGAGATCTTCAGTTCGCCTTGGATGTACTTTTGCGTGGTCGAGAACAGGCCGGTTGAGCTCACTGATCGCGGGCTGGAGTGCGCAGAGTCCGGCGTCAGAGGAGTCACTTGCACGCCTCCGACAGAGTCCAGGCGCTTGGGTGTCGCGCCCGCGTCAGCAGGCGTGCCGATCGGGGTTGGGCTGGCGTCATTGCTCCCGGGTCGAGTTCGGGACGGATCCCAAGGATGAGGCTGTTTTGGGGCATGGTAGATGAGGTGCCGGATCTGGTCCATTACGTGAACTGCGAATGATCAGCACACGAAATCAGTGCCGCAGTTCCGCTTTGTGCTCACTCTCAACAGGAATAGGGCCAAGAGTCTTGTGCCTGCAAGAATCAGCCACGCCGACGGGGAGGCAAATGCAAGGGCTGCTCACTTTTTCCAGCAGTCGGCCAAGATGCGCGCCTTGACGATATACTTGATGATGACCTCGTCCTGCATTGATGAGCGTGCTGACCAAGTATCAAGCGCTCATAACTCACTCCGACCGGTTCACCCTTTGGTCCCTTGACCTTTGCTCTCATCACGAGACCGTAAGCCCCTTTCCCGGCCTCCTTTAGGATCACATAGTCATCGATCCCCCTGCCGCCGACTCCACCTGCAGATTCTTCTGTCGGGGTGCCGACCTCGCTGGGCGCACCCGTACTGGGCGCGACAGAGAAGGCCGAGTCGAGTCGACCGAAAGGAGGCGGCGTTACCAGCCTGTTGGCCCCGAAGGACGGTGATCGGAAGGGAGAGAATGACGAGAAGCTTAGTTTCTTGGTGTGGCCCTCACGCTCCGTTGCGTGAGCACCGGGAGGAAGAGCAGTAGACGGGGGGATCGCAAAAGGCTGCACGACACGACCAGCAACGAGCGAAGGTCGGTTCGTATCTCTTCTGCGCGAGGTGGAAGCTCGAGGTAGAGGCACATCCTTGGTTTCTGGTGAAGTCGGTCGTGACGCCAGACTCCGCGCATAATGACGGATGGTGTCCAGATTGGCGGCTTGCGCGGATGGCGATCGCGAGTGTGCGAGGTCCAGTGCAGACTGGGAAAGGTCTTCGAGGCCTGGTGATTCGTCCGAGGGAGTCGGCAAGCCCGAGGCCGCGTTCAGCGGAGACGCATTCAGAGGCGAGGGCTTGAGCGGGAGCGTTGGTGACAGGTGAATCGGCTTCGGCGCGATCGGCAAGGATTGCGTCTTTTGCTCGGGAAAGTCGACCCGGATTGCGGCGGCTGTTGCATGTCCTGGCAGGCTGTCGGCTTTCTGCATATCGGCAGGCCGCTCAGGCCGAGGTCGGCCGTCTGTTACCGGTCCGACCGACGACGACCTGGAACCAAGTCCTCCTCCCTTTCCGATCTCCTGGACCCCCCACTTGTTCTCCACCGGCGAGCCGGACTCTCTTTCCGCCTCGAGCTCCTCATCCAGGTCTCGGAAAAGCCGTTCCCTCTCCATTTCTCGCTTCGTCTTGGTCCTCGGGAGCTTCGGCGGCTCGCCCGGCTTCCTGACAGCTCGCAGGCTCTCGCGACGGCCGATGCTCTCGAAACGCGCCGGACTGTCATCCGGCGTGTTCTCCCGTTCAGCCTGCCATTCCAGTTCTTCCACCGTACTTCTGGGCGAATAGGCGGGGAGGGCCTTGGTGTCGATCCTTGGAGGCGAGGGTGTCTTGGCATCGCCGCCGAGGACGGGTGTCGGAGCGATCAGATTCTGACGGTACTCGTCGGGCACCGGAGACTGCTGGCGAGGCGTCGCTCCGGGAACCGCGGATCCCGGATCAGGAGAGTGAATAGCCTCCTTGCCGAGGACATCCACCGAGACCGCCTGACGCAGGGGTGGTCGGCTACTCGTCGCCATTGCCGAGACGGGCGTCGCGCCCTGGAGTCGTAGTTGAATCCCCGTCAAGACCTCACGATCCGAGTCGTCGACGCTGCCGACACTGCTCCTCCTTCCGTCGCTCGATCCGCCGCTGGATCCACTGGCCCCCGCATCTTCGATCTGGCCGGACGAGCCATCACCCATGAGCTCCTTCCACTCTGCTGTTGTTGGAGTGAGAATGACCATGGGATGTGATGGCGCGGAGAGGCTCGCTTCGGGGCTGGAGTGGGCGGACACTGCGAAAGGAAATGCTGGGGGGAGGTGTTGGTGCAGGAACTGCTGGTTAGGGGAGTACGAGGCCGACAGACCACTGCCGCTGGGAGGTTGGTTCACGCTGTTCGGAGGAAGGGTGAGGTTGGTGAGGCTCCGACGGACGTAGATTGGGGACATGGCCGGTGAGGATGAGGCTTCGCGAGAATGAAACTTGGGGGAGTCGTGAGGCGATGTGGGACGGGAAGCGGGTTGGGACGGTGGACGTGAGGCTGGTCGAGAATGGAGGTGGTGGTAGAAGCGTGCACTGGAGCGATCAGAACGTGAATCAATTCCTTGTCACCTTGGACTCACCTGTTGTCCCAGACCGCATCATCCGCCTCGGAGGCTCGCCTCGAAGGATCAGAAAACACCCGTTTCTCCTCGCGATGCAGAGCATCTGGATACGCAACTCGGTGCTGCCCTTCATCCTCCGTTTCGCTCGGCTCCACAGAGCCAGTGCCAGTGCTCATCAAAAGCCCTCCCGAGGATCCAACGGCCGAGAGATCGCCCCAGGACTTGCTCGCCGTCATCGACAGGCCGGCAGCCTTGAATGTTGCTCCGCCCGAGTTCGCGCGGACGCGGGACATGAGCACCCCGCTTCGATGTCTCCGTGGGTTTGCTGGAGGAGGGATCGACCTCGATCCGGACGGACCTGCTTCGTTGTACTCATGCTCGTGGTCATCTCCTTGCTCGTATTCATGCTCGTGCTCGTGCCCGTGTTCGTACCCGTGTTCGTCATGCTTGTCGTGTTGGTCATAGTCGATCTCGGCGGGCTCCTGGACTTGCACGTGCTCGAAAGGGTTTGCCGGCTCCCGCAATTCGTTTGTGGGTGATGCAGCGTCCATCGCAACGGTAGAAAACGGAGGCGAGATCGGTGTGGGAGGCTGAGGGAAAGCGATCCCGGAGTCTATCGAGTGCTTGGAAGCGTGGGCGAAGGAGATCGGCGATGACAGTTGGCGAGTGGTATCTTCGGGGGAGGGAGGTGGAGGGGAGGCTCTGAAGGAATGTGACTGAGCCCGTCCGAGATTGTGCGATGGAATGGCGACGACGACCATGCCGTGCGTGTTGGAGGTCAAAATCGGAATGGGCGAGGTGGGACGAGCACCGTGTGAAGAGGTGAGAAGTTGGTCGAGAGGGTTGGGGTTGGGAGGTGCAGGTCGGGGAAACCACTCCGATCCTCCACCACCCCACGCTGGCGTTTTATTCGCCTCCTCGATGTGGACGCTGTTTGTCGTGTCAGCGGTAGCTTCTTCGAGACCGAGCGTCTGGGAGCCGCAGCAACGGATCAGCAAGGCGGGGGCGTAGATGTGTGGGCGGGTGTGTATGTTTAGAAGAAACGGTGCGGTGCGGTGTTGCAGTAGGGTCCAGCAGCTTTTCGGGGGGTTCGAAGCGACACCGAATAAGAACTACTTCGATGGGTTGGGAGAGAGGACACGCGTACGCATTCCCGATCGCTCATGGTAGCGTCATGTCGCGTCCTTTGTGGAATAGGAAGCCCACGACGGGAGGAATGATGAGGGATAAGAGAGCATGGGGAGGCAAAAAGGACGCGGACAGGAAAGGTTGTCTGTCTGTCGACGGGGTTCGTTTCGCGTTTGAGTGGCCACTTTGACTCACCGAGGAATATACACAAGCAGGTGTCTCCTCCTGCCAGTATGCCCCTGCCGCCGTGTTACGCGGACATGGTCCTGTCTCGTCGTCTCGATGCAGGGAGAGGTGACACGATACCGATGCGATGAGAAGGGAAGGAAAGATAGAGAGTGAGAATAGGAATAGGGTCGTGCAGGTGGTGTTTGAATCGACCCCAGCCCGGGTGGGTCCAATTAGAGCCGGTCAATCCTCGGTGCACTGGTACGATCGAAATCTATTCCTCTCTCATACTACTACTCATTTGCTCTCATCATCTCCTCTCCATACCCAGGCATAGACTCGCCACAGCTTTGACAACAGACAAAGTGGGCGACTACTGTGGAAGCGAATCGTACAATCGCACCGCAACGAATATATCTCCAGGACGACCTCCGTCTATATACCCCGCATCCTAACCCATGGCCACCACGAAAAAGGCGTTGAAGTCGATCAAGAGCCAGCTCGAGGCGAAGAACCATGAGGCTGCATTGTATGAAGCGAGCGAGCTGAGGAAGAGGCTCAGCAAGGATGACCCGGAAGCTGCCCAGGTGTGAGTCGGGCGATTCGGTTTGATTCCCCTTCGCAGCTGCGGGCGCCCGAGATATATGGTCAGTTGGTGACAGTGGAGTACTGACACGGAGAATAGACTCGTATACCAAGGCCTGGCACTGCTCAACCTCGACAGGATTGAAGAAGCCGAGAAGGTGAGACTGCTGACGCTGCTGAGACCGCTGGCAGACTGTCCCTCGCTGACTCGAGCAGAGCTACCTCCTTGCCTACCGGCTGGATCCACAGAACCCCCTTCCGTGCATGGGATTGCGAAAGCTGTACGAGAAGAAAGAACAGTGGGACAGGCTAGCTCAACTTCTGGAGGTTCTAGTTCAGACCGCATACGATCAGTGCGTACGCGTGGTGTCATCGTCAAGCTTTCACCACACCGTCTCTATTGCTGATCCCGAGGTAGGGGCGATGCCGAGAAGTGTGCTTCGGCTCTGCAGGATCTCGTGCAACTTCGGGCGAAGCATGGACCCGAAGAAGATTTCCACCGCGCTCTTCGCCTGCTCCTACCATCATCACCTCTGATCTCACTACTCCAGCCACTCCCTCCTCCTCAAGGAGCCTACGTCCCCTTCCCATCCCCGGTGTACCCACCACCAAACCTCGCCGCCCTCCCGCAACTGCCCCGACCACTCCCCCATGTCATCCACTTGCTCGCGTCGCTGCCGCTACTCCTCAACCTCCTCATCCGCCAACAGGTCCTTGTCCACACGAGCATCGAAGCCAAGGTCAAAGCGGGCCGGACGAGGCTCGGGGCAGGCACAGAGAAGGATGTCCGGAGAAATGTGGAAGCGGAGGTCTTGGGCGGAGATCTGGGTATGGAATTGGTGGATCTACTGAGAGAGGTCAGCTCGCATCCCGCCGTTGAAGATAATGTGAGAAGGGAGGTGGAAGTTCGGGAGTTCGAGTTCTGGACGGCGCTGGTTGGCTCACTGTCGTGAGTGACGAGATACCCAGCAATCGACAATATGTGCGGGGCTGATGTAGCAGCGCTGAGGAAGTGGTGGTCAAAGACGGCAAGACCAAGGGGAAGTCCAAGCCTCAGACTCAGACTGCCACAGAAGACTCGAGCGAGTTGCCGCCTACACCACTTTTCAGCCCCACGGCGCATACCAGGCCGACGAAGGCGGAAGCGTTGACCCGCGCGGACGGCTTGGCCAAGGGCTTCGTCCTCCTTGAGCTTGGTGGACCGGCAGAATCGGGATGGTCATGGGTCATGGAAGGCATGGACGAGCCTACCATCCGTGAGTGACTGTCGGTCACACCGTCGCCAAGTGGATTGTTTTGGTGCTGAATGTGACAGTCTACGACCATGACTTGTTGCTCAAGTTCGCAAAGACATTCCCCGAGTCGCCCCTAACCGACTTCATTGACGATTACTGCCGATGGTTCCATCTGCCACTACCGGAACCGGAAGGAGACGAGGCGGAGGACGCTGAGCCCATCGATGGTGAAGATGAGGCCAAACCGAAAGCGCCCGCGCCCAAGAAGGGCCGCGGGGGCAAACGGGGTCGCGCAGGATTGAATGCGAGGGAACGGAGGAAAGCTCGAAGATTGGCGGAGAAGGATGGGGCCCTCTCTGAAGATCTGGACCAAGAGGAGCGGGACGAGCTGGTCGCTTCGATGACTGTAAGCTCGAGACTAGCCCCTTGGATGCTCCCCAGGAAGGCTGACTGCCGCAGAAACTATTGGATAAGTTGTCAAAGTCCATCTTCGTGCATCGAGTCATGGCGCGGATATCAATCCAAGAAGAGGACTGGGCGAATGCGGTCGCCTTTGCCGAAAAAGGTCGCACACTTGTCAAGGACGTTGAAGCCCAGCGAGGGACTTCACTGCCCAGGTTAGCCTCTTATCTGGAGCATGTCAATGTCGGCTGTCGCTGATGCGGTCCCAGCGTGAGAGTTTCTTTAGACACCGCTCTCGGAGTGGCTTTGGTGCCCTATTTCTCCCCGAAACACCACCCTCGCGCTACACGCCTCCTCAACGGCGTTCTCGGCGCCGATCCCACGAATTCCGAAGCGCGCTTCGCCCGGGCTCAGATCTTCCAAACCGCCGGAAACTGGTCGGAAGCCAGGAAGCATTTCCAGCAGATCCTTGATCAAGGGGGCGAGGAGAAGGATGTGGTCGCGGCGAGGGAGGAGGTCGGATGGTGTCTCGTCAACGAGGGCAAGCTGGAAGAAGGTCGAGACATCCTCGAGACGGTTGTGGAGATGAGGGATGCAAGGCAGGAGAAAGAGGGCAAGGATGACGAGGCGTTCCCCCGGGCCAGGGCTTGGTGGCGTCTTGGTCAAACAGAGTGGATGATAGGAGGTGAGCCTGACCGATGTTTCTATGAGGCTCGTGGTCACTCGTGGTAGTGCTGAGCGACTAGATGACGAGAGCCGTCAACATGCCGAGGACTGGTTCATGGCCTCTATTCGAGCACTTCCTACCTTTGCGCCCTCTTACACTTCGCTGGGCGTATGCTACTCGTCGGCAAGTCCCCCCGACGAGGATCGCGCTCTCAAGTGCTTCCAGAAGGCGTTTGAGCTCGACGCGACCGAGGCTGAGGCGGCTCGCCGCCTGGCAATCGGCTACGCCGATGACGACGAATGGGCTCTGGTCAGAGCCATTGCGACTAGGGTGATGGAGGGTGAGGGAGGCGTGGAGGGAGTGGCCGGCGGGGAGGTCATGAATGCCAAGGGACGGTTCGCGCCGAAGAACGGATGGGCCTGGAAGGCTCTGGGTTCGACTGAAATGGTGCGTGCGGAAGCGTGTCGTGCCGGATCGAACCAACATCGTCTGACATCTTTTGTCAGTTCTATCGCAATTATGCCAAAGCGGCGCAAGCTCTGCAGATTGCGCTCCGTGCCGAACCCGACGATGTCTCCACCTGGTTGCTGCTCGGGGAATCCTACGTCAAATGCGGTCGTCATATCGCCGGTCTCAAAGCCCTGCAAAAGGCTCTTGAGCTTGATCCCGCCAACTGGATGGCGTGGTACGACATTGGCGAGATCTACGTTCAGCTCGCCACGTACGACAAGGCCGTCGAGGCGTACGAGAAAGTGCAGGAGATGACGGGCCGGAAGGAGCTCGGTGTGACGGCGGCGATGGCGGTGGCGACACTTGCTCTGGGCCAGCAATCTGCTGCCGGCGGTTTCCGAGAGAGGTCCAGAAGAGCCTTCCATTCGGCTATCAGCTTGGCCGCCGAGGTCTTGCAGCAAGGAGAGGGCCATCGCCCGTGGGGTTGGAAACTCATCGGCGACGCGGCTTTCGAGTTGGCCAATCATGAGCCCGAACTCGCCGATGCGGAGCAATCAGCCGCTGTGCTTCACCCAGTACTGGAGATGCTCGTTGCTGACGATGCGGACCGGCGAAGTACCGTCGAAGGACTCGGGCACGCGGGCAACCTCCTCCAGGCGTCTGTGGACGTGAACTTTTCGCTCAAGTCGTCTGTCTTTGCGTACGCGTATCGAGCGTACCTGTGCAGGAACGACCGCACGTCCGACTCGGCCCTGTACGACCTCGCGACTGCTCTCCATACCCTAGCGGGTCGGACGCTGGAAGACAATGAGAAGAAACCCTTGATGAAGGGCGCGATCTCCGCGATTCGGGTGGCTCTGGAGAAAGACGCTGGGGACGAGAGGCTGTGGAATGCGCTTGGAGTCGTTTGCGGGCAGGCTGGGCCGCAGCTCGCTCAACATGCCTTTGTAGTGTCACTGGAGCTGTACGCGAAGGTGGGCAAAGGCAACCGGGTCAATGTACTGACAGGATTACGTAGGACCCGGTGACTTGGGCCAACTTGGGTTTCCTATACCTCAGGTTAGACGACATCGAGCTGGCGAATCAGTGCTTCCTCAAGGCTCAGATCATTGATCCCGACTACGCTCGCGCATGGCTCGGTCAGGGACTGATAGCGGAGCGGAACGGCGAGCCGGATCATGCGCGTGCCCTCTTCGCACATGCCGTCACACTTTCGGCGGGGTCTTTGGTGGGTTTTATCTACATGCGTCCGCTGGTGGAAATATAGGTCTCGTGCTGACGTCTCCGTCAGCTCGAAGCGGATCTTGCCATGGCGGCGTCCGTCTTCGAACGCTTCCTCCGACCCGGCCTTGTTGATCCGAACTCGCTACACCAGCCTGCCTTCGCGCTCAAACACTACTGTCATCAGCGTCCTCGTGATTCGGTCGCAGCGCACCTGCATGCGCTCATCTGTGAGAGGCTGGGTCTCACGGACGACGCCTCGGCCGCTCTGGAGCGGGCTGCAGCTCTCCTGGAGGAAGAGTACGAACGAACAGAATCGTCCGACCTCGAGGTCCGTTACTCGATCGCGCTGTGCAATTTGGGGAGAATCCGCTTGGGGGCAAAGCAATATGAACGCGCGCTCGAGGCGTTTACAAATTGCTGGGAGCTCATCGAGGGGAGTCAAGATGCGACGGCGACTGCTCTGAGGACGCAGGTCCGACTGGGGCAAGCGCTGTCGAGGTACTGGATCGGAGAAACGGAGGCGAGCCTTGAAGCTTTCCAGGTGGCACTGGACGAAGCGGAAGGGAGTGGCAAGCCTGGGCTCAAGGAGGAAGTGGCCGTGCTTCTAGCGAGGACGCTTTGGGGGCTTGGTGGAGAGGACGCCAGGGAGGCGGCCAAGACGCATCTCATGGAGTGGTGAGTTACCTCAGGAGGTTGTGGATGATGGTGGATCGCACCAGCTGACACGACCACAGTCTTTCCGGAGAACACCCACCCATCAAGGTCATCGCTACACTCGGGGCGATTGCTCTCGTGGAATCAGACCAAGATCTACTGGACGCAGCGCTCACAGAGCTCAACGCGCTACCTCTTGAACGCCGGCTCGCCGAGGATCCCAGCGGTCAAGTCGAGCTCATTCTTTCTTCACATTCCCTCGCGTCGGGAGACCGGGAAGAAGCGCTTTCAATCCTACAGGGCGCGATTCTTTCCAACCCCAGTGCCGTAACCGCTCGGAACAGGCTTGCCAAGCTGCTTCTATCAGAGGGTAAACCCGAGGATGCGCTATCTGCGCTGATGGGACCTGGGGACGGCGAGACGATGAGGCTCAGAGGTGCGGCGAGGATGTTGAGCGGTGATGAGGCTGGTATGGGTGAGCTTCAGAAAGCCGTGCAGCTCGCGCCATGGGAAGTCAAGGGGTGGGAGGCTTTGGCATGGGGAAAGAAAATCATGGAGGAGGCGGACAACGAAGGGGCGGCCGTGGAGGGAGTGGAGGGAGTGGAGGAGTAGGTTGGGACACTTGGATTGGGCAAAGTGGATGGAACGTGCAAGCCACAAATAGCAAGGGAGGGACACGAGTCCGCATAAACCGCAGCATCATCGCATTTCTGCATGGCATGAGTAATTTGAGACTCCTCATGACATGAGGTCAGGTCTCTGAGGTGGTGTCTGGACATTCCGATATTGAAACGACATGCTCTTTCAAAGAATACGAGTACTCGTGCAGCAGAAGCTGCCGAACACGTCACGAGTCTCGGACTGCCCCTCACCGGCGGAGGAAGTATTGATCAAATTCTCGGACTGGGGTCCGGGATCTGCGATCTGCGCCATGACAAGCGAGCACGGGTGCCATCGTCGCCTCGTCCTATCACGTTACGATGACGGCGAGGTCGAGATACACGTTTGTGATGCAACCGATGCAACAAGGGGAATCAGATGTTGAGAAAGAAAGAGGGGCGGCAAGGATAAAGCACAGAAATGACTTCGCAGCGAGACCTGGGCAGGCTGGACCTGCGGCACTGCGGCACTGCAGCATTGGTCCCACGTTTTTGACTTTTAAATAGACTGTCGGCGTGGCGTTTAATCTCGCTCGTCGTTCCCCGATCGGGCTTGGCTCGATTCGATTCTTGTCTCTCTCTCGGACCCGTCCAGCTCGGGTGGAGTCGTTCATATGACTCATCGGAGCAATCACGAGATGAGATGGCATGAACAGCAGGTACATGCCGAGGGGATGCAGGCCATAGGATAGGGGATGGCTATCAGGGTTCCGCCGCCCCCTTGCCGCCCCTCCTCCTTATCCCTGGTGAGAGAGGTGTATCCACAAGGTTCACAAAAAAAGGAGAACAGTCTCATCGGCGAGTACGAGCAGCCCACTTCCGCGGAGGATAAGAACTACTTCACCTTCGGTGGCGAGCTGCGGCAACCCCTCCCTTTGAATCTCATCTCCACCGCATCGTATCCAACCACCCAGTCGAGACGATCCGCAAGATGAAGATGCCTTGGAGCAAGAAGATCCAGGAGATCAATCTCGAGCCGAGCACCGGCGACGATGCGACGGCTAACAATGTCGTGGAGCGCAAGTTGGGCCTCGGCAAGATCGGGACGTGAGTGGCTGGCTTCGTTGCAGAAGTACTTCGTTGCTCCGTTGCTCCGTTGCTCCGTTGCTCCGTTGCCCCGGTCCCCCTTCATGTGTAGTGGACGTGAGAGCGGACTGGCCTGATATGGACGATGCTGATAACCCTGATAGTATCTTTGCCTCGGTAAGATTCATGATCGGCTTCGCCTCGCTTAGCGAGAGATCAAGACCAATGTCAGGACCTGGCTAACCACCTCACCCTCCCAGGGCTCCGCGCTCTTCAGTGATGGGTGAGTCCTGCGATTCTCGACACCTGTACCTCTATACCCACTGTCATCTGCGTCTGCTCGAGCTGTTGGATACTTGTCTGGAGCCAGCACTCACTGTCCGCAGCTATGCCAACGCCGCTATCGGCCCGGCTGAGACCATTCTCAAGACCTACATCTACCCCGAAGCGTTCGCGGCTCCGTCGCAGAACTCGTCGCTCGTCTCCTCGATGGGCTTCGCCGGGATGGTGCTTGGTCAGCTGTGTGAGTGACCCAATTCCTACGCCCCCCCCCCCTCCCCCCCGCTCCTCCATCCTACTCTCCCCAGCGCGGGCGTCTAGCACGGCAGCGGGCGAGTCTGAGCGAGGCACACGCTGAGCATGTGTCAGCCTTTGGCTATGTGAGCGACAAGATTGGACGCAAGGTAAGTTTGCGTAATGGGAGTCGACCTCGTGGCCACTGATGAACCGCAGTTCGCCATGCTGCTCTGCACTGCGATCGTCTTTGTCTTCTCGGCTCTCTCGGCTGCATCCAAGGGCCCCGGAGCTCAAGGGACTATCAACGCCCTCATGTGAGTGTCCATCCCGTTGCTCCCTCTCGTCTCAATGCGGAGGTGTCGCTGACGGCCGGAAAGTGCGTACCGTTTCTTGCTGGGCATCGGGATTGGCGGTGAATACCCGGCGGGCAGTGTTGCCGTGAGTGTATTTCCAGCTGGGATCGCGTCGTGGAGCGACACTGACAATGACCAGGCCGCGGAGAGTACAGAGGACTCGAGTAGTATGTTGGCTCATTCTGACCTGTTCTCTGGATCCGATCGAGGCTAACCTCGTGCAGTCAGCAAGAACCAACAGCAGCGTCTCTTCGTGTTGGGTGAGTCGGGTCACTCGGTTCACCCCCCTGCTCGCTCTCCTGCGGAATTGTCGCTGATCGCCTGTAGCCACCAACACCATGCTCGACTTTGCCTTTGCGATCGCCTACTTTGTCTGCCTCGTCCTGCTCTGGATCTTCGGCATGAACCACCTCAACGCCGTCTGGCGTATCACCCTCGGACTCGGTGTCGTGCCGCCCATGTTCCTCATGTACTTCCGTCTCAAGATGCACGAGCCCGAAGTTTACAAGAAGGGCACGATGAGGAACGCCAGGATCCCGTGAGTCAAGTCACGTCGTGATGCCAAAGCATGGCGAGTGAGCACTGACAGGGAACAGCTACTGGCTCATCATCAAGCGATAGTGTGTGCCGCAGACAAGGCTGGGAGCAATCCTGACACTGACACGTCGCAGCTGGGTCAAACTCGCCGCGGTGTCGATCACTTGGTTCATCTACGACTGGATCACTTACCGTGAGGTTCAATGCCGCCCGTGAAGACGCAGCCTGCTGATCCAACCCAGCCTTCGGCCTCTACTCGTCCATCATCACCGCCGAGGCTGTCACCGACTCGACGCTGTACACCTCCCTCGGCTGGGGCTGTCTCATCAACTTCTTCTACATCGTACGCATCCCTCTCCGCAGGCGGGCGTAGACAGCTCACACTCTCAGCCCGGTACCCTCTTCGGCGCGTTCATCGTTGACTACCTCGGACCGAAGGTGAGCAAGCTTACATGTCACGCGTGTCTGAAGTTCGCCGCTGATGGTTGCAGTACTGCATGATCTTTGGTCTCCTCATGCAGGCCCTCTTCGGCTTCATCATGTCTGGCACTTACGAGCTGTGAGCTAGATCTCTGTGTTCCTCCTGCGCCTGGACGCCTCGTTGACCATATCACAATCACAGCCTGAAGAAGCACGTTGCGGGCTTTGCGATCATTTACGCCCTCTTCCTTGCCTTCGGAGTGAGTAGTCGTCGTCATCCCCAGGCGTGCGAACATGGCTAACAGACGCTCAGGAAGTCGGCCCCGGTAGTGAGCCAACAGAGTTACCTGCCGTACATGTGTAGGCACTGAGCATCTCAGACAACCTCGGTCTCCTTGCCTCCAAGGCTGTCGGCCCGACCGCCGCTCGTGGGCAGATCTACGGCATCGCTGCTGCTGTCGGCAAGGGTGAGTGGGGTCGTCTCACGAATATGTCACTCTCTAAATCTCGTCTGCAGTTGGCGCGTTCATCGGCACCTACACCTTCCCCAACATCATCGCCAACCTCGGTGGCTCGGGCACCTACGGAGGCGACACGGTGAGTCTCAACTACGGCAGCTCGGATATCCGGGTGTCAGCTCGACTGATCTGATTCAACCGCAGGGCGTCTTCTGGATCGGCTCGGGCCTCGCGATCGTCTCGGCTGCCATCACCTTCTTCTTCATCCCCAACATCAAGGCCGACGCCATGCGTGATGAGGACATCTTGGTGAGTTGCACGCAACCGCGTAACCGCAGAATTGGGCTCGTGTCACTGATTCCCGCCCAGTTCCGCGAGTACCTCGAGGAGAACGGCTACGACACTTCTCAGTGAGTCTTGGACGCTATATTGAGATTGCAAATCGCTGATAACGACTCTCAGCATGGGCATGAAGGACCAGACCCACGGCATTGACAGCGAGGCGGCGACCGTCACGGAGAATGTCGAGGACAAGAAGTAGCTCTGATGCGCTCAAAGATTGTGGCTGCGCGTCTTGGCGGGGTTTGCCTTTGCGCGGTCCCCTCGCCAGATCTGTTACTGGATTCCCAAAGCGACTTTAATTGGACAAGCAGGTAGCTAAGCTGTCTTGTAGGCTTCAACGCATGCATCGACCATGTCCTGCAGACTGAGAACCGATTATAAAAGTCCAAGCGGCGAACCATACTCAGTCACGCATCATCATCGGTGGAGCGACGACCGCTAACTTTACGGAACACGGCGGTCATCTCAACCAGGGACCGCTCGCTGCTCGAACTCGATTCGGTGGACGATCGTTGAGGATCCGACTGTCGCTGCACGAGCTTGACTGTTGTTGCGGTGTGCGAAGTCGAGCCGCCCTGTCCTCGCTGCTTGGTCTGGAACAGCCGAGAAAACGACGATGCCCGATTCATCGACGGTCGGGCAACGCCTGCGGGCATTGCGGCCGGCAGGCTCCGTCGCTTGATCAGGTCGTCTGCAAAGGTCACACTGGCTTGCCTGGGTGCTGGCTGAGAGTTGGCAGTAGTAGAGCCAGACACCTCTCCGGAGACCTCGGGGTCCGGCAGACTTCGAAGGTTGTTGAGGGACCGTCTGTTCAACCTCTTGGATTCGAGCTCGGTGGGGAACGTCGTCTGACGCCGGTAGGAAGGTCGTGCCGGGCCGTCTCTCTGCGCGTTCGCGTTGACGGCGATCGCTCTGGGTCGAATCTCTGCCAGAGACATCCCATGTGCGGGCGCCCCGAGCACAGTCGATATCCGGCGATTGACCATCTCCTCGTTGTGCAGGAGCTCTGCCCGTAGATGCGGCGAGGTCATCTGAGGCACAGCCTTGCGAGAGACGCTCGGTCGGAGCTGGGCGATCTCGGGCGACAAAGATGGTGGCGACGTGACCGGAATAGTGGAAGGCGGCGGTGACAAAGCGGGTGTGGATGCACTGCTGGGCAGGGGCGTGACCACGACCATTTTCCCGCCATCTCTGCTCCCCGGACGAGAACCCGAACCGGATTCGGGTGATCGAGGGCTGTGATGCAATCTCGAGAGGGGGATAGAGTAGTCGCGGTATTCCGGCGGTGAGATCGGTCGTCCACGATCCATGATCCCAGTCCCCTTCTTGGGCGTTTGCGTCACAGTGGGGCTTGGAATACTCCTTTCCGTCTCTGCACCTGCACTGTGCGTAGCGCTAGACGCGGGGGACAGTGGACATGTTGTCGAAGCGGGTGTGGTCGGTGCGGTAGATGGAGAGGTGGCGCGGCCGAAGAACGAGTCGAGGGGATTGAAACGCGGGGTGTAAGGCGTCGAGGCCGGAGTATTAGCGGAATTGGAAGGGGACGTGATGGCGGGCAAGACGATCGATGGCAGTTGGGGTCTCTTCGTGTTGCCTGGACTCGTCTCGGCAGACGGGCTCTCCTGGATCGCGTTGGGTCCATCGATGACGATCTGAGGACCGAGGTAGCCGTACTCGGATATGCTGACGATGGAGCTCTTCCTCGACCCTCCCGCGGAGGATCGCCGACGGTCGGCAAGTGAGGTCCGTCGCTGGTCATTCAAGGATGATCGTCGAGACTCGGGGCCGGAGAGTCTTCGTATCTCGAGAGGGACGAGTGAGGACTTGCGACGAAGACTTCCAGATGACTCGCGCCGCGAGGGCGAGCTGCTTGCCCCGGAGCTTCGGCGGGTGCCCATCGAAGCTCGTCGCACGAGGCTCTCCTTGAGCGAAGCCCGTCGTTCCGCGAGGATATCAGATGGGTCGATCGAGGACGGCCGGCGCGAATCGTCGTCCGAAACGACTGACTGTCGACGCAAGGACTCTCGCAGCGGAGACACTCCTAGAGGGACCGCTCGGGCCATGGGGAAGGATCCCGAGGCAAAGGCGTTTGAGGAGAAGGTTGGCGGACCTGCCACACGCTTCTCCGAAACGATCGGTGGCTCTCTGTGCGGGAGTGCTGATGAGTAGATGGGCGTCGAGACCGACCTGCTGAAGATGGGACGAGGGGCAGCCGCTCCGGGCGGCACGCCGACGCTTCGCGCGGGGAACTGGTAGTCTGTCGCGGCGCGTGGGAACGCCGGGCGACTTCGCTCTCGAAGAAGCATCGATGGCTGCGGCTGGGTCGGTGGAGTCGAAGTCCCGTTGGCGGGCTGCAAGGGGGGCTGGCTGAAGACTGGGAGCCTGTGAGTCGGATAGACCGGAGACGAGGCACCAGAAGCATCGCCGTCGTTGATCGCCGACGTGTTCGGGGCGGCCACCGAGGACAAGGGGAAGTTGGATAGCACGGCGGGGACGGCAGAGTGGAGTTGAGGCGTAGGGAAGTACGGCGCGGTGTGGATCTCCGAGTCGTCGTCGTCCATCGTGGACGCCGTGTATGGCGACCATTGACTGACTGCGTTCCGAGCCAGGGCGACATCCTCCTCCTCCCCGTCGCTCGCCACAGTCACCTCGACGACCTCGGAGAAGCGTCTGCGCAGGAGCTCCATGCTCGCTATGCTCCGCAGTCTGGCGTCTTCGATCGGATCGACAGTCGAAAAGTTCGAGAGTCCGGAGGATCGTCTTCGAGTGCTGGACCCCAAGCTGCGGGTGCTCGATCGTCTCCTCTGTTGTGCCAGGTCGAAGCCCAGAAGACTTGCGTCGCTGTCTCTCCGATCGGCGCCCTCTGGCTGCTTTCCCTTTCCGCCATAGCTCGCCCTGTTGCTATTTTGGTTACTCAGACTTCCTCTTGGCGACACCGAGATCAGAGATCCGCTCCCATTGACGGATTCTGGTGCCGGTGACCAAGCGGGTCTGCCGTGTATCGCCTCTGGCCATCTCCCCCACGCGGGCGTGTCCCAGCCGTCGTTCTCCGCCATCAGATTCTCGTACTCGTCCTCATCATGGTGCGCCACCTCGACGTCCTCGTCCTCGACGTCGAAACCGAAAGGCTGGTCCGGGAGCGTCGGCGACGCACTCGAGTATGCCGAGTCGGGCGAGTCCGAGGACGAAGGCGAGTCGACCTGATACTGGTGGGTGAAGGTGTCGACGATCTGCTTCATCGTCGCAGGTGAGAGCACCGGGGCGGATCGGACGGGCCTGATGGTGTGAGCGGTGTGTTTGTGCGCTGTTGTCGTTTTTGGTAGACTTACCTCTGCATTTTCGAAAGGTGATTGAGATGAAGTAGGAATTCGGCAAGTGTGAGAAGTGCAGGTAGGTAAGGGTGTTTGACGTCCGGCGCCCAAGAAGATGTTAGAAAAGGTCTCAGAAGAAGGGCAAAACGTGGGGCGAGGGTCAATGGGATGGACGGGGTGGTATATAACCTCAGACAAGACGGCCAACTTCGATTGAGATGGGCGTGGTAGTCGTCAGTGTCACCGTCACCGGGGAGTCGGGGCGGCAGCAAGAGGTCATTCTTCCGGGGAAGCCATCCGACCTTCTGACTGTATCGAACAGGACGCTGGTTTGCCGTTTGCCCGAGTAGTGCCGCTCAAGTTCATGCCACCACCACCTCTGCACCTCTGGGTGGGCTCCGTCGAAAGCGGTACCAGGCACTTATTCGGCTGGGCTGATACAGCGTACGGCATGAAGAGGGGGCGTCCTGGGGCGTCATGGATCTCAAGAAATGGCTGAGCTGAGTAGTGAGTAGCCTATACCGTAAAGCTGATCGACCTGTACGACAGGGTAGTGTCAACTGGTGTGTGCCGGGTGCTGGGTGCTGTTGCTGTTTCTCGGCAGTGGACGACCAGAGTACGGAGATGAGCGTTTGAGCCCGCCCCTAACAGTGGGGACTTGCACCGGCGGAGAATACTCCGACAGCTCAGTGCATGTCCGCAATCGGGCTTCGTCGTTTTGAGGAGAATAGTTGCGGCATAAAAGCAGAGGGAATCCAGCAAAAGCCAAGATGGCTCGTCGGTCGGTACGCACGGGATGGCTGGTCGAAATCGTTTCTGACCCTCTGCTCTCCCACCCGATGGGTCCAGATTGTCATGGAACAGTTAATCCTCCGATCCAAGCATTCACAAGTCAGGTCCCCCCCTGTCGATCTGCCGCAGAGGTTGCAGGCAGCTTTCTCCGAACCACCATGCAAGCGGTAAGCGAGTCACCTCTATGCGGTTGCATCATACGGTGTATAGGTCGTGAGCGCCTCGTAGTCCAGGCCATCGCGTCGTAGAACAAACAGAACAATCTGTAGATCATTCTGACCTAAAAGTCCAGGCCCTAATATCTCCGAGCAAGCACCGTCGAGCGATCGAGTCGACATCCACGTACAATACACTCCTGCTTCGCCTATCACCGGTGCGACACTCACGATGCAATGTACCTGGACCTGTATGTGCTCTTGTTGGCCGCAGACGGACCCGAGTACGTCTCGATCCCGAGAGAAGTGTGTGGATCGCGAGGGAGGTGACCACGATGCACGACTTTCGACCCGGGCTTCCGAATAAGCCCGGGCATGCAGCCTCCGCCTCCTCGTTACGCTCAACGCCCTCGACTTCGTGTCTACAGTAGTGATATCGCCGCGATCCTCTCAAGTCAGGTCTCGAGGTGGTGAGAGCGGGAAAGCATCCCTTTCGGACACATGTCACCAGGAATACCTTCCGCCTGTTCGGCTACTTTGCTTCCTCTGGTGCCACCGCCGCCAAAGCATGCTTGCGGCATAACCCGCGAGTCGCACCCCTCAGCCACCGACTTCATTGATTCCAACCCGTGAGCTCGGTCCGAATTCAACAGAGTTGGGCACGTTGCCAGGCGCGAGCGAGCGAGGCTCAACCCGGAATGCGGACAACACCCCAACCCCGACACGCCTGCCGAATATTACAGAAGACGAAAAGAGTTCAGCCATCTCCGTCTTCATATATATGATATATCCATCCGCGGACCGCCGTCGCCGAGTCGGCGTGGGGCGTGGGCCATACGGCATCCATTCATCGGGTTCACGTTCGAAAAGGTAGGGAATGACGAAACTTGAGACGTGATCCAAACACGAGAACGGATACCGGGATACGTGAGCGACCGAATACTGCACCGAGAGCTCGCTCGCAGGGCTTCACGCCTCCTCGGGCCCGAACACACCGAACAACTTGTGCCCAGTGGCCACTGACTCCGGCGAGTATACAACTTGTGACAGCCTCTCACGTCAAGGGTGGTGACTGCTGAGACAAGTCCATTCCCATGACGCTGTACCACATTGCTGGAACGAGGGGTTTGGTGCGTGTTGGCTGAACGCCTTGTTGCCTCGTCGGGCGGGGTTCCGGTGAGCTTCGCGTCGTTTACTGTAGGAGTGCTGTACATAACAGTTGCATGGTGCCTCGCGCGACATGGACACTGGTGGCGATGACCGAACTGTGACATAGATGAGGTACGCGGACAATGAGGGAGATGGCCTCCCCCCAACTGAAGGGGGGAGGGAGATGGATGAGGCCTGCGGTACAGTACTTGTACACATACGTATGGCCCTTCGTCATAAGATACGCTGATGGCGGGGTCGCAGCTCGTTCTCAGCTGAGAAGTGATGCTTCGCTCGAGGGCACCTGTCCATCCGAGACCCCAAGTGCGCGGCGACTCGAACAAGAGGAGTGGTCGACCCCTTGCCAAGCCGTGCGATCTGCGGTAGACGGGCTCGATGGCGCGACCGATGACAACCCAACAAGCGGATTTGCATCCTCGAGGTTGGACATGCTGCTGGAGGGAGGCATCGCCGGAGCCTCCTCGTCACTGTCGGAATCTGACATCCCGCCATTCTTGTTGTTGCTAAGCATGACGCTGCCGCTTTGACGTACCGATGGGGCACTCGACTGCGTGGACCTGCCACGCTTGATGTCCAATGTCGACGTGCTCCTCTGCCAGGCGCGACGCTTGTGCCTCCTCTCCAAAGTTCCTTCGGAAGATTGCACCTTCCCTCTCACCGATTCCAGCTCCTCGCCGCCATCCTCGGTCCTCCTTTCGTTGTTCTGATGTCCCTCCGCCACCACCCACCGTCGATAACCCTGGCTCGCCGCTAACGCGAGTGCTCCAAGCCCGATCACTCCCGTGCAGCCCAAAAACTCTGATGCAGCGGCTCTGCGTCGTACGCCCTCGCCTCGGTAAGGAAGCGCCTCGGACACTGAAAAGCTTGTACCCCCTCTCTGTCGATAACGTATGATCCCCGTGCCGTCCACGAGCGCCGAGATCCCTTCGCCCGATCGTCTGGATGACGCCGCGCAGATCAGGGCTGGTACGCCATGAGTGGCGGCAAGGGTCTGGACGTGGCCGACGAGTTGTTCTGCCAATTTTGGCGAGGGGGATATAGCTGGGATAACGAGGAAATCGGGTAGAATTCCCGAGGAGGGAGAAGACCGTGATGGAAGGTGTCGAGACAGATCAGCGGGGACACCCCAATCGGCCGGACGTGAGGGAGAGAGGGCGTCCAGTCGGTCTTATTGAGATGAGGCGGACTGAGAGTTAACGTCAGTCAATGCCTCGGCGTGCCCGAGTCGACTTCGATTTGACCTACCAAGGCAGCGCTATATCCCAGACTGGAATAGGAGCGTGGCCTCGCGTCATCGGATAGGATTCCACCACTGTCCACGTCAGAAAGGGGGAGCTCGTGATGTCCGCGGGTCGTCCACTCACGAGGCACCAGCTTCTGCTTTTCATACGATCGAAGTTCTCCTTCGGGACCGATAAGAACCGCCTCGTTCCTCTTCACCGTCGTGCGCCCATCTCGGGAAGAGTTCACTCCCCCTCCCATCGGCTCCTGCGCCATACTGCTGGCTTTGCGCGGAACGGAAGTCTTCCAGCTTACCGCAACCTCAACCGTGTCCGCCTTGTCCGCCTCGTCCGGCCCATCCTCTTCAATCGCCAGCTGATGCTCATACATCGTCGTCTCAATTCCAAGTACCACCCAATCACCGTACTGAGCACAGACCCTCGTTCGGATCTTATCAATCGCCTCCTCTCGATCCTTGGCGCTGTGCACGCGGGATGCGCTCTCGGGGGTGACGATGATCCGGGCCGAAGACCCTACCTTCACGATAGCTGCGACGAGGTTGTTGATTGGCGAAAGCTTGGACGGGACGGGAAGCACACACCCGAGAGTGAGAGGTGTGAAATCGGCCACGGGGAATGATAGGGAGATGGTATCCGGCGTAGATTGAGCTAGGAGAAAGATGTATATGACGCTGAATGCTATGGCGAGATTCCGGATGTTGGGTGCCAATGCTTTGGCCTGTAATGGAGTGGAGTCCGCGACGAGGACCTGTCGAGTGCCATCTCCCCCTCTGAGGAGGACTGCGGTCTGTCCGTCGGGCTGTGCACCTTGTCCCTCCTCGATCAACTCGAGTCTCGCCCCGCCCGCTCCGCCTTCGACCGGTCGTGCAGGGTTGAGAGTCCGCCACAGAGCCGGACCGCAGGTGCCACCGAGTAGATACAGTAGATAAGCCGTCATACCCAGGAAGACATTGATACCGGTGACACCCGTCCATGGGAAGAGGGGTATCAGGGCCCGTAGGTGCTCGGGGAAAGGTGATGGTGAGCCCTGGACGGTTCAGCTTGTACTGTATGAGCCTCGTAAGGACGCGTGACGCGTCGCGGCGGAGGAGACGACTCACGTAGCTTCCGAATGGCGACAATGCGCCCCAAACCTCCCACGCCACACTCCACATCAGACCGAAGAGCAAATCCGTCTCCCAGCCCTCCTCCATCCCTTGCCAGCGGACAACCTGCTGATGACCCCAAGCAGGAAGCACTGCGGCGGCGGACTGACCAAGGGAGAGTAGCGACTGACCCGCAATCACCTCGGCCCTGTTATCCAGGAGAGGCAGCACCGTCGTCATCGATTTGAGGGTCCCTGACATTGCGAGCACGGAGCCCGCCCGGAGGAGGAACGCGGTCGTCGGGAGATCTCGTGAGAGGCGGAGAAGTACAGGGAGAGAAGTGAACACGAAGGCGGGACTCGCGTTGGGAGTGAAGAAGAGGACCGAAGTGATACCTAGGCGAGCCTCGTAGGGACTGGCCGCCCATATCCAGCTATAGAGCACCTCGACGATCCGAAGCCCTCGAGGTCCCAGCTCGGTGCGGAACGGCCAGAAACGCATGCTGCGGCCAACGTAACAGCCCTTGGAAAAGATTGGTTCAGACCGAGAGAAAGAGAAAGTGAGAATCAGTTTCCTTGGAACCTCAACGCGTGTATGGAGTTCGCGGCGAACGGACCACCGTGCGCATCTTCGCTTCCATTCCTCGCTTGCACTTCGCAATTCCTTCTTTTGCAATCACTTCGACACGCTCGATGCTTCCAATATAAGCAGTACATACTACAGCCTCTGTAGGCCATCTATCCTCCGCTTCACCTCGTCCTCCAACACCTTCAACTTCCTCTGCACCGCAGATTCCCCCTTCTCCGGCCCATCCCTCGCCGCTGCCATCACCCGGTCTATCAACGTATACGGCACATCCGCCACATCGGCTCTCTTGGGAGGCAAGAGCTCGGGCGGAGTCTCTTTCCTCAGCAAGTCGACGCTCCAGTCCACAGCCTCCTCTATCCAACCCCATGTCAATGCCCGCCCAATCCAGCCTTCAGGATCACGGGCCATCTCCCACTCGATGAGCCATCCGGGCATCTGCCACCCGCTCCGCTTGTCTTGATTCATCTCGAAGAATGTGTCGGCCGCTGCTACGCGGTATCGGTAGTGCGTTTTGGGCGAGTCGTGCCGCTGCAGACTGGCTTGTAGGTACCGCAAGGCGAGGAGCGATGGAGGTCCACGAAGACGGTTGGTCAGCGGAGACACCTGGAGGAAGGCGGCGGTTGACACGTCACTGAAGGATTGGTCAGCGCTCGCAAACCGATATCCCGAAGGCGAGAGCACGCACGACTGAATGTCCGGCAGCCTCGAAAGCTCAACACAACGCGTCGCCAGGGCCTGGAACAGACTCGTCATGTCGACCTGCAAGGATGCCGCTGCCGACTGAGCCTCGTCAAACATCCCTTGCTGGACAAACAGCCCCACGACTTCGTCGGGGGAGACCGAGACACCTGAATGTATCAGCGTCGAACTCAGAGTCGTGAAAGACGTCAAACACTCACCGTGCTCGTGCAAGTCGTGTAGGTGGCCGGACAGTCGCAAGTGTGAGAGGACCAACGCGTACTCCCTCTCAATATCCGACAGGGTGACGATGTCCACTGGCCGTTTCTCCTTGGTAAACTCCTCTTCTGGAACAAAGGACGACACCATTTTACGCTTGACGCCCTGATTTGCATGAGCTAGGTGGCCTTTTCACCAGTCGAGATGGTCTCACCCTTAGCGCTTTCGGCGCCGCTGCTGGTACGCAGACCCAAGCATTTCGCTTGTCCACCAGCGCCAACGCGTTGATGGCTGCCAGGAAGCTGCGCGCTTGCATCGCGGCGACCTCGAATGCAGGCAAGCGTGACCCGACTCCCTCGGCAAATCGTCTACCTTGAAGGTACATGATCTCCCCAGCTAAGGCAATTGGATCAGGCCTGGCTTCCCAGGTGATTTCTTCGACCGACGAGAATGCACATACCGCTGCGATAGTCCCCTCGAGAGATGTGCCAAGAATAGAGCACCTTGTAGTAATTTGGGAACCTCAGCGGGTCCGAGTTTCGCGCCTTGAACGACAACATGTTCTCCACCTCCTTCTGGAACCCAACGAAGCCCAGCGAGTTGAGCCGCCCCACCTCGTTGCTCTCACACATGACCGAGATCAGCTGGCCGAGGAACTCGCGCTTGCTGAGCACATTATCAGTCCCAGGGAAAGCATGACGCACGCCAACTAACTCACAGGTCGAGGTACGGTGCGCTGGTGAGAACAGAGTAGGCATCCTCATACAAGCCCGCGGCAACATTGGCCAGAAAGACTCGTGTCCAGAGATCCGTGCTTGCTTGGTGTCCCGGAGGTGTCGCGCGGATGGCGAGCAATCCGAAATGTGCAACAGGACCATCGAGACCGTGCTCGTTGAACAGCTGAGCAATGTGACGGTAATACTCCGATAGGGCTCGCTCCCCTTTCACGGACGGCACAACCGTCTGCAAGACGCCATCTGTAGCGAGATGAGCCACATCTCGTTGCGGTCTGATCGTATGTGCCCACCTTTGCAGCCTGCGGCGGCTTTCTCCAGATATCTCACGGCAAGATCGACCTCGCCTTGCTCCACCGATGCCCGTCCCCGGACATAAGCCATCCCGGCTGATTCAGGATAGAGATCCGCAACACCGTATGCCAATGCCGGATGATCGTCCACGAGGATCAGGTGCGCCAAGCGGACGTCCTCCACCCGAGGTTCGAGCTCTGTCTGCTTCTTCTCGAGGATAGAAATCTCAGACAGATAGGCGAACGCGGTCTCGAGATAGGAGTCGATGTATTGTCGAGGGATCTTCTGAGTTGACTGCCGAGCGAGGAGTGAGTGGATCAAGGAGTACGAGATGTCGTAGCCGTCGGTGTCCAGGTCCTCGTCGGCCTCTCGCACGTTCAAGCTACCGAGACCTTCCGCCAGAACATCGTCCCCTCCATTCAGCTGGCGCTTGTTACTCCGACGACCCGCGGCGCGTTCCTTGAATTCGTCGCCCGTTTGATCGCATACCCACTTGAGAACACGCATGCGGTGATACGCGACCATGATCTGCGCAACGACCTCGACGATGTCCTCTGCCTGGTCGCCTTCCTCTGCGATTATTTCAGCAGAGTCAGTCAGGGTGAAGAGCGCGACAAGTAACATCTTGCGGGCGAGCGCGTAGCGGCTCTCAATGATCCGCGAGATGGTCGACACCAGGATGGAGTTGCCGAAGCCAGAGAAGGCCAGGTCGGAAACGAGCATGCCGCGTAAAGGAAGAACGAAGTCGTAAATGAGGTGGAGGGTGACGCCGAGCGCTGCGCGCACGTCCACGCATCCCGAAAGGATCCGACGCAATGACACCCGATCCTCGTCGGACAGGAGCTGTTCGGCGGTATCGTCCCATAGCTGTCCGGCGAGAAATTCGGCGGGCTGTTGAGGACCGGTAGAGAACGCCAGGTCTGCCTCGTTTACGAACAGGTCAAGGCCGGAGCCCTCGCCGTTCGGAGCATCACGCTCGGTCAGGATGTCGACAGCAAAGCGCCCGGCGGCCGAGAGAGCCAACATGCAAGCTCTCGCCAGAGGTGGGGTGAGGGCAGGATACAGGCGCCGCAGCGCGCCTTCAGGAAGGTCCCTCAAATCTCCACTGGCCTCCTTTGAATCTCCAAGACGGTTGATGATGCCCACACCATCCTCAAGTACAGCCACAGAGGCCCCTTCTCTGGCAATGATGGTCACGTGGCCATCAATGAGCGTTGTGGCAACCGGCCAACGCGCCTGCCTGTCGAGGTCTCGTACGGCCGCCCAGACACCTAGCCACTCGAGCTTGAGCTGTTGTCGATAAGCCTCAACGACTGGTGCGCCAGTCTGTGGGCTCAGCTCGAGCTCGAGATGACATCCGACGACGGCCTCAAACCGCCTCGAAAGGGTCGGATAAGATGTTGAAGCAAGGGCAATGGCGTGGGTCCGGGGCAGTTGCTGAACGTATTCGTCCAGCGCGGTAGACAATGTAAGGGACGAGAAACGGCCTGGGTGGAAGAGATGCTCGAGGAAGGTGTGACCGATGTCCGTGTTGTTGTAAGGTTCCGCGGGGTCTGGAGGAGCTGCGCCGAGGAGATTGTCGAAGTAGGCAGCGTCGAAGTGATCGGCCTCGGTATTTTGCGAGACGGGCTGCCAGTCAGACAGCAGGCTCACGCTATGGCTGGGCTCCACGTAAGGCGTAATCTGGAAGAGATGATCCATGTTGACAACCTCAGCGGCGATGGAGCCTTTGCGGTCCCAAGCCACAAACAATCGCCAACCAGTGTTCACTCCGTCCCGAGTGAAAGAAGGAATGATCTCGAAGCCCCGCAAGGAGCATCCGATGGAGTACCCAGAACAGGGCTGCTCGCCAGCGAGAACAAGATCATTGGCACCGTAGGCGTTGCTCGAGCCGCGATACACGACAAAGGTGCCTGCCGAGGTGTTGCTGTATGGGGTAGCGACCAAAGCGACCACCAGGTGAGAGTATTTGGAGGTCGAGGAAGGATGGCGTATGACGCGGATATGCTCTGCCGACGATGTCTCGGGAAAGCCGGAGGTTGATCCTGAAGGTGCAGAAGAATCTCGGACGACCAAGTCCTGGGAAGACGAGGAGAATCGGATGTCGGCAGTCTTCAAACAAGCACCAGTAGCCGTATTCCAGCTCCGTATCCTGCGATCTTGCGAAAGGGCGTACAGCAGGGGCATCGAGCTGTCGTCTTCGAATCTTGCAAAGCTGATGACCTGCTCATCCGAGCTTGAGCGGGAGAAAAGTGAAGGAAGCCGCAGTCGCGATGATGGACGATGGTGAGCAGCGGTCCAGAACACTGAAGATCAATTCAGCTGACAGTCATTCATTCAGCATCGGAAGAGTACTCACCATCACCGCGCTGATCCGACCTCGCGAGTCTGATGATCCCTCCATCCGTTCCTCCCAAGACGACCGTCTCAGGATCCACGACGTGCCAGGCCGAAACAGCTCCACAAGCCGCAATCACCTCCTCCGGCACCTCGTACTCCTCGCTCCAATCGTCTCCTTTCGTGGTGAAAGCGATTCGACGTCCACTGTCTGGTTTGAACCCTCCTACCGGGAATGACAGTCGATACACCACATTCTCCTGCGTCACCACGAGGATGTACACTCTTCCGTCCTGGCGCGAGAAGATGATGCTGCTGTCCACCAGCGGCCGGAGTGGGTCCGGGAAGAAGATCCGTACCGTTTCGGAGCCCGGGGCGTCGCCTTGCCTCGAGACGGAGATGGCTGGGGACAAGGTACGCAGCTCGAGAACGTAGCCATTGTGTATGGATCGCGCGAGGATGCCGGTTGATGGGTCGTATGCGCTCGACTCGGCATGATCGGGATGGAGCGGTTCAGCGAAGACTTCTGTCGACTGCGGGAATGGGCGGGACGAGGGGACGCGCAGCTCGGGGATACCACTTGGGATGGAAGGCGGACATGGTAGGTGGGCGTGAACGAGCTGAAGAGGGAGGTAGGTGTTGGACATCGCGATGGAGATGGATCGTTGTTTGGCGAGGACGAGGGCGAGGGTTGAATGCCGAGCACGAAGTCTGTGCAGTCCAGTGCCCGCGCGATGGTCCTTCTGCGTCGGCCCGAGTCGCGAAGTTCAGCCAGTCCGGCCGTTATGCTACGCGAGTGGACTCGCTACTGAGGTTTGGCGCTCGACTTGGGGAGCCGGATTGTGTTGAAGAGGGTTGAGAGACGCTCGAAGGCAAGCGAGAAACGCGACGATGTGTTGAGCTGAAACTGACGGAGATTGGACAATGTCCGTCGTCAACCACCGACCTCGGCTGCAGTAGAACAAGTGAATGTCCTCCGTCGCCATCGCCTTGTTCTCGTTGTTCTCTGACGTGACGATACATGCCCGATAGATAGCCGGAGGATCTCGTCTGCGCGCCCGCTGCTTCCCATCGGTCTCGCCGCTGCTGCCACGATGGACCCGAGACGGAGGAACGACCACCGCCCACCACCGCCTGCTTCTGGCGCAAACCCGACCCAATATGGCGCTGCTCCACCTCAGGCCTATCCCCAACAGGGTGGTTACAGCCAATCTCCTCAACAACGGGGTTACGGAACTCCTTCCGTCCCCGTTGTACAGGGATCATCTCAGCCTGGAGCATATCCGCCCTTCCCACCCGGACCACCACAGGACCCTCGCTTTGCCCAATCATCCGCGGCTCGACCTCCCTTCCCTCCCACATCGGCAATCCACGCGAACCCACCAATGCCCGCTCCCGTCGCTTCGTACCCACAAACGTCTCAACCACCTTCAGACCCTCGTCTTCGCGCTCAAGATCCTCGATCACGCGCGAAACGAGATGACTCCGCAGCGTTCAGTACACCCACACCGCCTCCTTCAGTCCCAACACCGCCGATTGCCTTCCCCCCACAGGCAGCCAGCTTTCCTCCAGCACCGGCTCCTCCTGCATCGCAAGCCGTCCCTTCGAGATCGGTCGCCTTGAGCGAACCAAAGCTGGACGGGGTAGCTGGACCGAGTAACGGCGGGGATGTGGAGATGGCGAATGGGACAGACAAAGCCAAGAACCGTCCCCTATTCTGCGTCGTCTGCGCGAGCAACAATGCGAGTCCCTCGTCATCAACCATGATGGATCTCTTGACCACTGGCTGACATTCTGCAGAACCGATCTATGGAGGCTCATATGGTCCTGAGGTGTGTCCATGACCCGCAGCGAGATTGCATCACAATCCGCATAATCCACTGACTGGCATCTCTGCAGCAAGGCCGCCATGCGCGTCATGTCCGCTGGCACGGGTTCCGCCGTGCGTCTTCCGGGACCAGCAATAGACAAGCCCAACGTCTACCGCTTCGGCACGCCATACGACGAGATCTATCGTGACCTTGAATCAAAGGATAAGGCGCTGTAAGTCCTCCGCCGTCCCTTCGTCTCGCATCCGCCTGACTCGCGGTGCGTAGGTACTCCAGGAACGGCTTGTTACCGATGCTCGACCGGAATCGTCGAGTCAAGACAGCGCCCGAGAAATGGCAGGAACAGAAAGTCATCCTTGCCGATGTGGTCATCACGTGCGAGGAGCGGTGTTTCGATGCGGTTTGCGATGGTACGTGTTTCCAATCCACCTTCAGTCTTTCACCTGTCTCAATTCCCATGATTATATATCGACCTCCGCAGACCTCTTGGCCCGTGGAGGCGAGTTCAATCGACCGATTCATATTATCAACTTTGAGATCAAGGATAATCCCGAGGAAGCGCACATTGCCGGCCAGTCGATCCTCGAACTCGCCCAACGAGTGAGTAAACGAACGCAGATCTCTATCTTTCCTATAATCAGAATCGGGAATGTTCAGGTGGCGACCGGCTGACGCTCCGCAGATCGAGAAAGCCAACGATATTGACGACGAAATCGACGACATCCTCGCCGTACACGCCGACAAACATCCTCATACGCTGCTCCATACCGTTGCCTTCTATTGATCTTCCCCCGCGTCCGAGCTTTCCCTCTCACGCCCTCGGATCGCCACGATCAGATACACGTCATGCCAGTTCGTGAGATGCATCGCGTCATGAACAATCTCGTATACCATGTACAGACGGGAATCAATGTCCGAATTCGAAATGACCAAAGTACCGTATGACAGCGAAAAGACTCGCATAGCCAATCAACGCGGCCCACGCCCCCACCACCCAGTGTCACCCACCCCTTTGGACGCCGGCACGAAGCAATTCGAGCATGCCTGGCAAGAGCGAATTCTGCCTGCAGACAAGAACCAGTTCCTTCCCCGTTTGACACTCCATCATCCCTCCCGTCCTGTCCGTCGCATTCCCAGGCTTGTTGGCAATTAGCGGTCCCAAGTCCTTCTCGTCTTTCCCCGCGACCTCCGCGTACGCGATACTGACGCTCCCAGACCTCTCCAGCCTCGGCCTTCCGTCAAGTCTCTCTCTGTCCCTCTCCCAGTCCCGGTCACGGTCCCTCTCAGTCACCCGCTCCTCCTGCACAGGCGGGATGAGTGCATCCCGCAACACCTGCAGAGCCACGGCCTCTGCGGCTGCCCGGACTCGCTGCTCGGATGTCGACGGAGCAACCGCACTGGATTGTCGTGCGAGCATGATCTGGCGCGGAAGAGTGGCGGCCCATTTGGCGAGCACAGAACGTTCCGTCACGGAGAAGCAGTATTTGCGCTTGGATCCGAGGTGGTTGGAGAACGACACCTGGAACGTGTGCTTCATGAAGGCCCGCTCGACGTTGAACACTCGGGCATTACCCAATCCAGCATACAGCTTGCTGCGGGCCATCGTCAGCTAGGCCTCACAAAACGATCAGGTGTTGGCTCGACTTACGCGTTCTCTCCGACCCGATCGAAAAGGATCGACCTCGTGCCCAGAGCTCTGCCTCTCACTCTGAAAGTCGCAGTGTTACGAACATGGAAGTCAAGCCGTGGCGGATCGAAATCCATCCCGTCTCCAAGCAACTCGATCTGGAAGTGCGGGTCCGGCTCGGCGATGCAAATCGTGATCGGATCGCTCCACGTATTGTACGTCAACCGAGTGGGCAACTTGGCAGGGCGGACCGAAATCTGCCTGGCCTGATCTGCCTGGTCGGCCGCAAGGGATTGCGAGAGCGGCGAGTGTTTGATGGAGGCGTAGATGTCGGACAGAAGACCATCGTCCACCAAACCTTGAGGGTCCTTGGAGCGGAACGCCGAGATGAAGATGTCGGGTCGGAGGGCCGGATTATGCAACGCGAAACCGAATTCACCGTCATGAAGCGAGTCGTCCAGCTGCATGATAGCCAGAACCACCTCGGCCGCCAGATCGCGATCGAAAGAGGCAGACTCCTTATTGGCATCAGAGTATCGGTAGGCCAATCCTCGGAGCAACCGTTCCGCCGCGATTGGGTCACCGGGCAGACGTAACGAGAGAAGGAACATCCTCAGCGCGTCGTCGATTCGAACCCCAGTGAAGTGGAACAGGTCGATGAACGCCCTCATTAGCGGCTCGTTCTCGGATAGGAGGGCGCCAATCTGAGTCTTGTCCAGCTCGGCCGTCTTAAATATCACGGAAGCCAGGTTCGCCGCATCGTCCTTCCACCGATTCCGCTCCACCAGGAACCGGCACGCCGTGTGCGGATCACGGGCGAAGCGCTCGATAAACTCGGCAATCACGGCGCTGCGCTCGGGCACCGAGGTCGGTTCCTCGGCGAAACCATGGACGTGAAGTTTGTCGAGGGAGACGACGGACTTGACGACAAACTTCATGTCGAGCGTGGCGTTGATACCCGAGGTGATCAGGGGTTTGGTGATCACGAGAATATCGTTGAACAAGAACAGGTACCGATCCTTGGCGGTCTGTGCGGTCAGTACATAGGATCTCGACAATGGCCAGCGTCGGGATACCACCCACGTGAACATTGACGACTTGAAGAACTTGGGTGGCCAGAAGCAGCTTCCGCGGAGGGTCGTCGAGAATGTCTGGCCTCGCAGGATCATCAGGTGCCAGCGCGAGGAGGTTGTCCATTCGCTGCAACACGTCCACCGATTGCGAAGGCAGTTGTCCTCCGGTCTCCAGCCTTGGCTCCGGGACATGCATGGGGCCCATGTCCCTATGCATGGTGAAGCGCGTGAGGCGACTGCCCTCCTCGCTCAACTCGGGGACGACCGAAACTGTAGGTGATGCCACTCGAGGCCGCGATTTGCCGGATGGCGGAGGCGGGCCTGCAAACGGATCGTGATCGGGAGCGGTGGTCGAGGGCTGGGTATCCGCGGACTGCCTGCGTACAGGCGAAATGTTGAGGTCGGATTTACTGCTCTTGCGGGAGGTACTTCCTGATGAGCGTGGAGAGGTCGCTTGTCCAAAAGCTTTGGCCAGCCAACTCCGCTTGGAGGCACTATCTCCTGAAGCGCGACGCTCGTCCGTGGAAGCAGGGAGGGGCAGCGAATAGATGTTATCGGCGACAGCTGGGGTAACTCGCTGTTGGCTAGGTACCTGGGAATCCGAATTTTGGTGCACCAACTTTGGCGCCTCCGGTATGGCGGGCGGATCCGCCAGTCGATGTCCCCCTTCCAGATTGACAATCCCAGGGAATGGGGACAGCTTTGAACTGAGGATTCGCGGGTCGTTTGGATCCGGTCGAGGGAGGAAGCCGGTCGAGGTCGTGGGAGTCGACAGTTGATGTTGCAGAAGCAGGCTGTTGGCCGATGACTCGGCAGGACCCGATGTAGACGGTGACAACGAAGATACCGAAGGTTGATGGTGTATCTGCTCCCCCTGAGGAATCATAGGCGAACCTCTGGTGATAGACCTCATTCCACTGGCACTAGCTTGCGAAGGCGCCACGCTCGACTCGGACCCTCGTCGGCTGAAGCTCTGGGCCGCAGCGCTGAGCCTGTCACCCAAGAGCCGCGGACTGGTTGGAGGTGAGGTGATAGAGGACGTCGCAGAGCCACGTGATTGGCTCCGCTTCCTCATCTTGGCTTTGACCGTCCTGCCGAGCTTAGCAGAGATGCTGCCCGACTTCTTGCGGTAGCGTGTATCGCTGGGCACCTCACGGTCGGCCTCGCCGCCGACTTCTTCCCAGGACATGACGCTCGTGCGTCGAGAATGGGCGGGAGGGGTGAGATCGGGGTCGGTAGCTGAGGTGGGGGAGATCGAAGGTGGCTCAATAGGCTTGTCCGTCAGTGGACTCTGCGTCGGAGGAGACTCGGCGATTGAGTGAGGCTCTGATATGGGGTCAGCCGGCGCGCAGGACTCTGGCAGAGGACAATGATGAAGCACGCACGGGACATCTCCTTGCCCGGTGTCCCCCAATCACTGCTCCCATTCTCCTCAACTCCGACAGGCCAGCTGCCCTCACGAGGCCCCGCGGCGTTCGCCGTCGAGCTCCGACCACCCATTATGAACATCATTGAGCCCAGTGTCTCCCTGGACATGGTGGAGGTCCCGCTTGGCGACTGGCTCCCCGCCGTATCGGTCGTTGAGCTTGAAGGTTGAGGCGTATGCCGGATTGGCGTAGCGAAAGCCGGTCTGGGCAGCTCGAGCGCCTCATCATCGGTAGACGAATGGACGACATTTGTTGCGGCCATGCTCTCAACTTCCTCCGGCTGCGTCTGAAGTGGAGGTACAGCCTCGGTGACTGTCCCCATGGCGTTTCGGGCAGTGCGACTGGAAAGGGATCTGCGAAGATGTGCTTCGTACTCGAACGCCTCGTCTGTAGAATGTTGAGTGCTGCGCGATAGGGACCGAGGTGCGATGCCGAGCATGTCTTCGCCACCAACGGGCAGGAGGTGAGTTGGCGCCGGCTCAACGGGAGATGTCCGCTCTAAGGTCGGAACTTCTGCGTGATTCTCCCCGGTATCAGAGTCAGACTCGACTGCAACTTCGTCGTCCTCGTGAGTACGGTGCTGCCCTTCGCTGGCGGTACCGGTACCCCGGCTCTCCTCCCACAATCTCCGCACTTCGGCTTCTTCTTTCTCCCTTGCAGCTCTCCTCTCTGCAAGGCGTTCCACCATCCGACGACCGACCGCGCTTCGCCGCTCCTCGCCCATGTTCGACGACGACACGGTGAAGCTTCTCTGCAATCTCGGTCTCGGTTCGGCAAAGCCCGTCGGCGGTTCCAGCGATTCGGCATCTTTGGGTGCCAGTGGGGCGAGACGTGTCAGGGACATGCCGAGGGCTCGAGGTGCACCCAGTGAATCCGCTCTTTGCAGGCCCGGGCGCTCGAGCGGTCGACTAGAATGATCCTCGTCTGACGGCGTGTCCCTCCCTCCCGTCAATTTGGACATGGCATGAGCCCTCGCCGCGTTCGAATTGGAGCGCTGCAACGTCCTCAATTCGCCCAAAGTTGGTAGAGGACTCGGCGTGTTTCGTCCCTGTCCCGGCACAGCCGTGAGACCAGCGATGAAGGGGCTTCCTCCGACAGGAACGGGTGACAGCGAAGGGAGGTATGATTGAGCGAGCTGCATAGCCGCCCAGTCGGGAGTACCGGCGGGGGAAGGCGATGCCGCGAAGTACGGAGCTCCTTGAGACATCCCAAGATGAGGTGGCGTTGGCATGTGGAAGGACGATGAGGCGCTCGCGGAACGTTGCATCTGCAATGCCTGTGCGTGAGTGTAGATGGCATTGTGGTCGAAAGATGAGTTGATCGGAGAGGGCGAAAGCATCTCTTGTGTATCTTGACCAGCCGGACTGTGTTGATAAGTCGAAGGACCAGGCTGATCCAGGTCGGTCGTCACCGGGGCGGTGTCCTGAGACCCCTGTGCATCGTCATGGACAGCCTGACGAGTGGAAGGACGCCGTCCAGCAGGAGTGCGAGGCAAGGAGGCCGCCCGCTTGAGCTTGGCCACTGCCTGAGAGCGTACTTCGGCGGCACTGGGAGGCGAAGTCGGGCGGGAGGTGGACCGAGACGAAGGGCGAGAGGCGTAGTACCGTGTTGGCGAGGTGGACATGTTGGTTCGAGGCTATTCTTGGCGCCGTGATGCGAGGTGATAGGGGGTTGTCGGAGTATGAGAGGTGAGCGAGACTTGGGAGGGAGCAAGTGGGCTACGGTCTCATGAGGCTGTGGTGGCTCATGGACGCGATGAGACTGAGCTGAGGTGTCAAGGAAGAGAAGATGAAGCAGAGGGAGATAGGTATGTGGATTGTGGATGGACATAGTGATCGAGAATCCAGACTCAGCCAGGAACCACGTTGACGGGATCAAATTCGAAACGTCCGAGGGACCGACCAGCGACGAGCCAACGAAAGAAGTCCAAGTGGTACTTACTCCCTCTCTCCTTCATCTTTCGCCTTCAATCTCACCACAGCACGGGCACATCCCTACATCGGAAAGAGCGAGCGCGAGTAGTCCGGAGACTGTAGCTCCCACGAGAGCTATGATCACCCTCACGCCGCTCTCCGCTCCGGCATCGTCCTCGTCGTCCTCGTCGTCCTCGTCGTCCTCGTCTGAACCGGTATGCTACCTACTCGAGCTGGACGATGCTCGCATCTTGATGGATCTGGGGCAGCGGGATTATCGGACTAGTGCGCAGCAGCACAGCTGGGAGTACGAAGAGAAGATCAGAGAGTGAGCAAAAGATTAGCCCTCCTCGCATGCGGTCTTCTCCGTTTGGCGCGACCGTGAAGCCGTCGATCGCGATGGATGCACGACGACGCCCGGCTGATCATGTGCAGACTTGCTCCGACACTCTCGCTCGTGCTTCTCTCGCACTCGCCCACGACGTACCTCTCGCTATACCCCTATGCCCGTGCGCGATGGGGTCTCAACTGCCCTGTATACGCCACCCAGCCAACCGTCGAGATGGGCCGTGTCGTATGCTTAGCAGAAGCCGAGAGCTGGAGGTCGGAGTGTCTCGTCGAGGATGTTTCCTCGTCGACAGCCAACGGGGATGCAGAGGATCACGAGATGGATGGCGAGGAAAGCGCCGTAGTAGAGGCTGGTCAGAGCAAGGAGAAGGGAAAGACACCGTTAAGGGGTCCGTTCGTTCCCACTGTCGAGGAAGTTCACGAGGCGTTTGATTGGATCAAACCGATCCGGTACAATCAGCCTCTTCATCTCGGAGGTGAGTTCAAGCGGCCTGTCCACGCTCTGCCGACGATCTGATCGCTGATCCTCGCCATAGGTGATTTGTCCCATCTACTCCTCACGCCCTTTCCATCCGGACACACGCTGGGAGGAACGCTCTTCAAGATCCGCTCGCCCACTTCGGGCACGGTGCTCTATGCTGTCGGCGTCAATCACACCGGCGAGCGGCATCTAGACGGGATGGTTGGTGGTGAGTACTTCTGGCACCGACGCAGCTGAGAGCGATCAAATGTTGATGAACTATTAGGACCTGGAGCTGGACCTTCCGGCTACGCCGATGAGTTTTTGCGGCCTGATCTGCTCATCGTCGAAGGGGGTCGAAGCATGGTTGTCAATCCCAAGCGGCGAGACCGGGAAGCTGCTTTGATCGGTGTGTAGTCTTCCGCGAAAGGATGTCTGTCGTCCGCTGATGCTGACCGCACCAGAACTCATCAATGGTACCCTTGAAAACTCCCGCTCCGTTCTCATGCCTTGCGACCCTTCCCCGCGCTTACTCGAGCTCCTCGTCCTCCTCGACCAACACTGGTCTTTCAAGCTTACCGGCCAACAACGACGTCAGAACGGCCACGGACCCTCCAACACCGATGTCTGGCCGTATCCCCTGTGCCTTGTCAGTCGTACCGCGCAAGACATGGTCGCCTTTGCGCGAAGTCTTATCGAGTGGATGGGCGGTGTCGTCCGGGATAGCGGCGTGGGCGCGGAGGATGTCGTGGGACGCAAGGGCAAGAAGGGAGGGAAGCGAAACAGAGGCGGTGCTGCCATCGGATCAGAGTACGGCGCTTTGGATTTCAGGTGAGCGACATCTCCATTCGGACTCATTTCCGTCCAATACAAGATAGGATGCTGAACTCAGTAGCCATGTTCAATTCTTCAACTCGCCGGCCGAGCTATTGCAAGCTTTCCCACTCATGCAGCCGAAGCTCGTGCTCGCGGTCCCTCCGACGATGTCGCACGGTCCTTCGCGATGGTTGTTCACGGCGATGGCCAGCACCGAGGGGAACGTCATCATCCTGACTTCCCGGAGCGAGGACGGCACGCTCGCACGGGACCTGTACTCGCGCTGGGAGGCCCAGCAGGCCGACGGCGCACGTTGGGGACAGGGCAAGATCGGTCGGGTACAGGCTCTGCACGAATCTCTCGCCGTCGAGGTGAGTTCTATTGGCTTCTTGTCATCGGAGATTGGAGATTGGGCGGTGCGCTGAACGTGATTAGATGAATTCGAAAGTACCTCTAGTTGGCGCGGAGCTGGAGGCGCATTTCGAGGCGGAGAGAACGCAGAAAGAGCGCGAAGCAGCGCATCAGGCTGCGGTGGATCGATCTCGCCGGATGCTCGAGGCCGACGATCTCGACTCAGACTCTGATTCCGAGTCGGAGGGCACGCCGGAGGACGGTATCGTCATCTCCCGAGCGCAGAACGCCAATGCGTATGCGGGAGATGGCGAGGATGTACGACAAATGTCTTTTGACATCTTCGTGAAGGGTCAGCAGACCCGTGTGGGTCGGACTGGTGATCTGGGCGGGATGGCCCGGTTCAGAATGTTCCCCTTCATCGAGAGAAGGGGTCGGAAGGTGGACGAGTACGGCGAAGGCCTCGATATCGGACAATGGGTCCGGAAGGGGAGAGAGATCGAGGAGGAGGGAGAGACGGAGGAAGTGCGTGACGCCAAGCGGAGAAAGGCCGAGGAGGAAGAAAAGCAAAAGGTCCCACACGAGGCGCCGTCCAAGTTCGTCACGGAGCAGATCACGCTGGATGTTCGGGCATCGGTGTTTTACGTGGATCTGGAGGGACTGCACGACGGGCAGGCCATCAAAACGATCATCCCGGACCTGCAGCCCCGCAAACTGGTAAGTGGTCGGGGTGTCCATAATCACAATGGACTCGTTGGAACTCGTGTCATCGGCACTGGCCAAGGCCGTAGAGACCGAGGACGCGAACCCTACTGGGCCCAGGTTTGCTGCATTGATGCTGATTGTGATGTAATAGATCGTCATCCGCTCATCCGACGAGGCGACGTCAAACCTGGTCAGCTTCCTCAACTCTGTCGGATCATTCACCAAGGATGTGTTCGCCCCGGGTCTGCTGCAAGAGATCAAGATTGGTGAACATGTCGCCTCGTACTCGATTGTCTTGGGTGATACCATCACAAGCGGCCTTGGATCGAAATGGTCAAAGGTATGTGAAGACTCCACCCGTGTGGCAGCAAAGACTGACATGTCCAGTTCGAGGGATATGACGTTGCCATGCTCAATGGCAAGATCGCCTTCTCGGCGGGCTCAACCGTCCCGATACTTGAGACGTCGACTGCGGTCCTTCCTCCTGTTCGAGAGAACAAGACTGAGGAGCCCGCCGCACACGAGCACATCCCTTCTGTCCCCGCACCTGACGTCGAGGGTGACGAACCGTTCATCAAGACCGAGCCGGCTGGCGAACCCGAGACGCTCCTTCCGGACCCTACGCAAGTCGCGGAGGAAGTCAAGCCTATGCTCCCCCTACCTCTCCCCTCATCCCTCTTCGTCGGCGACCTCCGGCTTGCCGCACTGAAAGCGCGCCTCGCAGCCAAGTCGATTCCAGCCGAGTTTGCCGGTGAGGGTGTTCTCATCTGCGGACCGGGAGTGAGTCTTGAGAGGGCGGAAGGGGACGACCTGAAAGGAGGGAGTATCGTCGCGGTGAGGAAGCTCGCCGAAGGGAGCATCGTGCTGGAAGGGAGTGTGGGGAAGGTGTACTTTGACGTCAGGAGGGAGCTGTACGGCGGACTGGCGCAGGTGGCGACGGCGTAGGAGAAGGTTTGAAGTGCATCTCAGTATGGAGCTATAACGTGTCATTGGAGCGTTGCTGGGCTCGACGGGTGATGCTCGGGTCCCAGTTGCTGTAGCCCAACGCGCATTACTCTCGATGACAACATCAATCCGCACAGCTTTCTCTCACGCACAGGACTCCTCGACCCCCTGACACCAGACTTCTCGTGATGAGAGAGCTCTGAAACGCGGCGGTTTGATCTGTGGTGGAGGAACAGCATGGATGTGCCTGGGCGTTGAGCTTCATGCACATCATCGTCCCTTACTGACGCAACGATGCCATCTGACATCTGAAATCTGAAATCTGGCATGTGTTCCTTGCATCGATGACATCTACGATCAGAGTACAGATTGCATCAAGTCGTGTGCGTCACAGCGGCCAACTCTCTCCGCCGTCGCAACGTATATATGCGAAGTAATGCCCAAGGCTGTTGGGGACATCCAATTGCAGTACTTCCAGTCCGAGCAGCAACTTCTAAGATGGCGACAGGACATTCCAAAGCTGGGTGAGTGGAGATCATCTTTCACATACCCTCACCCACTCAAAATCGAGACTGACTTGAACTCAGCTTCCAATCTGTTCTCGCGAGGGACGACACCTCTGCCGAGGCCAAGCAGCATGCCAAGGAGTGCGTATTGGTCCAATAGATATGTCCACCGGTACCGAGCTGATTCGGCCCCCTCTGCTCTCTCCAACAGGCAGCTCGGAATGAGTGACAAGAGCCACTCCGACAAGTCTAGTTCTGGAGACGACATCGATGTCGACGACGATGCCGACAGACAGCTCGTTGGTGGCGAGAACGTAAGTCCCACATGTACCGTCATCACCGAGTTCATGCCCCCCCCCGCACAGTCAGGTGAAGTCCTGACGTCCTGGGTACAGGAGAGAGTTCTTCGTGGACACAAAGCGGCGGTACATAACCCCAAGGTCAGCAAGCAGGCCAAGGAGCATTCTCGCCAGGTAGGTATCGCCATCGTCCGCGTCACAAGTCACGTTTGGAAGCCGGCGAGCGCCGGGGCTGATCCGTGCCTCCCTTCAGGTTCTCGAGGAGAATGACGCCGATTACTGAGCTGTCTACGAGGTGCGGCGAATTTCGCTGCAAACGAAAGGGAGGTGAAGTGTGTAAAATCCGAGAGAAGGAGCTGGATATGTATATGGGGATGCTGCTCTGCTGCCGCCACGAGATACTGTGCTTCCAGTATCTGACATGAGGGGGGACCACACCGAACGGGGAGACGGAACCCAACATCAAAACATTGAACAGTTCCCGGCCTCTGAAGAGTCAGGAGGCACAAGTCCCGCCCACTGATTGCGCCTGCGGCACCCTCTGGAATAACATGCATCGCCTGATTGGCGATCATTCGCTCAAGGTAGACAAGGACTTGTGAGCAGCGTTACGAATAGACGAGTGCCACAAACAGCGGCAGGGGCGGCCGTCAAGCTTTGCGTCATCGCATCTCACCCCCCTGCGCCCGGTACATACTGCACAATGCTTTCCCGGGCGACCGTGTCGTTTCTGGTTCTGTCTCTCTCGTCTCTGCATCCATCTCGTTGCTGCCTTGTCTTGCCTATAGCGCTCTACGAGTGCCAAGCCGCGCCGACGCCATGTGGTGGCCGTTCCAATGGCTCGTCATCTACGTGATTGGCGGTGTCACCTTTGTGCCCCTCGTCGTCGTCGCCGTCATCTGTAAGTCCGAAGCATCCCTCGCATCCCTCGCATCCCTCGCGTCCCATCGTCGTCTCTCCATGAACGTGTCCCCCGAGCCCGTACGGGCAGATCGTCACTTCTGCTGAGCCGCGATATAGACTACGCTCTGACGTACGGGTCCACACCCGTCGGCGATGATGATCTCAATAAGCTCAAGAAGGCCAGGCTGCAGCGGGACGAGGAGCTCCGAGAACAGACCGAGAGGAGCAAAGTCGCTGCCGCGACTGGGAAGCCGTTGTCGGGATGGTTGACCATCCGAAGGCAGTTCAGCCCGGGGGAGAAAACGGCGAGCTTGTTCTCCACGACGCCGACGACGGACCTAACTGGCGCGGAGGTCGACAAGGGGTCGGAAGACGGGGATGGGGACGGGGATAAGAGTCAGGAGAAGGTTCCGGAGAAGGACAAGGAGAAAGACAAGGACAAGGAGAGCGTTAGAGAGAGCGGATCTGCCACGCCGAACGGTCCAAACGATCGATCAACCACCCCTTCGACTTACTCGGCACGTATCGCCCAGACGTATCGCCAGGTGATGGAGGCTCGCCAGAAGAAGGACGCTCCGCCCAAAGAGTACTTCTACTGTGTGCTCAAAGGATCGGTCCTGTTCCTGTACGAGGACGAGGAGCAGTCCGACTGCGTCGCGGCGATAGGGGTGGACAAGTATGTGGTCAGCGTGGAGAAGAAGGAAAGTGAAGGGGAGAAATGGCCGGGCAAGGACGCCGAGATGTTTGCGAAAAGGAACGCGGTGGTGCTGAGGATCGCGGAGGGGGATAAGGCAAAGAAAGGGTTGCCGGTGCTAGCAAAAGGGATGCAGGATGGTGAGGCGGGTACCAAGGAGGAGACGCAGGAGATGGAGAATGCTCCGTGGTTTCTGTTCTCAAAGTCGAACACAAAGTGAGCTCCCCTCCTCGTCGAGCACGTTGCGGGTGGTGCTTATCACCTCAAAGAGGCACAGCTCACTGACATGCGCAGGATGGAGGACTGGTACATCGCTCTGGTGCAAGCGTCCGCATTGAAGCCCACCACGGCAGACGTCTTCTCCACAGCCGACATGCGCTCGCTCGTCGACGTGATTGACACCGAACCCGATCCGATCCCGATGCGGTGGTTCAACGCGATGCTTGGGAGGGTCTTCTTTGGCGTATACAGGACCGCGGCGTTGGAAGAGGTATGGGCCCATCTTGACCCGAAGTTCTGCAGGATCCTGTTTAGCTGACGGAATCGCTCAGATGATCATCGGCAAAATCATGAAGAAGCTGTCCAAGGTCCCTCGACCAAGTTTCCTCGGGCCGATCGTTGTTCGCGAGGTCAACGTGGGGACTTTCCCACCGATGTAAGCGCCATTTATGCCCACCGCTGCCTTTGGTGACTGTACTGATGAGCCGGCGTCAGCTTCTCCAAACCCATGCTCAAGGACCTCACCGCCGAGGGAACCGCCGCTTTCGAAGTTCACATGGCCTACAAGTCTCAGCCGAACCGTCCAAACTCCGAAGTCCGTATCACCATCGCCACCACCGCCACTATCCCCACCGGATTCAAGCCCTATGTGGTTGATCTCGTCCTCGCCGTGGTTCTCAAGAGCATAGAGGGGAACATGATCATGCAAATCAAGAAGCCGCCGAGCAACAGGGTGTGGTACGGGTTTACGCACCCGCCCAAGATGGAGGTGGAGATCGTCCCGATTGTGAGCGAGAGAAAGATCCAGATTGGAATGGTCCTCAAGGCGATAGAGAAGCAGATGCGGGAGGTGGTGAGTGCATTCGAGCGGACCGCTTCTTCGGATACGGAGGTGACTAAACCTTGTTGCAGATCGCGGAAAGTGTCGTTCTGCCCAACATGGACGATATCGCCTTCTTCGACACCTCGCATCTGGAAGTCCGCGGCGGTATCTTCAGCGAAGCTGGCAAGCTGAAAGCGGCCGAGGAGGAAGGCGAACAGGTGGAGAAGCCCGCAGCCGACCTGTCCACCTCTGCAGAAGATCCATCGTCCGCCACCGCAGAGACCGCGACGATAAGGAAGCGGCGCCCGACAAAATCTCAGACCATGGATGCCAACCGCGTCTCCGTCACCGCAGAGCGAGAAGAAGAAGCGGAACCGACGCAAGGTATATCGAGGACCGAGACGGCGCCGGCTGGTCTTGCGACGGGACCGACAGTCAAGAAGACGGCTGCTATCCAAGCTACGAGGAAGTGGTTTGCCCAGAACAGCCGGTCGGGCACCATGCCAGTCCATGCGGGACCGTTCAAGAGCATGTCGACTGACGATGTGGCCAAGCGATCCGGATCGGACAGTTCAGGCAAGAGCGGGAAGCTCGCAGAGGCGTTCGCAGAACACCCGCCCAGCGCCACGGAGACGGCTCACCTGGCAGCCTCCTCGACGCCTGAACTGACTGGTTCAGATCGGGAGAGCGATTCCGTCGTCTCTATGCCTGCGGGTATTCCCAGCTCATTGTCGTCACGCTCCATCGCACACTCTGCCGACAGCGCTTCGGATGCCGCCTCAGTCTCGTCCGACATGACCGCCACTTCGCGGGATCCATCCTTGTCCTCCTCAAGCCTGATCAGCACTTTGCGTACCCGCGACAAGAAGGCTATCCAGAGCCAGGTCAACCTCGCGAAGGATAATCTCAAGAAAGGCTGGGCCAACTTTGCGGCCAAGCGTCGATCGGGACTCAAAGGTCATCTGGACGAGCGAGACGAGGACAAGCCCGCGGCACTGTATCACCCGCCAGACGAAGATGCGGATGTCAAGGCGAGTGGGGGTCGGGCGTCAGGCGAGTACAGATCGTTCAAGGAGAGACTGGATGCTGCGGCGCATGCGACAGCTATGGCATCGGGATCGGGATCGGGATCGGGATCTGGTTCTGCCGCCCCGCTAGCGATTCCCAATAGCCGGGAAAGGAGTAACACGGCGTCATCAAAGGGATCAATCGCTTCCAGGCCGAGCTTGCTATCATCGCCGTCCAAGACCGCTTCGGTGCACACAGACATGTCGACTTCGCCGCAACAGTGGGCACCTACGACTAGCCGACCGACCACTGAGATTCAAAAGGATTCGGCATCAGCTACCCCCCTCGCTTCGACGCCCCCTTCCAAGTCTCCCGCACCGCAGATGATGGCCGGCTCGACGGGGAGGAGGACCTCGAACGGCAGTGCGACCGTCATGCTCCAGCCCTCGGCTGGCAGAGGGATGGTGGTCCCCCGCGTTCCCAAGAGGCCTGGAGAGGTCACTGGCCTGGGCAGTCACCCGACTCAGGGCATGACTCGTCGGATTTCAGGCGACGAAGACGGCGAAGGGCAGATGGGCCAGGGGAGAGTAGTGGAAAGTGGTAAAGGGAGTGAAGGTGGCAGTGGGAGTGGGAGTAGTGGGGCAGCAACCCCAGTGGTGGCTCATATCAAAGATGTACCGCCGCCATTACCTCCTCGAAAATCGGGTGAGGAAGCGCGACACGCCGCTCCGGCCATCCCGGCTATCCCACCGCCTCTTCCGCCCAGGACTGCATCCCCAGCTTCCCTCCGGAATGGGGATGCCGCCAAAGAGGGTGGACACGAGGAACAAACCAATCTGCCAGCGAACGTGCCATCGGCAGACGAAGTACCCTCCACGTCGGAGACGCCGGAGACTCCAGAAGTACCAGAAACCGAGACTCCATCCAGGCTCGACGAGGCGACCAGTCCCCAACGACCCCCCTCCGAACTGTCACACCCACCCGCAAATCTGACAGAGGCGATCGAGGCCGACATGGCTGTTCCGCCCCCTGCACCAGACATCGAGGTGACATCGCCCACTACGACGAGACACGACGACGTATCTACTGAAATACTCGGTTCCGAAGAGCCAGTACCGACTGAAGAACAGCCTCAAACCGCTCCAGGCCTACCCGATACACCGACCAAAGTCCAGTCCGGCGAGATCACATCTGGCGCCGGTGGTAGTCCCTCGTCAGCCGAACATGCGCTGAGGAAGGTCGCACAGAAGGACGAAGCGGTTCGAGCGCAGGTACAGGTCGCGCAGGATGTAACCGAGCAGAGCGCGTAGGACCCTAGAGCATGAGCAGGACCACGAGCAGGACCGCGAGCAGCTTTTGGTACCGGTTGCGAGTGCGCGTGCGGCCTTTGAGATGTTTTCGCCACTACACACGTAGGCGTAGCCTCGGCTCCGAAATTTTGGGCTTGTTGTACTTGGTAGGGCTATGCATCGGTGATAAATCTGTGGTGTGCCATCCGTCTGAGCGTAGATACACCGGAGCAGCAGCGATTGGCTGCTCACGCGATGTGTCCGAGGTAGGCAAGGTAGTGCGACGTCGACGCTGTTTATATAGATAGATATCTTGCGCCAATTTAGACAAATGCCGTCGCCGATGCCGTCGTCGTCGTCGTCGCAGTCGTCCCACTACTCCGACTGATTGTCATTGAGCGATATCTATCCTCCACTGCTCCAACCCATCAGCGACACAAGGGCTACACCCTCCTTCTTGATACAGGTACTGCCTCGCCCTCGAAAGCGCGGGAATCATACGAGACCATCGAATATCTGAAGCCGCCGTACTCCGCTCGTTCGGTTCGTCAACATCGCTTCCCGTTCGGATCGGCACGAGACTTTGGTTGCCCAGCGAGCAGCGGTCTATCTCATAACACCATATTCGCTCTGGCAATACCTCCGCTAATCACGGCAGGACGGGTCCGACACCAGTAATCGAGCTTGTGGTTCCCGATCGGTTTCCCTTCCCCACTCCCACTCCCACTCCGCCGTCCCTCCCCTGCGTCGCCGCCCCCTCTTTCTTCGTTTCTCCATCGGGGCGGCCCATCCTCACCACCGGTCTTCACTATATTGAGCCCCGAGCCCCCGCACCGCTCGACGGCGACCGCACCTCTTCCAGCACCAGTGCCTCTGTCCCCACCAGCGACATGTCATCCAACAACAATGGCAGCGGGTTCGGTACCGCTGCGACATACCAGTCGATCATCATTGCGCTTGTCGCCGGGGGGATACTCGCCACTGGTATAGTCAGTATCATATGGCGGAGAAGGAGGTACCGCGAGATCGAGCGGGCGCTGCACGATGCTACGATCAGGGGGACGAGGACTCGGAGGAAAGGGGGAAAGGAACTGGGTAAGATGCCGGGGATATGGGACGTGGTGGTGGGTCAAGGCGGGGATGAGAGCGAGAGCGAGGGAGGAAGAGGAAAGCGGATAGAGGAGCAGGAGCGACATGGACGGAACGGGGCGAGGAGAGAAGAGGGCGAAGCAGATGTCAGCGGGGCGATGGCAGAGGGGTGGAATGTGAGTCGTCCTGAAGCGTTGCACTGCCCATGCTCATGTTCCAGCCCACATCCATCGCACTGGTCTCGCAACCAAGTACAACCACCGAGCCATATCCCGAATCTACCAACCACCCCGACCCGACCACCCTCGAGATTGTAGTCCTCATCGCCATGCCCTCTCCCGATCGACCCCTAATCTCACGCGCCTCTTCATCTTCCTCCTCATCTTCCACCTCATACCCCCGCAAACCTACACATCTCGACGACTATCCCGTGCTGTATACAACACCGAGCGAGGCGGACTGGTTCCCCCCGCTTGAGCTGGCGAGTGCGAGGATCCCACTGCCGATACGAGGCGCGGAGGACAGTATGGAAGTGGAGCGCTTGATGCGCTTGGCAGCGGAGAGGAGGGGAGCGGCACCGAGCAGACCGCCTTCGCCGTCCATGCGGGTAGAGCGTTGAGCTACGAGTTGGATACGGGCTTGTTCGCCGCTGTTCCAGCAGGTGCTATGCAGGTTGTACTCCTCGAGAACCACGCAAAGGCAGTTGATCTCGGAGACGTTGTGATTATACTCGACTGACATGATCAAACTGATGTGAACAACCCGCTGATTCACCTGTGGCCCTCTGCTCGTTGACACGCCTTCACCTCCGTACAAACCATGTGCTGCCTGTTCGCCCGCCTTCCTCAGTCTTCACCGATGACCTCCACATCCTCCTCTTCGCCCTCCCGCTCGTCTTCCCTCCGCTTCTTCCGCTTCTCGTACTCATCCGCCTGCTTTTGCAGCTTCTCGTTGCGCTGCGGCGTCGTAAGCCCTGCTCTGGGACCGGACATCACTGCGACTTTGGTCTCCGGCTCACCTTCAGCCCGTCTTTGGTGACTTTGGCATTGCAACCGGGCTCGGGACACTTCATGGCCTGCCTTCGGCCATTCACCATCCTACCTTGTTCCAGCAGCTGGATGATGGCTGTCCCAGAGTACGAGTGGCCGCATTCAGGGCTGGAGAGTATCAGCACTGCGCGGCACAGATACAGGAGGGCAAGTCGGAATGCGGCGGTGCAGATGCGGAAGCTCGGAAACGGGATGATGATGGTGGGACATACTTGGTATGAGCATCTTGCAACGTCAGAAGCGTGAGCGGGCATCGGTAATTCTGCGTCGTCCCGCCCATCTCGAAATCGCTGTCGTCCTCGTCGTCTGGCCCCTTCTCCAACCAGTGGGAGACCGGCGGGCAGCCCTGCTCGGGGTGATTGACCTCCTGCAACCGATGAGCACATCGCCCCATGACAGTCTCAGCAAGTAAGCGACCCACCCAGATGGCCTGTCGGAAGTCCTGATAATCTTCCGAGTCCTTGACTGAAGAGCATTAGTGACTCGTCGCTATGAGCACGACGTACACTTCGCCCGCTGCGATCTGGCCATGTACTCGTCCGTCAGACGATCACTCTCCGTCTTGAATTGCTTTTCCACGTCGACCTGGCTCCATCAGCACCGTGGGCGCATGTGACGCCGGGGACTTACCATTTGTTCACCTCTCTGCAGCCTCTGCGACAGCTCGGAGAGCACGTCGATTTTGATTTGCAAGATCTGCCTCTGTTCCAGTGCTCTCCGGTAGCCGGCATCGATGCCATTGATCATCTGAACAGAGTCGTCAGTGATGCGCATCACACGACGGTGCGTGGTCGTCGCGCTCGCTCACCTCGTCGTCTTCCTCCACGTCCTCTATCATCTTGGCCATCTCTTTGCTCCTCTCCATACCATCCTCGATCTTGCTCTGCATCTCCTTCAACTTGTCCTGGGTGTTGCGCAGCTACGCAGATCAGACCCCATCAGGACACCAGGCAGCAGTGGTGGAAACCCGGGGAACGGGAATGGCTCACCGAAGTGATGGTTGGCCCAGCCCGCGTGACTGGCCTGGGTTCATAGGTCTGCACCGTCCATCCTGCCTCCTCAACGACATCCGAAGACGTCGCATCAACGCCGTTGACAATGTTGACCCCGTTGGCTGAACCCGCGGGAGGAACCGCCCGACCCTTGCCCTTATTCCGGGCAGCCGGCTGGACTTCCGCGTCGTGCTCGTCGTCCTCTATAGGGTCGGAGACGCCACGGTCTCGTACTTGCTGGCGGGAGGAGGATGCCGGGGCTGTTCTGATGGGCATGATGCATGTGAGGAAGGACAAAGCTGTGAGAGAGAAGGAAGGAAGCAAAAAGTGGAAGATCCATGCTGGGTGGAGGGGATGTCATCACGACGCGTCGTCGACGCGCCAAATAAATCAGAACAGAGCCCGGTTGACTCACCTCGTCAAGACGTTGACTCTCTCTTTCTCTCTCTCACATTCACTCATCTTACTTTCCTCCTTGTCTTTGCGTCTCATCTCCTCGCTACACGATCACAGAGACCCCACGACGCGAGACTCAACACCATGGCCAGCCCGCTATCTGTCGGCTTCTGCGAGAAGGTGTTCCATGCCGACGAGACACCCGAGGGGGAACAACCCGTCCTCCAGATCCTCAACGTCAAGAAGATCAACGCCCCCGGCGCTTCGGGTGCGGATCGATACAGGTGAGCCACGCGAGCCTCCTACTGATACACTCGGCTCTAGCCTCCAGCACGGGTATCATCTGTCTCGGGAAACCTGGCTGACAGCCGCGCGCACAGGATCATCCTCTCAGATGGACAATATTTCATCCAGTCGATGCTCGCCACCCAGCTGAACGACAAGGTCGAGAGCAAGGAGCTCGACAAGAACGTGGTGGTCAAGCTCACCCACTTTGTGCTCAACGCCGTGCAGGGTCGAAAGTGCGTTTGCAGACCCCGGACGTGCATGGTCCATGAAGCGGGCAGACCACTGACCGATTGTTCCAGATTGATCATCATCCTCGATCTGAGCGTGCAGCCTTGGAACGGAGAGAAGATCGGGGATCCCAAGAACGTCGAACAGCACTCCATCGCTCCTCCAGTAGCTGCAGCTGCTGCCGCTCCCGCACCCGCCGCTCCCGCTAGGACGAACGGCGCCGCGCCAGCGAGGACGGGGAGCAACAACAGGTCAGCCGGACCAGGCAAGGACGGTATGGGTCCTCTGTACCCCATCGAGGGCCTCAGTCCATACCAGAACAAGTGAGTGCGGTTCCGCCCTACCGTCCAGTGCACTCACGCCCATGCTGACTCATCCAGGTGGACGATCAAAGCCCGCGTGACGCAAAAGTCCGATATCAAGCATTGGTCCAACCAGCGCGGAGAGGGCAAGTTGTTCAGCGTGACCTTCATGGACGAGACGGTGAGTCTTGGATTGGGTACAACGACAGCGACCATATGGGCTGAAGACGCCAGGGCGAGATCCGTGCAACGGGATTCAACGACGCCGTGGACAGGTTCTACGAGCTTCTCCAGGAAGGCAAGGTGAGCGGGCCGTTTGCCGATTCCTTGCAGGTCGGTTCGGGTCTGACAGTGTCAAGGTGTACTTTGTCTCTCGCGCCCGTGTCAACATTGCCAAGAAGCAGTTCAGCAACGTCAACAACGAGTACGAGATCATGTTTGAGAACTCGACCGAGATCGACCCAGTGAGTGGTGTCTGTCGCTGGGTATTGCCGTGACCAGTCTGGCTGAGCAGACCGACAGTGCGACGACGACAGCGTCCCGCAGGTCAAGTACAACTTCAAGGGCATTGGCGAGCTCGGGGACTGCCAGAAGGACGAGTTGTGCGATGTCATTGGCGTGGTCAAGGAGGTGCATGAGCTGGGTTCGGTCACTTCGAAGGCGACGAACAAGCCCGTGAGTCGTGCTCCGTCCATCAAAACCCATTGGAGCCGATACTGATTTGCATGTAGTTCGCCAAGCGGGATATCCAGCTCGTCGACCAGTCTGGCCAGAGCGTCCGTCTCACCCTGTGGGGCAAGCAGGCCGAGACTTTTAACCATGAGGATCAGCCTGTCATCGCGTTCAAGGGCGTCAAAGTCGGAGACTTTGGCGGGAGGAGTCTGAGCATGTTCTCGTCGGCCACCATGAGTGTGAACCCGGACATTGCCGAGGCGCATGCTCTTCGTGGCTGGTGGGTACTCCTAGACGGACATGCCAAGCGAGCTCGGTACTGACGGACACCAGGTACGACGCCGAGGGACAAAACAAGCAGTTCCAGGCCTACACCAACTCGATGGCTACTCGGAGTGACAACGCCGCTCCTCGACCTTCGGAGCTCAAGACGATCGGTCAGGCCAAGGACGAGCAGCTCGGTATGGGCGAGAAGACCGACTACTTCACCACCCAGGCGACCATCGCTTTCATCAAGAACGAGACGTTCTCTTATCCTGCTTGTGCGAACCCCGAGGGCTGCAACAAGAAGGTCCTAGACAACGGTGACGGGTGGTTGTGCGAGAAATGTGACAGGAAATGGGACTCTCCTATCCACCGGTACGTTCCTTTGTTTGGCACAACGAGCACGCACTAGTTTGTCGGACTGACATGTGCTCCAGATACATCCTCTCGCTCAATGTCCTGGACCACACCTCGTCGTTCTGGATCACCGCGTTCAACGAGGTCGCCGAGCAGATTATGGGTGTCTCCGCCAACGAGCTCATGCGGCTAAAGGTGAATTATGCCTTCGACCTCGAGCACACCACGCGTGCTCCCGCTGACCCGGTGTAGGAGGAGGGTAACGACCCAGAGTTCTCAAAGTACTTCCAAAGCGCTGCGGCCAAGACCTGGACGTTCCAGATGATGGCGAAGCAAGACTCGTACAATGTGAGTCACGTCGCGCCCCCTCTCGTTGCCTTTGGCCGACGGAAGCTGACAACCGACAGGACCAGGTCCGAGTGCGATACCAGTGCCGACGCGCCGGACCGCCAGACTACCCCAACGACAGCGCCTACCTCGCGCAGATGATCAGCCAGATGGCATTCTGAGCGAATGCAAGCGCATCACCGGTGTACCCCTGTCTGGTTGTGAAAGTGGCGGTCAGGGCCGCATAGTGGTGCAAAACAGAGAGGCGCCGACAGACGGGTCGGTTGGCTGTGGTCGAAGCATACGAGTACGCATGTGATACGATACCCAGCCCTGTGTAGCATGTTCATGCACAATACCATCTCCCAAGTCGATTGCGCAAATTATGAACAAGTACGAGCAGGAGCATCTCTCGAGGTATCAAGTACAATACAAACACGCCGACTCTTCCCGAGCAAAACACGTAAAAAGGTCATCAAACCACTACTCCACTGTAGGTCACACGACGCTCCGCTGAGCGCTGCCGCATCACGCCCAAGAACCCAGCCGAGCTGTTAGCGCCGCTTTGGCCTTGGCACCGATCTCGGCCCTCGCCTTCGTCTTCTCCTGCTCGCTCAGCCGGCCCTCTGCCAGCTCGATTTCCACCTGGGCCCTGTCCACGGCAATGGGATCGAATTGAATGACCCTCCCATCCGACAATTTGACGCTGCTCAACTTCCTCCCGACACCATCAACGTCATCTTCGTCGCTCTCGCCTCCTGCCATTGCGCCCGGCAATCCTCCACCGGTGAGAGATTGGCGGAAGAAGAGACTTGGGGCGCGTTTCGGGCGAGAGGGCTTGCTACCCCCCAATCCCTCTGACCGATTCGAGGGCTTTGAGGAATGTTTCGACGCGAGTACTTGAGCCTCGTAAGCCTCCGGATCGGGTAGGTCCAAATCGCTATCGCTATCGCTATCGCTGTCTCCTTCCGTTCCTTCGTCTTCCCCGTCATCGTCCCCGTTTGCATGAGGGCGACCGTCCACTTTGGTCCTGTACGATCCGAAGACGGCGCCACGGGAAGGCTGAGAGTGACTGTGACTGTCGCCGTGCCCAACGGATGGCGAGGGCACACCGGTGTCGTAAGGATTGGCAATGGGCGAGCCATTCATCGACATGAAGGACTCGTTCCGGCGGGCTTTGCGGGGGATGAGAGGTGTGGAGGGGAGATTCGGAGCAAAAGTGTTATCTTGGGGCAGAGACTGGAGACGCGCCAGTCAGCTACCGCTTGAAAACAGATGATGGGGAGTAGAGAGACGGTTTCGAGTGGAGAAGTGGAGCAGGACGCCGAAAGTAGGAGAACCATAGCAGAGGTGACTCACACTGGGACCCTTGGAGGAAGATGCGACAGGCTTGGCTCGCTTGGACGTCGAGGCAGCTGGCCGCCGTTTGGACGAGCTCGCGTTAAGAATCTCCGTCGCGCCTGTCTTCGCTGATAGGTTTCAGCTGCGAACACCGACGCCCGAGGTTACATCGGCATGACCCACCATTCTTCGCATTCCGGACCGGAGAGCTGGCATTGGATGCGGTTCCGGTTCCGGTCCCCCGCTTCCTATTTCGGTCAGCAAGAATCTTACGGTCTCAAACATCCCAGATGGGTTCCGCGACACAAGTCTGTGGAGCAACGCGAGAGAGTCGATACACCCCACTCACCTCTTGCCCTTGACCTGCTCCACGGTCACTTTCGCGGCCTCCTCCCTCTCCCTCTCCTCGAACCGTTCCCTCGTGATACGCTGCAACGTCCCCGCGAAGCTCCCGTCCCACTTGCCCTGCAGATCGCCGAGCTTCATCGCGCGCAGCTCTCGCGGCAGCTTGAGGATCTCGGTCTCCTGCCGGGTGAGGAAGGACGCGAGCGTCGCGGACAGCGTGGCATGGAAGGAACGGGTCTTGTCGGCGACTAAGAAGTGACGCGGGGTTCAGCAAAAGAATCCTCATGCGAATCGTGTTTGATGCCCATCGACCCACCTTCCAGGTCAAAGTTGTCTAACAAGCCGCGCTTCTCCTCCTCGGAATACACACTCTTCGCCTTGATTTGTCGCGGCGGAGTGGCCATAGCGACGGGTCTTCGTGTCTTTGTAGACATGTTTGTCGCGATGGGTTGGTATGTCTATAGCTGTATTGACGAGGCGAGATGAGAATCAAGCAGCAAGATGAGATACCACTTGTTACCTGCACGGCACCTGGTGTGTGTTTTGAACATCAGTCGCGTTGAGTTGGCTCGGGGGGTGTTTGATTACGTATTATCTATAGAGGAGGCAGCGGGACCAAAACAGATGTGGCATGTGGCGGCGGACGGATGGGTGACGATGGTGGCGGTGGATTGCTCCTCTCCCTCGGGACCGATTTCGGGTCCTCGAACCCGTAGGATGTCGGCGAAAGTTCCTGTCCAATTGGATAAAAGACTCTCTCGGTCAAGGACCATCTCCACTACTCCCACAATCCGCGACCGGGCGTTATCACCACCCGTGAAGCAGTCGTCGCCACCAACCTTGTCCAGCGTATACCCGATTTGCCGCCACCGGCACAGCCTTCTGCCGGGTCGCCTCCACTCGGCTCTGGCGTATAAGAATCGAACCACTCCTGTCTCTTCCCAGAAATGCTCTGGCTATCGGTTCATTTGCCACCCAGCCCCAAGTTGACAGCTTGCTCCTGCACCTCGCCTACTGTACGAGCATTCGACAAGGAGGCAGATCTCGACATGTTCGATGCCAAGTTCGACACCAACGTCGTGACGAAGATCTTGACCGACATCGTGACGACAGCCATTGCGGCGACTGAAGTCCTCGTCTCGGTGCTCGACAAGGTCAAGGCTGATATCAAGATCTTCTTCCACCTCGACTCCACCACGATCCTACGCCTTGCGCTGGGGATGATGAAGGATGGCGTGCAGACAGTCTGGTATACGTTCAGGATCCCGGCCGTCATCTTCGTCACCCTTGCCATCATCAAGTATGCCCTGGACGGTATCTCCCTCCCCTTGCTGGACGGCCCCGCGTTTGGCATGGTGATGGAGGCCGCGCGTGTGCTGGTCTACCTCCAACTCGAACGACCTTTGGTCCGGCAGCTACTTCTCGGACTGCCGATGCTCCTCGCAACGGGACTTCGTTTCGGCAACACACTCCAAGCCGCCGCTCTGAGCGCGGTCGTGGTCGGTACCGGTCTGCTCGTTGCCGCCGTCGCTCGTTTCGATGCGATGGTAGCCCTCGTCTGCCTGGCCGCCGTGGTCTCCTCCGCGCGAGAACATGCTGCGGTGCTCGAGGCGTGCTTGGTGTTGGGCGTCAGCTCCCTCGCCTGGAACTTCGGTGCGGCAATGGGCGCCCTCGCCCCTCCGCAGATGGAGTGGGTTCGCCGCATGGCTCCGGTCGTGTTAACTGCCATCGTCCTCGGTATGTTCATCGCGAACAAGCTGGGGCCCATCTGGCGGGAAACGATCGCAAGGCGCGGCCAAGACCGACGCCTGGCGACATGCAGACTCTCCTTGGGTTGGGGTACAATCTGGCATCGTGGTACCTTCACGACCGATTTCGATGGCGACGTCGCTGCCATCTTGTTCGAGGTCGACGATGCCCATTTCGACACAGGCTCGTTGTCGGTCAAGCTATACGCATACGACGCCTCGAATGTGACCGGAACCATCGGATTCATCGACCGCCCGGGCAAATATCACGATCCCTATGCAGATCCGTTGGTACCATGGCGATACCCCGACCACTCGGTCCCTGCGCCGACTGCCACACTCTGTCCCCGACTACCCGTCAAGCAGGAAGACTTCGCTCCGGGCTACCTCCATTTCAACTCGGGTGAGACTATTCGCTGGGAGATCAGCGGCTCGGCTTGGAGCACGCGTGGCAGCACCAACCCTAGCGTATACGTCGATATCATCGGGGAGGTTCAAGGCTCTGGAAGTCCCCACCAGGCTGGCCCGCGACGTTTCACCTCTGGAAGCCTTCCGCCTCGGGACAAAGTGATTGAGGTGATGTATCGCCCGCACCCGAAGTGAGCCGGGTGGTGACGTTGGAAAAGCGATGTAGACGGGGACTCGCACGACCGATCTACTCCAGCGTTCCTTTCACAAGCCTCGAAAGACTCTTGCAACGACTACTTTACGAGTACATACAGAATTATGTTTGGGAAGCCGCGGTGGCAGTATTGATTTATAGAGGGGTCATATTTACCGTCGATCGTACTCGTAGCATATGGCTCTCATCGCAAGCCCGTAGATTTTGTATAAAGTGGTCCATATGCATTACAACACAACTAGAGTGGGGTCGAACGAGCTCGTAACGCCTGTGACTGCGATATTCAGGCAATGGGGCTGTCGGCACACATCACCATCTCCGGCTCGTTGGTGCCTCGACATCCCGCGCCTCGTGCCGCCCCTTGAGGCGGCGGGATGCTTCATTCAGACCTCATACAAGCTTTTCCCTTTACAGAACCGCTCGTCGGAGACTGTGTGGTCAAGCCCTCCTAAGTGGTGCAACGCCCGGGGAAAGCTGATGTCGCAAGCTGAAGAACTGCGTGAGCTGGGATCTCCTTTCGGCCACGATCATCACGCGACGCCATTCACATCACGTCCTAGCCCTTCCTCCCTCCGACGCCCGAGACTGGGCCGCTTGTGCCCCGGTGACGAGGTTGTGCTGTTATGTACGACGATGCAAGCATGTGCATAATTCTACGCCTACATCCCCCCGTTCAACCCAGGAGGTCCGCATTCCCACTCGCGCTAATCGCGATGATCGTCTCGTCCTCGAGATACTTGCTCACGGCAATACTGTCGCTCAACCCCTTTCTCCTCCTCGTCTTGAGCACCAGATCCCTCGCGAGCGACTGGCCCGTGGCCGGCTCGAGCGGCCGGAGCTGGATTGACGTATCGGTCGGGTCACCGGGAACGACCGACCAATGATCGAATGTCATTTGGGGGAAAGCCTGGCCCATCGTCGCTGTTCGGAGATCCGTCTCGAACCCGTTCGCATCCAGCACGGGGATGAAGGCTTTGACGGTGTACAGTGGTGAACCCGGTTTGGGGGTGTCGCGAGTGACGTGCCCTCGACGGCGGGAGAGGACGGTGTACACTGCCGCAACGCAGTCCGCCGGCGCCTGCACCTCGACGTAGTACACCGGCTCGAGAAGGCGAGGAGTGGCCTGGAAGAGGATGTTAACCAGGTGCAAGTTGACGATCGGAAACACGACGCCACTCACGAGCAGGAATGACGAGTAGCACACTCTTCGCGAAGTGGGGATGATCTGACCACCACCTCGGTAGATTGGCTCCTGCGCCAGCTGTGCGTCCAATATCCGGAATTTGACACCTCGGATAGCTGCACAAATCAATACGGTCTCACTCCTGTACCGTTCGGACCCCGACTCACGCTCGTCACACAATGGGCCTTCCCGCGTCGCCCACTGGAAGCCCTGCTTCACCGATTCCTTGACGCTCCCCAACAATCGCGTGTCGACCTGTCGACTATCAGCTCCTGGGCCTACCCTACGAGACCCGCTCACCTCTGATGGCAGCGTGTCGTTGATCAGCGCGTTGGGCCCACTGTCATCCGGTCCAAACGCCCAGATGTTCCGCGACGCCAACAGATCCCATCCGTACTTCTCCTCGAAGAACTTGCCCCGCTCCTTGTTGGTCATCCGCATCGTGACCCTCCCCCCCTCGATGTCGTTTGCAATGCCGGATTCGAGGGGTTCCGAGATCATCGTGACCTTGTTCCTGTACCGAGGTAAGTCTTTACACACTTGCCCTGGGCGCATCGTGGACTCACTTCTTGTTCGGCGTCTCGGCATAACACTTGAGCGCCGAAGTCTCCACCACCGTCTCGCAGAATTTTGTCACCGGATCCGACACCTTGATCTCGATCTCCGAGAACAACCTCCTCAGATCATGTAGGACACAGTCCATGTAGAGCTCGCCGGTACCGAGAATGATGTGCTCTCCCGACTCTTCAACCTTGGTCGTCAAGAGCGGATACGACTTGTTGACTTTTCGTAGACCGTCAAGCATCTTTGGAAGCTCGGAAGGGACGATCGGCTCGACGGCGACTTTGAGGACAGAGGTGGTCATGTGCTTGATCGGCCGGAAGATGTACAGGTCATCCTCGATATCTTTGGCGACGATCGTAGCGGTCTTGGAGATGGAGGCGTCGACGCCGGACAAGAGCACAAGATTACCCGCCCCAGCTCGCTCAATGTCCACGTTGTATCTGCGGATGGACATCAGCGAATCCCTCGTCACGCCATGGCGGGAGAATGCAACCCACCTCGACTCATCGATCAACACCGCATCGACCGTAGCTGAAACCATATCCTCCTCGTCTTCCAACGAGTATCCTTCTCCAAGCACCTTGACAACCTGGCCGCGCCTGACCGTGCCGCTCATGACCCTGCCAAACGCCCTGAACTCCTGCGCGTCGGATGTGTGGTAGAGCTTCGTAACGTGGACGACGGTAGGACCTTCGGAGTCGCACTTGACCATCGAATCGGCGAGATCGGATGTCAACGGGCCGGTGTACGATTGACGGATCTAAGTCACATTAGACTGCTCCTGTATTATGATTGGATGTCGACCAAGCACTCACCTTCTCCTCAGCATTGTCAACAGGCGAGGGGATGAACTCTGTGATCATATCGACCAACCCCACCGACGGTCCAAAGAACGCTTCCAGCACGACCTTGAGCAGCGGCCTGACATCCATCTTGTATGCCGAAGCCTTGAGCGTGATCCGGAGGTCGGCCAGAGTCTCCCTGAGCGTATCCGAGTCCTCGCTGAGCACCTGGGTGTACAGCTTGTACAGCGGTTCGAGGATGAAATGGGTGAACGATCGCTTGCTCTCCGGGTCGGCGGGCTTGCGCGTGAACTTTCGTCGCTCCTGGTCAAAGTAGATGTTGCCCCATAATCTCTGGGCAAACTCGTCTACGTCAAAGGTCCCGAACGTGTCGGCGTACATCGAGGCAAAAGTCCGGAGGGTGAAACACCAGCCCATCTGGGTCGATGCGAAGGCGACATTGCCCCTCTCAGGTGAAAGACGGTACGAGTCATCCGGGTCGATCGACCTAAACGACACGGACCGGGTCAGCCGAACCACGCGGCGAAAATGCTCAACTCACGCAATGACCGAATTGACCTCCTCGATGGTGTGCTTGATCTTGAAGAACGCTTCGCTCGGTGGCAATCGCAGTTCGAGAATCAAGCGGTCCATCTTGTTCACCACCAGCACCATCTTGAGCTTCTCCTGCATGGCGTGCCGGATGAGGGCTTCCGTTCCGTGCATGACACCCTCCACGACATCCACAACGACGACCACTCCGTCGACGAGCCGCGCGATCGACCCGACCTCATCGGCAAAGTTGACGTGCCCTGGCGTGTCGATAATGTTGACGAGGGAGGATTTGCCCTTTGAGTTGGGCAGGACGAGCGACATGGGGCCGGATTTGACCGAGATGCCTCGAGAACGGGACAGGACATGCGTATCGGTGTACCGGGTCTGTGCGAAGGTCAGCGCTACGCGCGACGCGGGATGGGGTGATCCGATCCGGAAGGCAAGTGACTTGCCTGCTTGTCGGCATCCCAGGTGAGCTGATGTGTCTCGAAGACCAGCATATCCAGGAGCGACGTCTTTCCGTGGTGGATATGGCCTCCAACCATCACATTTCGAATCATCGATGGGTAGCTCATCAGATCGATCATGAAACTGCACACCGCTCAGCCCTCACGTCCGCCACCACTCCGCCAGACAGTTGACACTCACCTCCTATCAAACCGCGTGGTCGGAAGCCCCTTCTCCTCCACTGCAAACCTCCGTACCTTGACCGGCGCGATGATGGGTTCTGTGAGGGGCTGGAGATCCTCCTCTTGGACCATGGTCTCGACGTCCTCGCCATATACCTCTTGCGCAGACGAGTAATACCGCTTGTCCTCGTGCAACACCACCTGATTCCCTGCCGTTCCTTTTGCCCCGCATCAGCATCCGCGCTCAACGAGCTTCCACAAGTGGTTCTGGAGCATGGAGCGGATGGAGACCACTGACCGTCCACGCCGTGAAGAGTCATCTCCATCCCCGTCTCCTCTTCCTCTTCCATCTCCTCATCCTCGTCGAATCCTTCCAGAGGGGCATAGCTCTGAGCTGCAGGAGCGGTCGACGGTCCAGGAGCGGAAGGCGCCGAGGGGGCAATCTCAATGTCCGACTCATCCTCCGACTCGAGGTCACCACCGATGTAGTTTCCGAACTCTGCGGGAGGGAGTGAGCAGACGTTCAAGCAATTGGATCGGCGCACACGAATGGCGACTGACCGTCATAGTCTTCCGTCGACATCTTGGGTATGCGCGATCGCTGGCCGGGTTACGTTTTGGGGATCTGGGACGTCTAAGGGGACGCGTAGCTGTGTGGAAGCTACCGTACGCGTCCTTTTGATGCTCTGTAGGAAGCAATAACAGCAGGGAGAGCTATAGAGAGACAGCGAGATGAAGAGACGAGCCCACTTAGCAAAGTCGGGATTATTTTTATGGCTCCCCTTTTTCACATTTTATCCGAGCAACTACCAACTCTTTGTCCCAAAGTTCACCTTGCTGCACCTTCAATCGCATTCAACGCCTATTCATCAACCCAAAGCAAGCTCTGTTCTGATATTGCACCCTCTGGCCGGCTCCCCATCATGGCCCTCCGCACCTCCCTGCCTCTCCGACCGTTTCTCGGTGCTCGCGCGTTCCACACCGCTCCCGTCGTTCGCCAAATTCCTGCCGTCCCCCCTCCGGCACGTCGCACAGCCGCCGAGCTCGGTTTCAACGGCAACCAAGACCGGACCCGGACGCTTGACCCGGCGCTGACAAAGCCGCTCGAAGTGTCGGACTCGTCGTACCTCCATCTCCCCAAAGAGTCCCAACTCATCGGAACCGACCGCAGGGAGCAGCACCTCGTGAGTTCCAGAGGGCTTAACCCTTAACGATACCGTCTCGAAATGCGCTTGCGTGAGGATTGATTCTGACGGTAATGCGTTCCATGTACAGGCACGGAAAGAAAAGATGAGGAAGAGAAAGGAGTCGGCGGTGGCACGTACGGGAGGGAGGGACTTTGCAGCGATTGCCAGGCGGGAGGAGAAGGAGTCTGAGGCCGATTTCTTCGCTGGTAGCGACCTGCCGGTACGGGCGAGGGGCAAGAACCTCGAGCAAGTCGACATGTCATTGACGGATCTGGCGCATCTTGCCGGACCTGCAGGGAGGCAGGGACGGGGTCAAGGCCGAAAGAACACCGCGGAGTCGTCTCGCGGAGGCAAAGGACGAGGATCGAAAGACTCGAGGGAGAAGACCAGGAGTGCTAGCCCTGTGCCGAGGAGAGTGGCCGTGCCAGAGGTGTACGATCAGAGCGAGGCGGCTCTCTTTGGGAAGAAGAGTCTTCTCATGCCTGCACTGAGGGGTGCGAGGGAGCCCGAGTCAAGCTTCTGGGCACAAGACATGGACGCTGCGGCCGGTGAGCGAAACTGTCACCATCCAGAATTATGAGAGGCTCTTGCTAACCAGAAACAGCTCGCAAAGCCGACGCGCTCCGACTAGCGGGCTCATACGACATCTTCATCCCTACTGCCCCTCACCCTGCGACACTTGGACCATCGTCATCGCCCGCCGAGCGTGCAAAGTCCATCGCGGCGTGGACGGTCGGGCTGAACCCGAGTGTGGGACTGCGGAGGAGCAAGCCGGCCGAGGACGTGTTCAAGTCTTTCCTCGGGTAATGCACACCACTAGAGACTTACAATGCACGCTGCTCCGTACCCTCCTATGCATTCGCACTGTTCATAACCGGAGTGTGAGGTTGTCTGTGATTGGTCCGGACGCCACGCGACATGGATCTCTGGATCTCACGGAGATGTCCGACAGATCGGTCTCTTAGCAATGTCCACTTTCGGTCCACATATACATCGCCGTCCAGACCCCGTCCCTTCTTCTTCCCTCTCGTCAAGCCAAACTGAACAGCTACACACTCCCCTGGCAACATGGACAAGTACACCTCCTCTCAGCCTCTCCTGCCCCACTCATCCCTCCCCGAGCGATCCTCATCTAAGAAATCGCTCGCACTCCTCCTCTCCCTCTTCGCTCTCCTGGCCCTGCTCGTCCCTTCTCCTCTCAACCCGCTCAACGCGTCACTCTCGTCCTGGACAGCTTCGCCAGCGACTCTGAAGAACACGTGCGGCCAAGCTGAGGCCATCATCCCCGATGTGGGCGTGCACGATATCGCATCGGTGTGGAAGGAGAAGGACAGGATCATAAGCTGGCATCAGGGTGCGATCCGGGTCCCGACGCAAGTGTACGATGAGATGGGCGAGCCGGGGGAGGATCATCGATGGGATATCTTCCAAGAATTGCACGATTGTAGGTGACAGCGACACGGCGCTAGCGCCGATTGACCGACTCGATTCATGGACTTCGTAGGAGGCTGACTTCTGCTAGATCTCGAAAAGGCCTACCCCTTGATGTGCGTTGCCTAAGCAGAGCAGGCTGAATGTCGAGCTCTGGGCTCCTGTGACTAGCCGCTGACGATACACGCAGCCACAAGAACCTCAAGCGTACCAAGGTAGACACCTACGGCCTCATCTACGAATGGTTTGGCTCGGACGACTCGCTTCAGCCTCTCTTCCTCACCGCTCACCAAGGTAAGCGATAAGCGACCTTCCCTGCGCCCGCGGCGGCCATTGTCATTGCCATTGCCATCTCCATCCCCATCCCCACTCCCACTGCTGAATAGCCCGCAGATGTTGTGCCCGTTTTGCAGGACACGGTGTATCAGTGGAAGCAGGATCCGTTCAATGGGACTTACGACGGGACCTACATCTGGGGTCGGGGAAGCAACGATGACAAGTCGGGTTTGACTGCGATCATGTGAGCAATGCGCCCCGCCTTGCTTCGTCTGAAGACCGGCGCTCACCTATTCCTTCAGGTCCGCGATCGAGCTGCTGCTCCAATCGTCCGACTTCAAGCCCACTCGGACCGTTATTCTCGGTTTCGGGCACGACGAGGAACGCGGAGGTCAGCGTGGCGCCCCCGCGATCCGCGATTGGCTACTTGAGAACTACGGGCCCGACTCGATGTCCCTCCTTGTCGATGAAGGTTCCGGTATCTCTACCACTTGGGGTCGCAGCTTCGGTCTCCCTGCTGTCGCCGAGAAAGGCAAGTTCAACCTCAACATGACAGTATCGACCCTTGGCGGCCACTCGTCCATCCCGCCCAAACACACCAACATCGGGATGACCTCGCTGCTGGTCGCCGCGCTCGAGAAGAACCCGCACCCCGTGATCCTCGAGGAGGAAAGTCCTATTTGGGGGTTCCTGCAGTGTGCGGCAAACTACGCTCCGGACATGCCAAAGGGGCTGAAGAAGTCGGTGGGTAAAGCCCAAGGCAGCAAGAAGGCGTTCGAAGAGCTGCCTGAGGAGGTCATTGATGTGGGACTCGGGGGAGACTGGGCTACGCCCGGCATGGGAGACATGACTGAGGCGCTCCTCACGACGACTCAAGCTGCAGACATCATCTACGGAGGCGTCAAGGTGAACGCTCTGGTGCGTACGCATACTGCTTGGACTGACCGCCTCTTCCACAAGCCGCTCAAACTTTGAGCCGCGTGCTGACCTCTCTCCCCAGCCCGAGGTCGTCACCGTCATCGTCAACCATCGCATCAACATCGCCTCGACCCCTTCGGACGTCATCTCCCACATCTTCAACACCATCCTCCCCGTTGCCAAGGATCTCGGCCTGGGTATCTCCGGTCTGGGCCAGTCGTACACCCCCAAGGGCACTCTGCGCGGGCACATCATCCTTGGCGACGCGTTCGAGCCGGCGCACGAACCCGCTCCGATCTCGCCTACGGACCTTGGAACTGCGGCGTGGAGGGTCCTGGCGGGAACGAGTCGGGGTGTCTGGGCGAGCAGGCCCGAGGTCAGCAAGGACGGGAAGATGGTGGACCTCCCGGAGAAGGAGGAGCTCATCATGGCCCCGTACATGGGCACGGGTGTGAGTGAAGTTGGGCCACCCGCCGGATGATATACATGTGGTCGCTGATGAGAACCCACAGAACACCGACACGAGAAGGTACTGGGACCTGACCCGCAACATCTACAGGTGGAGATACTTCCCCGACGCGGCGAATCAAGGGGTGAGTCGGGTTGATCTAGGGATCGGTTTGAATGCGCACGGCATGGTCGCTGGTCCCCGCGTGGTCGCTGCGTAGTCGCTGACAGATGTTCAGGCGCACACGATCAATGAGCGCGTGGTACGTGTCACGCCGCATTGGTGTTCCAAGTCCCAGCCCGGGTCCGAGTCCGAGTCCGAGTCGCGCTGACAGCAGTAGAGCGCCGACGCTATGGTTGAGTTTGCGCGCTTCTACCAGGCGCTGATCCTCAATGTCGACGCGAGCAGGGACATGTGAGCGGCGTGCAAGCGAGGAGACCGGGTTCACACCTCGGTACACGGTTCAGTGCGACCTTTGCAGTGTGGGCAGCTAGGATGAGCGTGCTCGTCCACCTGGAACGTGGCCGCCGAAGTCGAAGTGGGGTCAGATGTAGAGAAGCACCAGTTGCAAAGTACAGTGGGGATGGTGGATAGACGAACGGTAGTATCTGTTTTAATGCAAGGTATCGGTTCGGTCGGTGGACCTGTGTATGCGACGACTGGTCCAGCGCTCCTCGTCATATCTCTCTCCCGTCCTCCTCGCCGTTCCCTCCGTTCTCTCAGGCTCCTCTGCCTCTGCCTTCCCTTCCTCTAATCCTGCCTTCACCTTGCCCCCACCTCCATTTCCTTCACACTCGATGTCAGCGCGCGAAGCCGATGTTGGAGCCAGGTGTTGGAGCCAGGTGTTGGGGACAGGTGTGAACGCCTGGATGCAGCTTTGCGCCCCCCTCATTCCTCACTCCTCATCCATCTCCTCCCCCTCCTCACCACTCTCCACCCCCTCGACCCCCATCCCCCCTCCCGCTCCGGCACCTATTTGTCCCTCATTCCCATCCTCCGCAGCATACGTCTCGTTCGGCACGGGCGCGTCGAACGGGTCTTGCGGCACCACAGGTGTGGATTGGCGTTGGCGGGCGTAGAGGTGTTGGAGGTGTATTGAGCGGGGGTCGGGGGTTTGGGTGGGTCGGAGCGAGGGGGAGGGTGGGGAGGGGGGACGTTTTGCGCCCTGGCAACGAGAGGGAGAAGGAGTTAGCTGCGGTGCTTGACTGAGAAACGGTGCTGCCAAGACCCCGCGAAGGAGCTGTTGCGAATGATAATGGGGAACGGGGACGAGGTGGATGATGGGCATCGGGCATCGGGATGAGGTGGAGGGTGGAAAGTACAGGACAATTGAATGGTCCGCAACACCATCCGTGTCGTCACTCAGACACCTGCGATAGTCTTGTGGTGTCGCTTCGCATATGCACATGTGACCCAGTTGAATTTCGACTCACCGCCATACCCGGAGGGACCTCCTTGGTCCTCTCCACCTCGACGACACCTCTCATGCCCAACTCGTCCCATCTCTCCCCCCTCGCCCATCTCCCACCTAACCATTCCCCGGCACCTGCTCCCCCCAGTCCGCCCAGACCTCCTCCGACACCTCCGCCGCCTACTCCCACACCCACGCCCATCCCCATCCCACCCGCCATGGCCCCTGTCCCCAGACCTCCTGCCGACCCACCTTCCCGCCCCACCGTTCCGAGCAAGTTGGTCACCCCYCCCCCSGCCCAGGGTTTCGCCGGTCTCCCAATCGTGGGCGGCCGCCCAAAAGGGTAGCTCGGGTGTAGTTGGCTCGGCAGCGTCTCGTCCGCGTCCAGTCGCGGAGGCTCGAGGGACGCTGGGATAGGCAGAGACTCGTCGTACCCCGGCATCACGCCCCAGCCGGTTTCCGGCGGCTCATCGAAATCTAGAGACAGCAGGTGGCCCGCCGTGAAATGGAGCGATGTGAATCGCGCGTCCTGTGGGGCTTTGCATCAGCGTCGAGCTCAACTCGGTGATCTAGGAGCTCACGGTGATGCTGGTTGTCATTGTGACGCGGTGTGCATGGATGGAGCAGTCAAGCAGAATCACAACAAAGTTGGCGCACCGGTTGTTGAATTGCAACTGTCGCGACTTCGAGGCGTATGGTACAGGCGCGTGATACGGTGGCAGTTGACTTCGAGACGTGGCGGCAGCCAAACAGTGATCTGTCTCTCGGATGCGGACACGCCGGACTGCCTCCTGCCTCCTGGCCCATGCACGTTCCCGTATCATCCACAGACGAGCCGACGAGACTCTACTGCATGCAAGCATTACTACGCCACCGCACCACCAGAACTCGTCGTCGCCTGCTCCACCGCCCGAGCCAGCGCGCCACTCTCGTCCCATTCCGTCCACACTTGGGCCACCTCCATCCCGAGCTTCTTGACGTCCGGCGAATCGAGCCTGGTCCAAGGACCGGGTACGGCCCCTCTTGTCGGGTGACTCAGGTAGAAGTATGGTGCGAGTTTTGCCGAGATCGCCTGGAAAGTCTATCATCGTCAGATACAGCACAGTCATTTCGCGAAGACGCCGCCACGCTCACCGAAGCTTCGAACAAGCTGAAGGGTGGTTCCAGTGGTGCCGTCCCTCTCAGTCCCATCTGCAGTAGGAACCGTAACAACCGCTGCGTGGCCTCCGGGTTCCGGGTTCCCAGCTCCCAGAGCGTCTTGGGCGTGCTCTCGAACCACGTCCGCAAGAGACCTCGGAGTGGGGATGTCGTGGTCAGGAAGAATGGGTACTGGGGGTACCGCCGCTCATGCACTTCTATCAGTCCGATGAGGAACTGATCGCCCAGGGAACGGATTCCAGAGGTTGAAGATTGGCGCGAGAGATGCTGCAGAAATGCAGTGCCCACGAGGAGGGGGATATCTGGGATTTCGTTTCCGGCTCCGGCTCCTCTTGCGGGCGGGGGCTGAGCGAGGAGGGGGAAGATGATGGGCAGCAGAGCGGCGTATGCGGATGGGGTGAGCGGAGGCGCCAGAGCGTCCTTTGGCTGGGACTGAAGAGTCAGTACGATATCAGATCAACAACACCACCGACCCCAACAACCCACCGCCGCTGCGGGCTGCGTGATGTCCATCCTACAAAGACTTACCAGGACATCCTCTACCCAGTTCGCAACCTCTTCAAGTGCCCAAATGTCCGCGCCTCCACTAGCCTTTCCTTTGCTTTTCACCTTGCTTGCCTGATCGCGCATCGTCTTCCAAGCCTCCTCGATGACTCTCACTCTGCCTCGTAACCCCAATTCCCTCCGCGGTCCTCGTCCTCGCGGGAAGATAAGCCTCGCCGGTCTCGGCGCGAGTAACACCGCGAGTTTCGCGTACGACAACGAGAGCGCGAATGCGGGGGACAGGCCCGACGAAGCAGTCGCAGCCCCAGCGCGGGGAAGATGGAACGGGAACCATGCTGCCATCCGACGGAGAAAGTCTGAGATACTGGATCGGACGGCAGGGATGTCTTCGAGAACGCCGGTGGCGGAGGTGGAAGCGGTGGGAGCTGTCTCGGAGGAGAGGATGGCGCTGGCTAGTACCTCGGCGAGGGAGGCACAGACGGTGCAGAGTGCAAGAGATGTCTCTTCCGAGCTGGAGGATGTGGCGAGGGAGGATTGGGAGACGGAGAATGCGGTCGGCGCAGATTCGAGGAAGGTGGACAAGAGGAGAGGGTGGACCTGGAGGTACAGTTGCTGAGGCGATGAGTTGATGCTAACTCAAGGGTGACACGAGGCGGCGCGGGGGGGGGGGGGGGGGGGGGGAGAACGACTCACAGACAAGGCCTGTACCATACCCTCTGTACCGCCCAATTCGCCGGTTCCGCCGAGACGTCCTACCTCCCACGACGCGTTTGTCTCGATGTCAACACCCCAATCTGGGATACCGGCGAACCACCCCTGCTCAAACGAGTCGGGCGCCACGACTGCTCGCTCCTTTCCTCGATTCTTGATTTCCCTCTCCCCAGATGGCCTCCAGATACCGAATGTCTCCCTCGGCAAAGTCGCCGTCGCCTCGTCCTCTATCGATGCCCCTCGCAGCGCGGCAGCCACGAAAGCCAGTAGCGCCTTTAAAATGACCAGCTTCGCCCCCGCGGACATCCTGTTTTGCGCGGTGGTGGCCTTCTCCCCGCCCAGACCTAGTGCCAATCGAAGACCCTCTAGTATCGTCGACTCGCCACTTGACCCGCCGTCCATTGCCGCTTTGGAGGAGGAGGCGCCGTCGAGAGACGCTGCAGGCCATCCGGCGGTGACCTGTGTCGGGACGTGTTGGAGGAGGAGGTGGACGAGCTTGGCAGCGTCGAGTCGGATCTCGGGGAAGATGTTTGAGAGCGCTGACGATGTCTGGAGGAGGAGGAGTGGGAGATGCGGCTGAAGAAGCGAGTAAGGATTTGCGGGTATATACCACCCGAATAGACCTAGTAAAGATTTCCGGACGGTTGCGTCCTATCCAAGCGTGAGCATGTGTGACCGTAACCCCGATCTCGCACCGCGAACTCACATCATCCCCGATGAGCGCTCCCAAGGCTCTCAACACCTTCCCAATCTCCCTATCAGGCTGGCGCACCAAGATCTCCTTCAAACCACCTAGCGACTCCCTTCGTACCCCGGCATTAGGGTGCCGAAATCGCACGAGCACCTCGTCCAGCGTTAGGCCTTGGGCCGTGATGCCCTCTCCGGATCCATCGGCCTGACGGTCCGCCAGAGCTCGGACCAGTGGGTTCTGTCCGGGTAGCGCGATCGCTACGAGTGGGAGTCCCCATCAGCTATGTCAGATATGATGAGTCAATAGGGATGCGCTCACATCGCGCCTTGAAGGACGTGTCGGTCGCGTTGGAAGGGGCCTTCTTGCCCTTGCCGAGCTTGAGCTTGGCTTTCTGCGAGGAGGCCCTTCAGCACGACACAGATATGGATCCTCCCAGGCAGAGCCATCTCACCGTGAAGTCGGCATCCTTGTCCTTCTTCTTCTTGGTCGCTTTGGGCATGGTGGAGAGCTTGAGATGGATGGAGAAAGAACGTCAGACCTGTAACCAGGATTTCAAGCAATCCGCGGACGTCAAAACAGCTCGGAAATTTTGCTTCCGTCATCGAGGCCGGCGCTAGCTGGAGTCTCTGTACTCATACTGCAGATGGTTGCAGAACTGCTACATGCTTTGGCTTGGATAATAGATGCGAAAGCAAACTCATGTATTGTGATACCACAGAGGGTGGACAGGAAGGTTGTCAGAATGCATAGCAGCCGTCAACCTGCTTTGATAGCGGCAGCATCGCCGCCGGCGACATTACTCCTCCTAAGTACCACGCAAAGCAAGCGCTCTGGTCGTCATAACCGCGCTCCCTGCGGTCGATGATCATCTATCACAGTAGAGCCTCACCTCGCCTCACGCTAACATCCGCTTCACCGCCCCATCCAGCTCGGTCTTGCTCGTCCCCAACTCGCCTTTGTCCACCGCCTCGATCACCCGCTTCAGCGCGATCGTCTCGCCCACACTGCCTGCTTTGACCCATATACGCCCGTTCATCCCGATGGCCGTCTCGAACGGGAACTGCGCTGCGAGAGTCTGCAGCAGCGGGTGTTTCGGGCTGAGCAATCTGTATCGTACCGTCAGCCCATGCTCCGCACGATGAACCTGGCCGAACAGATTTCGAGGTCGGGAGCGTCGCTGACTTACTGTCGACATAGTTCCAGGGAGACCGTGAGCAGCAATCCCCCTTTCAGCTCGCCGAACCCTTCGGCCTTGCCTGTCGTAGCGTCAAAGCACTCGATCTCGGGCTCCATATCCCGGTTGGCGAGCGACAACCTGGCGTAGACCAGCGTCCCGACCTGCTCATAATGTCAACTCGGTTCAACAAACGGCCAGTGGAGAGGCACTGATCGTTGTGGAACGCGTGCTGACCTTGAGGTTGGGTTTGCTTCGCTTTGTCGCTCCTTCAAAAGCCAGTGCGTCCAGAGAAGCCATTTGTGACGAGCCGATGTCCACGCGATATCCCTCCGCATGCCTTGCAATGATAGTCCCGAGGACCAGCTCCTTCTGGGCGGGAATATACTACCCTTCGTTAGCGAGCGACCCCGGCCGACTAGCCTGCAACGTCGGCTAAGGCAACAGTCCCCACTAACCCGCTTTGATCTCCCTTCGACCCACATCGACTCCCCCTTCTCTTTCCCCTTGGAGTTGGAGCCGAGGACACCCAACTTCGTCGCAGCGAGTCTGGGCGCGGACGACTCATCGGGACCGGACAGCAGGGATGACGATGAGCGAGAAGAAGAGGCGATGAGACCCGGGCCGAGGGTGAGGGATGAGGAGGCAGGGAGGGGGATGGGATCGCCAGGGAGGACGAGGGACATCGTGGCGGTACGGGTGGGTTTGGAAATACAGAAAACGTGGATATGCGAGTCCTATCCGAGAGAGGGCCCAATCGCCCCGAACTAGGCGAGCTGTGGGGTTGGGATCAGCGAGTATGAGAACGACAAAGTAGAAGATTGCAAGGCTATATTCCTCTACAGAGAGAGACCGACGACACCTCGAGACGGAGATATTGTGTGAAGAATCACGTGACTGTAACACGATTTGCTTCCGTTGCACCCGTTGCCCTCCACCCAACTCATCCACCCAACTCATCCACCCCCAAGCATCAATCAGCTCCACTCCTCCCACAGGTTTACTTCTCATCACAATCTTCACTGCAGTACGTCACGTTTACGGCGGGTCCACCAGCTATCAAGAGCCCACCTGAGCGTCTTGACCACCCCCCGAGCCAATTTTCCGCTCGATCCGGGCGGCCGAACCCCGCACAGGATGATATCCTCGGACACGCTCCTGACTTGCGCAAAGGTACGTTCGACCGTCTCTCACATATGGTCTCAGCAAAGTAGGATCGACCAGCTGCTGCAAATGTGCACACTGGACTCTGCGCTCATTACCTCCTATAGTATGCCGCTGGAGCATCTTTCGCCGGTCTGGGCCTCGCCGCTGGAGGGTTGTGGTATTTCCAACGGACGTTGATCTACCCAGCCTACGCCCCTTCTGGGTCCAGGCAAAGTGCGTGATTTCATCATCCCTAGCTCTTCTCCCACAACTTTGCAGCTACAGCTTACGATTATTCTGCGCAGATGTGCCAAAACCGACTGTTGTTGGCCTGCCATACGAAGATGTAACCCTCACTACGCCCGACAACCTCAAGATCAAGGCCTACGTGATCCCCGCGCGGAAACACTTTGTGTCGACGGTGGAGCTGCAGCAGATGGGCAAGGAAGAGAGGAAGAAGAAGATGGACCAGGAGATCGAGAGCTGGGCCGAGGAGATGGGGAAAGAGGATGCTGTGGAGGTGAGCGAAACGCAGTCTGCCCCAGACGGAGACAACCGAGGACCAGTCTCCCGCGGAGCACAAGCTGATACGGCCAAGTACGCGAGATCACGGCCTACCGTCATCATATTCCATGCCAATGCCGGTGAGTGCCAGGTATCACGTCGAGTCGCACATTCGTGGGGGCACTGACCTCGAGCAGGCAACATGGGCCACCGAATTCCTCTGGCGCGCAAATTCAACGTCGACAATCGGTGCAACGTCTTCATGCTCAGCTATAGGGGGTGAGTGCTGTGACGTCGTCGCGAAAGCCGCCTGGATCTACACGCACAGGGACAGACGTCTGATGATCCCAGATACGGCCTCTCAGAGGGTCATCCATCGGAACATGGTGAGACTTCTTCTCGGAGCCGATGTCCATTGCTCACCCCGCGACACCAGGTCTCAAAGTCGATGTCGAAGTGAGCACGGTGGCGCTTTCGTGAAACTGGAAGGAAGAGGCGTGGCTGACGATCCTCTCAGACCGCCCTGCAGTACATCTCTACCCACCCTCTTCTTGGCGGAACAAAAGTCATCGTGGGTGGGCCGGTTCTTGTTGGCTTCACCGGCTCGGCCACAGAATTGGCCAGTTTTGCTCACACACTGCAGTTGTACGGCCAATCGCTAGGCGGTGCTGTGTGTCTGTACGCCGCCAGCACCCACCCCGACCTGGTGAGCTTCCCGGAAGTCTCGCCATCCACAAAGAATCTCGTCTCATGCAGCTCAACTCTCAGGTCTCCGGCGTGATCGTCGAAAACACCTTCTTCTCCCTCTCCACCCTCATCCCACTCATCATGCCCCAGATCCCGCGTTTCTTCCTCCCCATCCTCCTCACTGAGCATTGGGACGCCAGCAAGACCCTTCCTCTTATTCCCTCCTCCACCCCCATCCTCATGCTCTCGGGGAAACAGGATGCCCTCGTCCCCCAGACCCAGATGATCACGCTGAGGAACCTCCGGGGAGACGGACGATGCACCTGGAGAGAACTGAATGGGGAACATAACGATACATGTCTGACGCCCGAGTATTGGGCGGAAGTGAAGGATTGGTTGACGAATGAGGTGGGTGTGGATGGGGTGAGCGGCTCGAGCAAGGGAGGTACAGGTACAGATGGGATCATAGAGAAGGACAATAAGGGGGACAAGGCATGAATGGCAGCCGTCGTGCGCGTGACGCGTGATTAGGCCAAGATACTGTACGAGTAGTGTAAAGTAATCCGCACAGGAGTCCGCACGAGACGAGGTGTCGAGCCGTCGAAGCGGCGAATCAAAGCGAACTTGCGACTGCGGTCGAGCCGTGTGCGCGGCCAGTAGCCAGAGCGGTCCGACCTCGCTATCAGCAGCACTTTGCGCGCCAGTCTTGGCAGTTGGCGTAGTTGCAGCACCAGGTACCGCCCCACTAGGAGTGGAAGGTTAGCACGGGCCCGGGGGTTCAGCGCTCTGCCCAAGTGGGCGCCTCGAACGCAGGGGACAGGAAGCGTACGGTGGTGATGTCGTAGTGTGGTTTCGACTCACGCCAGAGTATATGCGACAACCGCAGAACGTCCAGTCCCAAACGCAGCATGTTGGCGGGTCTTCCGCGCCGTCAAACACCGCCTTGCGTTTGTGGGGGTACGAGCCCTCCTTGGATCCTGCGTCTGCGGTGTGTCAGCAGTCAGCAGGTGCCGCCGTCGACATGACCAGGGGTGGTGTATTTCCTACAATGTACTCGCACAGTCACAGAGCGGGGGGAGAACATACTCGACTTCATAGGCGATGCCGAGGATGGCTGCTGGTCGACCACCGTAGGGGCCGTGGTCGTGCGCGACTCGGCGGGCTCGATGGGGTTCCCCGCCGCCGCGTGTATATCGCCTGGAGCGGGGTCGGCCGTGGGGGACATGATGTCCGCTTTGGCTGTTCCGCGGAGCTTGTGTCTCCTGGGGCAGCCTGGCGGTAGATGAACTAGGTCCGCTATGTGTGCATGTGTCGGAGCCGAGTGTGAGCGTGAGGTAGTGAGTCTGCGTTCACAAGGGTGATGTGCGAGTGTGCGAATCGTCGATAGTCAGAACAGTGCGAGTACTTGTACAGTATGAGATATGGCATAGCCGTCCGTATACTTGAATAGATTTGCTTTGGTGAAGCTCTTAACTCCTACTTCCTCGTGACCAGCTGCTGCCTGTCAAGCGGAGAGTGTGCTTATGGTTTGTTCCCATTTCTTGGGCCGCTCCTGAGGCCCTGTGATTATCGCTCGTCATGAGGTCTACCTGACCGACGAAACGGGCTCGACCCGAACAGTGGCCCATAACCCAGGACTTGCAAAGGCGGCCGCGTCGACGCGCGGTTATCCATGGGAGGGGAAGCGCTGGGGAAGAGTTCCAACGCAGTGAGGTAGGAATGCGGCGAGGTGTCTCTCGGTGGCAAATTACAGACGAGTACGAGTACGAGTACGAGTACCCCCCGCCAAGCCAGCTCTGGGACCTGACGTCAGTCGTCAGATGGAGAAGACGGAGCGAGCCTTGGGGCGAAGGATTGTCTATATCCATCTGCATGTAAACCGTTGGATTCAGTTGCTCATTCCTACTCCGCCCCAGCCCTAGCTTGTCTTGGGGAAGAGATAGTCTCCCCTCGCGAGACACTGTCGAGTCTTAGCACTCGGCCCGCACCCGAATCGCCCTTTGACAGTGTCTGCGCCGCTCAACCGATCCACTGCCCATTGTTCTAGCGCCAGTCAGCCCGAGTCCCGGGCCCAACCGTCACTGAGACAACTCACCAGGTGCATCATCTGCCCCGTCATGGCGTTGGAATCGTGGCTCGCCAGGAAGACTAAGAGGCAATTCAGTTCACTCGCACTCATTCCCTTCGCTGATGGGCGGGCGTCGGCTCGACCGAGCGCAATCCGGATTGCGGTCGACTCACCGTACGCCGGTCCCATCTCCGCTGGCATGTTGGCGCGCCCGTGGAGGGGGAGCGCACCGACGGACCAGTCATCCATGTTGTCCGCCGGTCTCGAGGCGGGTTGCAGCGGTGTGTACACGGGACCTGTATGAGACGTCAACATCAAAGTCAACCCGACTCCCACGTCCATCATCATCGTGATTGGCCTCGTGTCTGGTAAGGCAGACCTAACCCGCCCCACCCACCTGGACAGACCGCGTTGACACGAATATGTTTCGGGGCCAGCTGCATCGCCAGAGACCTCGTGAAGGTTACGATGGCGCCCTTGGTCGCGCTATAGTCGACCATAGCCTGGCTGCCCTTGAACGCGACTACTGACGCAGAGTTGATGATGCTCGCGCCGGGCTTGAGGTGCGGCAGAGCGTATTTGGTGAGAGCAAACATCTGGACGATGTTGCTCTGGAAGGTGGATTCGATGTTGGCGATCTGCCCACGGGCTCAGCGTGATCGGACGATTGGGTCCTGAGCGCCTTCACTCCTGATGCTTCGACTCGGCCCCCAGTTCCTTCTGCCCAGGGGCAGGTCAATCTTCTCCGAATTGGAATGACTGCCCGGGCCACATAGCAGAGGTGGGAAAGATGAGGGAGGGTGAGGGATGGCGAGGAAGCAGGAAGTTGAGGCGGTATCACCGGCGCGGCCATCGTAGCAAGCACCAAAAGACTCGCCCACTCACATCAATCTCCTCCAGATTCTTGCACATGATCTGCTTGCTCGCGTTGTTCACAAGGATGTCCAGTCTGCCAAACTTGCTCATGTGCTTCTCGAGGGCTTTTTGGGCGTTTGACGTGTCCTCGAGATTGAGCGGGAGCTGGAGACATTGTCGCCCCGATTTCTCGATGGAGGCTTTGGTGTTGTCGGCGCTGCCACATGTCAGCGGGCGGAATGGCGTGGAATCGGTCTTGTTGTGGGGAAGGGGAGTGCGGACAAGCCGGGTGGGAAGACGGAGAGAGGGAGAAGGGGAGGGAGGGGTGGGAACGGGGCGGAAGCTTCTCGCCACCACGAGCCACGAGCGAATGGCTAGCACAGCTGGCGTCACCGCCTTGTCCGACTGGGACGCACTGGGGCGCACGCGCCGATAGCCCTTCCGCACTCTCACTCAGATTGTCACCGAGCACACCTCGCCGCATCTGGGACCGCTCCGCGGCACAAGGTCGAATGTCCCGAATAGAGTCACCGCGCCGACTCACTCCTCGTGCTCCTGCTCAAGATACACAATCGACACGTCCGCTCCCTCCCTCGCGAACTGCTCTGCTACGGCTCTCCCGATCCCGGAATCTCCGCCCGTGATGAGCGCGACCTTGCACTTGAGCTTGTCGGAGCCTTTGTAATGTGGCAGGGGCGTCAGTAACGAAGGGCAAATCTCGGGCTGAAGATCTATGCGGTCGCTTCCGACTCGCGGACGGTAGTTTGAGTGGTCGTGGGTCATGAAGCGGGGGCAACGCCGCAACCTCGCCTCGCCGCGCCGCGCCGCACTCACCTCTGAGAGGTAGGGCTTGCCCTCCCCATCCCACGCTTCGAGCTTTGTGAACTCCGCGAGCGGGTCCATGGCCGTATCCTTCCCCGGGAGGTTCTGCTCCTGGGCACTGATGTTCTTGAGCGCCTACATCGATGTGGTGTCAACGACTCTGGTATATTTCTTTATCGCGATCCCTCTCAACACTAGTATTCGTGCTGCGTGCTTCTCTCCCCACCGTGCCGTGCTGCAGAACCAGATCGCCCAGACGCTCCCAGACTACTGGGACGGGCAAGACGGTGACTACGGTGAGTTCCCGTGGAGAGAGAGGTATCGCCAGACCCACCTCATAGGCGGTGAGAATCTCCGATTTGTCTGCCATCTTGCTGGCCGGGCTAGCAAATGTCTTTTGGGACCGGTGGAAGAGTCTGAGTGGTGATGATCTGCGGAAAAGGGACGTTCGAAGTGGGCTGGATGTTGCTCGTGCCAGTGTTGTGCGTACGAAAGAGATGGTGACGGTTGGCATGAGAGATGGACGACGCATGCATCTTTCTTATTGTACCGGGATGTTCTATGCGTATGTACTCGTACAGACCTACCGTACCGACGAGGATGTCATCGCGCCCTCGCATAGTGCTGACGTCAAGGACAAGGCGAGAAACAGACGAGATCGGTCATTACTGTATTTCTTGGCGTATGCGGCAAGTGCCTACTTATGACGCACGCGACTGCATCGATTCCCGTGTAGCGGTACCGGGAATGACAGGCAAACCGAGCGACCATACTACAGAACTCGAGTACTCGTACACGCACCCAACCTTGCAAGTCACGCCATTGGCACCTGATGCTCAAACGGCTGAGCCTTTGCCATCTGCAGGCGAGGGTCCGCAGCTTTGAGCTATAACGCTTTCACACCACCGTAGACCACCGTAGACCAGACAGACGCGCTATGCACCCCATGAGTGAAAAGTGGGCTACAGGTTCTCATGCAAGCAAGTCGATCCTTGATGTACAGACTCTCACGACTCATAGCCTCGTACAGTACTTGTAGTAGACAGTAGCCGAATCTGCTGTCAGAGCCAACAGCCTCGGATCCAGGTGAAATCTGAGTTGATGGGAAGCATTCAGTCGCGGCCGGGGCAGTTCCAGGTCCATCCATACCTGATTGTGCATATGCGGCACAAGAGTTTCGCTACCTACAATGGTGCTGAACGATCGGGGCCTGTAAAGCATGATGTACATCAATGATACGGTTCGACTGTTCTCTCGCAACTCTCTCACTCTCTGACAACGACAATCTTCCCTCCCGCATCCCCCGAATCCAGCAGCTCATGCGCCTTGCGGATGTCCTTCACGTCAAAGATGAACGCCGGCTTCGCATCCCATGCCCCCTGCTCGATCTTCATTGCAATCTCCTGGAGCGGGATGTGGGTCATGGGGAAGTCGGCTGTACCCAGGACCTTGCTGTGGAACAAGCTGAAATGTACGCCTGGCTTCATCTGCAACATGGGGTTGAAATCCTCGACCGGGGCCAGCCCGCCGAGCCATCCAGCTTGGAGCATCCGTCCTCCCACGCGTGTGATGTCGATGGATTCCAGCAGCACGCGATTGCCCACCAGGTTGAGCACTTTGTCGAAGACCCTGTCTTTCGGCAGCTCGGTGGCTAGCCCGCCTCTCTCCTTGATCACCTCGGCAGCACCCATCTCGCGGAGCAGGTCGAAACGCGCCTGACGCCGCGTCGTCGCCGTGATTTTGGCGCCAGCATCAACCGCCAGGTGCAGGGCTGCTTGTCCGACGGTTGAGGTCGCTCCACGTATGAGGAGGGACTCGCCCCGCTGCAGGTCCAGGATGGTGAACAAGCACGAAAACGCCGTAGCGTAGACCTCCGGAATCGCCGCGAGCTGCTGCCATGCCAGCCCAGTCTTGATGGAGACCACATTCGTCGCCGGGACACTGACAAACTCGCCGTACCCGCCCGGTCGACTCCTCCCCATCCCACCCATCACGCCTACGACGGTGCTACCTACCGCAAACTCGCCGCCAGGACAGGCTTCGACGATGCCCGCGCACTCAATGCCGCTGATCGGGTTCCACTCGTCCCATTCGCCCTTCCGCATGTGGCTTTCGGCATGGTTGAGCCCGAAAGCTTTGACTCGGATGAGAACCTCTCCATTCGCCGGAACAGGTTTGGGAACCTGCCGGATTTCCAAAACCTCGGGCCCGCCAAACTTGGGGATGACGACGGCTTCCATGGTTGAAGACATGGTGGTGGGAATCAGCGAATGGACGAGCTCTTGCAACCAAGACCGGCTTTCAGCGTTAGGATCGTTGCGCAACAAGCGTAACGGCAGTGGTTCTGGATCATATTTGTATCTGCAGTGTCCCCCTAATGTTAGTCAGCAGATTACTAAGCAGAAACAATTCTGTCGGGGAGTCGGATCCGTGTGGGAAAAGAGAGTGCGTTGTTGACAGTCGTTCCGCGGCGGTTTCGCAGAGTCCGTCATCTACCGGGGCAGGAGCCTCGATTCCGGTCCGAGAATCCCAAAGGCTCTCGCGACCCGGGGTGACTTGAGGTCCAATAGCCAATCTGCTTTGTGGTGACTGCCGGAACCAGTCGGTCTAGGCCGATTGGACACTTGCCCGCCCTTCATGACTGGGTTCGATGCTGCATAGCGCCACGCGAGCACTTGGCCAGAGCGCGAGAACTAACAGGAGCCCCGACGGGAAGCCTGTCAGCAGACTCAAGCGGTGGCGGTGTTCTCGGCACGGTCGTCTTGTAGCGCACGCAGTGCACTGCTCCCGCACGAGTTACATGCAGACACAGCCCACACTCCACCCCAATAGATTTTATTACACCGCTGTCACTATCTACAGACTGCTTTCTGGCGATTGCGGCAGGAGATGCGCCGCCGTGGCCACGACGCCTTCGGCTCTCTGGTTCCGTCTCCTGGCTTGCTCGACCTGTTTCTCGAGATCCCTGGGGAGCGACGTCAGTCATGAGTCTCGCACACAAACCGTGCCAAAGTGTTCCAACGACCCGATTCCCAACGTTATGCCGAATGAGGAAGACGCAGGAGGTTGAAGAGGTTGACCGGAGCTCTGACTGAGGACAAGGACGAAGCCCGCTCCACCCACCTGACCTGCCCCTCGAGCTGCGCCGCTCTCTCCTTCCCACCCTGCTTCTCCGTCTTGATCTTCTCTCCCGCGATCCTCAGCCTGTTCTCATACTCCTTGACTCTGGCCTCCCACTTCGCCTCTGCCTGCGCCGCCTTGGTCTGCAGCTCCGCAATCCTCGATTCGAGCAGCGAGAGCTGGTTGGTGGCGTTCCCAGCGCGTTTCTCGGCGGCTGCGGCTCGTTCCGTGAGGCCGCGAACGTGGGTCGAGGACTCGGTGGACGAGCTGGCTTTGGCCCCGGAGAGCTGTTGGGAGAGCTCGGCGATGCGGGCCTGGCAAGTCAGCGTGCGTGATCATATGACGGAACGCCGCATGGAGAGAGTTTTAGGGCTGGCTTCTTCATTGTGCACGGGAGATCCAGCTCAGGGCCTCAACCCGCGGCCCGCCACAACCCGCCGACGCCCGCCGCAACTCACCTTGGCCGCCTCGAGTTCGCCATCCTTGATAGCATACTTGCTCCTCCACTGCGTCCGCGTGATCTCGAGCTTCTTAACCGCCGCCTCGAAGTTGTCGAGTGCGCGCCATTTCTGCTCAAGCTGCTTCTTGAGAGCACTGCAATTGTCAGCCTTGGGTTTTACCTCGTCATGATCATACGCGTCACCGCGGACACCGCGGGACCCACTTCATTCGCTGTTCGACAGACCCCTCGGTGTCCTTGATTCGTTTCTCAAAGTCCGAGCGGACGCCGTTGATCGCGCGCAAGCGAGAAAGCAGCGTGTCGCGGAAGACCGAGAAGTTGGCCGGCGTCGCGTGGTCCTACAGCGTTCAGCAATGTCATTCTCAGTTCGAAGCAAGGTAAGGCCGAGCACACTGCTTCTTCCGTGAGGGGATGGAGATGGAGATTGACCAAAAAAAAAAAGAGTCACACCACTCACGTCCGTGCCGAGGAAGCGGTTGACGTCCTTGAATACACGGAGCAACAGCTCGCTCCTTTCCTGGCGCTGCTGCTCCGACTGTCGTTGCAGCTGGAACCTCTCCTGCTGCGTCTCGGTGAGCAGCGGCTCGAGCTCCTCGATCCTTTCGCGCAGCAGAGTCGCCTCGCGCTCGTACTTCTTCGCCGTCTGCGCGGAGTCAGCCTTGCCCGTCTCTCCACACGACAGCAAAAAACTACGCCGGTTTTCACCTTTGCGGCCTCGTCGAGCTTGTCCGACATGTTTAGCCGGCCTTGTCTCTCGCTCGCGATGAGCGATTCGAGCTCTCTCTGACGCTCAAGCTGTGCTGCATCAGCACTGCCCGCAGCACTGCGACGATCCTGATTTATCGTCGACCGAATCGCCTCACCAACTGGCCGTACTCGACGTCCCGGTCGTGGAGATCCGCCTTGGCTCTATCCAACTCGTCCTCGCACTGCTCCAAATCACGCTTGACCCTCTCAATCTCCAGCTCGAGCGAGAACCTGTCGCTCGTGTGCTCGTCGCCGAGCTTCTTCCTGTCGTCCTCCAGACCCCGTAGTGCAGCCTGAACCGACGCCAGGTCCTTGTCGCGGAGCGACACGCGGTCCCTCGCGGCGTCGAGCTCGCTCTGGAGTCGCGCCAGAAGCTGGTTCGGTGAGTCAGCAAAATAATCCGTGCTCGATTCCTAGTCCGTCGCCTTACCTGGTCTTTGTCTGCGAGAGCCCTCCGCTGCCGAGCGGCTTCGTCCGCCTTGTCGCGCTGGTACCTCTCCCTCTCCGCCACACGCTTGGCCTCTTCATCTTTGAGCAGACCAACCACATCCTCCTTCTCATCCTGCAACTTCTTCCTCGCCTCCTTGAGCGCTGCCACCAGGTTCTCGTAGTGCGTCTTGGCATTCTCAAAGGCGTCGTCCGCCGAGCGCAGGTCGGCATTGAGGTCGGACTCGCGAGCGCGGAGCTCCTCGACGGCTTCTTCGAGCTCGTAAACCCTTTGCCCGAGCTAGAGCGATCGTCAGCTGGGTAATCAAGCATTACCCTACTCCGAAGCGACTTGTCACGCTACACACCTCTTCAACTTCGCGGTTCGCGGCGATGAGATCCGCGTCCTTGTCGTCGTTGTCACGCTCGATGTTCTTGAGTGTCTCCTCGAGTCGATCGTGCGTCTCATTCTGTACCGACTGGAGTTCGGCCACCCGGTCATTGGCGTACGCCAGCTCGTCCTCCCGCTCAAGAAGCGCTTCGCGGAGGTCCTTGACGTTCTGCTCCCTGCCCTCGAGTTCCTACATCCCGAATCAGTCCTGTTGACTGTCGCAGAAAAGCACCAGAATCAAGGCGGACGCACCTCTCTGATCTCGTCGACCTGCGCACGAGCCTCGAGCACCTCGTCCCGCCACCCGGCCTCCACCTGACCGAGCTCTTTCTCGTGCTCGCGCACTCTGCCGTCGAGCTCGGAATTCAGCTCGTCGATCTCCTGGTCCCTGCGATCGAGATCGAGCTGGACGGCCGCAAGCTTGTCGCGGAGCTCGTCGAAGCGCTGATAAGAGCAAAGTCAGCATACTGGACATGACCACGACGAGAGGCAGATCCCCGAACAGTTCCTTACATCTTGGAGTTCTTCAACATCGGTACCGCCTCCCGCCTTGCGCAGCTCGTCGAGTTCTGCCTGAAGCGAGGCATTCTCCTATACCGCATCAGTCATAGTCCACATCATGAACACAACTTTTCTCACCTGCTCGAGATCCGCCACCTTCTGCTGCAATCTCGCCTCTCTGCCCTTGCTTACGCCGATACTGTCCCCGAGACCCCTCGACACATCGGCATGCTGCGCCTGGAGCTTCTCCAGCTCGTCCTGCGCCCTATCCGCTGCGTCTCTCACCCTCTCCATCTCCTCCGCATGATCCTCGTTCGCTGCCTTGGCGTTCTCGAGCTCCTCTTCGAGTGTCTCACACCTGTTTCTCCATACCTGCTCCGAGGCCTCGGTATCCTCCAGCCTATCCCTCAGCTTGGCGACATCCTCCCCTGCCGCACCTGCGCCTGCACCACTCGCCAACTCTTCCTCCAGTCGCTTGTACTCCGACTCGGCGGTCTTTCTCCGCTCCTTCTCCTCTCGATAAAGCCTCTCCAACTCCCTCGCGTCCGAAGCCGCCTTGCCCCCTTTCCCATCCCCGTTTCGCGCCGCCTCGGCGAGGTCCCGGTCTTGTTGCAGAAGCAGCTTCTTGAGCTTCTTCATCTCCTTGGAGAGGTTGAGGATCTCAAGCTTGAGCTTGACATTCTCCTTCAAGGCCGCCTCGATATGGTCGGGTGCCATGTTGGCGAGGCGCTCTTTCAGAAAGTGGTTCTCCAGCTGGAGGTTGAAGTTGTCTTTCTTGACGGAATCGAGCTCCTGCGACCACCATCAGCGACGCGACGTCGCATCATCCAGAAATGTGAAAGTAACCAAGTCTGACTGTGGCGGCCCACGTACCTGCTCTTGCTCTCTGAGAGTCATAGGTCCCGTACCCGCAGCGACGCTATGTCTCCCACTCCTCTTGCTCGGCCTGCTACTCCCTGCCACCCCGCCCTTCTTCGCCGGACTGACATTGATGCTCAGCGCCGAAAGCACATTCTCATCCTCATCGTCCGTGTTTCCATATCGGGCGTCGAGAGTGCTCTCAAAATCCGAGTCGGAGGCGGAGGATGCGGAAGACTTTCGAAGGATGCGAGAGCGGCGAGGCGCCTGAGAACCCGGAGCGGTGTCTGGTAGGGCCGAGTGGGAGGAGGTGCGGCGGACGACGGTGGTGGGTGGGGACAGGGAGAGAAGGGCAGAGGCGGGAGGGTGTTGAGGAGAAGGAGTCGAGAAAGAGGGGACGTCGCTCGACGAGGGGGTTTGGAGTCGGTTCGCTTCGAGCGAAAGTCAGTACAGGCGCACACGATGGGTAGTGAGCCCGAAGGCTCATGGTGAAACCTCTCACCTCTCGATGGGCCTGCTCTAGCACCGCCAGCTCCCTGCGCCGCCGCCGCCGCCGCCTCCTCTTCCTCGTCTGAACGGAAGCTCGAACCGAACGAGCCCAGGGTGATGTCCGGGAGTGTCTTGCCATTTGCGATGACGGTCGAGTCAGAGTACGCGGGCGACTGCATCAGCGCCGCGAGGGACGTCGCGGGGGGCATCGTTGAGCGCTGGCGCCTGGCGCTTGGTGGTCGCGCGCGGAGAAGCGAGTTAATCGACGGGTGATGCGATGTGTGCTGAGCTCTTTGTCGATCGAAGCACTGCTAGCAGAGGCTGGCCGACCGGGCCCAGGAGTATATGGTGAGGGCTGCCGCCTGGCTATGTGCTGCGGGGTTCGCTCTTTGCTCTAGGACGAGGACTTGCGATAGAATCAAGAGGGATATGAGAATCCGAGATGTTGGAGGAGTTGTGGGTTGTTGTTGACACGCGCCGTGGTGGGTTGGTGTCTCGTCGACTAAAGTTGCCCGAACAGGAAATTTTGCCTCAATGGTTTCGAAATCTCCCTGTGACTTTCGAGTAGGACCAGCTACAACCATCCTCTCATGTTGCTTTCAGAGTCTTCTCAGCATGGCCTCCTCTAGCTCTTCCTCATCGCCCGTCTCCTCCCGCCCCGGCCCTATGACCCCATCCTCTCCCTCACTCACTTACCCGGTCGATCCCGATGCGCCCACATTCGTCGCCCAGGCCATCCTCGCCTCCGGTAGGTAGTCGCTCTCGCTAACGACATCCCAACTCGGAAGGGAGTGGACGATGTGTGCTGACTATGCGGCGTAGCGAGTCTTGGAGCTGGGACGGGGGCGGTGATCGGTGTGCTTCAATCTGCTAACCCGTTCATCCTGTCCGTCAATATGGGCATCAATGCCGGTGTCGTCGGCGTGACCTTTTTCGGTGGGTCGAGGCCGAAGCCGAGTGGAGTGAAACTTGAGATCGGGGCCAGCTGGCTCGATGACAGACTCAACATGACATGTAGCTTACACTTACACGTTCAGGCCTGCGAGAATACCTTGTCTCACCACTACTGCTCTCCGGACGAGCAACGACTTCGCATACCCGCCGACTCGCCGAGCTCTCTGAGAAACAGCGGGGCAAGCTGCCGCTGCCGCCGCCGCTGCCGCTGCCGTCCCCCTCGTCTGTCGAGGAGCTCCGGTTCGAGCGAGTTCTGGACTCGTCTATCGCTGGGGCATTGACCGGCGGTCTCCTCTCGGGTGGTCTGCGTGAGTCCCTCGGTCCATCCGTCATTCATCACTCGCGCCAGAGCGGAGTCTTCAACCCATGTCTTAGATCCCCAGACCCGAACCAAAGCTGATAACACAGGCGGACCGCGCACGATCGTCCCAGCAAGTGTGACATTATCGCTCATTGCATCTGCTCTGCAACTCTCCGTGAACCAGCTCCGGATCACGCGCCTACACCTCCTCGCCCGATCCACTGAGACCGGTGCGAACGCAGCCGAATTACCACCGCAAAACACCTCATCGCAGGAGCAGAACTCAACACCAACACCAACAACCGCGCCAGGGTATTCCTCTTCGTCATCATCTCCATCCGCACCCGCCCCTCGACCCAACGTTGCATCCCAAACATACACACCCTCCTCAAATTCCGAGTCCGGCTACACCATCATGTCCGACCCGACCCAGCCTGTCGCCGACCCCGAAAACTCCCTGCCGAGCCGCATCATGGGCTTCATGTCCGCTGTGCTGCCCGTGCGGAGGCTTTCGGACGACGAGTATCTCGCCGCGTTGGAGAAGCAGCGGAAGGAGGTGGATGGGCGTCTGCGCGAAATAGCCACGGAGGAGGAGAAGATCTTCGAGGGGATGACGCGGGCTTAGAAACGAAGACGGGCACGATCTGAAATCGATGTTGGAGATGGAGCAGACGGAGCAGAAGGAGCAGACGGAGCTCGAGTACCTATGCAATTGCAACGCCGGAGCCACACCCATGCACATCTCTCATTCTGCACATTTCATCTACAACTTTCAAACTCTTGACAACTTCAACACCTATCCCACCTACGGCTTACGCTTCGTCGGACCTTGGACTCCGCCCTACTCGATGATAGGCAGAGGTACAGCAACGCCCGGCGCGGGCGATGCCTTTTCCCGATCGAGCGCCCGGCCACGCGACCTGCTCCGAGTGGAGAGACCTTGCTTGCCCTGGACAAACTCCTCGAAGCGGGCCTTGTCTGAATGCGCGGTCAGCGAGCTTCCGCTACCGCCTACTTCATTACATCCACCGACACCGATGCAGTGGCGCCAGCTGAGCACTTTCTCGGTGGTGGTCATGGAACGCAATGAAGAATGCGGAACGGGGTTTACGTACAAGCCGGATGCCAGCGCGAGAGAGCGGGTCGGTTGTCAATGATATCCCGGAGGTTCCATTCGATCCTCGCCTTGTCGAGGGCCTGCATGCGGGCTCAGCGAGTTCACCAAGGACATTGCGACTCGACCTCCGCATGAGCGCGTGACGCTCAGAGGCGTACGCCAACGAGCCTGTACGAGCCCCCGTCTTATCGAGTATGGCGAGAACGTCAGATTCGCCCAACTCACCGAAGACGTCTCGTTGTCCGGGCAAATGACGTAAAAGTCTCCCTCCTCAAACACCTTGTCGATCATGTACTCGACGGTCTGTTCGGCGGTCCACGCGCCAGCAGGCTTCGGCTTGGCCTGGTCCCCGCCGGCTGTCATGCCCGTGTGGGTCCACCCGGGGCTGCGGCGTCAGCAAGCGATGCGCAACGGATAGCGGGGCTACCCGCCCTCAAGATCTGAAAGCGGGTTTCGAGCGCTGACAGAAAGTGAAGAGAAAGACTCACACAAAGAGGTGAGCGGAGCAAGCGCAATCCGGAGCATTACGAAGCTCGTGGGCGACTGTGATGTCAGCGGGTCGCCAGTGGGTCGCCAGTGTGTCGTGTCACCAAACACGCCGGGTAAATGGACGGTCAGTTCCCCGCGACGCGCCCACTCACGCTGCTCGGTGTACGTCTTGACCGCGCTCTTGGAGACGTTGTACCCCGCGTTGCCCCTGATTTGGGTGTCAGCACGGCGGGCGAGTGATCACGGCGCGGCGTGACTAGGCACGAGACGGTCGCCTCGGGAGGGAGTGCGGCACAGACAAGGCCAGGAGATATGCCGCTGCGCGTGGCCACGGTGTCCACATCGGCAACAGGCCCAACGACGATTTCGTGGTCAACCAGTGGAGCCGATCGGAGCAGCGCAGCTCGTCCTCGTCTCCGAGCGACTCCGTCCCCGTCGTCTTCCGAAGCCGGCTACTCCTTCCGGTCCTCCCTCTCTTCACCCTTCGCCCTCTGTCCTCCAGTTATCCGAACCCTGCCCACATCTCCCAATGACCCTCCTTCTCTCTCATTGCCCCGATTCCCCATCTCATCCACCGTGCGCGCGCGCCGACTCACGGTGGACAGGTAATCCCCTGCTTACTCCCCGTACACACAATCACACTGGCATTCTCCTGCCTGGCCATATACGGCGCAAACGCCTGGGCGACGTTCATGATCCCGAAGAAGTTGGTGTCGAGCACGGCGTGCCAGTTGGCCTGGAGGTCCGCGAGGGGGGTGGAGAGGGAGAAGGCCGGGGTGGGGAGGGATGTGCCGGCGTTGTTGAGGAGGACGTGGACCTGAGCGCGGAGCACGGAGTGTCAGCGAGGTGCGGGGTGCGGAGCGCGAGGTATGACGCTACGCGATAGGACGTGTGCGATGACGAGCTCGGTGGGCGAATCAATAGCAAAAGCGGAATAGGCTGGCCGGGTGCGACCCACCGCCAGAGCGGAGTCTGAAAATCAAGAAAATGAGGTGTGCGATGGGACGAAGCAGTGGGTGGAGCGGAAAGACAAGCTGCGAGGCCGGTAGCGCTCCGGGCCCAGCCCCAGCGAATGACCAGCGCATCTTCCCAACCTACGCCCCGCCTCGATGAATTGGCTTGCCTGACATCTTGGAGGTCTCTGCCTGCCATTCCAGCCGCCCCAACCCCCCGCGATCACTCTGGCCCGTCCTCCATCCGGCCCCTCCCCTGTCTTCGCTCGTCAGGCGATACATCGCCCCTCTTTCCCTGCCCGCGTCCCGTTTCCAGTGTACTCGAGCCCAGTCCCAGTCCCAATCCCTCACACTCACCTCCCCAAACAGATCCAACACCTTCTCCCTCATCGCCACCACCTCCTCAATTTTGCCCACATCGACCTTCATGCTCCCGACCTCTCCGACGCCCTCCACGGCCTGTATTTGCTTGACCGCCGCGTCGAGGTGCGGGGAGTAGTCGACGAGGAAGAGGGACATGCCGAGGGAGGCGAAAGAGTGCGCGGCGGCGAGACCTATTCCGGAGCTGTACGGGGTTAGCGGGTCGTAGATGCCATGGGGCGATTCTGCCGTTAGCAGGGGAGTGCGGCAGTGAGACGCGTGCAGAACAGACGGTGGGATGGCGATGGCATGACGAGGGGAGTGCATTATGGGGAACGCATGGTCCGTGTCATGCCATGCACGAGTGACCCATTGTATCATCGCCAACGAGCCCGCTTTGAGCTGTTTCGAGCTCATTGCTAGTTGTTGCTCGCTGCTCGCTTGCTCTCTGGTCGTGTGCGCGGTGGAGGCAACGGTACCAGCCACGCCGACGGCGCAGGCACGTAGACTCGGCGCCAAACGACTCGCCGACCCAACACTCACGCAGCACCGGTGATGACGGCGACGGCGCCCTTCTTGAGTGTGACGGCGGACATGGCGGGAGATATGTGGGTGGTAACGGTGACAGTGATGGTGATGGTGTTGACGAGTGAGGATGAGAAGGTGAGAAGGTGAGAAGGTGGAGAGACAGTCGTGATAAGGCGGGCGGGCGGGGGTGAGCCGGTACGAAGCGGCAGAGAGAACTCCCCCCTGATTGGGTCGGGTCGGCCGTCCCGGAATCGGCCCGGTGGCGGTGGCTTTTCCTACGTCACGGCACAGCACGACAGAATCCAATCCAGTTTATCCCTCATCCCGCAACAGCAAGCGACGGCAGCGGCGACGACAACGGCAGCAACAGGAGCGACGAGCGACGAGCAGCAGCAACAGCAGCAGCAGCAGCAGCAGCGGGGGCAATGGCTCGTCGTCGACCCAGCGCTATTGACCCGATGAAACCACCGCCAGCCAGAGAACATGCACAAATACACGCAGGGCATACATAACATACATCACGAGACAAAGTTGCAAACACACCGCATACACACCACATACATGTATCTCTACCAGGCCGCTCCCGCCACGCCGCTCACGTCGCCAGCCCCCGGTCGCGCTGCAGTCCCTGGCCCGCTCGGCGCTGCAAAGCATCTCCGAGCTCCATATCACCCTTCTGATGGAACATGGTGACCCTCACATCCTCCCCTCCATACCTCTTGCGCATCTTCTCCTCCTGCTCGTGCTCCCTCCGCTCGGTCTCGGCTCGTTGGGCGAGGGATTTTGTGCGCTGCTCATACAGCTCGGTGGCGGAGGATGACATCGCGGCGAGACGGGCTGCGCGCATGTCGTCAAGGGAGTTGCTGGGGGTGGAGCCCGCTCCAGCGGAGGACGAAGCAGGAGCAGGAGGGCGAGTATGTGCGTGAGCGTGGGAAGCCGAGGATGAGACGGGCCGATCGGCGAGGTCCATTGCGGATGGTCGGCTCGGGTGAGACCTGACCTCGGGTTTGACGTCGTCTCTACCACTATGGCCGTGGCCGTGGCCGTTGCCATTCGAATAATGTCGGGGCGGAGGCACCCGGTCCCGATCGTCTCGATCGTTCCGATCATCGTGCCGACGCTCGGCATACCGATCGCCCCGGTACCCATCCCCATCACGATGACCGTCCCTGCCGTCCCTGCTCCTTCGCGGGCTTTCGTCCCTGTACCTCCTGGGCGAGTCGTCTCTTCGCCTGTAGTCCCTGCTCCTTTCCCTCTCCCTCTCACGTTTGGGCGAGACCGACCTCGTCCTCTCCTTGTACCTCCTGTCCTCCCTGTCCCTCGCACGATCGCGGTCAAACGAGTCCCTCCTCCTCGACTCCCTCGAGTACTCCCTCTCGTCGTCATCCGACCTGGGCGACCTCGGCGACCTCGAATCATCGCGATACCTCCTCTCTCTCCTCTCATGCCTCTCCCTCCTCCTCTCCTCCTTCTCCGCCTTCCTCTTCGCTCTCCTCTCCTCCTTACTCTCCCCGCCGGCTTCCTTGGCCTTTGCCATCTCCTTGAGCTTCCGGCGGATGTCCGGGCGGTTCTTGAGCGCCTCGATCTGCGCTAGCTCCTGCCGCTTGATGGCGAGCAAAGGGTCTTCGCGGATCTTGGAAGCGGTGTCGCGAGCGGAGTTGGCGTTCTGGACCGCGATGAAGTCCTTGTGCATGTTGCCGACCTGCGAGCAAAGGGTGTCAGCGAACATTCAGACGATTCGTCTCGATGTAAAAGGCTCGTCTTCCTCTCTCCACGCGCGAGTACAGCCAGTAACAACTGGGTCAGACGCCACGGAGCTTCCCCCTGACGGAAGTTGCCTGGTCAGATGGTGTCGCTAGATGTTGGCCAGAGCCGGCGCCGGGTACCCCTTCACCCTCGTACCTCGGCGCCCGCACCAGCCTCCACTCGCCGTTACCGCTCTCACGAAAAAGCCTGCCCTTCTTACTCCTTCGGCCCCACCCAGACCAGAACACATAAAAGCCTAACAAACACAGCCAGCAAATACACCACCACTCACATTCTTATCCCCCTGAGCGAGCACCTCGTCCACCCTCCTCTTTCCCAACAGATACTCCTCCATCTCCCTATCCCCGATCCTCGCTCCGCCCAGCGCCCCCCCTTCCTGGCTCGGGGCGGCATACATCCAGTCCAGCTTGTCCACGCGTTTCTTGCCCGTCGAGGCTTCTTGCATGCGCTGGAGCTCGGCGAGCTGGCGTTCCTCCTCGCGCTCCTTGCGCAGTTGGGCGAGTTTCTTCTTTTCTTCGTTCTAGACGTAGGTCAGCCAGGCCAGCTCGGTGGACGAGGGGCACGAGCAGGAGGGGAGGGGGGTGGTAGTGAGGATGGGCATAGATGGCGCTAGCAAGGGCAGAACAAGCAGAAAGAGGAGAAAGGAGAGAGAGAGGTGTGTTGCGTGCGAGATGAGGAATGGGCACAGGCGGAGGAAGTGTGTGAAAAGAGAAGGGTCGTCGAGAAGATTAGAGGTCACGATGGGAGGAGGATAACAAGTCGGCGGCATCACAGTCCACACCCGCACTCACCACTTGCTTTTCCGCCTTCCACACCTTCTCCTGGTTGACGAGTAGCACGGGGTGCCACGACTTCTTCCTACATGCGTATCAGCGCCGTTCCCCGTTCATCTCAGAAGATCGTTCCAAGGGAGGTGGATCAACGGTGACGAGGAAACGGGTCGTCTGGCTTCACTTACATGTTGAGATCTCCGCCACCCATCTTGTCGAGTTTCTAAGGTTGATACGTGCCCGAGGCTGGTAGGGATGAGCGTGGAAGCTCTATGCGACGAATATGCGATGTTTTACGTTGAGAGAAGAGATTAAAGAGGAGAGTGATTCTGTACCGAGCGAGCAGTGAAGGATGCCGTGGGTGGCGAGGGGCGGGATCAATTCGGGGTTAGTCGACGAGGAGGCTGAGTGTGGCGTGGCACGCGTGGATCACCGGGGCGAGGTGAGTTCTGAAAACGACGATACCGTAATGATATGCATGGAATACATGATTCGATCGCATCTACGTGGGTACGCGCCTTGCTGTGAACCAGTGCTGGTCCATGCGAGTTAACGCCTTGATAGCATAGCAACGCAGCACGCGGCGGACTGCTGGGCCTGGGAGATGTGGCAGTACATCCCTCTTCCCCGCTCCCGCCCTCCGCCCCCCGCACCGCAATCACCACCTGCGCCTGCACCATCCGGGCACCTGTGACATTCGACTCAGAGTAGGCAGGCTTGTTCGAGGCTCGTCTAAGCGGAGGCAGGCTTGTTCGGGGGTAGTGGCGGCGGCTCCGATCCCCTCCCGTACAGATGAGGGTATCGCATCTCGGTATGACCCGAGTGCGGGATGGGTCTCGACGGGGACGACGCGGACGAGGTATTTCCGCCGCGTTTGGCTGATTCCATCTTGAGCTGGCGCGGGAGGAGGAAGATGAGCGAGGCGAGGTATGCGAGGGTGGTGATCTGACGAACATAGTCAGCATTGGAATCCAATCACCGATTGGCGCGGCGCAATGTGGAGGCCGCACATCCGCTGGATTTCTCCAGCGAAGCTGTCTAGGGCGAGGATAGGCGGAGCGCCTCAAAATGTGAGGGTACGAGGGTTGTCGCGATCACACGAGTGATTCATCGCCGGGAGTCGGGATGGAAGTAAGGGAGTACGGATAAAAGTACCGGGAGTAACGGTGGGAAAGTGCTCGTACTCGTCGATCGTATTCGCACTCACCCCGACGATCAGGCCCCATCCGACCTTCCATCCGACATTGGCCGCACCGGTACCAGACCAGAGTGGCCACTCGGAGTTGAGCCCTGCGGCGAGTCAGCACGGGCGCATCAGGCTACAACGTCTTTTCAATGGTTCCATTGGCTTCCCTCCAACGCGGGTGCTGATGCACAGCACAGCCCGACACGTCGCTCCGTTCTCCTCATTCCTATCCCCGATCCTCTCTCCTCTCTCCTCTCTCCTCTCTCCTCTCTCCTCTCTCCTCTCTCCTCTCCTCTCTCCTCTCTCGATCGTCCCAATCGTCCCAATCGTCCATATCGTCCCAATCGTCCACATCGTCCATATCGTCCATATCGTCCATATCATCCCGATCGTCCCTATCCAAACCCGCCAAACCACCCCGAGGTACCACTCACCTTCCCACGCAGTCGCGAACCCCGTCGCGACGATCACCAGCCCAAACGCCATATGGATGAAGTTTGTCGGTCCGCGTCCGGGGCTCGTGCCGGTCTTGGGGATCCGGCCGCGCCCCCAGTGGACGAATATCCCGAGGAGGACTTGGAAGATGACGAGGATGAAGAGGGAGAGGCCGAGTTTCTGCACGGGTCAGGATTGGTTCTCCGAGTGAGGGGTATCGCGACGGGTCAAACGTGGTTTTCCGAGTGAGGGGTGTGACAGGTGCGAGGGTGTGAGAGCTCCGACGAGGGCAATTTGGGATACACGACCGGGGGGGGGGGGGGGGGGGGGGGGGGGGGGGGGGGGGGGGGGGGGGGGGGGGGGGGGGGGGGGGGGGGGGGGGGGGGGGGGGGGAACGGGAGATGGAGAAGTATGGGGAACCAAGATGCAGTCTCCGCGTTCCGGACCAAAGGCCTCGTGGCCCAGTGCCCTGTGAAAGAGGGAGAAAGGGAGAGGACAGCGTCGACCCGGGACGGAGCACAGGCCGCGAAGAGGTGACTCGATCACCCACGCCGAGTTGACTCACCCTGTGCTTCGAGTTGAATCTTCCTGGGAAGTACGTCCTGGCAATAGAGAACGCCGCGACGACGAATCCAAACGCAAAGATGCCCATCCCCGTGGAATGTATGGGGAACCACCATCTCCTGCTTGACAGGCCCCTCGCGATCCGCGGCACGAGTATCCCGACCGGTAAGAAGAACATTGTGGCGAGTGCCCCACACACGATATGCGCGATGAGGATGGACCGGCTGGTACCCGAGCTGGAAACGACGCTTCCACTGCCTGCACTGCCTGTGGCGGCGCTGTCGGCAATACCCGAGATGGAGGTGTTCGTAATAGGAGCAAGCAGCGCGAGCTGGGCGTTCCCCGACGCGAGATGCTGCAGGAGCGTAGCGTTCGCAGAGCTCGATTTGGGGTTGGTAGCCCCGTATGCCCAGATGAGGGAGGTGGAGTTGGTGACGGACGAATTGGAGGGGAGGGTGAAGGTGATACCCACGCCCGAGGAGTCCTTGAACGAGGTGGAAGTGACGAGGGTGGCTTTGCGAGCGGGGTTGGGCACGACTGAGCGGGAGTGAGCGGGTGGTTGTGCTGCCGTTTCCCGCGCCATGCAGAGAGGATCATATTGGGTGAGGCAGCAGGTGTGGGATCACACAAGGACTAGCCGGACTAGGCCGGTGATGGTGTCGGTGTCGCCGACAAAGGCTCGGACGCGACCCCGATCACAAAAGGGCACGAGGAGACAAGCAGCAGCGCGGGGAGCGGAAGAGCGAAGCCAGGGGAAGCGGAGAACAACCGGACACCTCTATTGGGGGAAGCATCGAATCGCCGGACTCACCCATCGGCATCGCCTGCTGGGTCGCCTGTCTCTGACTGATCGTAAAGCTCCCATCCGCGTTTGGCCAAGCGATGATCATTGGCGACCCGACCATCTGGCTCCCGAAGCCCCTGGAAGAGTTAGATCAGACCATGCTAGGTACGGCAGTCGTCGAGCTGGGACGCGCAGGTGCGCCTCTCCCCGGACGGGATGGAGGGTCGCTCCCGGGTGGGTTGCGGCGAGCTGGCGAGCGGACGAGTGCAAGAGCACAAGCGTGTAACGCTCGACGTATGAGAGCCCAGAGGGGTGAAGGGTTGATGGGCCGAAGGGTTGAAGAATGGCAAGTGCGCAAGTGCGACGCATGTATGTTATCTGAGGAGGGCTCACTCATCACTCACATTGCGATCCATCCGAAATCGCTAGGGGCGACCATCGAAGCCGTAGCTGAGAGGGTATCTGGAATCCAGTGAGCTACTGCCACCAATCCAGCGAGACTGAGTCACTCACAGGTATCCGTTTTCATCGCATTGTCGTGCAGACCGGTCACGCAGACGTACTGAGGAGATCCAGTCAGTATGACGGACAGTATACGCAGGACGTGGTGGGAGTGGGAGGGGGAGTGGGAGTCGGGATGAAGTGGGAGCCGGAGTGAAGTGCGAGAGACACACGTCGTTGCAGTACTGCTGGCCTGTGATTGTCGCGGCGGCACCGAGAGCGCCCAGGGCGACGCCGAGGACCAGTGTGCTCTTCATGATGACTTGGTATCGCAGCGACGGCGATGTGGACAGGGTGACTGGGAGCTAGACTCTGCGCGCGTGTATTATGTACACAAAGGGAGGGCTGGCCCGCGCCGGCTCAGAGTTGATGGCACGACACGGCACGACACGACACGGCCTGTGCTGGGTGTTGGTTGTCGAGGGATAAAGGAAGCGGAGCGAGGAGCGAGTGGAGGCTTGCGAAGGGATGTGGAGGATGTGGAGGGGGGAGTGGAGCGAGAGGAATGGACTGATGGTGATGCTGATGATGATCAAGACTGCATAGCCTCGAGCCATGAATGCCTTTGACCACCGGCGCAACGGGCGTTGGCGTTGGCGTTGGCGTTTGCGTTCCACAGCGACTGGCCTGGCGTGTTTCCCGTGACCACGTCCACGTTCACGACCACGTCCATGGCGCGTGGACCCGTCATGCAGCTCTGCGTGGACCGGCCTCTCGCCTTGGCTCGCCCTTTGCTCTGCTGGCTGTCTGTTTCAGCGAAGTACGCAACGACGAGCGAAAACGGGAAGAGGGCGGGAAACTTGGCCAACAACATCCCAACGGTTCCGGTTCCGGCTCCGAGGCACAGGCGGCAAGGCGGAGGCGGACATCGCCGCCGGGGTTAAATCACGTGGGAAACCAATCAGAATTTCCTGATCAGGCGAGCCGCCACGTGTTTCTGGAATTTCGACGAGGTCCGCTCGTTTTGCTTCCAGCACAGCAAAACGGCTCTTGTCGCTGTTGCTGTTCTCTTCCTCTCACATCACGTCGCAAGTACACCAGGTCCACCCGCACTCGCACCCGCACTCGTACTCGTAGCACGCTCAATCGGCCCCGAGGACCAAGGGAAGGGCGATATCCCAGGCCCGTGGTACGTTGACAAAGGCACCAAGCGATCGAGCGATCGAGCGATCACGATACCTCGGATCCGGCATCCCATACCAAACCAGACCAAACCACCCCACCCCGGCAGCAGATACCGCACAGTCACGATCCACCGTGGAGCAGACCGTGTCCAGAAGCCAGCAATCGCGAACCATCACTCCCTGCCCGGCTTACACCCACGAGCTTCCCCGCCCTCGGCATGTCGGGCATCCCCGCTTCGTTGCGCCCAGCAGCGCGAAGCGCTTATCGCGAGGTCCTCCGCGCGGCGCGAGTGACGTTCCAAGGTGAGTGGGGCGTCGCGGCGAGCTTGGCGCTTCGGGCGCGGTCGGCATGGAGAACGTGTCGTGGGACGTCTGCAACGGGGTCGGGTCCGGAGCTTGGTTCGGGCCCGCGGGGCCGGGTTTGCTTCTGCGTCGGAGTTGGGTCGGACAAGAACATTGCTCCGTGAATTCGAAGCGGCCTCGGGTCTGGACGCAGAGAGGCGTCAATGTGGCCGGGAGCGCTGCCTTGCTGTTCATCGGCCTGGAACCGAGTTGGATCGTAGCGCCGAGCGCGCTCTTTCACCTGCTCTTGCTCCCAAGATTGCCCCTGCCCCTGATTCTGCCACAGCGCCTGAATGACCTCGCCCGGGCCCGACTCCGCAGAGCTCGCGAATCTTTGCGTACTACACCACTCACACCGCTCGCACCGCTCACACCGCTCACACCGCTCACACCGCTAACACCCTTCTCCAGGCGATGCACCCCGCCGACTCGCCCTGACCCACGCCGTCCGACAGACCTTCTCATCCCCAACACTCACCCCTCCATCCCAGTCCCAGCCCTCCGCATCCGCATCGTCATCGGCCCCACCTCGCTCGGCTCCGGGTCCAGCGGGCTCCACGGCGTCGGCGGACCCCGCGCCGTCTCCCGAAGAGCTTGCGAAGCGTATCGAGGAGTGGCGCGAGGTCGCGGTGTTTCTCCGGAGGAACGTCGTGCAGGGCGTGAAGGATGAGGAGGGGGCGTATCGTGAGTGAAAAGAGCACCTGGCACCTGGCACCTGGCACATGGCGTCTGGCGCCTGGATCAGTACTTGGACTGGACGTTGGGTGGGGTCGGCTCCGCACTTCTGGCTCATGGAATCACGACGGAGGCGAGCGGTAGAGGTGTCGGGAGGGTTTCCGGTTCGGCTTGGCTTGGCCTGGCTTGGCTTCGGAACCTCCCGGCTCGGCTTCGGGCTTAAAGCTTCGTGGTCTCGGAGGTCTGGGGGATGCCTCGCGGAGCGACACATCTTTCCAAAGGGAAACGAGGAGTTAGGGCAAGGTGCATGTGCAAAGGCGCCGGCGTGATGGGGGGGTTGAGGAGTAGAGATCCGGAAATCGAGCCGCCGTGGAGCCGCCGTGGAGCCGCCGTGTAGAGCCGCCTTGTCGGGTCAATGAGAAGGGGGGCGGAGAAACAGGGAGTGGTGGAGGACAGACAGACGGAGTGGACGGCGATGTTGACGGGTTGATCTTCATCGTGCAAAGGGCCCTCGATTGACCTGCTGCTGCTGTTGAGACACGTCGAGGGGAACAGGGAGATGGGGCTGGCGGTCATGTCGCGGTGAGGCGCGCTGTAGGAACTCCCAGGAGGGACAGATACATCCACATCCCCGCTCCCCCGTCCGTGTCGTATCGTGTTGCGCCGCACAGCGAGAAAACGAGACCGAGCGACCAGACGGCCTTTGATTCTGATTCCTACCCCTCCTTTTCCCAACCCACTAACCGAGATCCGCCGCTTGACACATCTCTTCATCGCGTCCGGCCCTCTCTCCTGGCTGTCCTCGCTGACCCCGCAGGCCTGCGCGTCACGGAGCACACCGAGCTAGGCGACAACGCCTCCATCCGCGATGCCTCGGCACTGCCCGTCACGCCTTTCCCGAACCGGAACCGGAATCGCAGGAGAAAGTCCTCGGACGAGTCTACGGCTTCGTAGATCGCGCGATTGACTGCGCGACGCGACTTCCCTGCCCCGTCTCACGTCTCCCAATCTCAGTCTCCGATGTCCGACCCCGATCTGCTCGGCAAAGGGCTCGACTTGTCTTCGATCGGGAACAGCTTCTCTCCCGCTCTCGCCCCCGTCGGGCGCTTTGCAGATTCCTCGGACTAGGATCTTTTCGACAAGTTGGCACGCTCCTCTCACCACTCTGAACGCTCCTTCACTGCATATCACGCAACCATCATGATAAAGGATTATGCATAGCCCGCTTTTCGCGGGTCTCAATGGTCTCAATCTTCCGACGAAGTAGCAAGCAGCAACCAAACAACATCGATCGATTGTCACGAGCTGATATGTCTGATATGGTTGATATGGTTGATACTGTCAATCTGATCAAACGCCTCGCTGATCGCTCCTCTCCTGCTGACATGCGTCCCGCATTCCCCTCCTCCCCGCCAACCCGGAAATCAACCACCAAAGGAACCCACTCCGCTCACAGATCGATCACCTCCCCGACGCAGCATCGACACGACCCGCGGAAGTCCAGTTCACGGACCACGACCTGGACTCCGATATCGCTGCCTAGCATGACTGCTTCAGCCGGTGGTGAACCGCCGAGAACGTCATCTCCGGAGCGTCTCGTGGTCTTTGATAGAGGCAGGTAATTGCCCAGGAATGACAGCGCTGCGGATGTCGACGACGATCCGAATGACGGAGGTGTGCCGAAACCGCCGAAACCGTCAGCTCCGCTTGGGTCGCTTGCTGCGGTGACACCGCTCGCAGAGGAGCTACTCGCCGTGGACAGACTTGTCGACCGATTCTGCGCTTCGGAATGATGATCCAACCTTGGCGTTGGTTCCGAAACAACCCACAAGGATCCGCTCCCCACACCTGGCGCGGCCGCTGAAAAGGAAGCAGGAACTCGACTCGTTCCCGTGGAAGGTGTGGGCGAGGTAAAGCCGAATGGCGGGAGATCAACACCTCCGTCCCCGCCGAGCACGTCTGTTGCGCCGACAGAGCCTACTGGAGCCGCCGAGAGCCCAAAGAAACTATCTCGCTTGCTCGGTGCCCTAGACGGTATCGGGCCAGAGGGGAACCCCCAGGCTTTCATCCTATGCCGATTCGGGTCCGGCGAGAGTTGAGATAGAGGCGACGGAGACGTCAGAGCTGGCGCCATGAAGTCGGGGTCAGCCCCGCCTCTGCTGTGGAGGTCGGTTTCTGGCGGGTCGGCGAACTGGAGGGGAGGGGAGAATGACTCCGGCAGGGGCGTAGCGGGAGTGACGATCGGGGTGGGTACGTCCATCCCGGGTTGTCGTTCGAACGACAGCCCAAACGGGGACATGTCCATGTCGTCGAATCCAACGTTGCCAGGACGCGAGTCGGTCTCACGGAATGGCGACACTCGCATCGCCGATAACTCCTGCACGGCACCCTCCAGCGCAAGTCGCTGAGCTCGCTCCGCCTCGAACTGGGCCTCGAGCGAAGCCAGACGAGTCAGAGCGTCACTCTTCTCCCGCCGTTCTCGCTCCAGAGTCGAGGCGAGGCTGAACAGCTGCGTGCGCATCTCGGCGATGGTGTCGGGACTCGCCGAGACGCGCTCAGGAGTGTGAGAGGTGGAGACTTTGGAGAGGCGGTCGCTCACTAGGTGGGGTCAGCGAGTACACAAACAATATCACATCCATTCCGTCCTCGCAAAGACATCGAAGCTCGATGTGCGCTCGATGCGCAACGGGTCCGACAGCCTGGTGGACTGGAGATCGTTCGCACCGAACACCGCTCCCCGTCGAATACGCCGCAGACTCACGTTTCCTGACCCTGTCGCGGAGAACCCCAGCCTCTTTCCTCTCCCCGTCCAACCTCTCTTCGAGCCCTTGACACCTCTTCCTCCACAGCTGCACGTCTTCGCGGAGCGAGTCCCTCTCCATCATCATCTCGAGGTTTGGGTCTCTCCACTGTGCGAAGCTCTCGGCGCTATCGCGGTCGACTTCGCTGCTTCCTCGGCCCGAGACCGCGTCCTCTGGAACGCCAGAGGCGATCCCCCCGAGACCCCCGCCCAGACTCATTCCAGCCTGGTTGAAACCGCGGAAGGGCATTGAAGCCAGAGGCAACGGAGCTGTAGATGGCCATCCGCCGGTCCTGCTCGTCGAAGCCTCCTCCTCTGCTTCGGACACCTCACCCAACACCCTTCCTGAACCGCGTCCTTCGATCCCAAGTCCAACGAGACTTCGCGGTCGCGGACAAGGCCGATTGGCGTTTCCGTTTCCTCCACTTGTGCGAGGCAGGTTGCCCCAACCGGTGAACTTTGGACTGAAGGAGAATGGCGGGCTCCCCACTTCCCTGGAAGTCGAGGAAAGAGACGGAGATCCTAGGCCGCCTTTACTCCCTAGAGATCCCCAATCGCGGGACGAAGCCGATCCAGAACCAATCGAATCGCCGTCCTTCTTGTAGCTGATTGAGCTCCCTCTTGAGCCCGATCCCGGAGCTCTCCGGCGGGATACCAGCATAGAAGCGCTCTTGGGCGTGCTGATACTACCCGTGAGTGGGCTCGAGGCGGTTGATGACGAGGCGGAGAAAGCCGACGAGCCGATTCCGGATAGGGGACGAGGTCTACCACGACCAATCGCACCGTAGCCTTTCGTCGGACTGATCGAGGGTGAGGGACGCGAGGGACCGTTGACACGGGCGCCTGTGCCGGTGTTGGAGACGGCATCGTCGGGGACGTCTGCGCCGGTAATGGTGCTAGGGCGCCGTGAACCCGTTGACCCCGCGCTGAGCGGAGCAACCCCGCTTGGAGATCGGACAGGCGTTCCTGTGGAAGCGGACGACGCAAGCTGAAGTTCACGCAACCTACTTGGCGCTGGCGTGGTTGTCGGCGCACTCTCGACCTCGTCCGTTGCGGAAGTGGAGGTCTCAGCGTCTTGTGACTGCTCTTGAATCTCGGACTGGAGGTACGGAGTGACCTGCACAGCAGTAACGTTGTCGCCTGTCGTTTGCTCATCGTCGTCCTCGTCCTCCTCTTCTGTCTCGTCCTCCTCTGCCAGGACGCTCAACCCTGCCGCTGGACCTTGCATGCTTCCTCGCCTGTTGAGACCCGAAGACCCGACGTCCAAGCCGAATCCGAGCCCGTCCTCTTTCAGTGATACACCGAAGGGACCGAAGGTGCCGGACCATCGATCAGCCTTGGAACGAGTCTCGTCACTCGGCGACACCCATCCCATCGGCGAGGATGAGCTGGAAGAAGAAGTCGAGCCCCAGGTCGAGCCGTTGGGATTCGTCGGCGAGGACAGGTTTGGAGTGGATGCCAGCGAAGGTAAAGGCAATGAGACAGGACGGGCGAATGAGAACGTCGAAGACCCAAAGATGCCCGACAAAGGTCTGACCGAAGACGAAGTCGATGACACGTCCTCGTCCTCGTCGTCCAGCTCTGGAAGGGCGATCTCTGCGCCCCCCCGCGTCTCTCCTAGATCCAGAGCACGCCTCTCCGTCCCTCCGCCAGTGAGTTTCTCCAGCGCCTTGCGTCGACTCTCGTTCTTCTCCATCTCCGCTTCAGCCCCTCGTCCGCTAGGCTCAAACTTGAGCCTTGTGCCGCTGATCACTCCTGACATTCGCGAACGACTCTCGGCAGTGGGGCCGGGAGAAGAAGGCGATCCGGGGAAGCTGGGCGTCGGTGATGGGATGCCGAGGGAGGTGGGTCGTCCAAGCTTGAGATTGGGCAGTGAGATGGAGTTGGATCGGGTATGACTGTGTCGTTTCCGCGCCGGCGTAGGGGGCGTTGAAGGCATGCTCTGGCCGTGACCGTTAGAGAGCTGCGAGTGCGAGGTTGCCCGGTTCGAGTTCGAGGTAGAAGTTGGCGAGACCGGGGTGGGTGTGGGTTTGGTCAGGAGCAAGCTCGGTGGGCGAGACAGAGGGGTCGATAAGCGGTTGGACATGGAAGACGAGGACAGTGGTGAGTGAGTGGGAGAAGGCGGGATGTGGTTCGTGTCGTGCGCGCGGAGAGCTAGGGAGGGTAGCAGGGGCTGACGTCGGGCGACACGAGTGTTGGGTGATGGAGAGCGCGAGCCGGGGTTTGGGGACTTGGATCCGAATGTAAAGGTCGAAAGTCGAGCACGAGTTGCCTGTTCGTCTCCCGCCCCTTGGTCATCGTCGTGAGAGCTGTCACCGGCTGCCACTGGCGCGGAGTGCAGATGCGTGTCGATGATCGGGGAGTCCATCAGAGGGGTCGCTGGCGTGGTGATGATCTCGCTCGGCATTGGCAGGCTCGCACTCGAACTCGAGCTCGGCACGTCGAAACCTGGCTCCGGTTCTAGCGAATCTGGAGTCGGGATCGTCGGGATCGTGGGGATCGTCGGGATCGGGGGCAGGTCAAACATCCCCACCACCGACGTCCTCGTCTGCCCCATCGAGCTCGCCTGTCTTCTGTGGCCCCCGCCCCGACTCGCTGACCGACGATGTCGGTGTGCTTTCTCTATTTCTGATCCACCGCCGTCGCCGCCGCTGCCCTTGCCTTTTCCGCTCAAGGAAGCCCGAGGGGAGTGGGACGGCAAGCAGTTGTCCGCCGTTGACGGGGCGAGGGGAGGTGCGGTGGTGAGTGTGAGTGATGTATGGGGTGAGCGGGATACGGAGCGAGGTCGGGAGGTGGACGAAGAGGCAGCGTGGGTCGAAGTCCCAGAGGAGCGAGAGGCGCGAAAGGTCTTGAGCTAAGTAGGAGGTTAGTCAACGTGACGAAAAATACGTGCCGTCTTCGCCTTCGCCGTTGCACTCGCACCCACCTTTTTCCTCGCCGACGCGAGCTTGGCCAGCCGGGCCTCCTCATTCTCCACCAGCACAGAACTCGACATGGCGCCGCTGTCCACGGGACGAGAGAGTGAAGCCTGGGTGGCGGTACGAGACGATTGGGAGGGTCCTTTCGTGATGATACTTGGTGTTGGTGTCGATGTCGATGTCGGTGTCGGTGTCGAGAGACAAATGTACGCAAAGATGTATTATATGGATAGGAAGATAAAGAGCGTGGTGTCGTAAAGAGCGTGGGGGGTATGTAGATGATGGCGGAACTAGGAAGACATGAGGAATGGGATGGATGGAGCAGGATGAGGAGGATGAGAAGGACTAGAAGGATCAAGCTCGCGCACGAGCGCCAACGCCAACGCCGACGCGGTCCGGCCCAAATGTAAATCCTTCGAACGGTTGAGTTGATTGATGGGCCGTATGCTCCGCGCAGATGGCGACGGCTCGTGCAGCGGCGCAGCGACGTAGCCCCCGACCCCCTTGTGTCGTCCGTGTCCGTGTCGTTGTCGTTGATCTATACACAACGAGGGGCAACTCTAGCCGGCGCCGACGCGTTTGAGGGTCGTTTCGGACTGTCCGGACAGAGGAACGAGGAGTGGGGTATGGGGAAAGGGGTCGGCGATGCAATGTGGATGGATCGCTCGACACCGCGGCGTGGTCGTGGCTGTGCGCTGTGCGTTACGCGTCGAGCGAGGCCGAACAATAGGTCAGGTCTATCGAGGTCGAAGCACAGTCGCGTGGGTCGTCAATTCGTCACGAGGAATATGTAGGCGAGCGGTGTGTTGAACGATCAATCGTCAAGAGACGGATGACGATGATGACTGCTGTGACGAGGTGTTATGCGTTGTTGCGCAGTGGTTGGACAAGGCTGGATATGAGATTGGGTAGCGAGCAAGCAAGGCTCGTCGGTGCACGTCGGATGGGGCGGCCGTACCAGTACGACTACAATACAATACCAGTTTAACCAGTACCATACCAAACGGGCAGAGTTGGCTCAGGCGACGACGCCTCCCGCCCCGATCGCGTTTCGGTTTCAGCGCGTGAGAGGCACGGGCCGGAACCCAAACCTTGTTTCATCAGGGCGTCACGTGGGGCGCGTCTCGTCACAATGGCGGCAGCGAGTGGCTCCCTCGGATCAATGCAGAGCCGATTTTGACATTGACAACTGATAGTCATCAGTCATCGCCACACCTCCGAGTCGAGGTGGAGATTGTCATCACGCTCAGACCTCACAGGTGCCCAAGCCAGCTCTTGCCCTTAACATGCGCCTTGCGCACCTGACATCGACGAGTGATCGTCGCGGACTGATGATCGCACAGCGATCAAATGGCTCGACAAGTGGTGTTCAGCCGCATGGCGAGCGGACAGATGAGCGGTCGCTGAACATAGCGCAGCGATGAGAGGCTGATGCCATGACATTCACCACACTACATCCCACTTCACATCTCTTTCTTCATTCTCCTCGATAGCCGCAACGACTCTCTGACCTCTTTACTGACCGAGCACTTGCTCTCCAAGTCAACCAAACACATCGAAGACATGGGCCCAGAGCCCACGACGCCGACCCGCTCTCCTGCGGTTGTGCCGCTCACTCCTGCGTCGACCCCCAGGTCGCCTCAGCAGCTCTCCCCGGCGCCGACGCTGGTGGAGAGCAGCCCTCCACCCTCGCCGCGCACTGACAAGCTCGCTGCCGCGTTCGGGATACATGACCACCTCGTCCGCCAGGGGTACGTGGTTCTTCCCTCTGTATCGCATACACCCCTTCATCGCCGAGAAGAGTGGCACCGTGGCCAATGGCTGACGAGATAGCCCCCCGGACTTGGACGTCCCGTTCCCGTTCTTCGCGACGATCGGTGGACAGAGCGCCGGCAAGTCGAGCGTGTGAGTCTTTCAGGCAGGCCAGACCGTGCCTTGTCCGTTGTGCTGTTAGGACTGACCTTTCAGGCTTTCCGCTCTGCTGAATGTTCGTCATGTCTCATGGGACTGTGGTGAAACAGTAGATGTGGCTGACGAGACAGGTCGTCCTTTGGAGCTCCTCGGGCACCGCGACCCAGTACGTACTTCGAAGCACCACTGTCATGCGTTGCTCGCTGTTGTCCCGCTGACGCCTTACAGTGGACCCACTCTTATCCACTCATGCCATCGACCAGGTGGAGGCTTCGAGGCCAGCATCGAGATTCAGATCACCGCTCCTCAGCCTGGCTGTCCGAAACGGGTGGTCTTCACTACCTCGCCGATCGAAAGCCGCGGAGCATTGGAGCAGGCAATGCGCTGGGCAGGGGACGAAGCGAGGAGAGCCGGCCGAAACGGAGCCTGCAAGATCCGGTATGTTATCCGCTGCTCTCTCCGTGCATAGATCCGCAAGCTGACGTCCCGCAGATCCTATGATGACCTAAAAGAGATAAGCGACCCCGAGCGTCAGCGTGATGCGGGCGAGTGGCCCAGGTTTACGACCAACGAGGTCCGCCTGGCGGTGAGTATCCGGCGTTCCGGGTTTGGATCGTCCATAGGCGAGGCTGATCTTAGAATTAGATCTCCGGGCCCCAGCAAAAGGACGTTTCCATTGTCGACCTCCCTGGTGAGTGACGCCTGTCCGGCTCCCGACGATGTCTTCGGCGAAACTGATTTAAACAAGGGCTTCATGGAAACGATGAGACCGTCTACGGCAAGTGAAAGCCCATCAGAGTATCGCTTGGTTCCGAGGCTGAGGTGCGACAGGTCTTGCAGAGACATACATCTCCAAGCCGGAGTGTATCGTCATTCTGTGCATACCTGCTGGTGGCAGTGAGTTTGCAGGTCACATCCATCCGGAGAAGTTGCAGTCTGACCGAGCTCAGAGGACCCATCCAACGGCGAGCCTGAAGTGGCTCTGGTGCAAAAGCATCGCCCCAACGGCAAAGGTGTAATGGGTATGTCCTTGGCGTGGCAGCATTGTGATTTCCCCCTCTGACTCGCCAGGTATCATCACGAAAGCCGACAACATCGAACCAGACAGTGGCGATCCCTACCGCAAATTGATCGAGGGTACCAGTACGGATATGGGCGACTTCACCCCCGAGCACGGCTGGTCGCCTCTACGCCTACGCACCAGCACAGAGCGTGCCAAGTCCGACGACGAGGTGCACATGATCCAAGCCCGTCTTTTCCCGCAGCCGCACTGGACCAGCCTCGCCAAGAAGACAAGCCGGGCGTTCGGAGTCGATGCCACGGCCCGTTTGCTCTGCAGCGTCAATGAGTCCGCTGTCCTCAAGAAGTAAGTCCACCGACGGATCCTTTCGGCAACATCACGAGTGACGAAAGCGGCGTCGCTGATCCTCTGGTTGCAGCTTCAAATTGATCCGAGACCGCCTGCAGGAGCTCAGGCTCAAGAACAAGGAGCGCTTGCATGAGCTTCCGGCCGAGCTGACCGATCCCGTCGGTACTACCCAGGATATCATCTACGAGATCTCCGAGCGCCTCCAGGCTCGCTTTCTGCGCCAATCCGTCGGCTCCGACGGGCTCTATGAGCTGCAGAAGAACCTCGTCGTCAAGCTCGGCCAGATCATTCCCCGCTTCGTACCCTTCATCGAGAAGGATGTCTCGCAGAGCAAGCTGTACAACGAGCTCCTCTTGCCTGATGTTTGGCTCTCCGAAACTCGGGGGAAAGATATTTACCTCGAATCCGTGATTGATGCGGTCCAAAAGTGAGCCTAGTATCCAAGACCCTCTTCGCTTATGGAAATTACTGACGTCCTGCGCAGGAACACCCAAAAGCGGAATGGCAAGTGTGACTTTGACGCCGTCCGCATGTCTTTCGCGGGCATGTGTACGCAGGAGTGGCGGACGATGTGTCTCGCCAATGTCAATGCGGTGTGGGAGCACGTCACCAAGGGAATCGAGGAGACCGTCAGCGAAGTGTGCGGGGAATCAAAGCCGGAGCTGGCATCCAGGATGAAGTGAGCCCACAAGACCTTGTGATCGACGGGTCGCCGGAATAGCCAGGATTGCACCTGCTGACACGCCATAGAAGCATCCTCCGCGAGAAGCAGCAGTGCTTTCGAGACCAGATCCTCGAGCTCACCAATTCGCTCTGCGATACCGAGAGCGAGGACCCGTGGCTGATCGATGTTGGCGAAGGCAAGATCGGCCTCAGCATCGACAACGCCGTCAAGCACTTCACGAAGGAATACGGCAAGATCTATCACAGACCGACCTCTGCGCCCAGCACACCGACGTCGAGCACGTCGGAAGCCGCAAGCGATCGACCCTCACCGCCCATGTCTGACGGGGACGGCAAGATCGTCTTTCAAGTGATGGCTAACATCACTGTCTTCCTCGTCTGCGGAGCGACCCGCCTGGGCAACGTCGTCGGACGAGAAACCCAGGTCCGCGTCGTGCGCTACCTCCGCCCGACGGCTTCGGCTCTGCGCAAGGGCCTCGAACTGGATGAGCTCCAGCAGGTGCGTTTCCAGAAGATCAGGAAGCTGCATGACCCGGATCCTGAGGTGGCGCACGAAAGAGACGAGCTTGCCAAGAGGCAGAAACAGCTCGACGAGTTCGAGTGAGTATGAGTCGGCTTGTCAGAAGGTGATCACTGCGCTGATCTGGTTAACAGAGAGACGTTGCGTCGAGTCTGACTTGGAGTGAGGCCGCAGGACAGGTGATGGCGAGACGTCTACGAGAGGCGAGAGAGACAACTCCGTATCATTGAGAGCAGCAGACGCGAAAGTTGAGAGGATCATCGACCGGGAATCGCTCGTACAATACTACAGTGACAGATATGCATCAGTGACGCATCCTATGATCTGTCTAGTACGCAGCCGCGGCGACCAGCTTGGTCAGCTCTGCGACGGGTCAGCCAACCAACCACCACGACATGTTCCCAGACCTCAGCACGGGGTGCAACTCACGGCTCAACTCCACATGCTCCTTGACCACACCCGCCTTGACGTCGTTGTCCCCGTTCTTTGGCACCACGGCGACATCGCCCTCGACCGACCACTGCACGCCGGCACACCACTGCGGGACCTCGTTCTCGGGGAGGTCGAGCCATCGGGCGAGCTGGGCGAGTCGGACGCGGGAGAAGCATGAGGCGATAGAGGTGGCGAAGAGGACGCGGAAGGAGTCGACGAGGTGGGCGTGCTGCGGGGCGTAGCTCTCTCTCAGGACTGACGTGATGAGCGGACAGAAGAACAACATGGCGTCATGGGTCAGAGGGAGAGAGGGGCGGAATCACGGGATAATGAATGGCGGATGTGGGTGCTCGTGTCGGTGCAGGTGCGAGCGAGGCAGAGCATCCGACTCACTCTGAGCAGCCTCGGATCCACCGTTCCACTCGCTCCAGAACTTTGTGAACTGGCAAGTCCGGACCAGCTCGTGCAGCTTTTGCAAGAAGGGCATGACGGCGACGAGAGACTGCTCGTCCGAGTCGATGTCGTGGAGGATAGCCTATCGCGGGGATCAGTAGAAAGCCCAGCTCGTGAGGTCGGCCGCGCCATGGCAATCCACTGAGCTCGAGGACTGGGGAGCAGACCCACCGATGGTTCTCGGAGGACGGCGAGGCAGAGGTTGAAGTCGGGCCCGTGGACGGTCGCGGAAAGAGCTTTGAGGAGGATGTTGATGATCGCCTCGGGGTTGCTCAATTGCGGGTTGAACTGGTATCTGCGACGATGCTCAGCGACGCAGACTTCAACGTCACGTTTGCGCTCTCGAGGAAAGCTTGCACGCCTCGAGGAGGAGACGTTCCACGCACAGTTTGAGGATGGCAAGGTTCGCGAACAGGTCGTACTCCCCGTCGCGGACTTGCGACTGGAGGTTCTCCTCCATCCAAGACAAGTTGCTCGGGTTATACCGGTCTGCCGAGTCAGCGTTTACACTCACGTCCGCCTCTGATCCGAACATCGTCGATAGACCAGCTGGTATCGGAAACCAGAACCAGATATGATCACAGCGCGCCACGCCTAGAAAAGCGGAGAGGGGACATCGATGAAAGAACGGAGAAACCCACCGACACCATGGATCAGCTCGTGAATGACCTCTGATCGGCTGGAGGGGGTGTGCCACTCCTTGAGATCCTTCGTTGGCACCGCGTTGGACAGGTCCGGCATTGTGTGGAAGTTTTGTTGGTTCGAGTAGGATGTCAATATGTCAAACTTCACGACGTCTCGACCTTTGCAGAACAAAGAGTTGGCGTGCTGTCTCTCTCTGGTCGGGTCGTCGAAAACGATCGACGTTAAAAAAGCCCATCCTTTTATGATCACGTGGTGTCACCCCCACAATTTGATCCCGTTGCATTGGTGTTTTGACGCGACTGGTCTGAGCGTCACACCGTCGCACCGGCGCAGAGATGTCCATTGGACCGAGCGATTGACATTCCTTCACACCTACCCACCGACGAGCAATGAGGACACCAACAAGATGACCACGATGGAAGTCCCCATAGGGGCAAGAGTACAGGTCACAGCCGGGGTGGGCGTGGTCCGCTGGGTCGGCTCGAATCCGCCCTTCGCAGCGGGCAAATGGGTCGGCGTGGAATTGTGAGTGCTCGCGAGCTAATAGCTTTCCGGGGAGTGATGGGGAGCGGAGGAGAGTCGAGCTGATGCGGTTGCGGTACGCAGGGAAGGACCGACGGGTAAGAACAACGGCTCGGTCAAGGGAGAGAAGTTCTTCCACTGCAAGGAGAACCATGGTGTCTTCGTCAGGCCTAGCCAGGTCAAGATCCTCGAAGCCCCTGCCGCTGCCCCGACCCCGGCGAGAGCAGCTCCGCCAACGGTACGTTTCCCGCTGGCTCCTGTATCGAGTTATGATCTAGGATCCCTCTTCTGACGAGGCGAGCAGCCTCGCGCTGGGACCATGCGACCCCCTCCCACGCCCGTCGTTGGTGCTCGCATGTCATCAACATCAGCTGCCCGCGTCTCATCCCCTCAGAAACCCGCGGCGGCGTCGACTTCTGCTCGAGCCAGTTCCGGTCCTGGCCCCTCCACCCCCCCTCGTATCGTTTCCCGGAGCTCTGCAGCTTCTGCTGCTGGATCACCACCGACCGTTTCCCGCAGACCATCTGCAACTACCGCGCCTCAAACCACCGCTGCCACGGGTGTAGCGAGACCACCAAGCGCTGCGGGCAATATCTTCAAGCGGCCTCCTTCCGTCGCAGAATCTACCGCTTCGACTTCCGCCGCAGCGCGCGCACCAACACCTTCCACCGCAAACCACCCCCATCACGCCGACAGGGCGGTTTCCCCCGTTCGACAAGTGTCATCCCCTTTGCAAGATCTCGGTAGCGGCAAAGGGGATGTCAGACCGGGTCAGACACGCTCACTCTCCTCCGTCCTTTCACCGACTTTGCCTCCCGTCACGTCCCCTCGCGAGGTGGTATCGCAGCTTCCCGCATCGAGACCCGCATCGCCAGACAAGGACACGGCCGTGGCTGCTTTCGCGCACAAGCGGGAGCTGGAGGAGCTGCGGATCAAAGTCCGCATACTCGAGAGTCGCAAGGCGGAAGATCAGGAACGGATCAAGTCGCTCGAATCGAAAGTCGGGGAAGCAGACGCACTTCGAGCAGCGAGAGTCAAGCTGCAAGGTGAGTCGTTCGGGTCGATGCCCGCAAAAATGCATGTCGCACTCATGCTGATGAATTCTTCCAAGCCAAATTTCAGGAACTGCAATCATCGCTTGTTTCTGCGCAGCGCCAGGCGCGAGATCTCCAGTCGGAAAACACTCACCTGGAGACACGAGCGACGGAGGCGCTGGACCAACTTGAAATGGCGGCGTTGGACAGGGAGGTCGCCGAGGAGAAAGCAGAAGCGGCCGAGGCCGAGCTGGCCAAGCTGAACGAGAAGATCTCGGAGCTGGAGCTGGAAGTTGCAGTGCTCCAGGAGGAGAATGGTGGGTCCTGCCCGATGTTGCGTTTGTCAGTCTACAGGGGTGCTGATCCCGGTAGCGGAATACGAGAAACCAGTCGGAGAGGCAGACGAGGGAAAGAGCTCGCTTGCATTCGTTCAACTGGAGAAGCACAACGAACGACTGAAAGAAGCTCTCATCAGGTAGGCTCGCACATTTGGCTACGCAAAAGATGCTGACGTGCGTTAGATTACGCGACGTGTCCACAGAAGCCGAGAGGGAGCACAAGGCCAAGATCTCGGACCTCGAACGGGAACTCACATCGCAAGAAGAGCTCACAAGCCAGCTCGAGCTCGCCGAGGCGAAACTCGCGAATGCCGAGGCACAGGTGGAGGATCTGAAGCTTCAGCTGGACGATGCGCTGGGCGCCGAGGACATGCTTGAGCAGCTCACCGATCGCAACCTCCAACTAAGCGAGGTGTGTACGAGGTCATGTCTTACTTGCCGATGAGAAGACGAGTGCATTTGCTGACGGGTGTCACAGCGTCTCGAGGAGATGCGAGTGGCGATTGAGGACCTCGAGGCGCTGAAGGAGCTGAATGACGAGCTGGAAGAGAATCACGTGGAGGCAGAGAAGCAGCTTAACGAGGAGATTGGTGAGCAGCGCCAGAGACGATGTTGGTTGCAGTCGCTGAGACGGCTAGACAACCTCACCGGACAGCTTCGAGACGAGCGGTCACGGTCTGCCGATCTAGACGGCGTGGTGCTCGACATGGAGGCTACCATCCTCCAGTTCAGAGAGCTCGTCGCTGGACTGCAGAGGTGGGCTAAGCTCGCTGCGGCGGACACAGAAGCTGACCCGCGTCTTCAGTGAAATCGACACGCTCAGGGTCCAGCAAGCGACGCAGGAGTTCGAGTCCGCGTCCACCTCGAAGGAAGCTCAGGCGCTGTTGAACCTGAACCTCAAGCTGCAGTCGACGGCGACCAAGGCGCAGAGCAAGACCATTGATCTCGAGCTGAAGCGACTGGAAGCATCGCAGCTTGCCGAGCACATGAAGATTGTCACGGTGAGCGCGGCACCGCGTGGTCATGAAGTCGATCTCTGACCGCATCTTATCATCAGGCGTATCTCCCGGACCCCTACCACGAAACAGACGCCGACTCTACCACGCTCTACCTGTTTTTCCGCCGCCTTTCGTACAAATCTGATCTCCTCATCAACGTCATGTCCCAAATCCACGGTCTCCCGAACTCGCTGCATACTGCCACCTCTGAAGTGCTCGTGGGTGCTTGCGAGCTCCGTGGCAGGCTTCGCCACTTCTCGACCCTCAACAAGCGATTTGGAGCGGTCATGTGCCGTACGGGACCTGACGAGTGGGTCGCCTACGGGAAAGTGTTGGCGGAGCTGGCGGGGGTGGAGCAACGCGTGGACGGGTGGATCGAGTTGGCCAAAGCCGACGAGTTCAATGAGGGCGAGTGTGCGAGAGAGCTCGGAAGGTGAGTCGATCCTGCCTGGAATCGCGCCGAAGTCAGCTGAGAGCGGGTTAGCCTCGTGGCGCAATTCGATCATTTGGCCGCTACGACTTTCGACAGGCCGCAGCTGGATGCTGGCGAGGTGCAGCTTGGTCTCGCGTACAGCTTTGATCACGATCTCGACAACTTTGCGGCCGCAGTCGGCTTTGCGCGTCAGGCAATCGTCTCCTTTGCTCGAGAAGACGGTGAGCCATGGGCGATGCGCCCCGCCCTTGGCCGCGCGGTCGATGCTGACCAGCACGCAGACGTCGCGGTTGAGGTCGGAGAGTCGTCCCTCGAGGAAGGCGTTTATGAGCCGGTCCAGCGTATTCTTGATCAAGTCCGCGCCGCCAAGGTGCCTTCGAGGTAAGCTGGCGTGTGATTTGGAGCTCGATGGTTCTGAACTCACGCCCGGCAGCAAGCTGGTTTTGCAGATTGAGGAAGTTGTGCAAGGCTCGACTGCGCTTCTGCCCGATGTGTCGGTGCTGCTCTCGGATCTCGCGGCATCCGTCTCCAACGCCGTGGATCTGGCTGTGCAAGTGAGCAGAATTTCGACTGGCCGGTCTGTATCTTGCGCTGACTTTGAGTAGCTCGCCCAGCGCATTGCTGCTCACGTCGCGGCCCTCCGTGCTTCCAAGCAGCCTCTGCGTTTGGAGGACATTGACCGCTTCCTCGTGGAGATCACTGCGCAGTCGACCGCGGCTTCTGAACTCCCGCCGTGGGAACAGATCGGGATGTTCGTCTCCCGCCTAGGGGCGGACCTCGGCGTGGCTTTGCCAAAGATCCGAAGCGCGGTGAAGTCTGGTCAGACCGTTTCGAGTGGGTGCAACGGAAAGGCTAAGGGGTCTTCAAAAGTCATTTGCTGATGTGTTCAGTGGACGTGCCTCCGCCGAGGCTCGCACGGGTCGCGCACATCAAGGCGGCTGCCCAATTCAACGTCGATACCGAGCGCAAGGTCGTTCGGCTCTCCGAGGAACTCAAGGACATGCTCCGCGAGATCAAGTTGCGAGTGAGTGCGGCAGTGGGGATTGGCGATTGGTTCCAGGTCAACCGCTGGCGAGGGGAAAGCTTGCCTGACAATTACGCAGGATCAGAGCTTGCAGGAGAGCGGAGTGAAGGTGGAGACGCTTGAGCGGAGATTGGAAGCCACGCGCAAGCAGGCGGATCTGATCATCGAGCTGGAGAATGATGTGGCCAAGGCGAAGAAGCAGGAGAAGGTGTACGAGGAGGCTATCGAGCAGCTCCAGGCGGAACAGGACGCACTGGAAGCGGAAAATGCGAGGTTGAGGAAAGGGCAGGGCACAGCGGATCGACAAGGTGAGTCGCGGTGCGCAATTCGCTGGTGGGGGACCAGTGCTTACTGCTGGTCACAGCCAACGCTTCGATGTCGTCCGAGCCGCTCATACTGGCTGGAGGTCAACTGGAGTCGGCTCAAGCGATCGAGCAGGTGCGTGAACCCATTCGATCACCACCGAACCCGTCTGCTGACTCTCACTTTTCACCCAGATCGAGAACCTCCGCTCGGCGATTCGGTATCTCCGGAACGAGAATTCTCTGCTCAAATCCAAAGAATTATACCACGACCTCCACGTTCTTCCCGCCTTGCCCTACCGGTCGTCTCCGGAGGCGGAACCTGCCGTTCCCGAACTTGATCCTTCCTCGGCACTTTCCTCGCCCTCTTCCTCCCTGTCTGACCTGCCCATGACCCCTACGCGCCATTCGCTCGAGACGGAGGGCAAACTGCTCTTCAGGGAGATCACGGCGTTCCAGACGCGAAGCAAGATTGTGGATATTTCGAGTCTGCGGGGTGATCAGGGATGGGTCAGCAGGAAGAGGAGTCCGGAAGTACAGGTCTGGGAGTGGAAGGAGGAAGAGAGGAGGCTCGAGAGGAAAGTGGAAGGTCTGGCGGACAGGATGAGGAGGCTCGCGGTGGCTAGTGCGGGTCACAGCGGCCACAGCGGCCATGCCCATGGCGCGGTGAGATGAGTCGTGTCAGGGTATGAAGGTGTGGTTTGAGGCTGTAGTCGAGGTCATTCTTGAGATGGGCGGGGCGGGCGACCACTGCTGCATTGCATGACGATGAAGAACGACCGTAGTAGACGAGCGATGCCTGGGGGATGCCATGTCTTGAATGCCGAAAAGTACACTTAGCAATCGGCAATTGGTCGGCCCGGTGGGCTGCGACATTCTCGGTAACTCGGACCACGGCGAACTCGCAGCGAAGGAGCATCGAAATCGTTCTGATCGCGACGAGACTTGACGACTTGGCGATATCAGGTTGGGAGGCCCAGCGACGCACGCGGGGACGGGATCGTTCCCTCTGCCTGTCCATGAGCGACACTTGTCCTCGATCGAACACGACCCGGCCTCACCTCCTAGCTTCCAACCTCCCTTCCTCCCTCCCTCCTCACCCCGGGACCCGACCTCACCTCGTATCTCCGCCTCTCGCGAATGCTTGACACAGCGCCGGCCATGTCCCACCCAAGTCCCAACTTCGAGCTGATCCGGTCCCTCCACTCCAAACTATACAGCGACCACCCCCCGACCCCACTCATACCCCTCCCGGAGCTCGCGGCGCAGCTGGGCTGCGCGGGGGTGTACGTCAAGGACGAGTCGGAGCGGTTTGGGCTGCCTGCTTTCAAGATCCTCGGGGCGAGTTGGGGGCTGTGTTCTGCGCTAGCTGAGAGGGTTGGGGTTGATGTCCTGGATCTGGAGGGGGTGGGGAGGGAGGCGAGGGGTAGGGGAATACCCGTCTATGCGGCGACGGACGGTGGGTCCGATGAATTGAGTTGCGATGACTTTCGACCACCGCTTTCCGCCTCGAGCCTCTGGGGAGAGGAGCATTATAGAAAGATGGGGATGTTTGAGCCGGGGGAAGAACCTGTGCACGAGTCTGCTTGACACCAGAAGCTGACATCAACGGAATACAGGTAACCACGGCAGGGCCGTTGCGCGAGTAGCCAAGGAGCTCGGTATCCCCGCGATTGTCTACGTGCCGACATCCGTGGAGGAGTGGTCAAGAGAAGCAATACGCAGCGAAGGCGCTGACGTGGTGGTCGTCGATGGGAGCTATGACGAGGCTGTCCGTCGAGCTGCGGCGGACTGTGCTCGGGTGGATGGACTGCTCGTGCAGGATACTTCGTGGGAGGGGTATGAGGACATTCCACTGGTGCGTGCGCGGCTCCTGTGCCGCGTTTGCTCAGCGACGCGTCTCGCTCCAGACAAAGCAATGGTGAACCAGCTCACCCGTGGCAGCGTATCGTCCACGGCTACTCGCAGCTGTTCCACGAGGTTGACTCCCAACTACCCCACGCCCAATCCGCTTCTCACGTCGTAGTCCCCGTGGGCGTGGGCTCACTCGCACACGCCGCTGTGCTGTGGTACAACACCTCCAACACCGGCATCATCACCGTCGAACCAACCACTGCGGCGTGTCTCCGCACGAGTCTGCTCGCCGGGGAGATCACCCCGATAGAAACGGGACACACCATCATGCCGGGTCTGAATTGCGGGACGGTGTCGTACCAGGCCTGGCCGGATCTTCGGCGGAAGGTCAAGCTGGAGAACGCGCTGGTGGTGGGTGACGACGAGGTGGAGAGGGCGATGGGGGACTTGGAAACCTGGGGGGTACTGGCGGGACCGTGTGGGGCAGCGAGCTTGGCGGGGTTGAGACAGCTTCAGCCGAGGCTGACGGAGCTGGATGTCGTCGTGCTGATCTGTACGGAGGGAAGGGGCAGACAATGAACGGATCCGTGGGGCAGATCGTTCAAACAGTCTGTCGTCCCAGGTTGAGTTCTGTCATGCATGTGCATTGCTAGCATACCGTGCCGCGTCCACTCTCAGGTGCGTCGCGACAGTGAGTCGCAGGTGGGGTCGTTGCATAAAGCAAGTCACGCCTCGCCTTCATGAATCGAATTAGAGGGCTCTGTCCAAATCACGCCGCACTGGCAATGTCAATACGCTCTGGAGGAGCCTTGACAGCGCCAGTACCAGTCTCCTTCTCATCGAGCACCTGTTGGTCACCGTTGGGACTCTTTATTGGCTTCTCGGTTGGCTGAGGCCGTTTCAGGCTGCACACAGATGAGCAATCCACACGCGACGTCTGGAACAAGACGAAACAGACCACCCACTCCTCGCGGTATTCCCACCACTTTCGTAGCGTTCCTCTCCATAATGTCGTCCCGCCTACCCCAAGGATGACGGCTGGTATCGACAAAGACGATATCAAGAAGAACGAAGTGGCGGGATCGACTTTACCCCTGAGCAATATGGGGAGCAGGCAGGCCATGGACGCCGTCGTAGCAAGTGCTATCACGCCTGCGTGGAAATGGGGTCTTGGGAATGGTAGTGGCTGCGGCGGGAGGAGGAAGGCGAAGGGGCCGGCACGGGCAGCTCGGGCGGCTCGGACGTCTCGAAGTTCCGTTCGCGACGGGACCGAACCGCCATCTCGAAAGAACTGCACGCAGTCAAACCTCAGCGTCTGTGCAAGCTGCGCAGAGGAGTCAGCACTCGATAGTGATGCTCCAAGGGAGCAGGAGGCAGGACTCACGATGACTCCCGGCAGGTAGGTTGGAGGCAACCATCCTAGCCGGTTGGTCATACCCACAACCCATGGACTGGGTACGTGGGGTGCCGATGGCGAAACGACCGCGGCTTTGGACTTGCTCGTTCGAGGGCCGTACACCACCATCAGGATGAACGTGGTCACGGCCGCCTGCCAGTCAGCAAGCCAGCAGATCAGCATGGGCGATCGCTTCCCCGTTCTGTCCCTTCGCGCGCTGGCCCGACCCACTCACGGAGTATGCCAATGAGCTCTGGACGACCCTCTTTAGTCTGTAGCCTGACGCCGAGAAGATGTTGAGACAGAGGTAGGTCGTCGCAGCCACCATTGGCTCGTTGAGTCCCCTCAGTCCACGCCAATTCGCGACGCACACGCCGAAGGCCAGCGTGGTCGCCGCTGCCAGGCGAGAACCATCATTCCCGAATAGTTCATCTAGCGAATGTCTTCCTGTGGGAGACCGGAAGCCGGCTATAGCCTAAACGCCCGTGAGCTGCAGAACGAGACACGGCAACAGCATGTCGGGTACTTTGGATGGCTCCGACTGACGAATAACACCTTGATCGTCATGAAGAAGATCATCACGAGGCATGAGCCGATATCGATTGATAGCTGCGAGCCCCATCGGCACACCGCCAGGATGAGTAAGATTCCCACCCCGCCCACGCCGAGGAGAAAGCCGTCGCTTGGCAGCCAACCCCTCGCTGGCGCGGACGCGGGCGGACCTGTCGCTCGAGTTGATGGTCCTTGATCATCCGCCGACGTGGATAGCGTGGGCTGGTCCCCACCTTCTGGCAGCTCTCCAGAATGGTCTGGCCTCGGAAGGACCGACGCCGGTAACGAACGCTACACGGTGAGTTGGTCAGTGCTCCAACGACCGATAGTGAGGCTCTCACCCATAGCGCCTGCTCACTGGCTGTCGCTATCGCCAATACCCCGAGGCCGAAACCCAGGGCTTGTCCGATAGCGTCCATGCGAATGGGTAGGCGTAGGCGTCTCCGGTCGCCGAGTCCAGTGAGAGTTTTGTGAGTGCTCTGAGCTGCAATACTCGAATAAGTCAACCGCGAGCAAACAAGGCCTTCACCGTGTCGTCGCTAGGCGTCCACATTTCGGACCACGCCGTCTCGGCTCCAACGCCTGTGCACATGCACAAACAAGTATATGCCGAGACTCGAGGGTATGTTCACGAGTTCGCTCGTTGCATGCGCCGGCGGTGCAGAATAATCGGTATGCATATAAAGTAGAACGGCGAGCCCCACTGCCGATACGTTTGAGTCGTAACACGCTTGCCATCGCTATTGTCATTGCCATCGCCATCACCGTACTCATGGCGCTCTCGATTGTGGACAAGCTGCTCCACCGCTTCCGGGTCTTTGCGTATGAGGTCCACCTGGGGCTCTCTGAGCAAGCTCAAGTCGCGGTGTTCAACCGGAGCAGCGATGTCATCATTGTAAGGTCCTAGCCCATGGTCATGTCTATGCTCCTACGCACGCTGCACTCGCAATGCGGCACTGCGGTAATGCGGCACTGCTGTACAGCTGTAATCGTATCGCAACGCAGCTGATGTTCGGGTCCACGCTGTAGGAGCTCGCATACCTCGTTATCCGGCGACCCCTCAATTGACGACCCGGCCGTCGAGGAGTGAATCGAGGATGTGCTGCGTTGGGAGAAGCTGGACCGAGGGTACAGCCTCGAGTCGCTGGGAGAGCTGTCGGGCCTGAACAAGACCTTCATGGCGGTATGGGACGAGTACAACCGGACAGGAGGAGCGGCACGGATGATGAGGCGGAATATTGAGCTGTGGTACGACTTGGAAGAGGACGGTGAGTCGGGAGCGAGTCCGAGGGGGGACCACATGGCTTTGGGTTCGCTGAGTCTGCGAGTGTGGGCCGAGAGCGAGTTCGAGTCCGAGTGAAGGTGCTGATCTATGGTACAGCCGATGTGTCAACGAAAGGCCGGGATTACAACGACGACCTCGCCGCGATGCATGCGCAGAACATGAAGCAAGTCCAGGCCAGCCACGAATACGACCACCCGGAGCACAAGGCGCGTTTCGTCTTCTCGCTCGAGATGGCGGTTCGGAACGTAGAGCTCGCGATCAACTCTGTGGAACAGGCAGAGCAAGACGGCCAATTTGATCGGAGGAAGCTCTTCCCCCGCGCTGAGAAGGGAGGGTACGCGAACCACGAGCAAGTCAGGCAGGACAACATTGCTTTCACCCTAGCCCGCGGGAGGGAGTGGGAGGGGAGCGTCAAGGGCTTGTCGATCGAGGCGAGGGAGAGGGAGTTCAGGGAGTACTTGCGCAGGACAGCGGGGAGTCGGAAGGAGGACCTAGAGGCGTGGAGGTGGAAGAGGCAGAAGAGCGGAGTTCCATGATGGAGTGGGCAGGTTGGAAGCGGACCCGTTGTACTCGCACCAGTGCTATACTTGTACAAGCTAGTTTGGATCACCTGTATCTGACAACACCAAGCGAGAAAGCTCTGAGCCACGCTCATCCTGCAGGTACATGTAGACCTCGTAGTCGCTCTCCTTGTGCCGAATCACAGTCGCCGCGCCCAGCCCTCATGCAACCCGCTTCGAGTCGTAGAGGAGCATCGCGTCCAGTAGAACCTGTGCTCCCATCGCGCTGGATCGAGTCAGTCTCGCCTGCACTCGACATGCTTCACCTACCAGTCCTCTGGCGTCGAGTACTCCACGGGGTTGTGCGAGATGCCGTCCTTGCAGGGTATGAAGATCATGCCCGTTGGGCAATGTCGGGCCGTCGAGCAGCTGCACGAGTAAGCACGAGTAACGAGTACAAGCACAGCACGAGTGAGTTCCTGCATCAGCTCCACTGCACCGGCGTGCGCGATACGCTCGCCGTCGCCGTCTCACCTGTCATGTCCCGCGCCGCTGTAGATTGTCTGCGCGCCGCCTTCACCGAGATGCCTCTCTGCCGCCTCGGTGATAGCGCCCACACAGTCATCATGGAACATCACCGGCGCTTTCTGGAACGTCTTCCTCCACTCGATAATACACCCATTCGTCCCCAGCCGTTCCGTGATCCCCTTTGCCTCATCGAGGATCCTCGCCTCCATCTCATCCAGCTTCTCATCGGAGATATGCCGTATGTCCAACGTCAGATCGACAGAACCCGGAATAGTGTTGATGCTTCCCGGTACAAGGCTGAGGATACCGGTGGTAGCCACGCCGGATGAATCTCTCGCCACGGTATTCGCCAGCTCCATCAGGCGCGCGGCACACAGGAGCGGATCAGCCCGGACGTCGAGAGGAGTGCTCCCCGCGTGAGACTCGCGACCGGAGATATGGACGTCGAACCACCGATAGGCCTGGCCGCCGAGCACAACCCCGATCTGCGCTCCCGCGTCCTCGAGGATTGGTCCCTGTTCTGAAGAGGGGACTCAGCAACTCCCCTCGATGTCACTGTTTCCATGATCGTGCTGTAGAGAGGCAGACGATGACCAGGACGGAGCAAAGAGCCCGAGCCCGAGCCCGAGCCCTAGCCCGAGCTCGTGCCCACTCACCGATATGCAACTCAAAATGCGCTGCGAGAGGATTCCGCGCGACATCCGCGGGGAGCGAGCCGCGGTACCCAATCCGCTCGAGCTCGTGGCCCGCGGTGAGTCCTGGGTACTTGACGTCCTCCAGCGCCAGAGCGTCTTGCAGTGAGAGATCCCCTGCCCAGACGGACGACCCGTGGAGTGATCGCGGGAATCGAGCTGGCGGGTCAGGTCGACACCATACGAAGAACGACACGCGGCGTCACCCACCTCCCTCCTCACTGTGGACTCAATCAGCTACGTACTGTTCTCTCGTCGTCACCACCAAGCACTTCCCACCTCCAACATTATTCACGCTTCACTCACTTTGTCCAGTTCACCGCGCCGACGGGATACTCTGTCCGATGTCCCGCATCCCGAAGCGTCCGTAACGCCTCAAGAGCAGCCATGACCCCCAAGATCCCATCGTACCGTCCCCCCGTAGGCTGCGTATCGAGGTGCGAACCTGCCACTGTCGGAGCTCCGGTGTGGTTCCCACTTCGTATCCCAAACATGTTACCCATTTGATCCACCGAGACCTCGCATCCGGTCGCTTGCAACTCGGCGCCAAACCAGTCGCGCACGACCTTGTCCTCGTCGCTCAGTGCCAAGCGGCACATACCCGTGTCGGTGAGCGCTCTAGGTTTGCTCAGTATACTCAGTGGAGTACGAGTACTCTACTTGTACAGTCACTCGATTCGCAGCGGGTGGACTCACGGCCCATGCTGTGCAGTCGCGCCCCACTGGCAGGTGTTGTGAAGCGTGTCCATGAGTCGAGCGGCATTGATGCGTAAAGCACCGGCACGGTACGACAGCCGAGTCGCCGTGGCCAGCATGGTGCTCCGAGGCAAGGGGGATATCCGCAGCGAGCTCAGGCGATCAGGCAAGCGAAACGCAGCTTGCTCAACTACCTCGCTCTCAGGTCTTTAGGACTTTGAGAGAGAAGATGCAACCAGGTAACTCCACATCCGCTAAGCTGCTACAGGTCGTGTGCAGATACCAAGGATCTAGCGGATGTGACCGACATCCATCGGGTAATCGTGCCGGAATCTGCGGAAATGGTCCAGGTAGCCGTATAGTTGTTCACCTGACCAAGTAGTTCCCGCAGACAGGCAACGGATCACAACCATACAGAGCCGCCATGTGATCGAATCCGCTTAGCCCACGCACGCACGCACGCACGCACCCACGCACGCTCGCAGGCCCGCGAACGAGGCGCAGCGCCAAGCAAGCAAAGCCAAGAAACTCACAAACCGCCTCGTCCCCCGCCACACCCAAACCAAACCACAGCGCAGAAGGATCGCAATGCTACATCATACAACCCGGTTCGCCTATTTGAAAAGGAACTGGCAGCTATACACCTTCTCGTCCGCGTCCCAGTGCTCCCAGATCGACTCGCCATCTTCCTCCTCGTCCACCATCTCCTTGGCGGGGATCGCGAATGCTATGGTTTCGTATGGTTCTGCTGCGAGCTGCTCGGGGTTAGTAATTGGCACGAGAGGGAGTGACGGGTTACACCAGGGCCACGAGAGGACGGATTGAGAAGTAGGGAACGGTGAACGGTGAAGGCGCTGTGGGTGCGGGGGCAATGGGACTTATAATTAGACAATATGACCAGTCGCACTCCGGACTCACTACCATGTACTGGAACGCCCGGTTTGGCACCTCGCGCTTCTGCTCGAACGCCGACATGAATCGTCGCCGTGGCCGTTCGCCCGCCTTGATCTCGGGTAGCGAGACGGTGAAGAGCAGTCCCATGCGCTGAGATACAGGTTCTCGGATCTTGATGATCTTGTAACCTACGGACGGTCAACAGCGGTCAACAAACAGTCACTCCATCCCGCCAAAACCTATCGTCCATCGCCTCTGTGAGCGCTGATTGATACGCCGTGCTCACCTGGTCGCCCGATCTTCACAAACACCTTCTTCCGGACCTGCGGCGCACTCGACGGCGCCTGGATCATCAACGTCGACTCCTTGTTATCCCTCGCGGCTCGTCGGGCGAGGTTGGTCTGGTGCTTCTTCCCCTGGGTGTGGGCGAGGTACGATCCCTCGTTGACGTGGAGGGTGAGACATAGTCGGCATTCGAGGGTACCCAAGTGGGTCCTATGGCAGCGTGTCAGCGGCGAGTGCTTCAGGTCATCCCGCAAATGATACAGGACACTCGGGATGAGAGTAGAGTCTGGTTCGTAACGTCGCCAACTCACCGGAGGATATACGGGTCCTTGGCCAGGTCAATCGTCTCCAGAGCGAGCTTCCGCAATCGTTCTCTCCGATCAATCGCCGTCTCAGAACCCCCAGCCACGCCCCCCGACCCCTTGTTCGCGCCCGCACGATTTTGGTAGTCCATGCTGCTGGAGGTGTGAGATGATGGAGAAGTCACGGAGCGTTGCTCGAAAGTTGGATATAGGGTAGGTGGCAAGAGGGACGAGGAGCGGAAGCAAAATGCACGGCGATATGGCTTGGCGCGGTATTGTGGCACTCGCTCAAACGGGCCCCGCAGGAGGACAAGATTTCGACGAGGCTGCATTTCTGGAGCGGATCTCTAAAGCAGGCATCATCTTCCTCGTTTACATCTCCAGATCGAGGTTCCGACGCCATGTCCCTCTTCCCCTCCGCGTTTGATACCGCCGCGTCCACCTCTTTCACCGCCTCTCCGTCTCAGTCCGGCCCATCTCAGCCCAAGTCGCAGAAGCGCAAACGGCCTTCATCGGGCGGACTGGGGACGGGGGGAGCAAAGAATGATCAGCTGCGCTCGACGCAGGCGAATTTGGAGAAACTGATGAGTCGGGTGGAGAAGGGTCAGGTCGGGACCAAGGCTGAAGGGCGGGAGGAGATGGGTCTGGGAGCTGGGAAGGGGAAGAAGCACAAGAAGAATCAGGGAACGGAGAGGTGGGCGGAGAAGGTGGAGGATCGACTTGCTCATGGTGGGCGGCCAGGACATGGGCACGGGAGGGAAGGGGTGAAGGGAAGGAAACCGTTTGAAGGGACGCAGAGGCCGAGGCAGGACCACGGAAAGGAAACTCGACCAAAACCTCAAACTCAGGTTGGCGCGGTGTCTTCCTCTGCGAAGCCGGGACACTCCAGCCAAGCTGGCAAGCCTGCTCCGGCGGAGTTGCCTCTCCCACACGCAATATCCCCCGGCAAGGGCAAGAAGGCCGTGGACAGTGAGGGCAGTGCTGGTCTCACGGATATGCAGAAGAGCATGCGGACAAAGTTGGAAGGCGCTCGCTTCAGGTGAGCAGTTGACGAGCTGCTTTCTTGGCTTGGAACTCGGTCGATCCCCGGATGTGGCTCAGCCTTGCTGACGACTCAGGTGGATCAACGAGCAGCTCTACTCCACCCCCTCGACCGAGGCCGTCGCGATGATGAAGAAGGACCCGAAGATCTTTGCCGATGTGAGATTGACTGCATCCACTTGGTAATTGATGATCTTCCTTGCTGACTTCGTCGCAGTACCATATGACCCACCGCGCCTTGACCTCCGCTTGGCCATCCCCGCCTTTACCGCACCTGATAGACCTCCTCGCGCCGCTGCCGCCCAAGACCCTCATCGTCGACCTTGGATGCGGCGACGCCGGTCTCGCCCGCGCGCTCGTACCCCAGGGAAAGATTGTGCTGAGCTTCGACCTCGTGGGGGACTCTGGTGTTCCCGGCGAAGGATCAGGCGGGGAGGGATGGGTCACCGAGGCGGACTTTCTTGAGAAAGTGCCGCTTCCAGGTCGGCCGGGCGGGATCGGCGCGAGCACAGAGAGTACGGGAGTGGAGCCCGCCACCGAGGGGAAGAAGAACAAGAAGCGACGCGCGAAGGATAGGGGGAACGACAGCGCCAGTGAGGTGGTCGATGTCGTTGTCTGTTGTCTCAGCTTGATGGGCGTCAATTGGGTTGGCGGGATCTACGAGGCGTGTCGGATACTCAAACAGGGGTGAGCGATTCCTCTCCTGCACCATTTCATACCATTCCAACATCATGTGCTATCCATCCTGACTATCGCAGCGGCACCCTCCATATCGCAGAGGTCACGTCCCGCTTCGTCTCCGTCCCCGACTTCATCGCCAAAGTGGAATCGTTCGGCCTGGAGCTGGAGCACCAAGAGTCCCCCTCGACGCATTTCACCTTGTTCAGATTCATCAAGGTCGCGGCGGTGCCACAGGGGCCGGCACGTGGGCAGGATGGGTGGGCGAGTAGGGTCGGAGAAGGGGAGGGCATCCTCCGAGGGTGTGTCTACAAGAAGCGATAGCGGCGTGCACGTGCATGGGAAGAGGTGTCATTTGGCAAGGCCTACTATTGCCCCGAGCTCCGAGCATGCATCCTACTCACAAGGCACGTCCCGTTGCATGGAGTAGTGCGTCTCCTCCCGTCGTCTCGAGTAGTTGCCACGTCGTGCTGCAGCTGTGGCGGTTCGGGTTCTAATTATAGGGCCGGGGTTGGTTTTACGGGGGAACGGGCCTGTATAGTGTCGCGTCGCACTACGGTTCTCTCCCGGACCCTCTCTTATCGTGCGGGGCGAGGGACGAGGCAGGAGAAGGAGAGGACAAGGAGAGCAAGGAGAAGAGTTGTCCTCCCTTTGTGGGCTTGGAGAATCTGATCAGCGTCAACAACGCTATGACGTCTGGTGCGGTGTCTGCTATGAAGGGCCTGAGAACCATCCCATTCCCCTCCGCTGTGAACTTCTCATTACTTCACGTCTCATTCATCCCAGTCACCCCAGATCACCCTTATAAGTCGCCACCACACTCATCGCCAATCAACAAGTCGCCAATCCCAACGCCATGCAGCCCGCCAACCAGAACCAGAACCAGGCTCAGGACGCCGTCGTCGCCCAGCCGACCGCCAAGAAGACCATGAGTTGGTGATATCTCCGCCCCCTCTGTCTCTCCTCCACTAAGGATCCATCCCTCGCGTTCACGTCCCCACTTTGCCTTCCCCGTCTTGCTCCCCAGGACACATCCCCCTCCAAGTCTCACTCCCTATTGCCGCCGCGCTGGCTCTCTGATGTGTGACAACGCATCAATTTCACTCCACTTCACTCGATCCCTCACTCACCCACCTCCCAGCTCACCCACCACTTACTGACCCCCCCAGCTCCCCTCGCCGTCGAGGAGCCCACCCCGGACAACGCCTCGACCGCGTCCAAGTCGTCCTGGTTCCCCCTCCGCCTTCGCGGCGGTATCGGACCCTGCTGCGCGATGATCGATGCCTGCGTGAGTGATGGCGCGCTCTCCCACCCTCCCTCACACTCTCCCTCTCGCATCCTGTTCCTGCCAGAGAGTTGATCCCACGACAACGTGCTGATCTCCCGTGATAGCTGTGCTGCTGTGCTCTCGAGGATATCTGCTGCTGCGGCGTACGTCTCGCGGGATTGCTCAATGACGTGCATGTCTATGTTCCGCTGACGTTGATATAGCTCGCGGAGCTCTGCTGAGCACGGGAAGTGGTTTCGAGTCGTTCTGTATACAACGAGTTGGTCCGTACACGCCTCAGAAGGTCGGAGGGTCGGAGGGTCGGCGAGCGGCGAGCCTGGCGAGAAGTGATATGCAGCCTTTGGTGCTACTACTTAGCCGGAGGGTGGCAAAGCGGCGCAGCGGCGCAGCGGCTCAAAATAGATTGATCTGCCTCAAGTTCGGTTGGCGCGTTTCAGCGAACAAGGGTCCAGAGATCGTGGCACCGTTTCACCACTGCACTGCACCGCTGCACCGCATCAGAAAATCACTCACAGAGTCGTCTTGTCCTCGGTTGCCTTCGCAACGCTACAACTGCGACCGAAGCGATCACAACTGTGTCGGGTCGAGTCGAGTCGCCCAGAGCGCGTCGCCAAGGCGTGTGTGCGTTGTGGGGAACAGTTCCTGAGACTGACCTCGCACAAGGAAGTGCCAAGAGCCGCAGCCGCACCTCGCCTCATGCGACAGGATAAGTATGGACGAGCATCTGCGCCTTGTATTGTACAAGTACAACAGTTCTTGCCACGCCACTCGAAGTCGACTTGACCTGACCGAACTGCCCTCCCCACTTGACATTGCGTGACATTGCTTGTCTCTACCCCCGCCAGTCTCCGAATCATTCAGTATGCAGCCCACCGAGAGCACCCAGCAGGTCCAGCCTGTTCAGACCCAGCCCGTCGCCAGGCAGATGATCGGTGCGTCGCGTCGCTACGGTCGCTGGTCGTCCGTCCTCTATCCCCGCCCGAGCCGCGACGTCGTAAATATTGTCTGCGCGCCAGTTCGGTCTCGGTTGGGATTCCCAATCCCGCACCACCGCTCACGCCCCATAGCGCCGACTCAAGCCCCCGAGTCCGCTGACACCGCGTCCACCACCTCCAAGTCCTCCTGGTTCCCGTTCCGTCTCCGCGGAGGGGCCGGACCGTGCTGCGAGATGCTCGGCTGCTGCGTAAGTGGATCGCACTCGTGCATCTCGATGACTTCACGCTGACGCTGGTCCAGCTCTGCTGCTGTGCGCTCGAGGATATCTGCTGCTGCGGGGTAAGTCGGGGTCTTCACTTGGCACTTGGGCAGACGAGAATGACGCTGACGCCCAATCTCAGCTCGAGGAGCTTTGCTGAGGAGTCCGTCACCAAGCTCGGACGGAGTGATGAGAGGGAAGAAGAAAGCGGGCCTGTGTGCGCTAGTAGAGAAGAGTGATGGCGGTAGGGGCCAAATACCTCCCTCGCAGCATGTATCTGTGCAGCTCAAACACCGATCGCCATTTGATAAACGCGCTACCAAAACGACCCGAGCACGGGTCAATGAGTACAGCGTCGCCTCGAGCGTCATGCCACGGCCACGCTGTTGGCGATGTATCACGAAGCAACCTATCGCCCTTGTCCGTTCGCTCAAATGCTTGAAACGTGAACTATCAGGCGGCTCGGCCGACCGCAAGGTGACTGCTGTTAGCATACCAGCTGGCGATCTAGGCTGTACATGCAAACCACACGACGAATGAGATCCACTCTGTACAACATGCGCGATGCGCGAGGGAACCCGTGCTACAGCCATTCCGAATGGTCATCGTAACCTATCGCATCAGCTCGAGCGCTCCATGAAGCCAGCCTCAGCGCCAGACTCGACTCACCTCCTCCACTGTCATTGACGACCAGCCTCGCGCCTCCGAGCTCTCCCTCGTCGTCGTCTTCCTCCTCGTACTCCTCCTCGTCCTCCCCTTCCGCCTCGGTCGACGGCGCCGCCGCCAGACTCTCGCCGACCATCCTCGCGAATTCGTCGGCCATTTCATTGCCTCCATCTGCGTCTGCGTCTACGTCTTCGTCGTCCGAGTCCTCGATGATCTCTGCCGATTTGAACTTGCCCTTTGGCGGGGCTGCAGCGGCAGCTTTGCCGCCTCTCTTCCCCGCCGCACTTGTCCCTGCTGCCTTGCCGCCTCGCGCGTGCGCCCCACCTCGACCTTTCGCTGGGGCTTTGGCTTTCCGCACGGGCTCCACGGGAGGTAGTGGTGCGTGGGCGGGAAGCGTCTTGCGGGGGAGAGACTTTCCCCCTTTCACTGCTCGTCCGGATGGAGCCATGGGTGCCAGTGCCGGTGCTGGTGCTGGTGCTGGAGGGGGAACGACCTCGCTTGGCCGACTCCGTTTCTTCGGTAAAGCCTCTTCGACCACGGGTGATCCTCCTGCTCGTTTGGTCGCAAGCGGGACGGAAGCCGACGAACTCGAGCTGGCTACACTCGTAGCCTTTGCGGGGACCTTGCGCGAAGTGGACGAGAGCGATCGGTTCAAAGTGAGGACCAACGTCGTCGGCAAAGCGTGGAGTGTGAACGTCGAGGTGGTCTCGTCCCACAACAGGACGCACTCGCGTGAGCGCCCAGTCTCCTCTTTGGCATCGAATACCTGCTCCCCGCCAGAAGGCGTTTCGAAGGCGAGCTGGCGAGAGCCAGATGGGTCGATGTTCAGAGAACCAGGGGTCGAGGGGGTTATCGAAGCCGGCTTGAAGGCGTCTTCGTAAGGTCAGCGGGCATACTTTTGCAATGATACAGTATCCACGCGGCTCACATCGGAGACCAATGAGCTCCTCGTCGGATCGCTTGCGCTTCTTGCCTGGCGGGTCAAACGCCTCGAGCAGCGATGGCGCGAGGTTGACGGGGAAGGTGCCTGATGAGGGAAGGGAGGAGAGGGGGTTCGGAGCGGCCATGGCGCGTCGGCACGTCGGCGCGTTGGCGTTGCGAGGTGATGCGGAGTTGTAGCACGAGTGAGTAGCCGTCCGCGGTGGCGCGTGACTATTGCAGCGATGCGTGAGTGAAGAAGGTATGAAGAAGGGGAATATGCGTGGTAGTTTGACGGTGTGTAGCATCTCCCCTTCCCCATCTCGGGACAAAGGACGACGGCGACCTCCACCCACCCTCGCTCGGACCCCCTCCGCCCTCACCATAATCACGTGATATTCGCCCGTTGGGTGACGCGAAGGCGAGCAGGTCAAGACTCGCACAATCTTCTCGACTCGCACACTTTGATCACAACAGACTTGTCCTTGCCCGCTATATCTCCCATACCAGCCTCAGCGAATTCCCCACATACGCGACGAGACTACGCTAGAGGACCATAGACCAATACCTCTCTCCGACACGTTCCACTTTCTCCGTTCTATCAGCTAGGCCACCACCATCCACGCAACTCGCCACCGTCAGCTTTCGCCGGGCACGTTTGATTCCCTGACCTGCCATGTCATATGGCAGAAAGCCCACCGGGGGGGCTGCCAATGGGGTGAGTGGGCTTCCTAGCTCCCATCATGGCATCTTGTGCTTCGTGAGCGCGGCAGGTCGTTGCTGACGAAGACAGATGGCCGCGAAGAGGATAAAGAAGGAGGTCAGTGCGGCGGTCTTCGCGCAGCAAGAAACAGATGCCGCCGCTTCGGACAAACTCTCACTGACGAACCTTCAGATCGCGGACCTTGCAAAGGAAAACCTCGGGGCGATCACACTCACGCCAAACGAGAGTAACATCTTCCAGTGGAAGGCGACGCTGCCTGGTCCCGCAGGATCACCGTACGAGGGAGGAGTGTTCGAGGTGGACATCAGAATACCGGAAGATTACCCGTGGGTCCTGCTCCACTCCTGGTAGCGAGTCGGGTTCTGCTCTGCTCCTCGTAGCGAGTCTCGGAAGCTCCACACAGCGCCACAGCGCACGACTCTCGCCGGCTCGACCGGTTTGGGACTGTCCCCGCTGCGAGAGTGGGCTGGGGGGAATTGTGCGCGCAACTTGGGACGCGGGCTGACTCGACGGTTTCAACGCAGATTTTCACCACCTCACTTACAATTCGTGACGAAGCTGTACCACTGCAATGTCGCTAGTACTGGGGCTATCTGTACGTGGCTTCCGTCCCCCTCCACAATCGTTTCCCCCTGCCTCCTCTTCATCTCCACACCATGAGCTGTTTGACTCCCCGTTGGTCTTCATGTTGAATGACGACGCGCTGATGTTCCTTCAGGTCTCGACGTATGTCTCGATTTTATCCATCTCTACTTGCTCTCTGGACTGGACTGTGTCCTATGCGCCGCTCACACTCGCTGACGTTCCCAGCTCCTGAAAACCGCATGGTCCCCCGCACTCTCCCTATACAAAGTCATCCTCTCCCTCTCATCCCTCCTCACCGACCCGAACCCCGCCGACCCACTCGTCCCAGCCATCGCCCAGGAATACAAGCGTAACCGACAGAAGCACGATGAGACAGCGAGGCAATGGACGCGGCAGTACGCCCTGCCCAAGACGCCCGCCACTGCCATCGCAGCCCCTGCCGCTCCTGCTCCGGAACCACCGCGGACCTTCGTGCCCCGCCCGAGACCCATCTCGCGTCCCGGATCATCGTCCGTCGTCCCGACCCAACTTGCCGGAACGCGTCGCCGACACGCACACACCAACGGAGGATCGGGAGGCGGGTCATCCTCCCGCCCAATAGATCTCGCGAGTGATTCGGAGTCCGAGCGTGAGCTGGGCAACTCGTCGGATATCGAGGTGCTGGGAGAAAGCTCGAGGAACGGTGCGATCTCGGGAACGAGCTCGTCTCGCGCGAGGGATCCAAGAGGGTCGAAGAGGGCGAGGATCGGAGGAGCAAACGACGGTACAGATGGCGTGGGCGGGGCCGGTGGTGGTAGTGGTGCGGGAGGGAATTCGGACGACGTGATTGTCATCGATGAGTGATGTGCATGGTCAAGGCGAGAACGTCGACTCGACGCTGCTGCTGCGGCGTCAATTGAAGGAGTACATATATATACGTACTTAGAGAGTTTCATCGGGCACGAGCATTGACTGCATGGAGTACATGCACATGTGCATGCTCAACACCGAGTGCCACACTGAGCGACCGACCCTGAGTGACTAGCGTTTTTTGATTCCGAAATGTCGCCGACCCACCGGCTCACCGGGCGGATAGGCGAGCAGGGCAGCCAGCCAGTAGCACATCGTCTCACCCCCTCATTCTCTTTGTCATTCCTACTCTTTGCTCTTCCTATCCCATCTCTCTTGTTTGCTCCAGGTCGAGCCCACTCGTCTCCTCACCAGCAGGCTCTGGACATTCTTGTGTCATCGCCGTCATTTCGAGACGGTTGTCCCAAGAGTAATCGGCGCCCGAAACACGACGACACGACGACACGACTCGGCGATCGGACCCACGCCGACGTTCACCGCCTCTGTCGCTTCTGCCCGATCGACCGGATCGTCTCACCTTTGTCTACCAACAAGTGAACAATCCGTATAACCATGGCTCAAATCGGCTCCCTCTCGACGTGGTACACCAACGCCTAGTCCGTGACGTTCACATTGATCTCTACATCCCCACACCCGCACCCGTTATCGCTTCCCGCCACCACACGCCCTCGTTATAGCCAGCCGGCCATACTGATCCCATGCCCCGTAGTTCTGGGCCGTTCCGCACGACCCGCCTTCGCGCGCCGTCCCTCATCCCCGCCGGGAGACCCGTCGTGCATGTCCAGCAGACGCTCGTCGTCGATGCTGCCCGCACAGCGCCGACCACCGCGGGCGACAAGGAGGACGGCAAGAACGTGAGGAGGAGAGAAACTATTTTCGGACCAGACGTGGGCGAGGACGATGAGCCCGGCTGGACCAAGTCCGAGGAAGGAGTAAAAGTCGGGGTGGACGTCGTCAAGGGATGGGTCGAGAGGGCGAAGAACGAAGAGGTGAGCGAGACTCCATGCAAGCAGACCGATATGGAAGTCCTGAGCGGTGACATTTCATCCCGATACCCTGGACTGGTCGTGCTCGCGCCGCGCTCGTGCTCATACCCACAGGGCCTTCACGCCACTACCACGCTGCAGGCTTTGGTCAACCTCAAGCGACCGACTCTGCTCCTTCAGCAGCTCGACGCCGAGGTTCCCGCATCAGCCATCGCGGAGGCCAACGAGATCACTCCTGCGGATGATTCGCAACCCTCCACGGCGGCGGCGCTAGCGTCCGTGCCATCCGCTCAGCCTCCGCTCCATCTCCTCAAGTTCAACTACGACGCCACCACGCCTCTTGTGCACATCTCGCTCTCCATCCACCCTGCCCCCGTCGTTCATGAGGAGGGCGCCGAGGTCGTCGAGGAGCCAATCAAGGTGGTCTACTCGGGCGTGCACGAGGGCGGGTTCAACCAGACGTTCAACCTCCCGGCCGAAGCGGCTATCGACCTCAGTTCGACGATTGCTCCGATGCCAACCCACGACGAGAGTGCCGGAGCAGAGGGCGAGAACAAGGATGCCACTGTCGAAGGCGCTCACGAGACATCGCCGGTCCGGGAGTCCGAGGATACTACCAGGAGCAGCATCGACCGCTCCACCGCGATGCTTCACCGCAATTCGACGCAGCCCGAACTGGCCACCGTCCCCGAATTGGCGCAAGCCACCACCGACGCGGAGCCTCGCAGGGCGGGCAGGAGGTTTGGCATTTTCAGAAGGGGCAATCGCGAGGCGGATGTCGAGCAGGGTCAGATCGAGTTGGAGAACAGGCAGGCGGAGAACACAGAGGAGAAGAGCACGGATGAACACGACAAGGACGCCGAGAGGGGTATGAGGCTGTTGATCAAGATCGAGGCGGTCGGCCCGGAGGGTGAGCCGTTTCCCCATCGCACTCTCATGTATCCTCTGGACGATTCCGCTGACGTTGTCCAGGCCAGCCTTTGAAGCGCCGCAACGCCCAGCTCACTCACATCCTCATCAACGGAACGTGGGTGCCCGAGCCCGGATCCCAGGCTGGTCCTGGTCAGGCGGGCAAGCGCGTCTGGGTCGTCAGGGTTGTCCGACGCGAGGCTGTGGTGCGTCATCTCACGCCACCTCTCCTCTGTCGCCTCGTCAACACAATCCCGGCTAACAGTTTCAGATCGGGGCGCACACCTTCCTTCTCAAGGAGATTTACGGTCTTTCGTCCGCGTCCACTCAGACCAACACCCAATCGACATACCCCCCGACCAGCGGGCAGGATGACCCCTACGCTTCGACGCCAAACGAGTGCATTGTCTGCCTCACCGCGCCGAGGGATGTGGTCCTTCTCCCGTGTCGCCATCTCGTCGTGTGCAGAGAATGCGCTGTTGGGATGGTCGAGTTTGGGGCGGGCGGGCGGGTCGGTCGTCGCGAGGACGGTACGGCCACCGGAGAAACCACCGACGCGGCGAATGGTGGTACGGGGACTACAGCTACGGCGGGTAATGCGACCACGACTGTCCCTCCGGTCGCGGGCGGTACGACGGCGACGGGCCGTGAGAGGAGGAAGAAGAAGCCCAAGGGATGGTACTGCCCAGTGTGTCGTCAGCGTGAGTCTACTTCTGCGCTGCATTCGTGTTCCAGTACTCGGAGAAGCCATGTTGACATCATTTCAGCGTACACGTCGCTCCTGCGACTGGCTCTGCCCACGTCGGCCAAGCCCCTCCGCACGCCCGCTGCTTCGCGCATGGCCTCGCGCGCTCCTTCCGTGAGGAGTTTCCACACGTCCCACTCGCACCACGACCACGAGCACGAGCACGACGGCGCGTCGCTCCGTCGCGTTCCGTCCATCGCGCCCACCCTGCCGGACGGGGCTGAGCGGATGCTTGACTCGCTCCGTCCTGCCGCAGCGGATGGCGAGGAAGAGGAAGACGACGAGGTGGAGATCGAGCCGGTGTCGCATGATCAGAGGCCGCAGTTTGTCCTTGCCAACGAGGTCGAGGGGGCCGATGAAGACGACCTGAAAGGGGTGAAAAAGGAGGTGGAGCACAGGGAGGTGGTGACGCCGTCGCCGGCGCTTGAGAAGGAGCAAGCCCAGGCCCAGGCTGAGACGGAGGCTGAGGCTCCCGCTCAGGACGAGGTCAGCAGGGCGGAGCAAGGGGAGGGCGAGAATGTGCACTTGGTGGACGGTCAGCAGGACAAGAAGGGCTGGAAGGAGGTGGCGTGAGTCGGAGAGGGGTCTGCACGCAGGTCCCTTCGTCCGTTCTCGTCTCCAGACCCCGTCTCGTTTTCTTTCGCGTTCTCATTCTCGTTCCCGTTCTTCTCTTTGTTCTCGGTCTCGGTCCTGGACTTGGACTCGGCCTGGGTACGCGCGGCTCGTGGGGCTAAGGCTCGTGGTTTTGTGAGCGTATATCAGTTTGTTTCGTTGTACGATGTATGCAGTCCCGTCGTCCCGTCGTCTCGTCGCGTCGTCTCGTTGTCGCGAACTGTGGCACGTAGTACCAAAGCGAAGGATGGAAAGGTAGCGTTATGACTTCTGGAAGGTGGCAAGCCGCACGACTCCTCGATACGGGTGGGCGTGAGAGTACGAATCGAATCCGCTCGACATCTGCTCTATCGCTTTCCGCGCAGTAGGCCATTCCGCTAAGTGGAAGCCTCTCGCGCGTCCCGACGATTCTTGCGGACAATGCAAAAACAGCAAGTGAGATGGATCTTGTTGTTGACCTGTTCCCTCTTGGTGCATCGCCGTCACCGTCGCTGTTGCTGTCGCCGCCGCTCGACCAGACCAGAAGCACCTTCCACGCGATCCGCGATCCCCCACGGTCATGTCCACGAACACGGCTTCGTCCCCTAAACAAGCCTCGGACCGGGCTGGGGCTGTGACTCCTCCACCTCCGTTCTCCCCCCCTCCCCAGGCGCAGGCCATGGCCACCGAACAGCCAAGTCCAGTAGCGCCGATGGGTGAGTAATAGTATCGTCCATCAGCCATCCTCGACTTTTGCCACAATCCTACCCGTCCAACGCGCGGCCGTAGCCTGCAACCCGACTCGCTGGGTCTCATCGCCCCATATCCCTCCCCGAGACCACGTGTTGCCCACTCGTTACTCGGCCCGTTGACACGACGTTTCGTGCAGATCAGCAAAACCCGCCGATGCGCCCGATGCAGGACGAGCACCAGAGGCCGTACGAGACGGGGGCGAACCACTGTCATTGTCGGGCGTGTGGCCTTGAATGCGACGTAAGTGGCGGCGACGCCGGTACCAGTACCGGTACAGTAGTACACTCGTAAACTGCGGCCCGGAATCCGGCTTCCGCTTGCAGCGCCAACGCCAATCCCATCCAAGCCAAGCCGTCGCAGACCGCAGGGCGCAGGGCGCAGGGCCCAGCGTACGACCGAGTCTTCTAGACTCGGATATCCTAGTCGCGTCAAGACGATACTTGTACGAGTTCAGTGCTGACGCAACTCCAGTGGCTGCTCGGACAGACACTGTGCTGCCACCATTGCTGCGATGTCAGTCACGATTCTCACAACTACGATCCCCAACTCGCCTCTTCCCCAAGCACCTGCACGATCCTTCACCGTGCACCGAGGCTGCACGCGCCTCGCCACGAGTCAACCACACACTGGCTCGAACCTCGTGCCGTGGCCAGATCATCGGACAGTGCCAGCGCCCAGCGCGAACTACAAACATGTCGCTGACGATCGTAGTGCCCCCAGCCTCCCCCGCCCCCTAGTCACCACTACTGACCCAGGCGATGGGGGTTCCACCTGCAACGGTGCGACGGTGCGACCTGCCCAGCGACTCGGCACGGCTCGATGTTGGCAGGTGGCACTATATCCTCACGTCGTGAATCATTCTTCAAGCCGACGCGTATGCCCTATCAGTTATTTGTATCATATCCCGAACAAGTCGCCATCGGCGTCATCCATACTAGCGTTATAACTGAATTCGTCTCGATACGAGAGCCGCCGCGAGCCGAAAGCCATTCACAGATCCGTCACAAAGTTCGTTCGTGCGTTCGTCGTAGCGCTGGTCCAATCCAAGCCGAAGCCGCCGATGCCCCAGCCCAAGCCCAAGCTCAAGTACCGTTGCCTTCTCCACCCATCTCCTTCCCGACCCGCCTCACGCCTGCCTCACTGCGCCCAATCCCCGCTGTACTCTGAGCTATTCCGCTTGTGCCCCTTCTTCCCCTCTCCTGCGTCGTCTAACCCATGCACCGGCTCAAGATGCGCCGTCTCCTCATCCGACTCTTGCGTCGCAGGCGAGCGCGATCGCTCCCACTGCTTGAGCTCTTTGGTGAACTGCGGCCACTCTGTCAGTCCGCGTCCAACACAACGCCTGGAAGACCAGTGGACGTCCACTCGTTCGCTCGCTCGCTCACTCACCTTGTCAAACGCCATGGACGCCTCTTCGCTTGACCCGCCCGATGCCCTCCGCTGACCATGCTCATCTACGCTCTCCGCTTCGCTGCCCATCCCGAGTCCCGGACCCATCCCGAGAAGCGTGTTGATCCGATGCTGAGCCTGCGCCAAATCCTCACGGAGCACCTCGACCTCGCGCTGTGCATCCTCCACGCGGTTACGAAGAACGTCGACCTCTCTCTCCCTTGCCGAGAGGACGTCGCGCGAGGCGGCAAGCTCGGCTTGTATTGACGAATGCTGCGATTGGAGGGTAGTAAACCGTCGTTGGAGCTCGCCGTCGATACCTTGCGGAGTACTTCGACCTGAAGCTTCCCGCGTCCGCGCCCCAGCCTCGGACGGACGGCCGTGCAGCTGGTCCAATTCTGTCTGGAGCGCCGTGTTGGTCGACTTTTGCTTGCTCAACTCGGCCTATCAAGACGTCAGCGCTACCGCTCCGTCTCTCATTCCTGACACAAGGCCCCATACACCTCGTTAGCCGCACCCACCTTCATACGGTTAAGCATCTTCTCGGTGCCCTTGACGTATCGCACCGCCGTCTGGTAATCCGCCTCGAGCGCCGCGAGCTTCTCCTTGTAGTGGGTCTCCGTCTCATTCATCTTCTTTTCGGCATCCGTGACCCGCCTGTCCGAGTCGCCGTTCGTCGGCGATGGCGACCGCATCGACATGGCCGTCGGGCTTCGAGCGTCCTTGATACGCTCGACGAGACGTCCGAGGGACTCGACCTTGTCCTCGGCCTCCTGGCACCGTCGGTTGAGCTCCTCGATCTCCCGCTGAGCTGTCTCATGCGCCCGTTCCTTGTCGCGCAGCTTGGTCTCGAGATCGCGAGACGAGGAAGTCTCGGCGTTCGACAGATCGTGATCATCCACCGCGATGCCATGTTCGGCCACTGCTCAAACAATCAGCAATCAGCTCTGATTCGGTACACCGCCCCTTGAGCCACTCACGGAGGTTACGGAGCACGGTACACCTCATCTCGACTTCCGTGACGGCCATATCTCGCTCTCGGAGCTCGTTGTCCTTGGCGGCGTAGAGTTCCTTGTACTTTGCCAACTCGCCCTGCGCGTTGAGAAGCTTCGTCCTGTGTACCCTCATCTCCGCTCTCAAGCTCTGGTGGGACACCTCGAGGTCCCGGTGTTTCTGACGATGAGTCGACACACCCGCCTCGGCGTCCTCGAGCCGCTGACCAGCCTCCCTCAACATCTTGCGCAACGACTTGCTCTCCTCCTCGAGTGCCCGGAGCTGCTCCTGGTGTCCTCGTACCGCTCTGCTCTCGTCCGCGCGCAGTTCCTTGTGCGAGTCGAGGAGCTCGCCCAGTCGACTGGTCGTCACCGCACGCAGGCTGTCGGCCTCCTCGCGAGACTTGGCATAGGCATTCTCGACTTCTTGCAGCCGCCCATTGGCCATTTCGACGTCCTTTGCTCGAACCTCAAGCTCCGATCGGGCTTCCGCAAGCTCAGACTCGAGCTCTTTGATCCGGCCACTCGACTTGCTGTGGAGCTCCTCCATTTCGGCCGTCCGTTGTCCAGCAGCAGTGATTGCAAGCTGGGCTTGTTCGATCAAGCCCACATGCTGGTCCCGCTCGGCGACAGCATCGTCAAGCTGAGACCGGTACTGGTCCCGCTCTGCCTCTCGTTGCTGAACCGTCGAGGAAAGGGTGATGAGCCGCTCGGTATGTTCCCTGACCGTGCTCTCCGAGCTCGCCACGTGCGACCGAAGCTGCTCCAGCTCCTCGGCCGCGGTTCGGTGCGCCTCCTCAGCATCTTCAGCTCTTCGAGCAGTCTCCGACTCGCGCTCCAACGCAGCGGCGTGCAGCTCCTTGTCCGACGAGGACACGTCGGCGAGTCGCTCGAGCTCACGCTGCGTCGAAGCATGCTCCGTGGCGAGGGCGCCCAGCTGTCGCTCGAGCTCGTGGATCCGCTCCTTCTCGACTCGAGCGAGTTCCAATGGCGAGTTTGACTCGAGAGTGGCGATTTTGGCTCGGTAGAAGGCCGCTTCTTGTAGGGCTCCTCGACGTAACCGTTCGGCGTCCATCGCCTTCTCTGACGCTGATCGCATCTGCGACACGAGCTCGTTCTGCAAACCTCAGCAGGTGCCACATGGGGAATACTCAAAAGGAAATCCGACTCACCTGAATCGCCGCTTTCTCCTGCTTCATCCTCACCAGCGCGTCCGTCAGCTTCTTGATGACCTCTTCATCTGCCGGAGCCGCATCTCCACTGGGCAAATCCTCGTCGTCTTCAGCGACGAAGCCCTGCTGCACCGCGCGACCCAGGATCACTCTCATCGCTGCCTCGCGCTTCTTTCCCGCGTCCACTTCTGCTTCCTTTGCTCTGAGCTCGCGCATGAGGTCCGCCGCCCCAGATATCGAGCCTGGTCGCCCACCGAAGCCGTTTGCGGTCGGTGATCGACCGTAGTAGAACGCGTCGGGTGGTGGGGCCGGTCGATCCGCCCCTTCCGCCATGCGCATCCGCGGCGAGGGACTTCGGGTGCCCAGAACGCTCGCATTGAAGCCGTTCTTCACGTTCGGAGGCGATGCAGGCCCGTTGGGCGGGGATGCTACTCTGCGATACGCGTCTCCCTGATTCGGGCTCGCAGGACCATTGAGGTTTGTCGGTGACATGGCTCGGCGATAATCTTCGTCGCCCTCCCGTTTGGGTCGCTGAGGGGGCAAGCCGTTGGCGTTCGGCGGCGGCATCCGGGTAGGTTGACCCATATCGAGCGAGTCTGAGCGAGGTATAATCTTGGCGTCTAATGGAGCTGCGAGGGGCAAGTTGCTCGACGCCTGCGCCAACGACGCGAGTCGGTCCGAGGATCCCATAGGGGACGCCGCCCTCGCCAAACTGTCCACGGAAGCCGATGGCGCGATCTGCAGCTTGACAGACTGAGGCGTGTCGGACGGCTGAGCAGGTTTGAGCGGGGAGGAGTCGCGCTGATCAGAGGGGGGCATCTCGCCATTCGGGGCTTTCACCTGGCGAGGAGGCTGGTTGTCGGCAGGGTATTTGATCTTGACTGCGGGGGAATGAGCACTGTCACGTCGCGCGCAAGAGATGGAAAACTCGTAGACTCACCCGTATCGAGGATGTGGATGATGGAAGGATCATCTCTCGCCTGTCCGGACGAAGCGTTCGCCTCTCCACCAAGCACATAGATCTTGCCGTGCGCCGCGACGAGGGCATGTCCTGATCTGGCGGTAGGAGCCGGTCCCATGTTCTGGAACATGTACCATCGCTGGTCTGCCGAGCCGTCAGCCACCCCCACTGGCCCATGCTTCCCTGTGTGTGACAGACGCACTGGTGATCCTGAACGCCGCGAGGTCTCCCAAGTCCTTGCCGTTGACATCCCTCCCTCCAAAAATGTAGATCGTGCCATCGACGATCGCCGCAGCATGTCCCTCGCGCGGCACGGGGATGTAGCCGATGCACGAGAGCTCGGTCCACTGGTTCGTCGTGGTGTCAAACGACCAGGTATCGTTGTAGTGGTAGTTACCGTCAGTCCCGCCGAATCTGGTGACCGAGTCAGCTTGACGGTCTAAACCCAGGCGTGCGCGCTCACAGGTAGATCTTGTTCTGGTACGACGTAAGGGCGTGACCGGTCCTTTTGGGCGGAGATGGACCGTTGGATTGGACATGCTCCCAGACGTGGGTGTCACCGGCCACTGTGGAGGGATCAGCCGAGATTGTAGGAGTCAAGGGCACGCTATACGTACGCTGCCTGATATCATACGACCACAGATCGTTCATGAACGATCCCTCCGCCTGGCCTCCGAAGACGTAGAGCTTGCTGTCGAGCATGCACACCGCGTGGCCGTACCGTCCAATCGGTCCAGGCTCGACGGGTACGCTCGTCCACTCCTGGGTCCCTGCGAAGTGTGAGTCATGCTTGCCCGCTCCACAAGTCGTTTCCTGCCGACTGTGCACGCACTGAGATCAAGGATGTAGAGTCCCTCATCCTGCGAGTCGTCCTGCTTGACCTTGGTATCTCCACCCCAAACGAGCATGATCCTATCTGCGATCGCGCTCGCGTGGCCCACTCTGGGCATCGGCGCATCCCCTTTGGTCTTGACGAACATGGTCGAGCAATCTCGGATGTCCATGCTCCACAGGTCGTTCCTGACCGTCTCGTGCACCAGACCGCCGAACAGGAGCATGTGCCCAGAGTGAGACGGGAAGGCGGGCACCGACAGGCCGTACCGCGGAAAGGGTGAGACGGGCGCGGAGGGCGGGGACGTCTGCGGGGCGTACAGACGAAGAGGCCGCGTAGACCAGGGGTATGAAGTCGATGGAGCTGGAGCTTGAGGGGCCGGAGCGGAAGGGGGACGTTGAGCCGGGTTGACCCCGGCACCAGGGACGAAGTAGCCCGGCCCAGAGCCGTTCGGAGGGGGTTCGTACGTCCCGTTCGGAGGACCTTGGATGCTGTTTGTGTTCGGAATCTGGACGGGCGACTGCATCTGTGTCACATCAGCATGACGAGCAGGGTGGTGCGGGGGACTATCGGATGGACACACGTTGTTCGAGGTCATGCGTCGACCGTTGGCCAGGGGAGGGGTACTACCGTTGGGCTGGCCATATGATCCAGGGCCAGAGGGGACACGCTGTCCCATTCCATTCACGCCTGGCGGCATCGCAGCACTGAAGCAAGGTCAGCTCAGCGCACGAAGATGGTGAGCGACGAAGGTAATGTGGTTGGAGACCAAGCCCATCAAGAGCTCGAGTGATACGAGTCGACGATTTGGATCGGCGTCTCCAGTCTCCATCGCACCAGCTCTCGGCCTGATCGACGATAGAGAACACGACCTCTCCAAGAGTCGACTCCGCATCCAGCACGAGACGTCCACCTATACTCGCTCCCATCTCACACCCCATCCGACCTCTCCATGTCCTTTTCCTCCTCACTTGCATGACAACCAAAGGACCGCGATATCGCACCACACCGCACTCGCACTCACCTTCCATTCGGCCCGTGACTCGCATGGCTCGCTCCTGGTCCTGCTACCTCTCCGCTTCCACCGCTGTGCGTCCCCACATCCTTATCCTTGGATTGCTTTCGCTTGAACAGCGACATGGTGACGGGTTGGTCGGATCAGACACCGCGCATTCGCCGTGAAGAGCGGAAAGAACGGTCGGTCAAAGGGATGCGAATGGATGGACGTGATGTGATGTGTCCGAGCCCGGGCGTTGGGAGAGATGGACTGGGCCAGACTGACGAATCGGCCTGCCAGAGTACGCGCCGAGGGTCCACTGGATCGTTGCGAGGCCGAGGTGGACAATGCTGGTGGTCGTGGATGTGGATATATGAGGTGGAGGTAAAGGATATGTCGTCGAGTTGTTGTGATGGGTGGGTGATATGGTGTTGTGTCGAGACGACGAGTTTGAGTGATTGAGTGATGGCCCGAGCGTGTAGCGGGTTGCAAGCTTCAATCAAAAACGGGGGGCGCAGGGGGGCACACTCGGTGATTGGTGGAGCGACCGTCCTTTGGCAAGTAGGTATGGAGCCTATAGAGTCGGATGGATGCCGCTCGTTCAGACAGCGTCCAGCGCCGCACTCTGCTGAGTACGTATGGATGATGTTGGACAAGTCAACTTGGTCACTCGAGGGATAAGCTCTGCTCTGTAAGAGGGTCGCTGCTGTCGTTTCTTTCGGCCAAACTCTCCGAGACTACTCGCGAGGCGCGTCCAGGGAAACAACCAGGCAACCAGGCGCGTGGCGCCACAAAACGGCCGCAGCCACAGCCTACTCGTACGTAACGCGTCGCAACGGCCAGTTGTGGCACTTTCACACTCGCACCCGGGGCAACATGCATATCGATGCTGGGTCATGATGTCCGGACGGTATGCACAAATCGTAACATCTAGCGTCGTTCCTCCGACACCTCAGCCGCCTCATCGACCTCGACCTCGAAGTCGACCTCATCCTCGACCTCACGGTGTCCAGATCTGCGGGCTGATCAGCAACTCGCCATCTGCAGCACTCACTTTCACAGTCTGATCCACCGACCCCGTCGCCAACACGTTCACCCTCCTCACAGGCGCATCGCCATTGACCTGCTTCCCGCCTGTCCCCGTACCGGCAGCGTCGCCCGCGTCGGTCCCCGGCGCAGCTGCACCGCCTATCGTCGCCCGTCCCCACGCCATGCACGTCACGAAATGACCATGGGCATCGATCGTCTTGACGCACCGCCCGGTGTTGAGCTCCCAGACCTTGATGGTCTTGTCGTCGGATGCGGAGAGCAGGTACTTGCCGCTCGGGTGGAAGACGAGTGCTCGGATCCAATTGTCGTGACCGACCTGCGGCGTCAGCGACGTCCCCCAATGCACGGCCGAACAGCATCGCAGAGTCACCCTCCCGCAACATTAAAGGTAGCCCTTAAGCCACAAGGATCGATATGCTTCATCCTCCGGACGCTGAGTGGGGAGGTTGAGTACCACTCACCAGTGTCCGCAGACATTGGCCGCTTTGCGCGTCCCAGATCCTGATCGCCTTGTCTCTCGAGCCCGTCGCTACGAACGCCCCTGGCGCTTTGGCTCCTCCGGCAGCCTACAACGAGCTTCGTCAGTGACCGCAAGTCTCATCGCCCGATGTAACCCACTTGTAACCCCGCCAGTTCTCGTACTGACGCATACGCCACTACCGGAGCAAAGACGGCACACTCGACGACGTGCTCATGCCCCCGCAGCTCGGCTTTGGTCTCGCCAGAAGCGAAATCCCATACACGGGACGTCTACGCCGGTCAGCCCGGACCTACGCAACAAGTTTCCAGGAAATCATAGGATCGAGGAGACAGATTTGGGGAATCGGGCGACTCACTTGGTCGTTTGAACAGCTGACGAGCCATCGTCCATCGTCGGACGGTACGACCTCTCTCACCCACTCGTCGTGGCCTGACAGTGTTCTTACGCAGTACCTTCGCGACGTCAGCGTACTTCAACCTCATAGCGAAGACCATGGAGTCGCTTACCCGCTCGCCACCTCCCACACTCGGATCGTCTTGTCTCGACTTGCCGATACAAGGGTATCGCCGTCTGGCGTAAATCGCACGCTGGAGACTGAGTGATCATGGCCATGCAGCGTCTTTATATTGGTGTACTCGTTGGCGGTGTCCCACAGCTTGATCGTGAGGTCGGACGAGCATGTGACTGGGTGATTCAGCACGGATAATCTCCAAAACGACAACATCCTGCCAGCCACTTGAAGCAGGGATGGGAAGTCGTGTGAGGTTGAACAGTTGATTTGGCACGATGAGGCCACAGCTTATCCTGGCTTGGCAAGACCATCGCTGCACCAATTACTCACCCATCAACGCCCCCTTCGGGTCGAAATCCACATCCATCACAGCCTTTGTATGCCCTTTCACCGTCCGCTCAAACTCTCCCCCCTCCCAATCCCAGATCTTCACCGTCGAGTCCTCGCTTGCCGAAGCGACGACGGTCCATGTCGGGTGGAATGCCACGCGCGTGATCGGCGATCGGTGAGAGGTGAGGGTATGTCGTGCTGGCGCTCGTGGGATGAAGGGGGCAGAGGATGAGGAGGAGGATGTGGCTCGTGTTGGGGAGGCCAGTTCGGCCAGGAGGGCGGCATTGCGTGATTCGAGGTCCATGATCTGAGTGGTGTCAGCGATGGACCGGCTGGGTGCAGGGTCCCTAAACTCTGCACTTTGCGACGACGTTGCTCTAACGTGATCGCTTGCCCCGTGAGTAACCAGTTAGTGGTCCCAACATCGTCCAACCAGCCTCACACGAGGCGACACAGACTCAAACGCGTCAGGCAAGAGGGGACGATTGGTTCTAGTCAAGTAGCAGAGAACAGACCCTCCGTCCTCACCTTCTTTTGCAACCTGATCACCGACGTCCATTTCTTCTCCAACAACCCCACCCACTTTGCCTTGGGATCATCCACCTCGAAGTCGTCGTTCTCCGTTTCTCGCTTCAGCGCTTCGTATGTCCCCTGCATGCCTGACGAGTGGAGGTACGAGAGCATCGCCTTGTGCCTGCGGATACCATGCCGTTGTGCGGTTGAGCGTAGAGGATGACATTGATCAAGTGGAATGAATCCGGATAGTCGAGGGGAGACAGGATACAGCTGATCAGTTACGATCTCAACAACGCTCAGGACAGGTCCACCCACAGCTCGTCCTTCTGCCGTTCAGATAGGAGGCCCGACATCGTGCCGAGCCTCTCAACAAATCAGTCGTGTTGTGTTGAAACGAGATAGTCGGACTGCGTTCGCTGAGAAGCGAAACTGATCGTCGAGGAATTGGCTCGAGTGAAGTGTGCGCCGAGCTGGGTTGTTTTCGCCGAGAACTGAGTGCAGGGGAATTGGAATAAGCTCGTTATCTCAGACGGGTCGACTTAGAGTTGTCAGCAGGATGTGATATGAGAATGAAGATGGAGATCGGGAAGGAATATGGATGAGACAAGGACAGAGGGGTCAGAGTGTCAGTGGTTTGTCGGCGTGGTGTGTCGCCTCTGACTTTGGCTCGTGTCTCGTGTCTCGGTCTCACGCGCCCGCCGCCGCCGCCGAGGCATGGCAGGCCCGGTTTGGCTGTTACCGGCTCGTCCACTGAAACCCACCTTCACAGGCCAACGCTTTCTCTACTCTGCTCTCATTGTCCCTCCTCCTTCCTCAGCCGATCCATCCCGTTGTAAGCACAAGCGAATTCCGAATCATGGACCTCAAACCACTGCAAGGCCAGTATCACCGCACGTCGGAACCCTCGCCCGGCGTCCTCCTGATAGAGATGAATCGGTGAGCCCGACTCGGTTCGAAACCAACGAAGTGACGCTCATGGGCAGGCCTCCGGTCAATGCATTCAACGATGAGCACGTCGGGTCCTCCTTGCTGGCTCGGCATACTGACTTGCCCGCCCAATAGCATGTGGTCTGAACTACGATCGACCTTCGAACGGGTGTCGGCGGAACCGGGAGTCAGAGTCGTCGTGCTGTCGTCCTCGCTGGACAAGACGTGGACGGTGGGACTTGATTGTAGGTGTTTGTTCACCTCGCCGTTCCTCGGCGGACGCTTCGATGTCCAAGGCGTTGCGCATTACAAGGGCAGCCTGCGAATATGTTGTTGATTCGGAGAACAGTAACGGCGCAAACCGCCCTAGTAGCGCCGGCACCCGATCCAGCTCGGAAGGCCTTCCAGCTCCGGGACCACCTTCTTGTGCGTGCAGCTCCGATTCCAATACCCACACCGCCCCGTCTGGAGCCATGGCTACGGCTGCTTACTCATCCGCAACAGGACTTCCAGGACGCGATATCCTCAATTCAGCGATGTAAACAACCCGTCATCGCTGCGATACACGGCAATGCGGTCGGCTTGGCCATTGACATCTCTTCAGCGTGCGATGTCAGACTCGCCGCGAGCGACGTGACTTTTGGCATCTTTGTGCGTCCAGCCCGTTCATTTTCGTCACGTCTTTCTCTTCCCATGCCCCTCCAGCTCGAGCTCGTGCGATATACAATGGAACGCGGAACGACGCTGACGACTGCTGCCACAGGAAGTCAACGTCGGCCTAGCAGCGGACATTGGCACCCTCCAGCGTCTCCCCAAGATCGCAGGCAACGAGTCTCTCGTCCGTGAACTCGCTCTGACGGGAAGAAAATTCGGTGCGGACGAGGCCAAGTCGTTGGGGTTTGTCAGCGAGGTGGTGCAGGGCGGGAGGAAGGAGGTGCTGGGGAAGGCGCTGGATATGGCTGGGGTAATCGCGGCCAAGAGCCCCGTGGCTGTGGTCGGCACGAAGCATCTCCTTAATCGTGAGCAGCATTTGGCATCTGGTCGTGAGCGTGGAGCAGCCGTTGACGAGTATGCGAATGTTACAGACGCGAGAGATCACTCGTGAGTGTGCCGTTCCGCTAGACGACACTGCGACTCGGCTCAGCGGAGCCTGGAAGTCTCGTTGACCTCTTCGTTGACCTCTCCAGTGTGCAGGAGGGCTTGGAATATACGGCGGCGTGGAACGCGTGAGCTCGTCTCCTAGAACGATCTGTCATCTGTCACCTTCTGATCACATCTTCAGGGCGATGCTGCAAGCCTCGGTCAGTGGACGGTTGATTCTTCGGCAGCTCATACTGATCGTCTAGGACACGAGCATCGCCATGAAAGCCACGCTTGCCAAGACGCGGCCCTCTTTTCCTCCTCTTGAGCGATATGACGGCCCATCGAAAGCGAAGCTGTAGCGCATCGTTTCGGATATCTCGGTTCTCTCTATCGCTTACGCACAGCGATTGCCACAGCCATATATGAAGTACAGCCCAGATGCATCACCTCGACCCTCCCGAGTGCGACTGGCCGATCGCCGCGTCTAGCAACTCTAGATCATCCATCTCCTCCACTCGCCTCTCCTGTGGTCTCTCGACCTGCTCCGCGCCGCGGACAGCTCCAGCTTCCGACGTCATTGCAGAGACGAGATCGCCCGATGCTTCTCCCGAAACCTGGAGTGGCGGAGGGAGTCGCCATTTCTGGATATATGACTCGCCCCCAGAGAATTCTGGCTCGGAGAGTGCAGAGGGGGACACGGTGCTGGACCACCGAGAGGGCTTGCGGTATTTTGTCGAGGGCGAAGTGGAGACGGTGGTGGTTGAGGAGGAGCCCAGGGTGTCGAGAGCGCGCCCTTCGAGTGCGAATGCGCGTTCCTACAACACAATCAGCCGGGGAACATCGGGGACATCGGAGACGCGAGTGTCAAACGGATGAGTAAGAGAGAACTAGACGCACAAATGAGTCCGGCTTGAGGTCCGCCCCGTGTGCTTTGGCCTCGAGTTCCGCCGCCAGAGTTGACATTTCATGTGCGGCCCGGAGCTGGACAAACTCCTCTGTAGCGATGGCGTAGGCGTCCGAGATGGTCCTGCCGTGGACGCTATGCAAGTGGAGAGCGAAAGCGATGGTACTGTTGCGGATGGCATCAGCATCCAGTTGGTACCACTTGGAAAGCTCGCCTCGGCTCGAGTCCCACGCACCTTTCCACCGTGGGGTACGCTCCTCTTTGCGCCAGACTTATCCACTCTCTGCCCGTTGCTCCTTCATCGCGCAGATCCTGGCCTTCAACGAGACTCGTCGGCCTGAGCGCCTCGAACGGGAAATCCTTGAAGAACTGCCTCCGGACCCGATCTTCGGGGTACACGATCTCCTGCGGCCTCGGCTTCGTCTCGCGGAGATGCTTCATCTTGTGCGTCCGGGTGAGTCCTTCTTTCGTGCGATCCAGATGTTGTGGCGGGAGGTCGGAAACGCCGCCTGGTAGTTTGCGATGACGCGGTACGGTCTGGCGTGGTGGGAGGACTGGAGGAGGGTTGGCGAGGACTGGGGTGTACCATGCTGGTGGGGATTGGAGGAGGGAGGACTGAAGCAGTCGGGAGACGGACGCGGGCACCTGGGTCGCGAGTTTGCGCATGGCGAGGGACTGTGTATCTGATCGCGGGCAAGCTGGCAGAAATGAGACGGAAAGAAGGATGCTTGACACTGATTCACTCTCGGTCTGCTGTTCGAATTCCTGGGAGAAACACTGCAAATCCCCTTGCCGGGACAATTTCTCGCCACGTGGCCACTCGTCGTCGGGATCGCTGTCGCGTTCATCCACCACCAGCTACCTAGCCATAACCAACGGCATCACTCATCCTCATCACCGCCTCGACTCTATCTTCATTCACACCGCCCGCCATGTCTCTCAACACGCGGAAACAGGAGCGCGACTTCACCGCCGAGGTGACGGCGCTGAAGCCCGAGGTCGAGGCTCTTGCCAAAGTGAGAGCGTCACTTGACCACCATTGACTCCCGGCGCTGACGAACCGTCTTTAGGCGGGCAAGCTGAACGAGGCCGTCGACAAGATCACCGCTCTAGAGAAACAGACACGAAATGTGGGTGCGAGCTCCGAGCCCCCTGTGTCCTTCTCCACCGTGCATTGTATCAGGTGGTATATGCACCGGACTGACCATCTCTTCCAGGCCGCCGACATGAGCTCCACCGCTACGCTCCTCTCCTTGCTCGCCCGACTGTGCTGGGAAGGCTCCGACCTCGACCTACTCAACGCCCAGCTCGTCGCCATGTCGAAGAAGCACGGCCAGCTCAAGGAGGCGGTCGTGCGAATGGTCGACGAGGCGATGACGTACCTGCCTGATTTGCGGAAGAAGAAGGATGCGGGCGAGTACAAGAGCGGGAAAGATAGGTGGTTGGAGTTGGTCAAGACTCTGCGGGATATCACCGAGGGCAAGGTGGGTTTTCTCGGCACACCCACTCACTTCCTGTGGAGACAATCGTGCAGAGCGGAGCTGGCTGGGTCTGTGTCTGTTTGCTAATGTACTTGCGCTCGTCAGATCTACCTCGAACTGCCCCGAGCACGATTGACGGTGATGCTCTCGAGTTACCACGAGACCTTGTCTCAGACCGCCCCCTCCGAACCATCCAGTATGTTCACCTGACGACTCTCCGGCCCCTCGTCTCACGACACCAGTTTCATTCTCGCTGACACCATTGCCATAGCCTCCACAGCCAAGCCCGCACCCGCCGCAGCGACCGATGCGAAGGACAAGGAGAAGAAAGAACCCGTCACCGCCCGGGATCATCTCGATGTCGCAGCGGACCTGATGTCGGATATCCAGGTGGAGACGTACAGCAGCATGGACAAGCGGGAGAAGACGGATTTGTGAGCGGTGTCTCGTGTCTCGTGTTTCGTCTCCATAATTTCGATCCGTCCCAAGTGGTGCCGGTGTCCGGTGTCTGACGACGACGCAGCATTCTCGAGCAGATGCGGTTGGAGAGTATGCGGGGCCATTGGTCGCGAGTACGAGTCGGGTCGAGGAAGATCAACCGTGTTTTCCTGAAGGAGCCGGAGAGTGCGGTGCGTCGGTTGTGTCCATCCTTATCCCTGATCCAATCTTCTGGTACCGCGTACCGCTACATGTCGTTGTGGGCGAGCGCCCATGCTGATCCAAACCATTCGCAGGACCTCAAACTGCGGTATTACGACCTCATGATCCAGCTGGCGTTGCAGGAGGATGCGTATCTCGAGGCGTGCAGCGCGTACCAGGAGGTGTGGGACACCGAGGAGGTGAAGAAAGATGAAGCGAGGGAGATTGGGGTGAGTCACCCAGAAACTGGAAACAACTTCGGCCCGCTCCTGCGAGACGGGTGCGGACATTCCTGACTTTCTCCCCTGACTTTCTCCAGGTCCTCGAAAACATCATGATCTTCGTGGTGCTAGCGCCGTACAACAACGAGCAGTCCGACATGCTGCACAAGCTCTACGCCAACTCGGAGCTGCAAAAGGCACCGGTGCATTAGTGCGTTGTGCGACCTCGGATTGTCTTCTCGCTCTGCTGTTCCCCATGTCGCGAAGTTATGCCAGCAGGTGGTCAGCGGCTGACGAGTCTCAGCGACCTGCTCAAATGCTTCATCACGAAAGAGCTCATGCGCTGGCCCGGGATCGAGAGTCTGTATGGTCCGACGCTGCGACAGTCGCCTGTCTTCGCGCCGGGGTCGACTCTTGGGAAGAAGACGGGCGCCAGGGCCGAGGAGAAGAAGCCCGAGGAACTGGCCAACCCCGGCGAGGCCCGATGGGAGGAGCTGCACAAGCGGGTGATCGAGCACGTGAGTGTGCGAGGGGACGCGCAGTGCAAGACCACTGGTCAACTGTCCACACCGTCCATACTGTCCACCCTCCCAGTGTCTGCCGTCCTCACTGTCGAAATCGTCTGTGAAGAAGACTCACTCTCAAGCCCCCGCCCAATTATTGGCTGGAGTCCTGCTCGTTCGAGCTCGCCAATACTGATACTGATGCCGATACTGACCACGTCGCAGAACCTCCGCGTCATCGCATCGTACTATTCCCGAATCACCATGACCCGCCTCACCGAGCTCCTCGACCTCCCACCACTGACCACCGAGCGGACCATCTGCAAGCTCGTCACGGACAAGACGATCTACGCGCGCATCGACAGGCCGGCCGGCATCGTCTCGTTCAAGCAGACAAAGGGGGTCAACGAGGTCCTCAACGCGTGGAGCGGGGATATCGCAAAGATGCTGAGTCTCGTGGAGAAGACGAGTCATCTGGTGGCGAAGGTGAGTTGGGCTTTTTGGTGGGAGAGTGCAAGTGCGACCACGGCTCTCGTAGTGCCGAGACGTGAACCTGTATTGGCCAGGGGCTTCGTGCTGGACTGGCCGCCTTGTGCCGCGTGCTTCGCCGTCTGCCACGTGCTTCGCGCTTCATGCTTCGTGTTCCGTGTTCCTTGTTCCGTGTTCCGTGTTCCGTGTTTCCGGTAGACAGTTTGAGACATCGGCTGACGAGGGTGTAGGAGTACGCCATGCACGAGGCAAGCCGAGGCAAGAGGCCCATCGCCGGCAAGTAAGCCCGCCGCAGCGTCGAGAGGTGTGCGGAGGAAGGAGTGGAAGGTGTAGGAGGATGGACGCATGCGGGACACGATTTACATGGTGACAGGCGTGATCACGTAGACACACCGTAGTTACACCGTACATGTGAAGAAAACATTTGCATTTCGCCTTTGTCTGAGGCAGATGACGGCGGGAAGAATACGGGAGTACGGTATGGTCATGACAACGATGGTTCGGAAAGGAGAAAACAAAGTCGGATTTGATGTCATAGATGTGAGGGCTCGGGAGATACAACGTGGTGTTCGGTGACTGCATGATCGAAAGACACTCGTACGGGCACTGTCAATGGGAGCTTGAGCTATGAGAAAAGGGGTCAAGGAGATAGAGATAGATTACCCGCCAGGGATGTTGTCGATGTTGTCATCGCCTGCCCAAATGGTTGATTGCGCCTTTGAGCGAGTCCCACCTGCCGCGCCTGAACGGTTCTGGGCCGACCACATGGCCCCCTCTCCAGTCGTTCTCGATGACGGTGTAATCCCTCGCTCCCGTCTCGTCGTCGTCCGACTCGTCTCCGTCGTGCGGACCACCAGAGTAGCGGGTACTGAAGATGGAGACGTATGGTGAAGATCCGAGTGTACTTCCTGTTCCGCCGACTCCGACACCGGCAGCTTGCGCTTGGGATAATGTCAATGGACGCGAGGTGGGGAGGTAGTGTTCGCCCGCCGGAGATGCCGAGACGGAGTACGCCGCGGGAGATTTGGCTGGGAGAAGGGGATTCGGGTGCCCGGGGATCAGGGAGGTGACGTCCGACGAGGCCGGGCGAGAGGTGGAGAGGGATGTGGACGGACCACGATCTCGCGGGGGTCGTCGGGACGGATGAGTCGGAGGTGGGGGCATGGCCAAACCGTTGATACCGGTTCCGGTACCGACACCGAGACCGGCGTATCGGGTGGAAACTACATCGGCGATCGGCGCCGGTGCAGACGCACGAGGTGTGAGCGAGTGCGAGAAAGATAACGACTGCGATTGCGAGAGCGCCAAAGACGCCGAGGTGAGCGAAGAGGGCGCTGTGGACGTGTTGCTCATGACCCTATCCATGAGGGACGATTCGCCTCGAGGTGTCGTTCCGTTCGAGTGGGTTGGACCGGTCGCTGACCGCGGCTTCCTCTTCCCCGATGCGCTCGGGCCTGTTTCGGCAGAACGCACCGAGATCGGGCCGGAGAGGAATGATCGCGCATCAACGTCGGGCTCGGAATAGCGCGCGTGATGATGCAGTCCCGCGGTGAGCCACGACTCGCCCGGCGCGACGTCGGAAACGGCCCGTTGGCGAGTGCTCGAATTTCGTTCTCTTGAGCGGATGCGCGGAGGGGGTAGTAGCGGCGGGGCAGACGTGAGCGCCGCCATGCGCTCGCGGTAGGCCGCAGCTCGCTTGTCGTAGATGCTGTTGATCGAGATCGAATTCGAGCGCGGCGCGTCTGTCCGAACAAGTACCGTCGACGGGTCGAGAACCGCTGTGCTCCGTCAGCGACCGAATGAGTCCATCGCGCGACTCGATGGAACGAGTTGTCTTCAAGTACTCACGTCTTGACGAGACCAGCCTGTGCTCGGACGACCTGCGCGAACCGGAACTCGCACCACTCGCACCAGCGCTGACTCCACCGACTCCGCTTGGGGCGCTTCTCGCACTAACAAAGCTCGCCGCATCGCTACTGTCGTCCGCGGTTGCGCCCGAATTGCGTCTCCTAGCAGCACGCCTCTGCTTCCTCTCCTGCTTTGCGAACTCCTGCTCGATCGCGTGACTCTCCCCATACGCGGCCAGCTGCGCCGCGAGGGATCTCGACGAGTCGAGGCTTGGGGGCAATTGCGCCAGCTGGAGAACGTCGTCCTCGTTCTGCTTGACCAGATCGGCGGCCTCGGCGCGGGACGAGATCTTGCGGCCAGTGACCGGCGGCGATGGCCTGGAAGGCGAGGAAGACGAAGAAGCGACTTCGTGTTCTGGCACAGGAGGAAACCCGAGTCCGGGCGTACCGCCAGGCGCAGAGCCGGGGGTAAGACTCGTAGACGGTGTTAGTGGGGACTGAGATTGAGATTGAAGGAATGACAGGGCGAGACCGGATGCGGATCCGGATCCGGAGGCGGAAGCAGTCGTAGGAGAAGTCGAGGACGTGCTGATACCTCTGGGTCGACTGGGCCGGGTGTCAAGCGCAGTGACAAGCATCGGAAGCATGGGTGATGACGGCATCGGCGGAGACATTGTTCCTTTCCCTTCGACCCGGAGACGGCGGGAACCAATGACGCCGAGTGCAGAGCTGTCGTACCGCTCCGAACCGCCTTCCTCGGACGTGAAAGACGCCGCACGGACGGTCGATCCAGGCGGAGTTGCGAGGCGAGACGATTCGGTGGTACCACTGCCTATGCTAGCGCCGCGGAAACGGCCTTGGACCCGGACCGACAGATCGTGCGTGTCGTAGTGAGGCTCCTCGTTCTCCCCCGTAGGCGTCGTTTCGTCGCCGTCGCCGTCGCCCTCCTCTTCGCTATCAAGGAGCAACTGACCTACAGGCGGGAGTCCACTCTCACTGTTCGGTTGACGCAGCGGAACCTCCTCCCTCGATATTGGCTCGCCGACACTAATCAGCGCATCATGGAAGACTTCGTCGTCTTCGTCTTCCAACGCCTCGGCTCTCGCCCGCTCACTCTCCCTCAGTTGTCCAGCCGTGGCGACCTTGCGCAGGTCGGCCGCTCCCTCCTGCCAGCCCAAGCCACCTCCGACAGCACCGCTGCCGTTGGTGCCGGCGACCCGCTGGAAGCTCGCGGGTAAGTCGGGAGGATAAGCGCCACTCGGGAGGGTGTTGGATCGCTGCTTGCCTCCTTGCCCTCCTGGTCCAACGTGGTACTGCTGAGTGAGAGAAGACGGAGGGACGCCAGAGTACGTCTTGTTCAGGAGCTCTGTCCTGGCACGACGGATACCATGTCGTGGAGACGAGCCGTCGGAATCGGAGTCTCGTGCCCACTCGTTGGCCAGAGGCGAAGGCGCAATGACGCCGCTGCTCGTCCTCGGTCGTCCAAGCGTACGCTCGGGCGCTATAGCCTGTGGCGTTTCCGACCGAGGAGACGACGAGGCGCTGTGCGAAGTCACCTGAGGCGGTGTGACTCCGAGATCTTCAAAGAACCTGGTCTTGGTCGCGGGGGCGGACTTAGGAGTCGCGATCGGGGATATCGTCAGACCTCCGGCGTCGTCTCCTTCGTTGAAAGAGCTGGATCGACTCCTCGCTTTTGGAGCATCCACGTCCTGACTGGCGCGCTTGAGACGCTCGATGCCCTCGTCCATTTCGTCGACGTTGATCGGGGTGAGTTCGCTCCTCTTGGGCGGACTGGGGCTGCGCGATGGAGGAGAGTTACTACGCTTGAACAGGCTCGACAGGTTGTGTTTTGATATGTACCGTTTCGCCGCCGCTTGAGCAGAGTGAATGGCCGATCCTCCGGACGAAGTGCTTGAAAACGCCGAGGCCGATCCAGACTCATTTGAACGCAGTCGCCCTCGGAATCGACCGCCCAAACGAGGCGCCTCCTCGGCGACAGGGGATGTCTCTGGCGAAAAGCGGACGGCCTGTGCGTGGTCGCCTTCGTGGTCTCTCCGCATTGCTGCGCGGAAGGCCGCGCCCGGGTGAGCGGCCTTTTCGAGGATGGAAGGGAGGGATGGACGGCGAGAGGAAGTGGAGGGGTGTCTTTCTCGAACGGCGGGCTGAGGAGCCGTGGGAGGTGGAGCAGGAGAGACTACCGTGCTGGAGTGAGCACTCCCGCCGGACGCGGCGGAAGAGACACGGTGCAGATCGCCATTGCTGGTGAGCGACGTGCCGCTGATGACCCTATCCAGAGCGTTTTGGGAGAGGTGAGGGCTGGAGAGTATAGGCGAGGCGGCGAGAGGCGGAGAAGCCAGGTTGATCGAGTGGGGTGTTGTTCCGTTGGCGGGGGGTGATGATGGTGGTGGTAATGGCGTATTGGACCTCGAGTGCTCCTCTTCTTCTCCGATGGGTAAAGGTTCTTCTGGCGGCCGCGAAGCTGAGGTCGAGGCCATCGACGCCGACCTGCTGGTCTTTCTCCATATCCCTTCTAACGACTTCTTCACCTTGACCGCCGCGCTGGAGTCGGATTTGGCACTGACGAAGCTCAGAGCCCGCTCCTTCCCCTTCCTGCTACCGCCGTTGGCGTCCACGCTTTGCGCTTCGCTGGTGCTCGTGGAGGGCAGGTCCATCGTGGAACCGGAAGGAGAAGTGGCCGATTGGGAGGAAGGTCCAGCTTGGGGCGCAGGGGATAACCACGGTGATGCAGAAGAGGTTCCTCCCGCCGCGCCGGCACCGGCACCATTCGCATTGAGCTGCTCGAATATGCGTAGGACATGGACCACTTCCTCGTGTCCGTTGTGCTCCGCGAGAGACTCGGGAGTCTGGCCGAGCTTGTCGGACTTGTTGGGCGCTGCACCGCATGTGAGTAGCATTTGCACGATGTTGACGTGTCCATTGGCGGCGGCGAAGTGAAGCGGAGTCGCCCCTGGATCATGATCAGTATGAGTAGGGAGCGAACACCTGGTGCAAGACGGGATCGATTGGATCGACTGGATCGGTTGCATCGATCGCTCTCGCTCACCTGCCGCACCGAGAGCGGGCGCCCCCCTCTTCTTCTCATTGCTATACCTCCTCGGTAATCTCGGCGCATTCACGTCCGCCCCTCGTTCAATCAACATCCTCATCGCGCTGACGCTTCCTCCCGCCGCGGCGGCATGGATCGGCTGCACGCCATGGAGGACCGAATTGATGGGCTGCCCGTGGGTGAGCGCGTAATGCACTAGCCCGACGTTCCCGTCCGCTGCGGCCGAGTGGAGCTCGAGGTTTGGGACTGGAGGGACGTAGAGCCATGATGGTGGGTCGGTGGAGGTGGGTCGAGAGGGGGGAGGGAGAAGTCGGAAGAGATGATGGCGAGCGAGATGGAGGACGGAGAGGATGGGGACGGGTGGCGGGGATGGTGGTCGGGGAGGTGATGGTGGTCGGGGAGGTAATGGTGACGGGAATAGGATGGGTGAAGAGAGGTCGGGAAGGAGGGGCGGAAGCGCGAGAGCGAGCATGGTCAGCGAGACGAACAGAACGCAACGGGCATGATGCTGGAGAGAAGCGAATGGATCATGTCATGGAGGAAAGCAGTGGCAAGAAGTGAAGTCGGCACTGAGAGTACCGGTCGCCGGCAAATGCTTGGCCGTCGCCATCGTGAATCCTCTCGAGGACACGACACGAGGCTTCGGTGCCGACGGCGCAGGATAGAGATCAGATGATCCGATCCGCTTGACATGCGTCCATCCTTTCGTCCCTCCCTCCCTCCCTCCCTCCCTCCCTCCCTCCCTCGGTTTCAATCCATCACGATCATCAACCCATCAAGGTCCTGTCCCACCCCTGACACATCGGCCACTCGGTCCGGACATCCATCACTCACAATTCAGCACCACATCGTACTTCGCCTCGACGCTGTCCGTCTTGTGCGAGGACACCATCCTGACCCGTCCTTCCTCGCCGCCATGTGCAGGGCTCGTGACTCGTCGATGGTGTGTCGGGTCCAAGCACTCGTGCTGTTATAGTCCTCGACGGTGCGGTCGGAGACGATCTTGGCCTTGGCTCGTCGTCTTGGCGAGGTCGACGGCGGTGTTGCTATTCACGCCGCTCGTTATCGAATGCCCGGTTGACCGAATGTCGATTAACCTTGGGGAAACAGTTGTAGAAGTATCAGACCGCTCGTCTCGGTGTCCGCAAAGAGAGGGTCGGAATGCGCCGTTGTCGTCGTCGTGGTTGTCGTCTGTCGTCGTGGTTGTCGGCGGCACAACACTCCCTGCGCGCCTGGATGTCCCGTCTAAATCCTCACCCGACCTAAATCGGTGGCATGTGTGCGCCCGCTGTGTCGTAATCCCTTCCTCCCCAATACCAGAGTGCGAGCTCCGGGAGGTAGTGGGCGCCGTGCGGAATCCTGTTGCCTCGAATGTAAGGGGTCAAGAGGGGTAATGGAGCGCACAAGGGTGACTACTACTAGCACGATTACTCTCCGACTCTCCAATTTCCCGCGCTTCTCGGATACGAAAGCGAAAGGGCGCGGGGCGGGGGACTGGGGACTCGTGGTCGTTTCTGACGTCGCGCCTGGGTTGAGCAGGGTCGAGGCGGAATAAACAATGCGGAGAGTGCGACGAGGTGAGAGGATGGCGGAATGGGGATGGAGGGGATGCGAGCAGGTGGGAGTTAGGGGGGGAGAAAGCCGAACGGCGTTGGCAGTGGTGAGATGTTGAGGTATGTGGGGTCAAGTGGTGTGGTGTGGTGTGGTGTGGTGTGGTGCGTTCGTGGTTGGCATGGTGTGTCATTTGCGTGCGTGCCGATCTCAGAGCGAGGGATGCTCCGGTGGCTTGGTGGAGACGCCCCCCCCATCGGCGTCCGGGCAGGCAAGAGGCATCCGATGCATGCATACCCATAACCCGGCATGGCACCCGAGCCGAGCCTAGTCCACCGTAGCCCGCCGCTGCCTCTGCCTCAGCCTCGCTGCCCCTGCCTCGGAGCCCGCGCCGATTCGGTGGTACCGTCGTGCCCTGTCTTCCCTATATATCTTTTCCCTCGACGGCGATGACGCTCCTCGGCTCACCCTCGGTCTATTCGCTCAATCTACTTTGATTCTACTCCCTCGCTACTTCAAGCTCTCTCACTACTCTGATCCGATATAGTCACCACAAATGCCCCACATGCACTACTTTTGTCATTCAGCGGATTCGTACTCCCCGATCCTCCTGAGCTTTTAATCTCGAGCATGGTATTTGACAGTCCTAGCGGATTATCGGCTGACATGGCAGAACGGAGATGTCCAGTCCGAAGCTGCGCCGGAAACCCAAGCACGAGAACGAGAGGACGAGGACGAGGACGAGGTCGAGAACGAAGGCGCTTGTGCGGCCGCTGTACCTACAGCTCACAGCGCATACCTTACTCCACAAAATGAGGCGTGAGGCAAGGGCATGAGAACTGACAACTGACCGGCCTGCCGAAAGATCGCCAGGACCCGGACGGCGATCACATCGTGCAGCTGGGCCTGCCAGCTGCCGGCCTTCGGAGCCGGAGAGGAAACCTGCTCGCCGCACCTCGTCACCTTTGGAACACTGAGAGAGCAAGCGGGTACTCGCACGGAGAAATCACCAGAGCCATGTCGAGCGGGACTAGTAGTCCCCCACGGCCAGATCCTTCACATCGCAAGGATCGCACATGGATGCGTATTGCTGAGAACTCTCGAGTCGACGAGTCATTCATGGTACCTTCTTCGTTCCGGCTGGATCGTAGCCATCTCCGACGCCGACGCATGCATGCGAGCAGCTATTGTACCCGTACTTGAGCACTCGCCTCGACGCCGCCACGCCACTTGAAGGCAAGCGCTCACCCCGCAGGGATCGAGCGGCAATGGCCAGGGTAGTTCGGGGAAGTGATTGGTGTGACCAGACTTTCTCCCGCTCATGGCGCAGGATCGAGCCGCACAGCGTCCAGCGAGTCGCCGAGCAAACATGTCTGAAACATGCCAATGTTCGCCGACGCACAGTCCGTTCCGTACCCCAAATCCCAATCACGCGGTCGGCTCCGTAGATCAGGATGGATCAGGATACAGGATACAAGCCCGATCCCGATGTCGAGTGACCCGTTTGACTCTCGCTCCAATCCGCTCCAAGGTCCCGAAATCGTACAGGCGAGCAGTGCCTAGTTTGCTTTCTGCTTTCACCCCATTCTATATCGGGGTCGAGACGTGTCAGAGCGGTGCAGACCGCCTCCACCGCTGCTCCGCTGCTCATTGTGCACGAGACTGGGGGCGACGGGCGATGTTTTCGTCGCGTTTTAGCATGGTTCTGGGGATCGACCGCGCGCAGGATCCTCAAAACAGCTCAGCTCAGCTCTGGACGACCAACAACCAACGACCAACTCTCCATCCTCTACACGAGTCACAAGACACCACTTTAGCGTTCTCGTCTCTCATTGCTGGTCTCAGGCGGAATCCACACGGAGCCAAGTCATCGCGCGCGAGCAAGACATAACGGAAGCAAGACCCAACGACGAACCATGCTGTTCCGCCATAACAGTACGTCCAATGGCTCTTAGCGCGTGCTTCAGAGCTCATGTCCTTCAGACAAATCCGCGGCAGAGGCCGACGACGCCCGGAGCGAGACGAGGTCCACGGCGTCGATGTCGTTGAGGAGCTCCTTCAAGGTGCTCAGACCAAGAGGAGGAGGAGGATGTATGAACTGCACAATGGTGAGGTATTCCGTCTTCTCGCGTCTAGCACCTAGCTGACCTGCACTTCAGCTCGACACTTTTGAGTGAGCTCGGCGCATGCATCTTTCCGAAATCTTCTCCAGACCCCACCCAGACCGCCAGATGTCGCTCCGGATCCATCACGCTCTCTTCTGGGCCAGGGCGAGCATCAGGCCGCGAACGTCTTTGCATGACTCGGTGACATCGCGATGAGAGCTGATGGCCGTCGCAGCGACCGGGACCCGATCAGACGATATCGCCCCGCAAAAGGATCCGTGCAAGAGGAGAGGATGAACGAGCGACTGAACCAGAGAGGCGGGTCAGATGGGGAGCCGGCGTACGAGCCGCCTGCCAACTCGTTTGCGCTGGGGACGACGGGCGGGGCGGGAGCAGGCGGGGCGGGCGGTGGCGCCGGGGCAGGGGCAGGAGGCTCCAGCTGCTAGGCGAGTGAGAGGGGGGCTGATTGGGGAAGGGAAGGTGCAGGTTGGAGATGGTGCTGGACACTGTGCGTAGTGGGGTGGGCTGTAGCATATAGGAAGAGTAGACTGGGTAGCATGGACGTGGTAGTGTCTGTCGCCTCGAGATTCGGGCTATCGGCGAGACGGTGCTTTCTTGGCCGTTGATGTGCCTGGCGTTTGGCATACTCGTACTATTTCGGTTCACCAGCCAAAGTCACACACACCAGGGGGAAAGCAACCAACGTACGCACGACATCCCACCCCTCGCCCCCTCGCTGCACTGCATAACAAAGGCATGCACCAACATCCTTCATCCTCATTCTCCATCCTCGTCTTCGTCCCAATATCACTCTCCATACAGTCTCAAATAGCGAGCACGAGTAAACGCCGCCACAATGGCCGCCCGTCCAACGGTCATCACCACCTCCCCCACCTCTCCCATCATCAGCACCCCGCCAGCTCCTCAGAGCTCGATGTGTGAGCATGCTTCCTTTCTTCCCCGGGGCGAGAGCGAGCACGAGAACGGCAAGGCTCGCGAAGCCCAGCTGGCGGGTATCGAGCGGCATGGCGCCGGAGCTGGGTCCGGGTATTGCGCGCCTGGGCACCTTGTCGGGCCGTTGAGGGCGGCTTGTGGGGCAAAGAGCCGTGTTATCGTGTCACCGCTCGGCCATTGCCTTTTGCTCATGACTCGACGTAGCTCCCCGTATCTACGCGTCCCCGATCACTCCCGGCGATGCACGCCCCGACGACACGCACCCGGATGACCAGGTGTCCATCTTCTCCTTTTCCGACTCGCTGGCGGGAGGCCGGGGCTGGTGTTGCTGCTGGGGAGGGAAGGACAGCTCGGGAGGTCAAGAGTGAGTTGAGTCGAGTTGGGCGGGTTACTGTGCCTCTACCGCTCCCGCTCCATTGTTCTCCGTGTCGCTCCGTCATTGCACGACCGCCTCGTACCGAGTTCAATATGGGAGATGGATCGCCAGCACCGCCGGGATCGCCGGAGTCGCCGGGGTCGACAACATTGCTTTGGCTGACGGACGCAGGCAAGAGCAAGAGCGTCAACTTTCGAATTCTCGTTCCGAGAAACCTTCGAGGCTGCTCAGCCCCACGTCTCCGATCAGCGGGTACCCTACCCCTCTCACCGACGCGCGCAGACAAGACCACGACCGACAGCTCGGGAACACTGGTTCGGAACGAACGTCGAGGTTCCTGAGCCCCATAACCCCGGAGAACGGATACCATACCGCCTTGCTCGGCTCAGTTCCTATCACTGGGACCCAGACCCAGACCCAGACCCAGACCCAAACCCAGACCCAGACCCAGACTCAGACCCAGACCCAGCCGTTCTCTTTCCCCGCGAAGCGGCCATGATTACATATGACAGCTGCTCATTCCCATGACTATGGCTTCACCCCCACGCCGACACGGACGATTCACGACTGTTGCTACGACGAACTTGCCCTCCTCGACGACCATTTTGACTACAGTATATAGTCCCTCGTTCCTTTCATTCCTGTGTGTCTCGTTTTAGTGTGACGCCCCGTTCCCGTAGACCGCGCAGTGGTTGTACAGTATACGCCCCAGCTTCGACGGGCTCATTCCCTGCATGTACATACAGTATCGACCTCTACGGCAGTTTGCCGTTGTTCAAGCCGTACTTGTCCTGCCGACGATGCCGAAGTCGCATTGGTGGGTCGGAGTCGCACTATCCTCCATTTGTCGGTCCCGAAAGGGCTCCCTGCTCTCGAGGCCTGACGTCGTGGCTGGCGTTCTGACGAAGATAAGATTGGGACTCGAGACGCGCGACGGCGCAGCGGTCTCGTACCCCCGCGCTCCGGAGCGCGCCACCACGACCAAGGACCACCAATCCATGTCGGGCCCGACCGAGCTTGTTGCTCCTCTGCTCGTCTGCTCATGCTCGTCTTCGGGATCCAATATCACTTGCCGGGTACACGTTTCTGTGAGCAAGGGGACGAACCGGTTCAACTGCCAGACCGAGCTGAGCTCTCGCAGCTAATTCGGGATCCGCGTCTAGGCCAGCGGAACACGAGCGCTGCAGGATTAGGAGAAGTAGAGTGCGAATGCGAGCTTATCTGCCGTTACTCGGCCTCGGAGACGGACAAGTGCACCCCTCTCCTTGTCTATTGATTGCAGAGGTCGTGTTCTGCTATATTTAATCCGCGTTCCCATGGGTACGAGAGACTTCTTCGCCACCCACCACGACACTCTGATCTCCTTCATTCGCGTTACTTGAACTGCTCACGATATGAGTGCTGTCACTGTGAGTGTCCATCACACAAACTTGTTCACCCTGACAAACGCCTGCGATGAGCTGACACCGACGCAGGCAGAGCAAGTCTACACTCCTCTTCCCGCTCCCTCACCCGGAACCACCCACGAACCCCTCCTTCTCAGTAGCGCATGCCGAACCCTCCTGCCGAACCCTTGCTGACCCCCTGCCAGGCACGCCTCCACCCCTGTGATCACCGAGACCAAGCGCAGCTGGCCCTTCCGCAAGAACAGCAACACGGCGAGCGAGACGGCCTCCTCCACTGCCCCGTCTTCTACCAGCACCGCCGTCGCCGAGCCCGCGGCCAAGGACGACACCGGCGACAAGGACAAGAGCCTCTGGAAGCGAATCACCACCCACCAGTGCTCGAAGGGGGGCAGCGGATGGACTTGGGGCAGGTATGGGGGTGGGGGAGGTCCGGGAGGTGGGGGTGGATGCGGCGGAGGCGGTGGTACGAGTTGAACGACGAGTCATTCTCACGCTTGCTCGTGACCAAACCAAGACGATGTGACCGAATTTCGATTTCTCGATTCTGGACCGACGACAAATCGCGCGCAAGGCGGATCGACGTATTGGTGGGAGGCGGCAGTGCAGATAGATTCAGCGTGTTGTACATAACTATGACGAAGACTGGGATCGACCGGCTATGACCGACTATGTATTTTGCCTCTCACTTTCCTCCGCCTCTGCAAACCATCCAAGTTGTCGTCGGGAATGAACTCCGCTGCGGATCTTCGGACCCTCGGTGCCGGCCGAGCGACGGCAACGGCAGTCAGCAACGACAACGGGGCCTCGGCATACGTGTCTTGGCAGACCGGGCCCCGGTGGTTATCGATAGGCTGAGGCACGAGTAGTCACCGTCATGACGAGCAGTGGTTGATCCTCGCCACGGTACGGTACGGTCCGGTCCTGCCGACCTCACCGAGGGCGGTGCTTGAAGCATGCCGAAGTACGCCCCTCTGCGGCCAATCGGGATGATTGTCACTAACTCGCCCGGAACTATGGAGCTGGAATTGCCCCCACGAGTCATAGCCCACCCACCATCGCACCCCGGCATGGCATGACGGCATGACCGAGGCATCGCCACCGCCTCGTCGGGCGAGCTATACCGATACTGTAATCATCATTGGTCGGCGATCCCACCGTCGCACGTTCCTATCTATCTTCAATCCGATGTGGTCGGGCGACCGGGTATACTCCGATCCGGTGCAACGGTGCAACGGTGAACGGTGCAAATTAGGATGCCGACTCGTGAAGACAAAGGTATAAGAAGGACTGGCGAGCCTGTCAACTCGTACTCGTACACACAACACCAGACCATTTCGCCACCCTACCAAATCGCGTTACGCATCTCAGTACACCAGAAGCCGAAGCAAGCGCCACCATGGGCAGCTGTTCCAGCGTAAGTACCTTGTTTATATCTCTGAGATCAGGATCAGGCTGACGTCCATTCCAGAGAAAGTAGGTCGTCGTCGCAACACGACCCCGCCGAGATTGGTCGGGTCGACGAGCTGACCATCCACAGCCAGCCGATCCATACCCCGTCGTACTACGAGACCAAGGGCTCTTCCAACCGCCGCCACAGAAGGAGCCACGGCAACAATACGTACTACGCCGGCGACACATACACCGCTGGGGCCGCGGCGGGCTGGGGCGGGGTCGGGATAAGCGACGGCGGCGGTGCTGGTGGGGGTGGTCACCATGGGCATCACGGAGGTAGCGGTGGGGGCGGCGGCTTCTCCTGCGGCGGAGGAGGTGGCGGAGGTGGGGGGGGGGGGGGGGGGGGGGGGGGGGGGGGGGGGGGGGGGGGGGGGGGGTGGGGGGGGGGGGGGGGGGGGGTGGGGGTGGTGGAGGAGGTGGTGGGGGAGGTTGCGGCGGCGGAGGAGGAGGAGGAGGTAGCGGCTAAAGAAGCGTTGAGAAGTCGAGTCGGGGTGGGCGAGGGTAAAGCTCGCAAGCTCGTTCACTCGGCCCGACACGCCGTTCCGTTCTCTGACCCGGACTCATCCGTCTCGCTATGATTAGAATCGTATTGTGTAGACCCTGTTGTACCCGTATTGTAGCAGACCCACCAGACCCATGTCCACTACGGCCGTAGCAATGAATCACGTACCCATCCAGCGCGAGTCAAACGCGCCGTTGCCAAGCCAAGCTTTGGTTTGAACCATCCAGGAACCCGGGCCGACCGGAGCGGTGCGAGCGGCGATAGCGGCGATAGCCGAAGCAAAGTGGGTGGTGCGCGTCATCGACATGGATGAGTGCGAGTTGGGAGGTTTGCGTTTGCTGCATATTTGAGTCCTATTGTCACGAAGGCTCTTGGTAGTCCGTTCTTCCACTGGCCGTTTCTTCGACTTCTCTGACGTTGAGCAGAACTAAACTATGGTCCACCGTGAGTGCGAGGAGTGGCTGCAAAGCCCCCTTGGCCTGCCACGAGCCAGAGCTGACACCCGGCCAGCAACGGTTCTGCGCCTTCGAGGGGGTGGCAACTGCTTTGTGAGTCTATCCTTGCTCCAGCAAGCCTGAGGATTGCAGAGCAGATCATACCAGTCCTCGCTGACCCAACGCATAGTCACAGTCAGTGCGGCTTGCTCCGGTGCAACCCGTGATGTCTGTGTTCTGACGCTGGGGTCTTGTCGCAGTGATCAGCCCGTGGATGCGCTCGGGGCCCAGCCCCAGCTGAAGGAGCACGGTCAGCCCACCTCTACCACCCCTTCAGCATCGGCCCAAGCACCCACAACCAACATTGAGGGCGATACGCAGAAGCCCTTGCACACAACGACGAACCCGGATGATAGCTCTGGCACGGGAACGGGGACGGGAACGGACACACTGGACGCGAAACGCCGGAACGACATGTACCTCGCGATGGCCCCGCCGACCAATCAGAATTACATGGGTACAGGGGCGGGCGTGGTAGGTGGTGGCGGGGGGTTCTAGCTTGAAGGGGCTTGGCGGACGATAGGTTCTGGATCTGGTCTGGAGGAGTCTATCGCCACCTGATCGCTGTATGGACTCGAGACTTGGCGATGTGACTCCTCGCACCTGCCCCTCGCCACGATACCGCTCATCTAGAGTGACGAAGCAACATCACGCGCACCCTCAATCCCGGTCAGAAAGGGTGGTAGGGTGGTGTGAAGCAGGTTGTTCTCCATCATGGTTCTCGTCATGATCATCAGCACCGTCTTGACGAATCTTCTCGTTACCTGATCACCGCACCGCGTTTCGTACTCACGCAACCTCTGCCACTTGGATCTCTCTCACTTGTATCCATCGCGTCGGGTGTCCTGTGGTCTTAGGGGCGAAAAGGGCGGAGACGGAGATGTCTGTCTTGGGACAGAGACGCTGAAATGAGGTGCGATGATTGATGGCACGCGGCGGGGCAAAGGACTCCGGACGTCAGCGCCTCATCCTCGAGGCGCACACAGCAGCTCATGATCATCATCAACACCACCGGGCGAGTCGTCAGAGGTGGTATGACCTCCTCGGGTTGGTATCACCCCGCCTCTTGCGTCTTTCTCCTCTCTAGTACGCTTTATCAATCGCGATTTCTGGCTCTTCACACCCCGCTTCCACCATGGGTGAGCAAGTCTGATCTCGCAATATCCTCTGACGGTCTCATCAGCTCGTAAGACCAGCTTCGTACTTCGCCTTCGCGGGGGCTGCTGGGGTAGCTGCATTGTGAGTGTTTCAAAACTTCGAGTAGAGGCACCAACGACAACATCAACGAACTGCTGACCCCCCTTGCCGCAGAGCAAGTATGTGCAACCATGGTACTCAATCTCCACCCCTGCCACAGACGCCCCAAGTGGCACCTGAGGAGCCGCGTCGCGGCTTGTTATCCACCTGCCTACTGTGCTTCCGTTCACTCCTTTCAGACAGCCGTTCGACGGTCTCCCATCCTCGAAGACCAATACCGAGACCAAGCATCATCGGCGTCACGGGGGAGGAGATGCGTACATTGGCGACGGGGGCGCTGGCGGCGCAGCCGGTGGCTGTGGGGGTGGGGGCACGTCCGGTGGCTGTGGGGGCGGGGGCACGTCCGGTGGCTGTGGGGGCGGCAGTGGGGGTGGGGGAGGGGGTTGTGGTGGAGGAGGATCGTCGTAAACATCGAGAGACAGGCCTGTCGGGACGAGCAAGGCGCGTGAGATCCCTTCGCGCGAGTGGTGAGCGGGCGTCGACGACGAGCCCCCTTCTGTCCTTGATGTGACCAATATGTATGAAGTGGTTCTTCAGCCTTCACCTGCCTACTATTAACTGCGAGCATCCGATTAGAGCGCGCATCGTCATGATGCAGGTATCGAAGGGGTGGGCAGTCAGTTTCATGACGTGCGGACTCCGAAAGGCTCAGAGAATGTCCGAGGCGTGAGGCGCCATTAGACCGCCACGATCGCTGCTGCACCACCCGAATTCTTTGTCGGGCTGTACCATACGTTGCTTCTGGCTTGCCAAGAGGGCCGTACAGACGTTGGCGAGTGACGTTGTGCTTCTCTGCATAGCTTCTAGCTTAGAAGAACATTAGGAGCCATCCATCACTGACCGGTCGAAAGAAGCGCGAGCTGGGACAGCTCCACATTCCATCAGGCTGATGGGAGTGGCGCAAGATCCTGTGCACAAGATATATACACTCTTCTCCATAGAAGCAGAGCACCCCCGTTCCTTCATCTTGACAGTCCTTTTTATTTCAGGGAGCTCTCAGCAAAGCCCAAGCTATGTTCAAGATATTCAGGAAGGAGAAGGGGTATGGTGCCCAAGCGGGCGAGGTCCACCGCGTCGATTCCAGCCCGAAGACCAAGAAGACGCTCCGTCTCCGCGGAGGTTGCTGCGTGAGTCCCAATGACGAGAGTTGGCAGCTGACACATCTCAGTCCAGGTCAGTCTGCGCCCATGCGATGACCGTGATGGTCGGACTGTGGTACCTGTGAAGGTGTGTAAAGCCGTGTTGGCGCTGATGATACAACTCTAGCCATCAACCCATCGATACGGGCCGGCGCAAAAGGAGGTCTGGAGGTGCTACGGCCGGCTGCGGCGGAGGGGGTGGTGGGTGTGGTGGTGGATGTGGTGGTGGGTGTGGGGGGTAAAAGGGGGAGCAACTGGAGAGGCGAGCCAACAAAGTCGCTACGATCTGTACAACTCTTGTGGCGACAAGGGCGAAAAGGGGAGAACGGCGAGAAGCGGCGAGGTGCTTTTGATCAGTTTTCCATGCAGATGGGTTGCTTTGCGGTGGCAGGATGGTGGTTAGAGAGTCGGCGCGAGCTGTTCACGCATGTCGATGATCAACAGGGAGGTAGCTGCGTGTTAATACGGCGTTCACTTCAGTACAGTATTGGGTGAGTGGGTGGCAGCATCGTTGGACCTGTGTGTAAACGGTTGATCGACGATCTTTCATCCTCCCACAAGCGATTCTCTCAACTGTGACCAATTCACCACGAGCCCCATCCCACTTTTCATTCTCGTTCTCTTCCACTCATCCTCCTGCATTATCCAGAAATACCGCGCACTGCAATGTGTGAGCACCGTCCTGACACTCTACCGCTGAGCTGCAACTGACATCTCAGCACCTATCTCCGATTCCCCCATCGTCCTCGGCCTCCGAGGGGGCTGCATCAGTGTGAGTGCCCTATCCCTCCCAGAATCTTTCACCCTTCGGACGTAACGCTGATGATATGCAGAGCAAGTAAGCAGCAGCGTTACGTCTCTGTCCTTCTCTCTCCTCTCCTCATCTCGCCTCATCTTCCCTGGTCACTCCTCGTCTCACCCCGCCTCACCACATCTCTCGCAGTCTTTCTTCGGTCCCTCTGGTTGTCCTCGATTTCCTCCACCTCTCCTCCAGTCTCCCTTCCCACACCCCATGCCGCTCTCGAGGTCCTCAGCTCACGCGTTTCACAGAGGCTTCGACAGCCTCCCCCTCAAACGCCCCCACAAACGCCCCGTCTCCAGCGGCGGTCTCCTCACGAGCTACGAAGTACCCCCTCGCCTCCGGAGCAACCCCGGCACTCCAATCATCAACCCCTCCCGTCGGTCGGATCTGCAACTACCCTCCCCAGACCCGTTCCCCGCGCCCACTCTCCCGTCGAACGCCGACGGTCCGAGCCCTGCTGGGGGTTCCGGGTTCGGGTCCGGGTCCGGGTCTGGATCCGGTTCCGGTGAACATCAGTATCCCCCCTCGTATGGTATGGAGTCGGGGGTCATCCTTGCTGCGAACCCTGCTCCTCCCGCCAAGAAGTGAAGGAAGAGGTGGATATGGGTTTGAGTATGGGCATGGACTTGGGCCTGGGGTGGACCTGCGCATGAGCATGGACGTGGACGTCGACGGGGAGGTGGGCGAGGCCTCCTCGGGACCAAGGCAGATGAAGGGCGAAGGACATGAGATTACAAGTGAGTCGGACCCGAACTGCGGTCTCGGTGAAGACTACGAGCTCATCAGATGATTAGTTGAATGTACCGAGTGATCCGAAGTCTGAGGACGCGCGAATAAAGGCGTGGATGGCGATGCGATACATATTGATGACTTGGTGTGACCTGTAATAGACTTGGTGACCAGTCATATAACGTGACCTGTCCATGTACTCGTACAGTAGTGTCGGTGTGAGAGACGCTACCGATGAATGAGATGCCTGTGCTGGTGTATGTGGACGATTCGTTGCGGCATTCAGATCTCCACCCCCGCCCTTGCCTTGCCGAACGCTTCCTCGAGTCTCTCCGCGAGCCGAAGATCCTTGCCCGTGACCCCGGGACGCATCTTGGTGGCGTTGTTGGCTGACGACTGAGCGAGTCCATCGGAGTGCGAAGGCAGCGGCGGCATAGGCGTGTGAGTGTGTGTGGAGATCTCGAGGACGTAGCCTCGGGTGTTATTTGGTGTTGACAGGGACGTGGAGGTTGGTCTGTAGTCGGACGCGGGGGAGATGGTGATTGTGGGATGATGCTGCTCCAGTGAGCCCAAGCCCGATCCCAGCTTCCTACAGAAAGTGCAACCAGGTTGACTTCAGACCACTCACGTCCTCTTCCTCCACGATTTGCCCCACCGTCTGTGCAAACCGCATGAGCCCTCTCCAACCATCTTTACCCTCCCCGAACTCCCACATCCGGACGAGCCGCCTGTCCTGCAGATCCGCCATACCCTCCTGCACCTCCCTTCTCAGCTCGGCACCATCGCCGTTGTTCCCGCTACGGCCCTCCGATAGCTGTACTATGGAGGGCAGGAGGTCTAGCCGCCAGCCCGCGACGTGGAGAGGCGCAAAGTGCGCGAGGAAGGTGTGCGGCGGGAGGAGACGGTATGGTGATGGGCGTCGGGGTTTCGGTGGTGTCGGAGCGTCGGCTACGGAGTCTGAGGGGGGATTCGTCAATAGCGGCGAGTCGGGAGTGGTTGATAGGTGTCGGATTGAGGCGCACGTATGCCCAGAGATGAGCATACCAGTAGGGACTGGCTGAGTTGCGAAAACCCGAGCCGGACGGAGGAGCCTGGATGCTGGAAAGGAGCGGCCGGCTCGAGCAGCGACAGCCAGACCGTGACGCATACGGGGCTGCATTGTGAGTGCACCAAGTTGCACACTGCCGGCTGCCCAGAGAGCTGGATGTCGCTGTCCGCTGCAGCGGTGATGACCTTCAACGGTTTGTCGAAGAGATGTCTATCGAGCAATGTGGTGTTCTACATCGTGGACCGGACCGGAGACCAAGTGGCCGAGAAATGACGAGTGGCTGGAATTGCCCGATGCGGCAAATAATCCCAATCATCCACCTGCAACCCTATCGTCCAATCTATCCTCAGTCGTGACCTCCTCTTGACTCGCAATCCTCCATCCTCCATCCTCCATCCTCATTCCTGTTCAACTCGAACACATCCTATACCCCACCGCACTCAGCCCTCCCGCAACCCTCCCAATCCACGTCCAATCTCACGCAACCACGCAACCATGCGCCTCGCCACCACCCTCCTCCCCTTCACCCTCCTCGCCGCCTCGGCATCAGCCAACCTCGCCACCGACGCCTTTGGCTGGGCGAGCTCGCTCGTATCGTCCTCGAATGGTGAGGCACAGGCGAGCAAGGACGGTGAGGTCCGGACGATGGACTCGTGGAGCTACGTCGATTGCGGTGAGTCACTCGAGTCGGGATTGCTCGCTTGCCTTGGCTAAGTGCTGTCGGTCTTCAACGCTGACGACTGCGCTCTCCTGCCTCTCCCTTGCCCCATGATATCCTCATCATTCAACTCATGCCTCGCGCCGGTCCCACTCCTGCTACCGTGCATATCCTTCCGCAGGTCTCGCCACGGACGCAATGTGAGTACCCACCCCGATACACTCGTATCCTCAATTCCCTTCCTTGCCAACAATCCCGTTCCAACCGGGTGTGCTGACTCGCCGCAGCCAGATCAAGTCCATCGCCGTCAAGCCCGACCCGCCCGTGCCGGGCGAGAACCTCACCGTGAACGTCGATGCCGATGTCCTCGAGACGATCGAGGTGGGTCCGGGGTCTTCCTGTTGCTGCTCCTTGCTTGCATTCGGATCTACTCCCACCTCCCGTCTCTCCCTGCCGGCACTCCGATTAACCCCGTCCCTGTTCATGCGGTAAAGACGGACGACCTCGCGCTGGATTCCCGCTGACATCGCCAGGAGGGCGCTTATGCCGATGTCACGGTCAAGCTCGGCCTGATCAAGCTCCTCCAGAAGACCTTTGACGTGTGCGAAGAAGCGTGAGTGACCTCCCTCGTATCGTTACCTGGGCACATCTGCTCCAATGGCTCCGTCCTACGCTCTGCAGACGATCCGCGGATCGCGAGCTGCTTGCGCAGAGCCTGTTGAGCCGTCGCTGACCCCTTCGCAGGCGCAACGCCAACGCCACGGTTCAGTGCCCCGTCAAGCCCGGTACCTACTCTGTCTCCCAGACCGTCGAGCTCCCCAAGGAGATCCCGAAGGGTATGTCCGGCTCCGGGAATCGATCTCATCGATTTCGGCCCCGCGTCTCGACTACCCCCTCACACCCACACGCATGCTCATACTTCACGCAAACTTCGTTTGACGATCGCTGACCCCGTACCCGCAGCCAAGTTCTCCGTCGCCGTCCGCGGATACACTGTCGACGATGCCGATATGCTCTGCCTCGACCTCTTTGTGGACTTTGTGAGTGGGCTGGTCCTATCACATGCGGAGAAAGGCTTCAAACTCGGTTGGGTTGGAAGTCCGGACACAGCGCATGATGCCGATGCTGATGCTCGCCAGATGAAGAAGCCCGGCACGCTCAACTAGGTGGTTACGCCGTCGAGCCTTCGAGGGTTCAGCGGTGCAGCGGCACAGCGGCGCAGAGGAAGTACGAGTACAATATTGCCACAGCAGCGTTGCGCGAGAACAAGTAATCGAGTAGATATCGTGTACCCTTCTTCATGGCAGAATCGTTTCCACATGCATTGGCGGCATATACGTTAACCACTGCCATCTCGACTATGGGGGCGAGGTCGTTGCATGTTCGTTCATAATCAAGATGGTACATACAGATCATGTCGGAGATGGGGTCGGAGCGCGGTGCGGTACATCAACTAGTAGCTACTCGATGATGGGCAGCGCATCATGCACAGACACTGCTATGTACAGGTATGTACAAGTGTAACGATCGTGAAGGATGACTTCGCGCGCACGGTCCATAGCCATTTGCCCGCTAGCGGGAAAGATGGATAAGCAACTCCCAGAGCTACCGTGCGGGAGGGAGGCAGGAGACGAGGTGAGCCGGTCCGACGACCCTCGCTAGGAGGGCCGAAGCAACGCCTGCGCTACCGTCTGTCTCGACTTCGCTGCCGAATTCGAGGTGGGGTGTCGGAGGACCCGGAATCCAGTGCCGTTCTTGGTCAACAGGAATGGCAAAGCAACGTCTTCCTCGCGGAGGAAAGGCGATATTCCTTGTGGATGGCGACATGCACAAGTCGGGAGTCGAGATGGGTTGAGGATGGGGAGATGAGATCAAGTCGGGCTCGGACGATCGGACACAGGAGCCGGAATCCAATGCTGCTCCGGTCAACGGAAGCAGCAGAGCAACGCTCCCCTCGCGGAGGGGACCGCTATTCCAGGATGATGGTGTCCACATGATGAGATGCAAGGTGTTGCCGAGGCGAGGTGGGTTTCGTCGAGTCGATGCTGTGGACATGGTCTTGTCGACATTGAGCTGAGAACAGGGCCGGCGGTAATAACATGTTGCCGAGCAAGAAGGAAACCAAGGCGAGCGGAAACCGGGAATGAGTCGTGATCGCGAGAGAGAAGGAGACCGTGAACGAGCCGATGTACACAGTTGAGTTGTCGTGTTTGCGAGAAGTCGACCAATGGCCGGACTGGAAGGCGGGTCGATTGGTACGCGAGCGATAATATACTTGCGCTTGCTCGACGAGGCTAGCCGCGAACATCACAGGTGACGATGCGGTTCGAGTCGGGACTTGATGCTCGACAAGAGCATGGACAGTGTGGTGATGGATTCACACGGGCGGAATGAGGCGTTGAGGAAGGTATTGATGTCGCCGCCCTTGCAGGTGAGATGGTTGTCTGACGGTAGTTGATCAGTCAGAAGAAGTCTGCCTCCTACAATTTCGCGGTGCTCACCCATCTCAAGCTCTACCCGTCGACCCCGGGCTCGAGCCACTGCCACCTCTTGTGGCGACCGCCAATGCGTGAACGAGCTGCGAGTTGCTTCTGCGGAGCGTCAGACGAGCCAAGCACAAAGGCTTGGATGAGCAGCCGAACTCACTCTCGCAGTTGTTCGAGCTCGCGCTTGTGCGCTTCATCCTGCTGAAGAAGGTATCTGTTTGCCGACTCGATCTGCTGGACATGTGCTACAGCTGCTTCACGTCAGCGTTGTTTCCATGCCAAGGATCCGGACACGCCTCTGTCAAGGAGGTTTGATTTGGACGCGCGCTGGTTGCTGGGAGGCAACGCGTCCCTGAGTCTTGCAAAACCTTGTCGGAGCTCGTCTCGGCGTCTCTGCAACAGCGTTCCCTGTCAGCGTAGGCCTAGGGTGAGCCCCGGCAACGACAAAAGGTCGCGCACCGACGACGCGCTCACCTGCTCCCACTCGATGCGCGTCTTGCGTATCTCGTCTTTGCGGGGTTCGACGGGGACTCGTGCGTCCATTTCGCTGAGGCGTCAGTTTGCGTACGATGTTACTGGCTGCGTTGCTCTCGCCGCTCTCGCCCTCGGTATGGCGATGTTGGCATCACTCACTTGTCAGTTGGCTGGAGACCAAGACCCGATGGACGACTGCTCGAGGACGGGAGCTCGTCTTCGCCTTCCGCGTCGCTCGAGCCACCTTCGTCCTCTTCTTCCTTCTCACGCTTGACCGACGCCGAAGTGCTCGCCCTCCCCCTCGGCCTCGGTCGCATGCCGGGGAACGGTCTCGGCTTTGTGGGGGCAGAATGGGGCGTGGCGACGGGATACGGAAAGCCTCCTACCATGCCCATCATCGTGGCACCTGAAGAAGGGCTGGCGTTGGAGAGATTACCGATGTTGGTGAGGGGCGTGCCGGAATAGATCGACTGGTTCGGGAGCGGGTAGGCACTCCACCCCTGAGGCGATGTGTCGGATAGGCTGGCGCCCGGAATGGACATTGGTGAGACGAGGGAAGGCGAGACTGCCGAGGGAGAATTGGTGTGCGCTCCGAGTCGGCTGCTCGCGGAACCGGGTGGGGAGAGTGAGAAAGAAGGAGAGGTCGGTCGCGGTACCTCTGGCGAACGACTGAGGCGGTTGCTCCGCACTCCATCTGTCTCGTCAGCCACGGAACTGTCGAGTCTGCGGGAAGGAGGAGTGGACCCACGTTGCCTGTACGGGTGGTACGAGCCCGAGAAGGATTGCGACAGTTGGGTGTGATGATGGTGCTGCGCTGGATGGTCGAATGGGTTAAATAGAGGCGACCCCGAGGGCAGTGGATATTGCGTCGGGACTTGTCCGGGTTGCTGCAAGGTGTCGCCGAGGGAGAGGGTGGACATGGGGAACGTCGCTGAAGGGGGCGGTGCTGGAGCGGCGTCAGCGAGAGAACACGACCTGCTCACATGCACTGCCAGCAGATCGATGACCCGGAGGAAGGCATGCTTGAAGCGACTCACACTGCGCGTGGAGTGTTGCGTCTCCACCTGGTCCTCGTGTCCTTGTGGCTGAGGATGGATGGACGACATGTGACTTTGTTCTCCTTGCATGTTGGGGCTGCCTGTAAAGTACTCGAACGAGTAGTCGTTCATAACTGCTCACATCAGCGACTGGGTTGTGATCGGATCGATTATTGAGGACGAGCCAAAACCGGAGCGCGCGAGAGAGACGGAGGGAGACGTACAGCTGAACGAAGAGTCGAGGGGGTCTTCTTCCAGTCGGCCGGAGAAGGAAGATTCGGGGAGATGTTGGAGGCTAGGTCGAGGAGAGAACGGGGTGTTCATTTTTTCGCGGCCAATCGTTCAAACGCCGATTGTTCTATACGGAGGATCAGCGCTGTGCACATGCATCGCTCCCAGTGGGTCTGATCGGGGCGCGAAGGCGAGGAAGAGGCATGGTGGCATCATGCGGAGCTGTGAAAGACGATGCTTGACTCACGATGATGATGAAGGTGATGATCGCCCACCGTAACGTGTTGGTGGTGTCTGAAGTTGTGTATGCGTGTAGTCGGTGTCAGGGTTCGTGCAGGTCGTTTGTCGTTTGTCGTTACTCGTTACTCTGGGTGGGTCGTATGGATCGTATGGATCGTATGGATCGTATGGATCGTATGGATCGTATGGTCGTCGTTGGTCGTGCGTTGCGTTTCGTGGACAAAAAGAGAGCAGAGAAGAGAGAGCCGTTGATGGGTATGCCAGGGGTACACCGAAACAACAAAAGCCGATGAGAGAGAAGAGAAGAGAGAGAAGAGAATCTGGAAACGAAACAGAACAGTGCAATTCGACCGGTGTTCTGGTGGCAAAATCTAGCTAGGAATGAGCACAGGCGAGACGTCGACCTTGACCGAGCCAGACAAAGAGGAGAATGAACGAGACGGAGATGGGAGACCAAACGAGATGTAACGGGACCCAACAAAACGAGACGAGAGACAAGACGAGACGCGATGCGATGAGATGGAGAGACTGATCAGAGACCCAAAAACGCTGATGCGGAGATGAAACCGAGGAGCCGCGAGAATGAGATAAAGAGAGAGAAAGAGAAAGACGCGAGAACTGAGGAAGAAGATCGAACTGGGTTTGGGTGCCGGGATATACATATGACGCGGTGAGCAGAGCAGAGCGTTGGCCACCCGCCTGGCCATCGGCCGACTCGACTCACTCTGTTTGGGGACACGTCCTGCGGACTGGCCTGGAGGACGTTGAGAAGCAAAAGTGATGTCTTCTATGCTCCGATGTTTCCCGATAGCGCCCGCGGGCGTCCGCTTGGCGATGACCGCTGTTACGCCGGGCGCGCCGATCAAAGCGGTGCCAGCAACAGCATCAGCAACAGAATCAGCATCGTGGTCAGCAGGGCGTAGGCCGATTCGAGCGAGCCGACACACACAATCACAGGGATAGTGTGGACATGATCAGCGGCAGCACCCCTTCACCAGCCCTGGTGGATCAGTCATTCGCGTCACTCGGCCAGGCTTGATGCCTGCCTGGTTCGCCCGCAGCTTCTTCATCCGGGCGCTTGGCTGGATCTGCTCCGTCTCTTGGAGATGGAGCTGGGGACGAGAAGGAGAAGATCCACGGATTAGCGAGCAGAAGAAAGAGAGATGCTCGGAACAATGACATCGCGAGGTGCGTCGCGGGGTCAATAACGGCGCCGCAAGGGCGGTGTGGTGCGGTCAGGGTGCATCAGCCGCGTGTGTGGTAGATCCTCCTGCCTAGCGACGGCGGCACAGTCAGCGACTACCACAGCGGTGTCACCGCAACTACTATGGCCGCGTTGAAACGCGCGAGGGCGCGGGTGTGTATGTTGTTAGGTGAGATGTCGGGTCCTGTCGCGCGGTTTGCATTGTCTGTTCTTGGAGATCAAGAGGATCGTCAGTCGTTCTCTAAGTTGCAACGGGGATCGGATCATCAAGGGTGTAGAAGGAACATTGTCATTGTTCAGCGGTCGACAAAGAACACGCCGTTTGACGCGTCAATGCTGGACGTCATGAAACCCTCAGGAACGGCGAGGTCGGCGAGGTTGTCCTTTAGTTCGGGTGGGCGCTCGTTCGGACTGCTCACTCGGTGGCAGTTGGCTTCAGGTCCCGACTTGTCAGTCCACGACTGCCTCGATCCATCGCCCTGCTCCCGTCTCTAAGCAACCGCAAGTCAAGGCAGCCGATGCATGCAGATGCGGTGCGAGATGGGTTCAACCGGTCGAACCGTTCAACCGCAGGCGTAACTCGGCCGAGAGGCGACAAAGGCCTCTGCGGCATTGTCGGCAATTTAGGGCCGACAGGTAAGCGGTGATAAGGAACGTTTGTAATGACGTGTAATGAAGTGTGCCACGGAGATGGACGGGTTTTATCGGCGGTTTACGATTGACCAACGAGAAGGCAGCTGTTGGGAAATCGACGTCAGGAGGGGCTGCTCCTCCCTCTCCCTCTTACCCTGTGCTACGCTACCACCCCCCCCCGCTCTCTTTCTTTCCCTCCCATTGCATCCTTCTCTTCTTTTTCCATTCTCAACTTTTGTTGACAGTCACCTCAACCGACCACTGTCCCGTCTCAGAGGACAAGTCTGACGAGTCAACCGTCCCGCCTCTCCTCTAATCCCTCCCGCCCGCAGACAAAACACAATGTCTTCCAGCCGATTGGTGTCCTCCCCGCTCCTCCGGGGCGCGGCTGGCCTTCGCCAGTCGATGCTCGCCCGCTCAATGGCCACCGTCCAGTCGTCCATCGGCGACAAGAAGGTGCCCATGAGCAACCTCGAGTCGGGCAAGTTTGTCAACTACCAGCGCATCGAGGACAACCTCCAGGTCGTCCGCTCCAGGTGAGTTGGTAGCATCCGGCCCGGCTCCATCGCTCCACCACGAATGTCAATGGACGCGTCGGTGCACCATCCGGCGTGGATGCAAGCCGAGACGCTCCATGAGCGCATATCACGACCTGCGACCCCTCCCGCGAGTGTGATCACTCGCGGAGATCGTCATCGCAGTCGCGCCGGCAGTCATGCTGCGACAGACGTCACCGCGTCTTTCGCGTTTCGCCGTGTTCTCGTGTTTCGTTGCGTTCTCCGGGTCGCTCGCTGACGTGTCAGGCTCAACCGCCCGCTCACCCTCGCCGAGAAGATCGTCTACGGTCATCTCGACAACCCTCATGAGCAGGAGATTGAGCGTGGAGTCTCGTATCTCAAGCTCCGCCCTGACGTGAGCTGCTGCACCACCCACACACATCCCTCGGACGACGGCTAACACCTGGATCAGCGCGTCGCATGCCAGGACGCCACCGCCCAGATGGCCATCCTTCAGTTCATGTCCGCCGGTCTCCCCCAGACCGCCGTCCCCACCTCTGTGCACTGCGACCATCTTATCCAGGCCCAGGTCGGAGGCGAGAAGGATCTCGCCCGCGCCATCGACATCAACAAGGAGGTCTACGACTTCCTTGCCACCGCGTGCGCCAAGTACGGCATTGGCTTCTGGAAGCCCGGATCCGGTATCATGTGCGTTGCCCGCGATAAAGACTTTGCTTGGTGCCTCGCTGATTATTCTAGCCACCAGATCATCCTCGAGAACTACGCCCTCCCCGGTCTCATGATGATCGGTACCGACTCGCACACCCCCAACGCTGGTGGTCTCGGTATGGTTGCCTGCGGTGTCGGTGGTGCCGACGCTGTCGACGTCATGGCCAACATTCCTTGGGAGCTCAAGGCCCCCAAGGTCATCGGTGTCTACCTCGACGGCAACTTGAGCGGATGGACCACTCCCAAGGGTGAGCCAAGATCCTGCTTGTCATATGCGATAGCGGGACTGACCCCGCCCAGACGTCATCCTCAAGGTCGCTGGCATCCTCACCGTCAAGGGCGGTACCGGCGCCATCATCGAGTACCACGGTCCCGGTGTCGAGTCGCTCTCGTGCACGGGTATGGCCACCATCTGCAACATGGGTGCCGAGATCGGTGCGACCACGTCGCTCTTCCCCTTCAACTACCGCATGTCCAAGTACCTCGAGGCTACCGGCCGTGCCCCCCAGGCCCGCTACGCCGAGGAGTTCAACCACAACCTCCAGCCCGACAAGGACTGCGAGTACGACCAGCGCATCGAGATTGTGAGTGCACAGTGGATCGCTGAGAGACAATGAGAGAGGGGCGGCGTTGACACCCGACAGAACCTCAACGAGCTTGAGCCCCACATCAACGGTCCCTTCACCCCTGACCTTGCCACCCCGATCTCCAAGTTCGCCGCCGAGGTCAAGAAGCACTCGTGGCCCTCTGAGCTCAAGGTCGGCCTCATCGGCTCGTGCACCAACTCGTCGTACGAGGACATGTCCCGATCCGCCTCGATCGCCCGAGAGGCCGCCTCGCACGGTCTCAAGGCCAAGTCGGCTTTCACCATCACCCCCGGTTCCGAGCAGGTCCGCGCCACCATCGCCCGTGACGGCTTCATCGAGGCCTTTGAGGACATTGGTGGTGTCGTCCTCGCCAACGCCTGTGGCCCGTGTATCGGTCAGTGGGACCGTAAGGACGTGAAGAAGGGCGAGGTCAACTCGATCCTCTCCTCGTACAACCGAAACTTCACTGGCCGTAACGACGCCAACCCTGCCACCCACGCCTTTGTCACCTCGCCCGACCTCGTCACCGCCCTCGTCTTCGCCGGCGACCTCACCTTCAACCCCCTGACCGACTCGCTCAAGGGCGCCGACGGCAAGGAGTTCAAGTTCTCGGAGCCTTCCGGTCACGAGCTCCCCGCCAAGGGCTACGACCCGGGAGAGAACACCTTCCAGGCCCCTCCCGAGAACGCAGCCTCGGTCCAGGTCGCCGTGAACCCCAACTCGGACCGACTTCAGCTCCTCAAGCCCTTCCCTGCCTGGGACGGCAAGGACATTGTCGACGCCCCCGTCCTCATCAAGGCCAAGGGCAAGTGCACCACAGACCACATCTCGGCTGGTGGACCTTGGCTCAAGTACCGCGGCCACCTCGAGAACATCTCCCGTGAGTAGGCGACGGCGACGGCGACGGCGACAGCGACGACTGCCCGTGCTGACGACTCGCAGAGAACTGCCTGATCGGCGCCATCAACGCCGACAACGGTGAGGCCAACAAGGTCCTCAACCAGGAGACTGGCGAGTTCGGTGCCGTCCCCACCGTTGGCGCGTGAGTACCGAGTCGACCCCCGGCTGTTGCTCTAGCTGATCATCCTAGCTACTACCGTGACCACGGCATCCCATGGGTCGTTGTCGGTGACGAGAACTACGGCGAGGGCTCTTCCCGAGAACACGCCGCTCTCGAGCCCCGTTTCCTCGGTGGCCGTGCCGTCCTCTGCCGATCTTTCGCCCGTATCCACGAGACCAACCTGAAGAAGCAGGGTATGCTCCCCCTGTGGTTCAAGAACCCTGCCGACTACGACAAGATTTCTGGAACCGACAAGGTCTCCATCCTCGACCTGCAGAGCTTCAAGCCCGGACAGGACATCAAGATTGAGATCAAGCACAAGGACGGCTCCAAGGAGCAGATCCTCGCCACCTCGTCGATCAACGAGGGACAGTGGGGCTGGTTCAAGGCTGGTTCGGGTGAGTGGCATGGGCACGAAAGTTGTAACTAGGGATTGCGATAACTGACGTTGCTCCAGCCCTCAACATGATGGCCGCTGCCGCCAAGAAGGCATGAGCCCAACTATGGACAGGCTTGTCGTCTTAGTGTAGTGCGCTTTAATGTTGTCGTGGATGATGAAGCGTTGCGGAGAGGTGACAGTGGTAGCGTATGCGTCGTTGGCGGAGGATCACGAGAGGAGGATCGTTCTGAGGAGGACCGTTTCGAGGCCCGTTTTCTCGTCTTTTCCCGTTGTTCGAGCGGACCGGAAACAAAGGTACATGTTGACCGATGCAGCATTATGACTCAACGAGTGTGCAGCCCAGTCACATGCGGCAGAACAATCGTGTACATCTCAGATCGATCCTATCTCTACTGCGTCCAGCGCAGTCTACGTGGCCTGCAAATTCTTTCTGCGTCTGAGGACTCACGCCTAGATCCCTTCGGATCTAAGCGGTATGCGCGTGCGTTGCGCCGGCATGCCCTGGAGCCACGGACTGGACCAGACTGAAAGAACATGGGCATCAGCTTCTCCACTCTCCGTCGTGCGAACTCCTAGGTCCTCCCACGACCCACCCTTTACCAATGGTGTGCGGCATGTGCTTGTGTTTCGCCAGAACCCTCTCGATGGCATCGAGACCGCGGTCGAGGACCTCGATCCTGGGTCCGAAAGAGAGACGGACAAAGTGGTGGCATGGCGAGTGGAAGAGGTTTCGCTGGAACGAGGCGGGGTCAGAGCTTGGGCGTGGCGCTGGGTGGGAGGAGATGCGTATGGGCGAAGATAGGCCTTTCGACAGGGCTGGAGAAGGAGGAGCAGGGCACGAGGAGGAAGGGGACATACCCGCTGAGAAGGGTTGATATCGAAGAACAGTCCGGGTACGCAGATCGTCTTCTCCTGCTCTCACTGGTCAGCGCCTACCCCGCACGCTGCCCGATACCCCTGCCGTTGTGAAAGCGGTAGCGATTTCCACTCGCCTTGAGTAGCTCCTCGAAGAACACGAGGCCGTTGTTCAGCGGCGCCTCGAGCGGAGAGAGGTCAAGCCAGATGTAGAATGTCGCGGTGGGAGGGACAGTGACGGGCAGGCCCATCTTCTCGAGGCGGGAGAGGACGTGGTCGCGTTTTGTACGGAAAGCCTTCTGCAGCGATACCTGCAGGAGCGCGGCGCATCTCAGCGGAATGCAACTGCGGATCTCTACGTCACATGGGATCACGAGTTGTCTCTCTCACCTTGTCCTGCTGCACACGAGACGGCTCGAGTAGAGGGATCGCAGCCATCTGCAATCTACACTTGCATTCAGTCGAGGTGAGACTGGGACTGGTGACAAGGTAGGAAGCTGGGCAGCTCGCAGAGGGAGGAGTTGGAGCAAGAGTGGGACTGACGGGTGGGACGCCCCGCCATCGAGGAAGCTACCAGACTGGGCGATGGCAGAGATGACGCTCTTTGGCCCGACCACCTGGAACCGGCGTCAGTTTGTGTCGCGGCCCTCCGTCACCCCCTGGCGTCGATGGACTCACCCAGCAGACTCGCCAGCCCGGCAAGCTGTATCCTGTCAGTACGCCAGCGAAGCGGATTCCTGCCACAGCGCTCACCGGAACCCCTTGGTGAGACCGTTGATGATCACCACCGGATCCTCGTTGACGTCTTCGACATACGACGCGCCGCTCAGGCTGTAGCCGAGGTCCTTGTCCTCGTCGGGGTATTGATACCTTGTACGACTCAGTAGGGCTCCCGGCGACGACGGGTCCTCTCCTGCGGGAGACACGGGAGCTTGCGCACACATACCAGCTGTAAAACTCGTCGAGGATGATGGTCGTCTTGTCGCGGCTGAGGTGGACTAGGTCGGATAGGTCCTCGCCCGAAATGCATTGGCCTGTCGGGTTGCGAGCTGTTCGGGGACGTCAGTGGAGCAGAGAGCAGGACTTAGCGAATGTGTCGCGTCGCGTACGGTTCGACGCGACGACGACGCTCAGACTCAGGTTGCTGATCTCCTTCTTGAGCTGCGGCCGGGTCAGTGACAAAACGGGTGCTTGACGATGGGTGTGTAGGTGGGCGTGAAGGTGTGTGTGGGAGAGCGTTTTATCGACTCGCCTGGTCAATGTTGAGCTTGTACTTGTCCTGCTCGAGTCGACGACGTCAGCGCTGTGGTCCGCAAACCTGTGGCGGGCGCAGATGATAGCGAGCCTTTGACGGGCGATGATGGGTGCGACGGGAATAGGTCACGGGCTGGCACCCTAACTTGCCTTGGCGTCCAGCGCAGTAGGGATGGGTACGAGTCGCTTGAACACAGACAGCACTTCGGAGTAGGTAGTATCTGTCGTCGCGACTTCAGCGCTGAATCGCGTCTCGCACCTGCAACGCACATTCTGGGATCTGGTATCCTGCCAAGAATCAGCCAATCCCAGCGCGGTCATGTTCTAACTCTGAAGTGTCGGGCTCACCGGTGTATACGTCCCCCTGCACCGTGTCAGCGGATTCCGCTACCCGCTCCGAGAAAAGAAAGTCTCACGATGACAGCGGCCACACGGGCCATGCCCGCTCGTCCGCCAGGGACGATGCAGACGTTTTCATAAGTGTACTGGCTCTCCTTTCCCTGGCGGTATTCGGTGTTGTACAAGTGCTGGTGCAACACGTCAGGACCAGACTCAAACTCAGGATTACTCGGTACTTTTGCTCTAGAAAGTCGCGGTGATCGATCCACTCACAGCCACGGCTTCACGGAGCTCCTTGACACCCACGGTGGGGCTGTACTCGTTGATGTCCTCGCCCCACTGCGTGAGGTCGATGACCTTGGGCCGAGGTGGTCCACCCGGAAGGTCTCCGACCTGATCATCAGATCCATGAACAATGTGAGAGGGAGGGTGAGGCGAGACGCGAAGGGCGGGGATGGTGAGTACCAGTCAGTCAACTCACTTCGGGGGCACCCTGACCCAAGTTGGCCCACTCCAGGTCAGTTTGGCTGAACCCATTGGCTTGAGCGCTGCGAATATCAGTGATGTGGACATGGCGCCCAGATGGCGAGAAGAACGGTATCCACGAACCGGTCGGTGCAGTAGATGACGCCTGTGATACCGTCTCAGCAAGGTACACAGTTATGAGTGCGATCGGAACAAGGACCGCAACGCAACACTCACCGGTCGCCCCGGGATGTTTGATGCCTGGACTGCGATACTTCAGCCCGACTTCTCTCACTTCTCACTCCAGTCCGACCCAAGGGCCACCATGATGTACTCACATCGGCTCGTCCTCGGGCGCTCGCTGCATTATCAATGGTTGCTCCGGCTGGCTCAAGAATTCATTTCCCACCCACCTGGTTGCCGACGTATTGCCTGAGGATCTGAATCGCCATCAACGCTGCTCAGATGCGTGAGCGGGGAGCCAGCCCACCTGGTGTGCTTCGGAGTGAGCCTCCCCAGCACCTCGCTTGATCTCCTTGGGTACCTCCTTGGCCAAGCCGAGAGCATCGCTCGCCACGTTCTTGACCGCGTCCATGGTTATTGCCCTGCTACACGAATCGTCTCGGGACCAGCAGTTGTTGCAGTCACGGCGAGCTGAGAAAGCTCCTGAAGATGAAGAAGAAGGGTTTGATAGGTGGAGATGACAGACGACACCCTTTCAACACCGCATCCCCTTGCTGCGAGCTCGCTCGGGAGGGGGATGCTGGCTGCTCAAAGCTCAAAATAGCTGACACGCTCGTTACGTCGCGACGAGGACACCTCTGTCGTCACTCACCCCACGTCCGGTGCCTGAGGCTGGGGCTGAGGCTGAGGCTGAGGCCAGCATGCTGCATGCCGGACAAGGCGTGTTATTGCTGATACATGCAGGAAAGTGCGCCTCGCTCAGACTATGTACACCGTGCGACGGAGGCTAGTATGTGTGTGACATGCATCGGGCGCGCGAAAGAGACGAGTAGACGAAATGACGAAACGAGAGCGAGGCATTGGCTTGTAGCGTTCTACAGGGCGTACTGTTGGATCGTCAGCTGGGACGGATCGCATCGGCAGAGCAAGGCGCTTGCGCGAGGCGCTTGCTCGCTCGACGCAGCTGAAATCCGCAGCTCACCTTCTGGGTGTACTCTGCGGCCTTCCTGTCGTACCCGGCACGATCGGTGCGGTATTGCTCGGCCTGATGTTCGTGTCAGTCTCCACTCTTCGCTCCAGCAAAGACACCCTTGGGTTTCAAGGGGGCGTGACGTACAATCGAGGACACGAGTGGGTCATCAGGGTTAGGGTTCTCAATCAGGTCGTACAGCGCGACGAAGACTGGACGAGTGAATCAGCTCGTGCTCCCGCTTCGTCGGCACAGGATGCCACACCGTGACGCAGCGACGACCCACCCATGTGCATCTTGGTCGAGGGTTTCCATTCTTCGGCCTTGAGCATGCCCATGCAGATGCTTCAACGGCGTTAGCGAGCCTTTCAAATCACGTCCAAGCACAGACCGGCCTCCTTCCGCTCGTGAGGGCCAAGCGCCAAGACGAGACGTGGAAATGGAGAAGGAGGAGACGTACCTCCCGTCGCTGTCGATGTTGGGGTGATAAAGCTTGGTCTTGAATTTGATCTAGATAGAGTGAGCTGTGTGTCACGCAGGGGTCACCCCGCAACTCAAGAGCTGTGATAACCATTACGCGACGTGTTGCAGCTCACCAGAGGCGCCTTGAAGGGATACTCCAACCCAAACTCCACGTTCAGCTTGAACTTGCCTCCGTGGTACGGCGACGGCCTTGGCTAGCAACGGCGCGCAACGGGGTCAGCTTCATTTCCGTCCACAGGAGGATATCTATGGGTCTCCCGCGGAGATGAAAGATGGGACGGAGACGGCGCTTACAGGTCCGTGAATGGTCACTTCCCACTGGGACATGTTGGCCTCGTTGGGTTGCACGGAGATGTTCGCGGGAGGGTCGTTCATGAGCTCGGCGAGCTCCTACGGGGTACGAGTCAGCTGGTCACGGGCGAGACACAGAGGCTCCATAGAGCCCAGTACTCGGCCACACAGACTCGAGCTAGAGGACCCACCTTCTGGACACGCCTGGTGGAAGCCATGATGGAGAGCGCAGGATGGTCGGCTGGTCGAGGGTATGCGGAGGCGCGTGGATCGAGGTGCGTTAAGACTTGTCTACTGCTGGAGAGAGGATGGCCGGACAGTTGCTAACAGCCGTGCGAGCGATTCGACTGCTTGCCTGCAGTTGTCGATGTCGTGAACACGTTGAGCTCGAGGAAAGGGAAGATCAAAAGGACAGTTGCGGGCGTGGTGTGAGTCGAGAGGGTTGGTGGGTGGGGTGAATGACGAAAGACGGAGTTGAGCCGTATCTCCGTACGTTGTGGCTCGCGATGGTCAGACGCGTCCAAGGCTTCTTCTCCACCTGGCTTCTGGCTCTTCTCCTCGCTCCTGCCGGTCGTAGCCGTGGCGTCGCATCGATGCTGCTCTCCTCGCTCACTCTCGTACTGTTCCCTATCCTGGCCGCGGCGGCGAGACCGAAATGCCTGCCATCAGGGGACGAGCGAGCGATCAACTCCGCGCTCCGAAACGGTGCGTCTGACGAAATCCACTCGGGGCAGCAGGGGCGAGGGGTGAGGGGCACAAAGGTTCTGCGGCGATCCAAGCGATGTCACTTCACTGACTTGACATGATGTGTAGGCGGTAAAGGCGCGGTTGTCTCCCTGTGTCCCGGATCGGTGCACCGTCTCAATGGGACAGTGTACTTCACGGCGCAGAGGCAGACACTCACGACTTTCGGAGATCCATTAGAGAGGGATAGAGCCCTGCTCATCGTAGAAGGAGCAAACCAAGCGACAGCCGTTCAGTGAGTCTGTCACACTCAAAGGGCGTGGCGTGGCCTGCGTAGCTCACACTGCATGCCAGAGCCGACTGCGATGACTGCTCGTACGCGACGATCAAGTCGATCGAGGTGGACGGCAACAGACCGTTGCTGTTACGGATACCGAAAGGCGCGGCGTTGATAGAAACGGGTAACGGGGAGGGTCATACAGTCAGAGACTGCAAGCTGTACGAGCCGAGGTGGGTTGACATCCGGGCTTGCCAATTTGGAGCGAAGTGAAGTTTTCGTGGATCGCGATACATTCTTGCTGAAGCGTCGTAGGGGTTGGTCGGCGCTGCACTTGAGAGAGGGAAACAGGAAACAGTGTCGCAATGGACTGATCTCAGGCAACGATATTGTGCGTCATGAAGAGGATAGGCGGACTCTTAGCGAGCGCATCTACTGACTCTTGCGAAGGGGCCATGTGGAGAGGAGTGGGACTACGAGTACGACGGCGTCACGGACATGTCGCCCTGGGGCAATCCACAGGCGGATGGCATTAGTGTGGCCTGCAAGGACTCGATCGTAGAAAAGAACGCGAGTCTGATTCTGCTCGTGCCGAGCTGGCGTGGAGATCCGCTGACATTTGCGCAGATTGTCACTGACACCACCGATGGTGGGATTGTGCTGTTCGGGTCTTCCGGGACCGAGGTCAGGGATAACGACGTGTATGCCCGTACGCGTGTCATCCTGGGTGGTGAGTTGATATCCACACTCAAGGGATCGACTTGTGGATCGCACTAACGCGCACTAGGTATCAACATGGTGGATTACGACCCGTGGGACGGCGACTACAAGGACACGAAAGTGCACCACAACCGCCTGCACGCTCTCGGTCGATATTTCAAAACCGGCATCGTCATTGGCCCAGCCTCGTGGTCCGACGAAACCGAGACGATCGTCAAGTCTGGTGTCGTCACGGACAACATCTTTGACGGAGCGCACTTTGGCTACGGCATCGTCATCTCTTCCGCGGAAGACTTTACCGTCTTGCGGAATACGCTTGGGGAGGGAGCACGCTTCGCTGGCGTGCCGGGCATCAGATGTCCTCGGGCGCCCGGGAATGGGAAACCGACAGCTTTCCTCATCAATCGGGGGAGCGCAAAGGGGACGTTTCAGGCCGACTTTGTCAACGGCGAGGTGCAGCACAGTGCGTCGGTCGGTTTACATCTGAGTCTGAGTCGGGTCGAGTGTCGTCAATGGGCACTGAATACTTCGCAGTCATTTGCATCCAGGCACCAGACGAGAACGGACGACCGTACAAGGCATGGAGATTACGGGACTCGCCTGCTTACCTCGCTGCCAAGGCTGCCAAAGCTGCCCGTATCCCAGAAGGCTTTGTGCGTCTACGTCGCATCTGCCCCGTCATTGCTGCTACGCTGACAACGCTCTCAGGATGCCAGACTCGCAGAGGCGCTCGTCACGTACCAGGCCTCCCTGCTCGCGTCGATGGATCAGGTCACTGCGCTGATCGACGCCTCGGGAGGCTCTATCGAGAGTGATGGTCCCCAAGGAGCTGGAGCCGGGGTGTCTTCCGGCTCGAGCGAGCTCGAACGCCTCGTCAAGCGCCTCGACGCTCTGGAAAAGGGGGACAAGAAGCTCCGCGCGGACATTGAGGGCATCCAAGAGGATTTCGGCACCATGGCCAGCGAGCTGAAATCGAGTTCTGTCAGTGGGGCTCTGACACGCCATCTAGCACGCCTCTGATGTAGCTGACACGAGTTTAGGACGAGCGCAGATCATTGCTCGAGCAGGTGGTACGTGCTGTGGCCTCGCTGAGCCCAGTCCACCGAGCCGCGAGCCGAGGCTGGGACGACGTCGAGTTCGGCGACATCAGGAACGGGACGCTGGGCTCGATGGCGTGGTTCGCGGGCGTCGCGGTGATAGGCCTCGGGGCGGTTTCCGTGGTCCGACGATGGCGAGCAAAGGCGCCGAGCAAGGGCAGCAAGGTGTTCTAGATGGTTCGGACATTCATATTCTAGCGCTACAAGCACAGTGGGTCATACAAGGGGAATGAAACACAAAGTACAGCTACAAAAGGGGATGTACACGCACAAAAGCGAGCGGTTTACAGGGATCGTTTCTCCGGTCCGCCGAGGAAGCGAAGGAGCAACTTCGCCTTCCCCCTTTTACGCACTCGAGCTCCAGCTTCAATACCGTAGAACGCTAGCCACAAGTGGATGTCGTGCAGACTCATACGGCGAAGGTCTCGACCGTGACGCACACGTTGAGACTGCAATCATCAGGTTGGGTCGGAATTCGGACGAGCTGAACTCACGCCAACGTTGTCGAGACCTCCTGGGAATCGGCGATCCTCTACCGGTATCGGCTCCAGGTCGCGTCCCAGTTCCCATCGCATCGCATTGCGCTCCTGGCCGATCGATCAGTGAATATCCGGGCAAAGATGGCGGTGCACGCACGCGCATAGCTCGCTGTCGCTGAGCTGCCTGCAACTCCTGTAGACGCTCTCCTAAATCCGCCTCCAACTCCTCTAGACGCTCTCTTAAATCCGCATGCACATTTCCTATCTGCGTTCGTAGTTTCCGCTCTAAACGGTCGAGTCGGCGCAGGATGGCGGGGGTGTTCTGTTGCTGATCGGGTACATCGACCGCACCATCGACATTGGCGTCACCATCGACCGGGTCTGGGTCCTCGGCGAGAGCTGGTCAGACGTCAGTCCCGTCACCGAAACTCGACGCAACAAGATCAAGACTTACGGTTGGAGGAGAGAACGTCGTGTCGCAGGGAGAGGGCGGCCGCCTTATATCGATGGCTTGTGTCAACAAACTCTGCTCACCCAAAAGTACAAGTTAGACACGTCCATGTACTTGTACCTTGGAGCGGGATCAAATTCCCTGCCGTCGAAACTTGCCGTCCGTTGCGGAGTACGAAACGCCTCGAAAAAAAGTCGGGGTCAAACCCATTCCCCTCTCGGAAGAGCCAGCAAAACGCCAACAGCGCAAGCAGGAGGGAGGCACACCCGCTCTCATCTTCACATCCTCTCCTCTCTCTTCTCACTTGCTCTTTCCCCCCCCCCGACTCGGTTCCTCTCCGTTCGCTTCTCTCGCTTTCTCATTCTTTCTGCGGCCCGTCACTCGTCCCCCCCACCCTTGCTTCCCTCGTCTGTGTCGCTCCTCCTCGGTCCCGGCTGCTCCTGCAACTGCCAGTCACTTTTCGACCCCACCAAAAAAGCCACGAACACATTTTGGCTTCCGCTCCAGCACCAGCACCAACACCAGAGCCGTCGTCCGTTCCGAGTCGTACGAACTTGACCCGAGCCATCGTTCACCCCCGGAAGGAACCCGCACCGATCGACTCTACAGAGCTCGATCAGTACCAGTCGACCGAAGCCGTGTCGACCCAGACAAAGAGCAGCACGATGGAGGTCGCCCCGGTGCAGCAGGCCCAGTCCCAGCCCCAGCACCAGCCCGAGCTCTCGGGCGAGGTCGCCCAGCAGGAGGTCACGGCTCAGCCGCAGGTCAACGGCAACGGGGATGGCCCCGATGAGAGCGTCCACGCCGTCGAGCAGCAGGTGGCCGGGATGACTATCGCTCAGCCAGAGTCCGAGTTGCACCGCGCTTGCGGAGAGGGGAAGATTGAGGAAGTGAGGGTGATCCTCAGCAGGGGTATTGACAACCTCGAGGCGCTCGGTGAGTTGATGAGTTTTCCACTGGTCCCGCCTCCGACTCGGTCTGTCCCTCTTTCTGATACTGATGCTCATGCCCGTTTAGACATGACGACTGGCTGCACTCCGATCGTCTTGGCTATCCGGAACAACCACGCCGACGTTGTCCGTGAGCTTCTTTCGGCCGGCGCCATCGTGCCCCCTCCCGGCCTCACCTCGGACCCCGTCATGCTCTCCATCCTCTACCCTCAGCCAATGTACTCGATGCCGCCGTTCATGGGTCAGCCCTTGTCGATGGGCGGCGCTGGCCCCGAGTTCTACCCCCAGCCAGGATTCTTCCCGCAAGACGGTTCCCGCGGAGGATACATGCCGTTCCCTCCTTCTGGGCGCAAGGACTCGTCTCTCGGTGGCCAGCAATCTGCTCAGCAGGGCAATGGCGCCGGGAACCTCCCTCCTGCAGAAGTTGCCAAGACGATCCCGTGCCGAAACTTCCCAAACTGCAAGTACGGCGCTTCCTGCGTTTTCTTCCACCCCCGCCCCCAGCCAGGTTACTTTGTCCCACCAACCCAAGGCGGCTTCGTCCCCGGGTACGAACAGGGTTACCCTCCCTTCCAGGCCAACGGCATGCCCATCAACGGCGCCTACTACCAACAGCCCACCTTCAACCCCTCGGCTCCCGCGTTCCCGTCCCAGTCCCAGCCCCAGTCCCAGTCCCCGACTTCCGTTGAAGACGCTGCATCGCAAGGACAGCAATCACAAACACAATCTCAAACCCAAACCCAAACCCAAACCCAGCAAACCGAGATACCCGACCACACCGCTCCGCAGCATGAACAGACCACGGCTCCATCCCAGGCCCAGGCCCCAGCCCAAGCCATACCCGTCCAGACATCCGGCCTGTCCGCATTCGTCCCTTCGTTCCAGCCCGGAGTTCAGCAGGCGCCCCTCTCCCCTCCCTCGGCATCGCAGTACGGCCTGTCCCCCATGTCGCCTTCCATGCTCGCCGGGTCGCTTCCCGCCATCCCTCCGGCCGAAGCCTTCTTTGCCGCTTCGCCCCCCAACGGCGGTATGATGCCCCCGCCCAACGGGTTCGTGCCCGGGATGATCCCGGCCAACCGCCGTCAGAGCTTCAACAACCCTGCCTTTGGCGCCCCGTCCAAGCCATTCGGTCACGGCAAGAAGCCCTCGTTCTCTGGAGGTCCTCGTCCGTGGGGTCGCGCCTCGGTCCCGGCCGGCGCGGGCAGCCTCGGCACCTGGAAGGACGGCAACCCTCCTCCTTGTGCCTTCTTCTCGCAGGGCAAGTGCCGCAACGGCGAGTTCTGCAAGTTCCCGCACCTCGACCCCGAGGGCAACGACTGCCGTCACCCCGATGTCGTACGGGGGATCCTCCCCCCTCTCCCTTCCCTCTCCCGCCAGCCTCGCGCGATGCGCATGGGCGCCAACTTTGGCCCGTTCGACCCGGCCTTTAGGCACCAGCAGCAAATGGCGTTCGTGCAGCAGCGGGGCGCCGCCCAGCCCAACGCCGAGGGGGAGGGCGAGGGCTCCCCTACCATCGTCGAGGATGTCGTCCCAGCGGATGTCGAATCTGCCTCCGCTATGCCCGCCGAGGCGGCACCCACTTCGACCGACTCGACAGCCGAGACGTCCGAGACGTCCGACCGTCCGACTCAGTCTCAGACTCACACTCTGCCGGCGTCCGTGCCTCCCAAGCCGATCGTGGCGCCTGCCCCGCAGGTCATCCGCTCCGCCTCGCAGCCGGGTGTGCAGAGGGTTCACGCCAACGGCATCTCCTCGCGCTCTCACTCCCCCGCACCCTCCAACGTCTCTTTCCACGGCAACGGTCACCCCCGACGTGGCGGTTCCCGTGCGCCATTCAACGGCCCGGGCCCTCACGGCAGCCGGTCCTCCTCTGCCGGCGGAGAGATTGCCAAGGCTCTTCCCCAGCGTGTTCCTGGCGCCGACGAGTTCCCGGCTCTAGGCGGTTTGACGGAAAAGAAGGACGCCCCCATCGCAAATGGCAAGACCGCGGCTCAGGTCCTCTCGGAGCCGGCCCCGCCAAAGCCCGTCACCGTCAAGGTCACTCCCGCGGACGGCGAGGAGTCCGCCAGCGTGAGCAGCAAGAGCGATGACAACGTGAGTGCGATTTGTCGCGACACGCCGGTTGATCATTGCTGATCAGCCGCAGAGCGTCACTATGGACTCGGACCCTGACTCTGACGCCATCATCATCTCCCACAAGCCCTCGCCCAACACCACGGCGACTCCCTCCGGTGCCGCCTCGCCCATCAAGCGCGCCTCCGTCTCGTTCGCGTCGGTCGCCAGCAGCGTTGCCTCTGCCGCTGCACCGCTCGAGCCTGCCCCCGTCGGCGTCAAGGCGTAGAGCCATCGTGGCGCCGACGCCCCGACCAAAGTCCGCCCTCTATCAGAGCCTTGTTGCTGAGGTGTCGCCTCCACTTGGTTTCGTGTCCTTGCGTGGCTGTTGATCATCACTTGCACTTGAGCTTGCGCTTGCGCTCGCACTTGCATCTCTCACCATCATTATTTTACGTTTCACGTGATCCTGTATATCCTGTCCTTTTCCAGCCGCCTTTTCCATCATTTCCTTTGCACAGAGACGCTGCCATGACCATGGTCATGGTCGTTTGTTTGCTCACTCTTTTGCCGTCCGTCGGTCCGGATGGTTTCATATCATACTCGTACGTTTGGGAGGTCTTTCTATCCCACGCATTATATCATGTACCCAGGCATGCATGGCCACATTCACATGCACAAGACGGACGTGGGGTCGGGTCGGGTAACCCAGTCGTGTGTTAGTGGCAGTCGGTTTCGTTTCAGACCTTCGGACTGGCCGTGCCTGTATCACTACCGCTTCAGAGCCGAGATTGAGATTTGCTATTTACATTTGGGCAGGCATTATTGTTCTGCCGCTGCGCTCGGTTTGATGCATGATCCCGCGCGTTGCTGCGTTGCTGCGTCGCTTCGTCGTCGCACCGTCGCCCCGTCGCATCGTCGCGGTGTTGGGCTTTGCTTGATCGGCTCAGCACCGGCTGAATACCGATCACACCACCCGCTCGCTCGGTCGGCCGCAGCAAGCACAGCGATCATTGCGATCAAAATCACTCCCACACGACGAAACAAACACCTCCATCACTACTATCACTTCCATCACCCATCCAACCCCTTCCCCTGCTGCGGCTCTCTTGGCGGCGACACGTCTCCATCCTCCTTCGACTTCGCATTGCTCCTCGATCGAAGCTCCTCGACCTCGCAGGTATCCCTCCCCGCCTCCTCGTTCTGGTGCTTCTCGCTCCGAAGCAGAGCACACCTCCCAGCGCGACTCCCTCCCAGCCTGACTTCCCAGAAGGTTCGTCGCCATCATCCCCAACGTCGCTTCGGCCAACCCTAAGTGCCAACAGATCTTCATTGTCCCCAGAACGCTTAGCGAGCTGCCGCGCAGCTGTGCTGGAGATTCGGCGTCGTTCTTCCCTTTCGACCACCCCGCGGCTTCTGCTTCACCTGGCGACGATTCCACGCTTTTGATTATTGCTATTCGTCCCGTCCCAGTCCCACTCCGCTCCAAAGGACCCCTACGCGCCGAGGCCATTCCAACAGAGGCGCATACACGCGCTTCGACACCACCGCCCCACCACACGTCCTTCGTCCCCAGCTCACTGCCGCCGGTAGAAGCGTCGAGGCTGAGGCGTGGTTCTGACGCATCGTCCGTCCGTTCCGCGGTGAGTCTCTCGTCTCGTCTCTCGTCTCTCGTCTCTCGTCTCTCGTCGATCTTTTCGGATCCTCTCTCCGCCCGCGCCTTCCACCCTCCAGCTTCGGTCTTCCATCGCCCGCTTCCGTCGTCCGTGGTTCTCGATTCCAGCCCCAGCCCCAGCCCCGGCTCCAGTCCCGGTCCCGGAGTCACCCCCAGTGGAGGTATCGGCGTGACGGTGCGTGTGTGCACGCCGAACCGTGCTTGGGTGGCGAACACTCACCACACGGCTGTGCAACCGGCCTCAGAGGCAAACATATATAATGCGGTGCCGATGCTGATGCCAGGTGACGTCTCTCCATCATACAGCTTCCCCACCCGTTTGCGGTCACATCAGCGTCGACCTTTCACACCTCGCAACATCCATCACACCAAAGCCGCCCCGAACCACCTGTGACGAGGTCACCGGCTGGCATTGATCCCTGGCTCGAGGCGCCGCTCACGGTTCAGGGGGTCGAGGCGAAGCTCCTCCTCAGCCCGGCTCTTCCCGACGTACCCCTCTCGCACAGGCAGACTCGGATCCCAATTGACTCCTGGCCACTCGACCTGATCTCTGGGCGCATCGAGGTGACAAGCTCGCTTCTCTGCCCATCCCGCAACCCATTGCGAGATTGGTTCACTCCTCTCCGCACCTATCTCCACTACACACCTAACCCCTCACGGCAATGCTCGACCACACGCGCCAGCACCCCCTTCTCCACGTCCACGCCAGTACCTGCTCTCACGCCGACGGAGCCCGCTACACTGCCAAACACATCGCGCAGCCTGCGCTCTCGCATCGCCACCTCGCACCCGCACCGAAGGTGGGCAACGGGGAGCATCAGTGCAGGTGCACACACCCCGGCTGCAAGTGCAAGGTCATGACGACCTCGAACGTGTGTTCGCTCGTGAGTGCAGCGCTGCGATGCTCAACTCGTCCCAATCATTCCATTCAACAGGTACCGCTTTGGTCTCGTGCCTCCGCGATGCCTGTGCTTCTGCGTCGAGCCCCCACGATGCCTGTGCCTCTGCGTCGAGCCCCCACGACGCCTGTTCTCCCCTGTCGAACCTCACTCCTTCCACGCCTTCGCACCTGCACCACAGTCCTGACCAGCCACGACTCTGGATACGAGTGCCTTCTGTACTCTTTCTCTGACCCTTGGCGGCCATTCTATCGTCGACATCGCTGACGTGCCCACAGTGTTCGCAGGGTTCGCACGCATGAGGCGCGATGACCGGTCAAACCTGTCGATAAGAGCTGTGAACAGTGGCGCGTGACGTCGGGGATGCACGCGGCAAGTCTATCATACCCGATCGACACACGGTGATCGGCCAACGGCCAGGTGCCAACGTCGAGGAGACATGTGCAGGCGTGGAAGCGGAGACGAGGCGACTTGAGCAGGGGACGACACGACATGTCAAAAGCGTCCGGTAGGGTCGCGTACAACATACGATTGCATCGATTGCAGATGATGCGCAGCATGTATATAGACAGTGAATACAGCACTGGGCTCGTCTCTAGAGCTGGAGCAACGCAGGATTGCTAGTCGGGTATAGTGAAGACGGTTCAGGCGCCTGCTGTGAGAGCAAGCGAAGAGCGATGCTGGACTCAGCCCACAACAAGTGCGTTGGCGCCGGTGGGCTGGAACTTGCGGCGGTTCGATCCATTTGGACCTCGCGAGGGGTTTGACTGGCCAGATCGGTTGCCCCAGCCTGAAGGCGGCCCGTTGTTCCGAGATCTCGGGCCAGCGGTGTCGGTCTTCGATGAAATCAGTAAGGCACTAACCTCACCGAGCGACGGGGACAGTTGCCAAGACGGGTGTGCTGCGATACTCACGTTGGTCTTGGCCTTGACTCTTCGTCCGCCACGGGTCTTCAATGCTCCTTCGCCATCCGTTGCCTCCGCGCCCGCACCCGATGTCCCACCTCGTCCAGCACTGCCCGCCTCACTTGGTCCCTCCCCGCCCTCCGCCTCCGCCTCCGCCTCCGCCTCCCTCTCCGCCCTCCGTTCCCTCTGGCCTCCGATCCGATCATTCCTCTCCCGGATCTTCTCCTTCCTCGCCCCGCTCTTCCCCCCTCCCCCAGCCGTCAACTCGACATTGATGGTCCGCCCGTTCAGGCTGGAATGATGTAGTTTCAGACACGCCTGGAGCTCGGCTGACGTGGGGAGTTCGAGGAAGGCGATCCCGCGGGACTTGGAGGGGGCTTTGGGCGTGGGTTTGGTGGTCAGTAGGCGGACGGCGGGGAGGCGGCCTGACAATGAGAGAAAAAGGTGGGTGTAAGCCGTCGTTAATGTGAACAGGGACGGACGCACCGACAGCGGGCTTGAAGTGTTTCTGCACTTCCTCGCGAGTGGTCTTAAAGTCGAGATTGCCTGGGAGTGAGATCAGCAGTGGATCGCGTGAAGTGCGTCGATCACCGATTCGCACGACTTCATTGTTGCGTGACAAAACGGTCCAGCAAGCCAAGGATGCGATCCACTCACCGACAAAGAGGATGAACCTCTGCTTCACCTCCTTCTTGCTCTTCTTCTTGCCTTCCTCCCCTTCGCCCTCCTCGTCATCATCCCAAGCCGTCTTCTTCCCTTTACCCTTCTTCGGCACTGCCTCCGCCTCACCTTCATCCCGCTTCCGTTTCCTGTCTTTTGAGGATGACGCTTCCGCCGGGGCCGAGCTCTTGCTCACCACCACGGCATCGATGACATCGCCCGCATCGTCGATATCCTCTTCTGGCACCGCATCGGGTTCGGGGAGATCGGCCTTCTTGGCCTTTTGCTTGGAGCGGAAGGCAAGGGCTTTCTGCTGCTTCTTCGTGAGAGGCGCTGACATCGAGGGCGGTACGCAAGGTGGATTGGAGTGCCAAGGGACGACGAGTGGGTGTTGTGCGCGCCAAGCGAGGAGAGTCCGACGGTAAACGGACTGGTGTTTCGTTGCCGCTAGGACGTGGGAGGATGAATTGATGGGTCAGTCGAGCTGCCGTGCACAACGTAGAGGTTGAGGTGAAGCTCAGAGGATGTTCTGAATTCTGGCAGAACTTGCACTTAGACGACTGGCTCGCGTCAACTTTTTGCTTCCGCCGAAGTACTCGTCCATCACGTGGTCCGCCGTGGATGTTTAAACGAGCCGACCTTTTTCTAGACGGGTCTAGCCGGTTTAAGCAGAGTTGATTAGGATTGTACTTGTATTACGTTGTTGGTTGTGTCTGGCCGAACATTAGTAAATTGTCGCGCGCCAGTGGTCGGCCGAAGCCGGGTTTGTGCCGGTGACTGACTGTGAGGGTGGATGTGATTGGACGATGGGGAGCTGCGTGCGGCACGGCTCTACGCTCTACGCTCGCCCCGCGGAGAGACCGAGGGAACCGGTGCCAGGAGCCGGGGGTGGGGTGGGGGCAGTGAACGGATCATCGGCGTCTGCTCAGTGACAGCGTCTAGAGCCAAGCTCGATCGCCGAACGGGTGGGTCCCAGGCAGCACCTTCACATGCACATGCTTGCGTCTCTTGCATACTCCGTCTTCTTCACAACCTGAGATATCCCGTGTGTACTGCACATTCCTCTGGTGAGTTGAGCTAGCCGGGGGGAGTCGATTGGAATAGCCGCCGTGCCGACCGTACCGAGTGGGATGGGGTGGAGGGTTCCACCCCGCCCACCTTGCTCCCACCCCGCCCACGTCCCATTCCGCCGCGCTGCCCTTCCTCTCTCTCCCATCACATCTCCTTCTCCACCCCTTCACCCCATCCTCCCCAACCCGTTCAGTCCCCCATACTTATACACTCCAGCACAATGTCTCTCCGCCTCACCCCGCTCGTCCGCCAGACGGCCTGCCGCCGCACCGGGATCAACGTCAATGCTACCCTCCGCGGCCCGGCTCTCAGGAGGCGATTCGCGACGGACGTGGTGAGTCACGCATCCGGTCCTCCACGCGGCGATGCGGCGTCTCCACTGCGCGGTGGGGAGGTGTCGGTGTTGGAGATCACGTCGCGTTGGAGGCAGCGGACGTGATGCCCCCAAGCACAGCCATGATCACGTTCCTTATCTTCGTGCCATCTCCTGCGCCTGGCCTTCCCGATACCCACCCAAGCCACTCCCGTCAGCCTGCCTCCCTTGGATCGTCACAGTCACAGTCACACCCCGCCCCGCCCCCTGCTGACTCTGCTCCTCGCCGCAGCCTCCCCCGCCGCCCCCGCGCAAGTCCAACTCTCCCCTCCTCCTCGGCGCCCTCGGTATCGGTGCCCTCGGCGCCGCCTACCTCTTCTACGGCACCTCGGGCACCCCGCGCGAGACCGCCAAGGAGCTCGGCTCGGCCGCTCGCGGGGCCGCAGCAGCCGTAGAGGCCAAGGTCGGACTGCGCCACTCCCAGGCGGACTACCAGAAGGTCTACGACAGGATCGCCGAGTCGTTGGAGAAGGAGGGGTACGATGGTGAGTCGAGTCGAGTCGAGTCGAGTCGAGTGGGATCACACGTGTCGCAAGAGAGGGTCAGGTGGTGCGGGTTCGGACTGGCTTGGTAGAAGGATGTGATGTGCTGACGCCGTCGTGTTTACAGACGGCTCGCTCGCTCCCGTGCTGATCCGCCTGGCGTGGCACTCCTCTGGCACGTACGACAAGAACGACAAGACTGGCGGATCCAACTACGCCACCATGCGCTTCAAGCCCGAGGCCGAGCACGGCGCGAACAACGGTCTGGTGCGTGCTCCGCGTCCGCATGTCACCAACTGCAACCTCGATTCCCGTGCAACAGATGCCTTGCGTTCTCTTTTCGCTGCCCGAGCCGCGCTGACAAGCATGCCCAGAACATCGCCCGTGACCACATGGAGGGCATCAAGAAGGAGTTCCCCTGGATCTCCTACGGCGACCTCTGGACCCTCGGCGGTGTTGCCGCCGTCCAGGAGTCTGGCGGTCCCACCATCCCGTGGCGCCCTGGCAGGATCGACGGCTTCGAGATCAACGCCACGCCCGACGGTCGTCTGCCCGATGCAGCCCAGGCTCAGGACCATCTCCGTTTCATCTTCAACCGGATGGGGTGGGTCGTGATGCTTCTGCCATTTCTCCAAGCGACCGAAACAAGGCCCTGACACGTAACCCGCACAGCTTCAACGACCAGGAGATCGTCGCGCTCTCGGGCGCTCACGCCATGGGTCGCTGCCACACTGGTGAGAAGTCGCCTCGCATATTCAACTTCTATTCAACTTCCGTTTACTCGAGTTATTGCTCACCCACCAGACCGCTCCGGCTTCGACGGCCCCTGGACCTTCTCCCCCGTGACCTTCTCGAACCAGTACTACGCCCTCCTCCTCGAGGAGCCGTGGCAGTGGCGCAAGTGGAAGGGCCCGGCCCAGTACGAGGACAAGAAGACAAAGTCGCTCATGATGCTGCCGTGAGTCGGGGAGTGGCTCCTGTCGGGGTTTGGTTCGCTTTGGTTCGTTTCGCTGACCATGTCGTTTGCAGTACCGATATGGCGCTCATCAAGGACAAGAGCTTCAGGAAGTACGCCGAGATCTACGCCAAGGACGAGGAGGCTTTCTTCAAGGAGTAAGTGCAAGTGCGAGAGCGAGTGCGAGCGCCGGCACGCAAGGCCCTGGGCACGATCGCTGCTGTTTTTCCCACACCATAGCCAGAGGTGTCCCCGGTCGCGGTCGCTGATTTCGTAGCTTCTCCAAGGCCTTCGCCACCCTTCTTGAGCTCGGTGTGCCTACCTCCCAGTTCTCCAGCGAGCCCTGGTCCATGGGCAAATGAGCGGGCTCCAGTCCGAGCAAAGCTGGCTACCGAACTGCAACAAGGGTCTGTAAGCGAGTTGATGGACGACACGATGAGACGAGTCGAACAGATCGTTGAGGTGTCTTGGATGTCGAATGTAAAGAAGGGTTATGCATTGGCGTGAGGTCTCGATACCATGCTCGCGATATCATGTTGCACGACTTCCGCCCGGAGGACCAGCAGTCAAGAGCATGCCGAGTGGGGGAAGGTGGGGGAGGTGGGGTTAAATTCGGGCTTTGCGCACCGCGTTGTTGAAATCAATCGAATCGTTCTTGGGCCTTGTACCCAATCTCAGCGTTTTCGATTTCCAACACTACCTCGCCTTCGTTCTCGGGGGACCTGCTCGTGGCTACGGGTGACTTTGCGATAACTCGCATGCAGAGCGCCCGCGCCCGGCGTAGCGGCTACGCAGGGGTGCCAATCCACCCGGCATTCCGACCTGTCGTCGGGCTCCTTATCCTGCTGCTCGCGATGCACTCGCTGAAATCCACCTGGCGGAGCGTCAGCAATAAGCATAAGCTGCCCGACTTTGATTCGGCGGGTCACGAAGCGACGCAAGGTGACGGCGAGCAGGATGGGGGGCGTCTGGATAGGCTCGTGGTCGCGCATTTCATGGTGAGATTGTGATCCCCGGTCTGATGAACAGGGCGTTGCGTTCAGAAGCTGCCAGGAGGTGTGAAGAGTGTGCAGGCGATCATTGTAAGGACTGTGCCAAGCTGACGGTCATAGCTAGGAAATACGTACCCCTTCACAGAACAAGACTGGGAGGACACCCTCGGTCTGGCAATGGACACAGGTTTGTGAGTGTCACGTCTTCCAAGTCCAATTACGTGGCCACCAGCCCGACCTTTCCAAGTGATCCCCGCTGACGCTGAACCGCAGGGACGGCCTCGCGCTCAACCTCGGTCCTGAAGAATGGCAGTACACCCAAGCTCTCAGCGCGTTCAGCGTCCTCTCGCGCCTCCGCCCCCGGTCCAGCACGAGCGCATCGGCACCTTTCAGCCTCTTCCTCTCGATGGACATGAACGTCCTCCCATGTTCCACCGAAGCTGATGGACAGGCGCTGAGGGACAAGGCTTCACGGCTGCTGAAGGAGGAGAGATACCTCCACTGGAAAGGACGGAGGGTGTTGAGCACGTTTGGAGGACAAGGGGCGTCATTCGGCGGAGCGGGATGGGGGGGTTGGTTGAGAAGCCTCAAACAGGAACTGGGGGAGAAGGTGGGTTCGGCGGGACTCCGATTAAGACCGCGACTATGACTACGTCTGTGAGGTGGATGACTCGACTGATGGGTCCAGGTGATGTTCTGGCCGGCATTCTTCCTGCCGCCCGAGACGATCCTGTCTTTGCCGTACGTGGACGGCGCGTTCGCTTGGAACAACGCCTGGTGCGTAACGGGGCGATTTGACCGCATCACCGGTCCTAGCCGTCGCTGTCTCAGTGCAGCTACGTCGGACAGGAAGAAACCCGCTGACGACCCATTGTCAGGCCGTCGGGCGATGCGCCTATAGATACACAGGAGGATGAGCCGTTCCTCAGGAGCGAGAAACCGTATATGGCTGCGGTCAGCCCTGTCTTCTCCACGCACTACGGCGCTGAGGGGGCATGGGCCTTCAACAAGTGGGTCACGTCCTGTCCTGGTTTGGTCGAGCGGAGTGATCGTTCCGGTGATTCCATCTCGTTGAGACTTGCTGACTCGCTCGCAGGAACTGGATCTGTGCGTCACATCTCTCTAGGCTGGGTCAACCACTCCCTCTGACCACATCGCAGATCGGTCCGATGACCTGCTATATCCCACTCGGTGGCAACAGCTTCTCGACCTCCCGCGGGACGCATCCCCGGAAATCATCCAGGTGATATCATGGAACGATTTCGGCGAGTCGCACTACATCGCGCCGATTCGGGGCGCTCAGCCGGGCAGCGAGGCGTGGACCGAAGGCATGGAGCACGAGGCGTTCAGGGAGATGACGAGGTGGTTTGCGAACCGATGGCGTCGTGGGGCAACTTCCGCTCACGCAGGACAAGGCGCGGCAGATGGTAGTGCGGAGTTCGATGTGGATGGGGAGAACCGAGACGAGGTGAGGGTGTGGGGATGGTGGAGGACTCATCCGAGTGATGTCGTGGCGAGTGACGATCCGGTGGGACGACCGACACATGCAGAATGGGTGAGTGACTTGCTGCACGGCGAGGCCATCGGCGAGATATAGCCTCGGCCGCGACTTGGATTGCAACCGATAAGCCGAGTGATCACTTCCCACTGATACGCTCGTAGGCCCGAGACCTCCTCAACTTCGTCATCCTCATCCCTCACAACCACAGCCAGTCACGGCACTCCTTCCGCGTGCACAACGGCAACAAGCACGAGATGCAAGTCAACGCCGGCCTCAACACCTTTACGATCCCTTTCGTCCCGGGTAGCGTCAGCTTCGAGTTGGCGGAACAAGGGCAGGTGGTCCTCCGCGGTGAGGGGAGGGCCATCGAGCGCAGCGTGCAGAAATATAATTTCAACTTCTGGAGCGGGAGCTGGCGTGTTGAGGCGTGAAAGAAGCTTCTCTCGACAACGACACTGTTCGGGGGCCTGCGGTAGGAGTGAGATCATTGAGACCGCCTTTTGAGCTCTGAGCGTGGAGGACAATGCCTATATTGAGATAGATTCTTCGAATCCGCATCGGCGAGACGAGACACAGACGTCAAGGATGACGAAGATGACAGAGATGACATACGAATGAGCCTACAACACCAAAATGTCCGAAGAAAGTCCTCGACGAACAGGCAAACCCCTAAAGCGAACATCACGGATGACGACCAGCGCCGTCCGTACTTGACCCGCTAACGCTACAGCCAGCCATTCCACATGCCGGCACCGGGCCCGCCTCTCTATACGCGACGCCTCGCGACCCGCCTCACGCCTCGGGCTCCCTGAACGGATCATCATCCAAGCTCATCTGCCCCGAATTCCTGGTCCCTGTGGAGCTCGCAGGAGAGGTGGTCTGGCTCCAACCGCCTTTGCTCCACGCGTCGTACTTGCCTCCTGCTCCTCTAGAGTAGGAGGGGTGGGCGGGGTACGCCGGCGTGGTGGGGAACGCTCCGTGCGAGGTAAGCGGGGATTCGAATGTCGTCCATCCCTCGGCAGATGCGGCGGCGGCGGCCCGGGAGCGCGCGGATTGTTGCGGTCGATCGGGGATCGGTGGGGCGTGGTGAAGCCGTCGATGATGATGATGGTCGTCGTGGTCGTGATGTTGATCGTCGAGATCAAAGTCGGATCCAATGAAAGATGGGGATACACCACTGCGATGCGACGAGGAAGACTGGGATTGGGTGAAGAGGTTGGACCGGGAGTACGTGCTGTCCGCGTCGAACGGGTTGGGACCCAGTTCGGGACGGTTGAACTGTGGCTGTGGACGCGACGGACGAGAAGGGAGGGGAGGAGCAGTGCCGTTGCCGCGTGATTTGGCGATGGACGACTTGCGCTCGCGACTCGAGCGAGGCTGGTCAAAGTAGCCTGTGCCGGGGTACGAGTCCTGTTACGTGAGATCAGCACTGATCCCCCTCCGCGCCAGTTTCCGTCTCCACGTACATCCGAATCCTCGTCGTCCAGACGTCCATAGCCGTTGTTACCAGCACCGCTCCGAGAGTCGTCCCGGAGCGGACTCAGCTCCACCTCGTTCGAGCGCGATGGTCCAGAAGGCACCTCGACGAGAACGGTCTTGTGCCCCGACCACTCTACCGTGAGGACATTCTGCAGCGCGCCCCGAGTGGCCTGTGACGGGTCAGCGAGACGACGGTGATACTGCTGCTGATTCCAGCGCGGCGCGACATGGATGCGCCGCGCACCGTACCACCCGATGGGCGAGATCGCACGGTACAACGGTACACGACGTGTGGTGGCGCGGTGGCTTCGGCTTCGACTTTGATCGACTCTCGAGTGATGGTACGGGTCTGAGGCGAGCACGTACCTCGCCTGGAAGGAACGGCTTGATCTTGCGCCTGAGGTCGAGCATGGCGAGGTTGCGCGATGGCGAGGTGGTGTGAGAGGATGTTGATGTGGATGTGGATAGTTGGAAGAGGAGAAGGAGACGAGACGAGGAGGTTTGTTGAATTGGATCCAAATCCTAATCGCTCGTGCGGTGACACACGCTGCTCCTCCTTTGTGCACGTTGATTTCCTCAGGGACAGCGCTACGCGGGATCATTTACCGCAACGGGTAAATGAGGATATTGTCACGTGACTGCGCCTAGCCCGGTGGAGGCCGGCCTCGGTGGGCGGTGGATTACATCTCACAATCCCACCATCCCCCCGCCTCTTACGTCTCTCCGCTTCACAGCGCCATATGCTTGCTTCCTTCCGCACGCGACTCAGTGCACTACACCGCTTCACTCGCAGATCCGTCTCAATTTCCGCGCCGTGAGCATCCCTCCGCATCCGCCGCTTGTCTTGTCGCTGATCTGATCGGCAGAACCAACATGAGAGTGAGCGATAGTTTCTTCTGACCCGTACCACACCTGCGCGAGGCCAGGGTGTCACGGCGCGGTCGAACTCGACTTCGAAGCCAAGAGAAAGCCGCAGATCGGGGTCACCAGACGGTGTTGACGGTATCGCTGTAGATCCTGCCGTACCAGGCTCGGTCGGATAACTGGATGTACCTCGTCATCGACGATGCGACGAGCTCCGCCGCTGTCGTGGACCCTTACGACGCGGTCAAGATTGGCAAGGCGCTCAAGGAGAACAACGTCGAGGCGAGTCACGAGTCGGATTGGTTGCCTTGCGACAGCTCATGGTTGCTCATCAGGCCGCTGCGTTGATCACGACGCATCATCACAACGACCATTCCGGGGGCAACGAGAAATTCGTGCGTCCCGTCAATAAGTGCAGCAACCATCGATCAGCCCGCTCTGGTCCCTGGCGCTACGCTTAGAATCTTGCTGACCTCGCTTTGTCGCTCAGTTGTCGCTCCTCCCTGCCCACAAACAGCTCAAGGCATACGGCGGCTCCAACCAAGGTCCGGGGACCAACACCGTCGTCAAGGACGGTGACACGTTCAAGATCGGACAGGACATCGATGTGCGGTGTCTCCATACTCCGTGCCATACTCAGGACTCGATCTGTTTCTTCGTCGAGGACAAGAAGACGGGCGATCGGGGCGTGTTCACCGGGTGAGTGATGAAGATCAGTGTCATCCGCCCTGGTTCTGGATAAATCGTTGGCTGTGTCTGACTCGACGCAGCGATACCCTCTTCCTTGCCGGATGCGGTCGGTACTTTGAAGGTCCGTTCAAGCGCTCCGCCTCTCGGGGGACGCTGCGAGTCAGGTCGGCTCACCGCTCATACATGTAGGCACCGCGGAGGAGATGCACGCCGCTTTGACCAAGCTCTCCAAGCTCCCCGACGACACAAAGGTGTGGAACGGACACGAGTACACCAAAGGCAGCGCCGCCTTTGGGCTGAAGATTGAGCCCGACAACCAGGCTCTACAGGGGTGGGTGTGGTTCCGGACATGATCCCAACTCTCTGAAAGTCTCGAGTGTCATCAGAAGGCAACATTGGCTCACCCCGAATTGTTAGGCTGCTAGCCAAGGCGAAAACCGATTCTTGTACCACCGGCAAGTCGACCATCGGCGACGAGAAGAAGTGGAACGTCTTCATGCGACTCGATACGCCAGAGGCAAAGTGAGTGGGCGTGGGCGTGAGCCATACGTTGCAATCACTCTGGCGTTCGGTGAGGTCGGGCCGCCTGACACGCCGTAGAAAAGCCACGGGGGAAACCGACCCCATCAAGGTCATTGCCAAGCTGCGGGACATGAAGAATGCGATGTGACAGGTATGCCGAGCAAGGAGCTGGATCGCATCCGTCAAGTAGAGTATATGCAATGCCATGTGTCGAGGAGACATGTCCATGGCGCAATGCATGCGTGCTGCATGCACCCTGTCAAACCATTGCTTTTTTGCTTGCCGCCGGCGCGCGCCACCTCGACACGACACGAGATGGGACGCGTTTCAGTACGCGCGGTGCCTGACGCGACAAGACTGAAGTGAGGACAGACATGAACCGGTGCAAAACCCTCCTCGCCAGTCGTATCAGCTACATCGAACAACTCCTTACACTCCATCATTGCACCTGACCTCCCTTTGCTTCCCCCAGCATGGCTGGAAAGCTCACACCCCCCAGCTCGCCCAAGACCAGGTTCCTCCGATCGCCTTATCAGTACCGCCCGCCCCATCTGCCTTTGTCGACCGGGTCGGTACGGGTGACGAGGCGCCCGCGGAAGATCATCTACCTCCTGGGCATCTTCTTCCTCCTCTACTGGTTCGGCATTCGCCATGGTCTCGGCATAGAACGGCAGGTCCCGCCGCCTCTGGGATTCGCCATTGCGGGTGGGAGGAGAGGGCGACGGAGCGCACTTCGTTACGACGCTCGCGGGATGGCGACTCTGCAGTCGACGTTGCCCGGCACACATCCCGATCATCCGATCTACGAGCTCATGGAGCATGCCGAGCAGAGGTGGAACAGGCTTCTACAGTCGCAGTCGACCACACTGGAGCGGGCGGTAGACGAGTACCGACGACGGTATCGCATGGACCCGCCGGCGGGATTCGATGCCTGGTTCGCGTGGTGCAAGTCTCACGGCGTGACCATCGTGGACGAGTACGACCAGCTCATGAAGGATCTCTTGATCCACCACGCTCTTCCACCGGACATGTTCATCGCCCGAAGCGAGGCTCTGGAAGGCGGCGACTTCACCTACACCCTCGACGTCACTGCGCAAGGAGTCGACCTGAGCGGTCCACGCGCCCCTCACGCCCGACCAAGAAAACTGCAAAGTCTCATCCAGGGATTCCAGGACGCTCTGCCCAAAGACTTCCACCTCCGGGTGACGGGCAGTGACCATGATACGGGGAGCCAGGTCGTCGGAAGAGACCAGCGTGAGCGGGCGATGGAGCTGGTGCGGAACGGAAAGCGTGAGTGACCATCCGGGCGGGATCGTGACGGGCAGAAAGGAACTGACCCGACAGATTTCGATGAGGGAGAGCTTAAGCATCTTGAAAATCACAAGAGGACTCCTGCTTGGGGTTGGTTCGTAAGTCGGAGTGTCCTCTCGCCAGCTGACATGCCAGAAAGCGTGCTCTCTCGACTCTCCCGCCAACATTCGTCCCGGCGCCGAGAACGCGACTCACGATTTGATGCGTAAGTGTGTTGTGTGGGGACCGTTTTGACCTCCAGCCAAATCGTTCATATTCGACCACATGCCCACCATGGAGTTCTGCGACTTTCCAGAGCTCAAGAGACTGCACGGGGCCATGCAGTGAGTACCACCTCTCAGCCCCGCTGACGATCAGCATCGACTACGAGGATCGGTCGCGTTCGCAGATCAAGCCCGTGCTTGTCCTCTCGAAATTTCCCGGCGACGCGTCGTTCCAGACCACGCCGCTCGAGGCGTACACCAACTTGACCGACGAGGATGCAGCCTACCTCGGTCGCTGGGAGGACAAGACGGAAAACCGGCTGTTCTGGCGTGGCAGCACCACCGGCGGTTACAATGTTCACCGGGACTGGAAGGAGAGCCACAGGATGCGGCTGCACCTCATGATCAACGGACCAAAGGGAGGTGACATCTGGTGGGACAAGGGCGTGAGGGACGTCATGGTTCCAGACGGCGAGAACGGTTACAAGGTCGTTCGCCGGTGGGAAAAAGTTCTCTCAGCCGCCTACACCGATGTCAAGCTTGCCGGTGGTGCGCACCAGTGTCCGACTCCGGCGCTGTGTGAACAAGTCGGGCAGACGATCGAGTTTGGCGAAAAGGTTTGGCCAGAGGAGGCGGCTGTGTACAAGTACGCGCTCGACGTGGACGGGAACGGGTGGTCTTCTCGGTTCCACCGTTTGCTCAGCAGCGGGAGCCCCGTGCTCAAGATGACCATGTTTCCGGAATGGAATATGGTGAGTGCTGCGGGTGTGGCGTTGTGTGGCCAGTGCCTCGGCGTTGCCGCGGCTAGAACATTGCTAACCTTGCCTAGGAGGTGTTGAGTAAGGTTAACTACCATAGACGGCTGCGTGGGTTCGGACGTAAACGCAATCTGATTCCTGACACGTACTTTCCCAGCACCCTGGTACCACTATATCCCGCTCAAACCAGACTACTCGGACGTGTACGACATCATGGCATTCTTTGTCGGCCCGGTCGACGACAAAGGGATCGTGGATGAGGCGCTAGGGCATGATGTAGGTGACCGGTGTCGTCTGTCGTTTGGCGAAATTGAGCCCGCAACCCCCTCGTTTCATTTCCCTCCGGGTCTTGACCTCGGAACGAAACGCAGCGACGCAGCGACGCAGCACTCAGGTGTCATTATTGTCGGGAATCTCCGAGCGAGCGAGCTAGTGGTCGTAGTAATGGTGCTGACGACTTGTGTTTTAGCACCTCGCTCGCAAGATTGGTGAGGCCGGGCAACGCTTCGCGCTCGAGCACTGGAGATGGGTTGACATGCAGGCATACGTGAGTCCCTTCGAGTCATAAGGTTGAGGCACAGCTGAGAAATCGCAAGACATTCCGCCTCGTCCTGGAATTGCGACGACTACATTCGCTGGATCGCGAGGCGGTGTCGTATCACACCGGGACCGAGAGGACATGAAGGGGGGCCACGAGCATGAGCACGGGCATGGACACGAGCATGGACACGAGCATGGACACGAAGGCAGCTTCGCGTGAAGTCGGCACAGCTACTGCCGGTATGCCAAGGCGTCCCGGCGACACGCGGTGGCTTGTGTGATTGTGACGGAGTGGGCGTTCGGCGACGAGGGCGGGGCCAGGGCGAGACCAGGGCCAGGGCGACAGCAGTGCTGGAGCAAGCGGGGGAAAAGGCTGGCCCGGACTGACTTTGAATCAGCCACGACGTGCGGTAACTTTAGCATACAAGTTCGGACCTCTCGTGCATCATTTTACATCCGTCCTTCACCGCCCTGCAAAGGGAGGCGGGCGGGCGCGAGTGCGAGCGCGAGCGCGAGCACAGCTGCCCTGGTTCTGTTCCTCTGTCCATTCCTCGGCTCCTGCAAAGCCGTCGAGCGCCCGTCCCAGGTCTCCCCTTGCCAAGTAGTGTCGTCGCGGTACGGGAAAGCGCGGAATGTTCTTATCTCCTGACGCCCCCCGGACGCCGTGGCGTTCTTCTGGGCCCAAAGTTGCAACCACGGTTCGGCGCCGGGACGAGTCAAGAACCCGCAGCATCGTATTCGCGCTTTTGCGCCATGCTCTGGGGCCTGACTAACTGGATCTGATCTCAGGACCGAGGATGGGGGTGGGGGGGACTGTGACTCTGGAGTGCCAAAAGGGGAGGATGGGGGAAGGAAGGCGGGGACCTCGAGGTCGAGGTGAGATCGAGGCCGGTGTCAGAGTTACGGCGGGTGGAGGACGGGTGGACGGGTGGACGGGGTGGACGGGTGGACGGGTGGCTTTGGAGGACGATCGGCGGAGGCGAACCAAAAGCCCCGATGCATAAAGTGGACCCTTGCCAACGTGGTTTGGCGTTTGTGTCTTCCGCACTTTTCTCCGCTTGGCTCGACCCTATCGCTCACATGCCCGCTGCGCTCAGGGACGATTTACGGCTTTGTTCCGGTATGCGATGCGATGCGATGCGATGCATTGCGATGGAGCCGTCAGTCGTTGTTCGGTTCGCAATTTCCAGCCGCGCGGGGAGGGGGGAGGCCCGAGGGTACAGATGTGCTGCTTGTTTCGGGGGTTGGCACGAAGCCGTAACGGCATTCATTCAACACGCTTTTACGGACCCACTCGTCGTCGTACGCTCGCTCGCTCCATATCCAAAATCGATTCCTCGTTCTAGCATCGTACGCCCTGTCGATTTTCGGAGGGCGGATGGATGAAAGGCACGAGACAATCGAGGAGGCTAGGCGAGGCGAGAATGAGCGGGTGATTTTGCCGTGTCCTTGTTTCTCCCGGTGTGGGAGTTGGTACCGTGTCGGCGGCGGCGGCGGCGGCGGTGCATGTAGCGCTGGGGACTGGGACTGGTCGTGATGAGTAGCAGCCGTGCGGGCTGGGAGGGGGGGCAGGGGCAAGGCCACGGGCACGGCAGCACTAGGAGGGGAGCGGATGTTTTCCCGGCCGTGCGAGTCGACTCGGCACTGTGCCTTTTATCAGGGTTGCAAGCTGCTTTCAGAGGCGCAGAGGGAGGGAGGGAGGGAGGGCAGTGCCCCCATTAGGTTGAAGGGCAGCGCCGACAGGGGTCGGGCAGCAACGGTGCGATTAGAAGTGCTGGTCAGCAGTACGACAACCGCAGGGGAGGACGAGACGAGTGGGCGTGACGGACAGGGCAGCAAACCCCTTGGCAATCAGCTACCTGCCTGAAGAGACCGAGCGAGAGAGAGATGAGAGGGGAGATGAGATCGAAGATTGGTAGCACGTACCAGCCGCAGCGACCGCGCCTCGCCGTCGCTTTGGCTTTGGCTTTGGCTCTTTGGCTTTGGCTTCGGCTTTGGTCCCCGTCCCAGCGTCCGGATAATCGGCGGCTCCGTCCAGGTCGTCGTTCCAGCCCTAGGACCATTTGCGCCGCGGGCGATCCCCATCCCGTGTCGTTCACTACACCACTGTTTTTCCCCTTCCCCATCCCACTCTGACCTCGGCAACGAACCGTGGTCACGAGTCCAGCGGTATCCCACCTCGTTCAGTTCACGCCGCACGGCACACGGCACGTTCCGGGTGGATCCCACACACCCATCTTATTAGCCTTGTCAAGACTAGACGCATAAGCCAGACCCGACCCCACACCACACCGACACCGACCTTGCTTGCGCCTTGCGCGTTCGTTCCGTTCCCGATACCGTACCGTGCGTGCCGCCGTACCGCTGCACCGATCCTGCACCCGACTCGTCTCGTACACAGCAAAAACACGGCTCAAACGGTCAAACGCGCGGCGGACCAGAGGTGGGTGGGGTGTGCTTTCCTGGTGAGTCATCACATGCCCCCCCCAATCGATACGATATCCTTTCCGCGCTTGTTTCCCCCCGGTTTCTCTCCTCCTCGTCCTCTTTTCACCCCACACCACACCCACCCACCCGCTCCATCCCGGGACAGACGCTCTTGCGTATGACCATTACGCCTTCCGCTACTCGGTTCAAGGCGAACCTCCCTCAAGATCCTCGCCAACGCTCCTCGCCCATCATCACGCTCACGCTTATACATCAACTGCAGACAACACGGCTCCCCGACACACACACCCCGTTCCCCCTACACGACCGTGCTCATCCCTCCATCTCCCCTCCTCTCTTCTCTTCTCCATCACCCTTTTCCTCCCCCCCTTGACCCTTCTCCTTCGCTCTTCCCGACACTACTCCCCCTCATCACCCCACAGACCCACCCCCATCACCGTTTCACCGTTTCATCCTCGTCTAGACCCCGACCTCTCATCAGCCGGTGACCTCCTTTCCCGTCTCGGCTCAACTAGACTTTCACCCCCCAACTTCGCTCATCCCATCCCAGTTCCGAACATATTTTCCGTCCACACCGACTGTCACCTCGTATCCACCGACCGGCACCTCGTATCCACCCATCTCCCTTGGTCCGATATCGAGGCGACCGACCCCGACGCCGGCTCCGACTCCGACGCCCCGCTCTGATTCCCGTTTCCAGGCTAGAGCCCAGACCCATGTGAGTGCGCTGTGTGTGCATCGTGTGCCGTAGACCTCCTTTCGTCGCGCTATCGCCATTGTTTCGTCGCCGTTGCCTGGAGATGAACATTTATCGTCGCCGTTCACGCCGACCGTCAAAGGACGTTTGACATCTTACGCCCACCTTTTGCCCATTCCATCGCATCTCCGTTGTACTCCCTTCCTACCCTCAGACCGGTCGGGTCGAACCCTCTCTCCCCGCTGCCTCTGCCTCTCGCAGCGGCTCCCAGTCAGTCACCTCACCCCGCACTCACTCACTTCACGTCCGTCCCGGTACGCTCTCTCCCAAGCCCCGACCCGTTTCAGCGCCGGTGTCATCTCGCTTGATCGCGCAGAACCCCGCTCGCTCCTCGCTCTCCCTCGATGTTGTTGCTTTGTCTCCTTCACGTGTGCTGCACCTGTTTCAACACCCGCACGAGCCCGTTTTCTATCACATCTCGCCTCCCCTTTCGTTGCATCCCATCGATCGGGTCGACAAGACTAGTCGCCTTTGCCTTATCGTCGCGCATCTTGCCTCATCGTTATAATCCCCCACGCCATTTGGCCCACCACGCTGTGACCCCTCGACTGGATCAGTGCTTACCATGTCTCCACCTTCAGAAACTGCTACCTTGCTGGACGGCCAGTCCTTGCCCAAGCCCACCTCCTCGCCGACTGTCCCTTCCCCGCCCGTTCCGGATTCATCGGCTCGTCTCACCACCTCCGCACCTGGTGTCCCCTCCCAGGCCGGCCCGTCCGTCAGGACCCGCGTAACCCCCCTTGACTTGCACCGCCCACGATCAGCGACCTCCCGTCAGTCAACCGTCACACTCCCAGGGCTGCGAAGCCGAACGCGGTTCAGCTCGCTCTCGAGTCTTCCTCCTATACCCTCGACTCCAACCATGTCGTGGCAGTGGCAGGGGGTGAGTGATTCATTCGCTTCTCCCAATCGCCGTGCCCCTTCATCGCTGATCTCTCGCAGCAAACCGCCTACGAGGTTCCCACAGATGATAAGCTCGCCCTCGGCCTTGATCCCGGTCATGCCGCCCCGACCGAGTACGCACCGTTCGGGTACAACCCCCAATACAACACCGCTTCGGCGTTCTATCGCCCCGCCCTCGCCCTAGACACTACAGGCGCTTTCCAAACCCCAGTCCAACACCCGTCAGCCCAGTCGTCCGCGCCCACCTCGAGCCTCCCAGACGGGTCGAGCCACGAGGGTGAACGCATCACCACCCCCGGCATCCATTTCGGATTTCCTTTCCAATCCTACGCCCCGCCCGCGTATCCTTCGCCCGAAGTCGCCGCACAGTTCGCACCGCAATATGTCCCCACATACCCCCCACCGTTCGCCCCATCGCATACCATCTCGCCCTCCCAGCTCGGGCAGCTCGGCACGAGCGACATTGCCAAAGCCACAAGAAGCTTCAGCGATCTCATGATGGAGAGCCGAGCGTCTTCGTCTTCGGCCAGCTCGACGGAAGGTGGTCTCGAATGGCAGCCTACTTCCCTCGACGACTGGACAAGACCCATGCAAAGGGGTCTGGTGCCGGACCGTATGCACCACATCGACCCGACCGTACCGGAGCCGTCTCGTCGGCCATCTTCGGCCACCCCGAGCTACACCACGCCATCGCCTCTGCAGTGGTCCGCGTCGGCCCTGAACGCGGGCATGTCGAACCACAACGGTACAGCTCTCAGCGATGCGCTACGCGCATACATGTCGGCACCCAATCGTCTCGCGTACGGCGAGCGAAAGATCGTCGTCATGTCGCCAAAGGTCGGCCAGAAATCCTACGGTACCGAGAAGCGTTTCCTCTGCCCGCACCCGCAGGCCACGCTCGTGGGCGAGTCATGGTGGACGCCCGCCCCCGACGGCTGCCCCGTGACGACGATGCAGCCCCCGAGGGTCAACATCGGTCTCGCTGGTGAACATCCGGTCAAGGACTCGATGGTCTCGTGGTCGACAATCGACAGCCGCAACCTCGACGAAAAGATCAACTCGCAGGCGCTCGGCCCCAACGACCATCCGTTCATCGGTAACGTCGCAGGCAAGAATCTCCACATCTCCGACAACGACGGCAAGCGCAAAGAACTCAAAGCTCTCGTCACTGTCAAGGCGCCGCTCAAGGTCCACGCAGGCCCGAACGGCTGGGGTCACACAAAGGGTATGCTCACCGACATCTCCAACGCCGAGATCATCGGCACGTTTGAGAGCAAGGAGATCAAGGTCATCTCCAAGCCGAGCAAGAAGAAGAGCAACTCCAAGTCGACAGAGCGTGAGTCGGTCACTCTGAGTGTCGTCGCTAACTTTCGCAGTCATCATTCAGCACGGCTCCACCATCGCTCTGTTCAACCGCGTCAAGTCGCAGACAACCTCGACACGATATCTATCCGTGGTTCCGGATGTCACGCGGATCCTGGGGTCCGATGGCAAGCCCGTCAGCGGCGCTCGACCGCCCGCCATGTCCGGCACGTCCTCCTTCTTCCCCGGCTTCGTTGCCTCGGCATCCGTCTGGGAGTCGTTCATCATCTGGCTTGTCGACCCGACAAAGCCGCCTGGTCCCGGCAATACCGCTCCGCTCCACCCGGACTGGCCGGTCGCGCCTGCCAACGCCATCCACCCCGTCCTGGCCCCGGCCATCCGATACAACTCGCTCGTGATACTGCAGTCTCTCCAGACCGGCGTCTGTTCCCCCACGCTCATCATCCGTCGGATCGAGCAAGACGCCGACGCCGTCGGCATGGACGGCACCTCGGCCGAGCTCGTGGGGTCGTTGCCCGAGGGTGAACTCGCCTCGGATCTCGTCTCGCAGCTGCAGAAAGTGGCCTTTGAGATCTATCGTCCCGAGTACTACGCCTACGCCAACGCCCTGGCGGTCGGCAATGGTACCAGGCAAGGTAGTCTGTGGCTTTCTTGCGATCAAGACGCCGTGACGGAACGTCTTGTCACAGCTGAGCGGAGATGGGCTCCCGTCCCTGCCCCACGTGCTGGTTCTCGTCCGAGCTCTCTGCCAAACACGCCCAACTCGCGTTTCGGCGTGTTACCAATGACGCCTCACACGACGTCGATGAACCTCCCGTCCACGCCGACTTCCCCCTTGTCGTCCTCGTCATCTCTCGACTACTTTGGCACGCACAGTCGCAAGTCGTCGTCCTCGGCCTTATTCTCGCCGACGCTCATCACCGACGTCGCCCTGCCAAGCACGGACGGCGGACCGATCCGCCGCCACCGCACGGGCTCGACTAGTAGGACCGCCCCGCTTGCTCGTCCTGTGCACACCAAGCGGAAGAGCATGGATGCCACCAACGCCTACGAGTACATCCACAACCCGCACACCGGGTCTCCCCAGGAGCGCATCTTTTGGACCATGGACGTGGGCGATGCAAGCGTTTGGTGAGTCACGCTCGACACCGGATCATGCTGACAGAGCAGGAGTATCGTCAGCACGGAGCAGACGACGTACACGTTCTACGTCCCGCCGTACGTCACCGAGGTGACTGAGCCCCTGGCGCCGTTCCCGACCATCCATCGTCTGCTTCCTCCGAGCATGGCCACGGACAACGGGCCAGCGAGGTTCAAAGATTTGCAATGGACACATCCCTCGGACACGCCGCCGCTGATCACCTTGTGAGTGCGGCCACTGTCGAGATGTCTCCAGTTTGTGGCCTTTGGCTCACGGCGCGCAGCTATGGCAAGGACTTTGTCAAGATGCCAGGGAACGGCGCGCACCACGTTGTTTACTTTGGGGATCAGCCGGCGTCGTTTAATGAGGTTCGATGGTAAGTTGCAACACCAAACCCGCCTTTTGAGTGACCTCGGACTGACAAATTAGCTCCGAGGTCATGGCCGCTGCCGAGCCACGGAGTATGGAACGACGTCAGCCTGTCTTCCTGGTCCGGGAAGACGGCCAGCTCGTCCTCCCGACCCAGATTGCGTATCCGCCATGATCAACGATGACAACACCAACGACGACACGGTATGGGCTTCGCTTTCGGTTTCGGTTTCGGTTCCCCTTTCTGGGCTCAGGTCATCCTTGGACCTCAATCATTAGACAAATGTATCATCCAGGCAGGGACACGAGGATTGGTTTACGACAGAAGCGTCAATGGAAACGGAAAGAAACAAGAAAAAAGACCAAAGAGAGGCAGAGGCGCCCCGAGAGGAGGGCAGAGAGATATCGACAGGGCGATGACGGGAAACCCGAGAGTGAGGGAGTGAGAGAGTGGGAGAGTGGGCGGGAGAATCGGAGACCCAGTGTGAAGTCAGACCCGCGCGTAAACGCCCCATAGCTTGGACAGTATTCTTGACGATCCGGCCGTATTTTTCTGTGTCTAGAACATTGTCCCCGTTTTCTTTCGTACCAGCACCTTGACTTCTTGGTTCCGCCCGGCGGCGGGGCCTTACGCAGCACCGTGTGAGCATTTTTGCGAGAAGGAGGGTGCTAGCATCAGTGTACTTGTCTTAGTCCGGATGCGAGAATCTGACGACACGAGAGCTGTTCCGAAACCACCTCGGCTCGGCGTGGATGATGCCGACGATGCCGAATTCCGCACAGCATGCCGGATTGGTACAGCACGAGTACTATAGTATATTGCTGCATGACTTCTACAGTTTACCCTGGCGTCTTTCTCCTCTTCTTCAACCTCCTGGCACATCACATGCTGCACCCCCATCATCAAGGCCCAAGACCCACTCGCGACGACATGTACCCGCGTATAAGCGCTCCCGCTCACTTCTTCCTGTTGCCCTTGTCGTCGATGAGTTCGGCCTGCTGCATCGCCTGCTTGAGGAGCTCGGCGATGGACGGGCTGAACTGCTTGACCTGCTCGATCAGGTCCTTGGGTTCTCCAGGGATGAGCTTTGCTGCTCCTCGAAGCTTCTCCTCGACCTGCTTCGCCTGCGACGCGTAGCGTGGTCAGCGAACAGAACAGAAAACAGCGATCAGCGAACAGCCAACAGCCAACAGCCAACTCGAGTCCCGCCCGACGGAGGAACCATCGACATCGGACCCTGGATTACTAGAGTACGATAAAAGGAGTGGGACGTGGAGCCCTTCCGACTCACCGTAGCCTCCGCGTCGACCTTGCCGTCCTGGACCTTTGCCTTGAGCCAGGCCTCGGCGGTGTCGGCGGGCAGACCGGCGCTCTTCGCGGCGTCCTTGAGTTGCTTGATCAGGTCGTCGATATCCGCGGGAGCGGCTAGGGATGGTGAGCGGTGGCGAGCCAGTGTGAGCCGACGCCCCACTCACCCTCCTTGAGACCCTTGAGGAAAGCGTCGGCCTGGCCCTTCCCGTCCTTCTTCGCCTTCTGGACCTGCTCGAGCACCTTGCTCGCCGAGGCCTCGACGTCCTTCAATCGCTGCTCGCCGATTTCCTTGAACTTGGCAATGAGCTTGTCCACGTCCTCCTTGCTCGGCAGTTGGCCAATGAGCATCTGCAGGGGTCAGCATGGGAGCGCAAACTAACAGGCAGGCTACAGTGAGCCCACCCGCTCTCCGGAACCCGGCTCCACTCACATCCACGGCCTTCTGACTGCCCTCGGGGAGCTCCGACTTGAGCTCCTGAGCCAGACCCCTCCAGTCCACATCCGACGCCTTGCCTTTGGCCTCCTTGAGCTTCTTCTCGACCTTGTCTATCACGCGCTTCACGTCGTCCCCTCCGACTTTCTTCACCTCGTCAATCACCCCCTGCAGGTCCTTGTCCTTGAGCGAAGACAGGAAGCCGTTCAGCCCGCCCTCCTGCTTGGCGATGTTCGAGTACAGGGCGAAGGCCGAGGGAGGGAGCATCGTTTTGGCGATGCCGGAGAACGAATCGGTGACGTCTCCCTGTAGGGAGAGTGAGCTTGGGACGACTTGACACTCTTGGCATGAAATCATGGCCTGGGACTCTGCCGAGAACCAGCATGGTCGGGGTTCAAATGCGCCGCGTGAAGATGAGGTATGAACTCTGAACTTCGAGTTCACTCACGCCTTTCTCCTTGGCCGCAGCCAAGGCCTGGTTGGTAGTCACCGCGACATCCCGGACCGGCTTGATGTAGTAGTAACCACCCGCGCCGAGCGCGACGATGGCCGCGAGGACAATGAGCATCTGGTTGTTCCCCCCGGACGCTCCGGACTGGCCGGATGGCGCGTTGTCCGCGTACGTGCGGACGTGGGCTCGTGACGCTGCGGGTTGCGAGCGGGCAGCCAAGCGGAGAGGAGTCTGCGATTGACGCTGAGGAGGGACAAAGGGTCAGCGGATGTACTGGAACGATGGGAAAGCATGTGCGACGAAGGGGCCGCGATGGGGACGGGGGCTTTGTGGACTCACCGCGAGGGCGTTGCGCGAGGGCGCGGCGAGGCGGAGTGCGGTGGGGCGGAACATTGTGTGGATACGGGGATGGCGGGTGTGTTGTGATTAGATGAATGTGAGAAAGAAAGAGAAATGTGCGAGAGAGACGGGTATCCATCCACTACTTGGTATTCGTTGCTCGTCTCTAATGACGTTGCTGCCAGCCAAGCGAAACCCGCGGAACCCGTGACGTCACCGCCAGGACGATCTCTCCCCTCTGAACCGTGCCTGGGAACTCTGGGATTCCAGCGACCCAGACAGTCCCCAGCTTGCTTTGTGCCAACACGATCAGATCATCCCAGTACATCGTCTTTGTAGTAAGGTGGCGTGTTGGGTCAGAGAACATTGTTGGCGGATCGCGATACTCTCGGGGTTTCTTGCTTCGAGTGGCTGGAAGTACGGTGGAGCGGGGTGATGTTTTCCTCACCCGCACAAGAGGCATTTCAACACGACACGTTTGCCCTGTTAAGAACGACCCTCCGACAAAAGCGAGACTGGGCCCTTGAACCTCACCAGCAGCCGCCGCACTGTCACACTTCCCAAATGTGAGGAGCTCGCCCACATGGCTTTGCGAGAGTCTGCAGATAGTGGGGAATAGGGAGGTAGTGGCTCAGCCCACTTAAAACTGCCAGTCGAGAGCGCGCTGATCGGACGTGATAGCCATCGCCTGTCACCGTCAGCCCATCATCCACGGTGCATGCTGGTGCATGCTGGTGCATGCATGACCGAGATAGAATACCAGACGCGAGCGGAGAGTATCGCATATGCCCGACCTCGTCTCGGACGACGGTCATTGCGATGCGAACCTTTCGCAACTCGGAGAACTCTCTCCCCCCGGTGACAAAGGCCCAACGAGCCTTGTTGTCCTGTCTTCCTGAATGCATGCTGTACGCCGCTGCCACGAGTGGCTTCACCCCGGCCAAGGACGCTGATCCCCCGCCGCGCTGTTCGGCGTGCTCCCGCCCAGGACGCGCGAGGTGTATTGCACGACCTAGAACCCTAGACCGCCACGCTGCGCTCCTGGCGGACTCGCAGTGTTTCTTCCTAGCTCTCTCTCTCCCCAGAAGCTGTTTGGACGCGACAATTGTAACGCTGACAAGTGACAACCCGTGTGATTCTCCAGTCTCGTCTCCCCGTCAAACACAGGGTTACGGAGTACGTGTTCCGACGGAACTTTTCCTGGCCGGGGATGCCGGCATTCGCATCGTCAACCCGGTCTCCCGGTCTCCCCGTCGACATGTCAAAGTGGAGCGAGCCAGCATTCAGCGCCGGCAAGCGAAGGCAGCATACGACTGATCGTTCGACTCTGTCTTCACTTGGTGGGTCCTGTCCCTCGGCACACCCTCGTGCTAGGTGAGAGGTGCACTGCACCTGCAGGCCACGCTCGTTGCTGGCTCGGTGGTTTTGATCCCAACCAAACACCGTTTGCGTCCGACCCGACCCTAGTCAGTGATCTATATTCGACGATTCGTCATTTCCGTTTTTCCTGATCTCGGTCGTCCAGATCGCGCGGGGTAAACAGTGTTGACCTGTTCCCTACTCCTACTCCTCATCCTCGTCCCTGCACCTATCGCCCGAAGCTGCCGAGAAGCTGCCGAGAGGCCCGCTGTCGGCTATCCTGCTTCCTGCGGCCCGCGGGATCAGTGACGAATGGATGGATGCAAAAGCCGAAAACCACTCGTCCTGTTGACAGCTCCACTCTCCGAACCCTTCGCCCCGCCACGCCACGCCACGCCGAGACCACCCTCACCCCCACCCTAGGTGGACACACCACCTCCATCGTCCTCTCCCGCTGCACCGCGGCAGCGCGGCGTCGCGTCCAGCCGACCGACCACGGTAAGTCCACCCGCCGAGACGCCCAACACCTGACCGGGGGTTTCCTCGTCTCGTTTGCCCCTTCTGGAGTTGCGACCATAACATCGTCACGAGAGAGATGCCTTCGTGCCTCTTGTCCCACGTTGCTTGGCCCCCTGCCCCGGACCCCTCGGTTCATGCTTGATTTCCCGTACCTCGATCGAGCCCATGTTTCCAACTGCCGATTTACGGCAGCATCGCCAAACGTCCACTACTACCGCCCACTGCCCACTGTCGACACCTCACTCGTCTCCCCGAAATCTTTGGAATCGAGCTAACCGTGTCCTCGAACGACTTTTTCCCTTTTGGCCGCGCATCCGCACCACATCGCCGACGAACCCTTCACCTTCACCTCCGACCTTGGCCTGCGCCGTCCCGTGCACATCGTGCACACCGTACACTCCGTGCACACCTCCACCCCGACCCAACCCCACCCCGACCCGCCCGCCCGCCCGCCCTGGCCCATCGCTGCGATCCATGCGGTGACCTCAACACCATCGGCGATATATCCACATTCCCCCCGTCCGTCCGTCCGTCCGTCCGTCCGTCACCATAATATCTGTCCAACACACTCTGCGCCGCCGTGTCGTTGGGCACGCGGCGGTGCTGCTGGTTCTGGGTCCTCGTCGCTGTCGCGATCGCGGTCGACCCACCACTGACCATGGGTAATTGTCTCTCCCCCACCCAGTCCGACAGCGAGGAAGAGGAGGAGTATCCACATCCAGCCGCGTCACCTCCGCCGCTCACCGCTCCTGATCCCACACCCTCGTCGTCTCGTCAGCCAACCCGGGGAAGGTCCTTGCGGTATTACACTGGCAAGTCCCGTCCCTCAGACGTCTTCGCCATGAGACCTCTCGACGCTCTACGGTCGTACGCCACGGTTCATCATCCACCTCACTCCCTGCCCCCCTCCACACTCCTCATGTCCACACCCCACACCATGGCCATATTCGACGCCTACCCCAAGGCAAAGTACCATTTCCTCGTGCTCCCTCGGTACCCCTTCCCGCCCCGGTCAAACCCAGAAAGCCGGTCTTCCATCGTCAAGCTCGATCACCTCGACAGTCTACGGACACTTCTGCTCAAGACGACCGCAGATGTCCGAGAGCAGGTCATCGGTGCCTTGGCGGACACAGCCCAGGAGGTCGAAGAGATGATACGAGACGAGATGATAAAGACGGAAGGATTCGAGTGGGGGATCAACATTGGTTTCCACGCGATCCCGTCGATGAAGTGAGGGCTATGACCATGACCAGGACTTACCCCATTCGCGACCACACCACACCATCCACGACCACTCGGGCCACAACCACTCCATTCACGACCATCCCACCCACGACACTTGATCCCGTCTGATCTGATACCCGGCTGATCAACCCCCCGCAGACACGTCCACGTCCATGTCATCTCGGAAGATCGCATGTCGGACAAGCTCAAGACCAAGAAGCACTACAACTCGTTCCGCCCCGACCTCGGCTTCTTCGTCTCGCTCAGGGACGTCCAGCACTGGATCGAAGACGGTGACGATCAGTCCATACGGCAGCACATCGAGGTGAGCGCATCGGCTCCAATCCTCCATATCACGCTGCCAGGCTCTGCGCCATACCGGGCCGATCTCACGTCCTGGAGCGCTGAACTCCGCCCTAGTCGCTCGACTCGGCAGAAGCCCTGCTCGACACCCCGCTCATGTGCTTCAAATGCGATGAGCCCGAGCACAACATGCCGAGTCTCAAGAAGCATCTCGAGAAGGAGTACGAAAAGGAGAAGAAGACTGCCCTGAAACGGATCGCGGAACGAGGCCGGCAGAGGAGCAGTGATGAGGATATGTTCTAGCTATTCCTTGTGCGTTGGCCGGGGCAAGCACGCGGGGAGGGAAACAAGTGAAAGAAGTGAATTCGAAAAGCCCCCTGATATCAAGCATTGCATAGATAGGTTGCGCCCATGCGACTCGGTGATCTAGTGATGCGGTGATGCGGTAATCTATTCTCTATACACGCCTGCCCGCTTGAGCCGCCTCCAGCTTGGGCCAGAACGGATGCGACTCCCACTCGCTCAATCGTCGAGCTACAACGCTTCCCCGTCCGCCGACCACTTGATCGCCTTCTCGCCGGTCGGACGCTCTGACAAGATGCCACACGTCCCGTACTCCTTCGCCGACGAGGTAGTCGCGCATTCTGAGGTAGTTGAGGCCGACGTAGCTCACGCCGTGCGAGTCATCTGAGAGACAGATCCTCCCTCCTCCATCAAGGATACACTGCTGGTCAGTAACTCACAAGAACACGACCCACAGCATCGTTTGTGGATTGGACTCTACCACTCACCCTCAAGATCTCTCTTGAAGGGTAAGACGTCGTCCACCCCTTCCTGATAGCCGCGGCGTTCGCCTCGAATAGTGCTCCATACCCTATCGCATACCGGATATTCCTCTCCACCTTGTCCCACACCCCTTCCAGCTCGTCAGAGCGGAGCACCACCCCCGGCGTCCAGAGCAGGCAGAGATCAAAGTGGCCGATGACTTCTGGCTGGTGGGTTTTGAGCAAGTCGTACTGCGCGTCAAGGTACGCGAGGAGGAACGGTCTCAGCTCGGTGAGCGATGGGGTGTATCCGGATTGTTGTTCCGCGACACTCGGGTCGAGGGGTATAAGCGTAGGCGGCGCGTTGGAAGAGGAGGAAGAAGGTCGCATGGTGGAACTTTCGGTTGGTTGCCTGGCTTGCCAGACTGATCGCAACCATGTATCCCGATCGAAATCGATCGATACGCCGCGAACATGGTGGACGCTCCCCACGATGTAGTCTATCTCGGGGTGCGAGACGAGCGTGCGGGATATACCGTTCGAATCGAGCGGGGTGATCCAGTCGGTCTCGAGGCCTAGGAGGAGGGTGATCTGCTCGGCGTACTTCCGACGAAGATCCGCTGCGACGAGGAGGAACGAGTCGTATGTTTCAGCGAGAGCTCGGGGGCTCAGGTCGGACTAATTCAGGTATTCAGTAGATGTGCGCACGCAACGATCGGCACTGAGACGCTTGGGACGTCGCCTCGCCCAGCTCACCTCCTCCGGGAAAAGGTCCTCGACGCGATACCTCGGCGCATGCTCGCTCAGCCCAAATACCTCGAACCCCTGGCGGATCGCCTCGAGCACGACCTCCTCGAGTTGGTCCTTGGCGTGCCGGCAGAACTGGCCCGAGTGTGAGTGGTGGCTATGGGGCATGGCGAGGGTGAGAGGTGACGAAGAGGGAGACGGAATGTAGTTGCAGTTGACATTTCGGTCGCTGGAAACGAGACGTCGTGCCTGGACCGGTTACCAACACCCAACGGCAACAGCAACAACAGCAACAGTCCTAGCTTTGGGGAGGGTAATCTACCTCACACATCATCGTCTCTCCATCATCCCTACTTCTCCGTCTGTCTTCACCTCACAAACTAACCTTGCCAAACCCACAGCAATGACCGCCTGAGTAATCCAGTAGCAGGGCGCCGAGCTCGACCTCCCGGCATGGCCTCGACATTCTTCACCCGGCTGCTCCAGCCGTCGAGAGAGGTCCCCCTGCCAGTCCAGCCAGACGATATCGAGGCGTTTGACACCTCCTGGGGAGCGATCCAGGTGCGCGACACTACTGAGACTGTCCCATTCTCTCTGTGACATGCGCTGACAGAGCTGTAGGACACGCTTGAGCATCCCGACGAGCGTCAACTGGTCCGGTATGTCCCGCGGGTCCATGCGCGTCGGGGGGCATTTCGCTGATTGCGCATAGAGGGATCTCCGCGACGGACGTACCGCACCATCTGCGCAGCCTCGTGGATGCACTGGTGTACGAGAGTAACAGGTCGGACGAAGAGTGAGTTGTCACTGCGAAGTGCGAGGCATCGTTTGTGTCACTGACGACGCAGTACCACCGGCGCGTGCTTGGAGTATTTCCTGAAGAACGACGTCCTCTCGAACCTGGAGCGCCTATGCGAGTCCGATCGCCCTCACGGTATCAAAGGTGTGTAGTGGTGATTTCTCGCCTGCTTTTGGACTCAATCGACACTGTCACGCAGCTAGGAGGCCCGTCACGCTGATGATGCCCGTCCAGCCGAAGTCCTCCGCGCGATCAACAACCTCGTCGTCCTCCTCTCAGAGCGCTTCCTTGTGCACAGCTCCGTTCACCGCCCGCTCCGCCGCCTCCTCCGCTCATGCGTCGGTGACGAGCCCGAGGAGAAGGTCGATGGCAGTGTCAAAGTGTATGGCGCGGCGAGTGTGGAAGCTGCGAGGGAGAGGCAGGCGACGCTGGACTTTGAAGGGGACTTGGTGGATCTAATGTGTATACTCTGTTCCAAGATGAGGGCGTAGTGAGTGAGACGGGGAGAGGTCACTCTGGGCTCCCCTGAACCGGAGGCCTTGCCGGACTAATCATGTTCAGCCCCCCGCTACTGCTCATCTTCTTCCACGACAGGAGCTGGATGTTACCGGGACCCACCTCCGGTACTGTCGCCGCCGATGCCGCATTATCCATGTCTCGCACGATGTCTCCGACTCCCTCTGCTCGAACGGGTCAGTCAGACCCATCAACTCGTGCTTCCGCCAAGGTCGGCACCTCGTCTCGTTTCGAGTTCCTCCTGTTCTCCTATCTCCTCCGCTTCGTGCATCGCGAAGGCCGTATTGGCGACTTTGCTCGGGCGGGCTTGCTCTTCCTCTTCGACATTGCTTTCCTCGCTCCCACGGACGAAGGGGCGGAAAACCTCCATTTGGGACCGAGCAAGGACGGATCGGACCCTTTGCAGGATGCGAGGGATGCGCTGGGCGAGTTCATCCTCGACGGTGACTTTGCGGAGGTCATGGCTGCAGGACTTGGAGCGGTGTACTCGCTCCTCCCTTCAAAGCTGCATGTGCCGACTCTGGCGGAGCAAGCGACCCTTACCACCTCGGAAGACGGCCAGAGGACCACCGACGTCACTTCGGGAGGCTTGTTCCTCGGAGGTCCGCTCGCTACGAACGACGCGCAAAACGAGCTTGCCTCGTCTGCGGATCCCGAACTGAACACCCAGCTCGACCTCATCCTCAAACTCTTTGGCTTCATCCAGGACATTCTCCGCCGTTGTTCTTCGCCGCTACATCACCCCGACCCGGACCACACCGAGATCAGCACCACGCAACTTCTCGGCGAAGCCATCTCGGACGCTACACTTGATGCGATCCGGACCTCGTTCTTGGACAACGTCCTCTACCCTTCGATCCTAGAATGCTCAAGTTCGGACGGCAGTGCGGTCGCAGTCTTGACGTATCTGAATGTCACGTTCTCTCACTTGGACGACGGTCCGCTTCTCACGCGTATCACCGAGTTCCTCCTGGATACGGCCCCAATGGACGAATTGCACACTTCGACCCACCACCAGCCCCGGCGGAGGACCGGGGCTATGGGCTATGTGCGGAGAGGCGAGCCGCGGACTGCGACAGACTATTATGCCGACGAAGGGAGGTTCACGCTCAAGGATCTGATTCTCGACAATGTTCGCTCTTCATCGGCGGAGTCTGCAACGGCTGCTCTGCGCCTCTTAGGGACTTTGCTGTCGGATCACTGTCACGAATCCATACGAGGCATCCTGTCTCCCATACTCAACACGGCGGCGACTGCGGGTATCGCAGGGATGACCTTCGCAAGGCAACTCGCCTCAACACGCTCGGGAGCCGATGACGCCGCGAAAGACGACTGGGGCCCACCGACGATCCTTCCTGCGGCGGTCAACTCGCTCGATCCAAGCCTCCAAGAGGTGGAGCTGTACGGGTCGCTCATTGGCCGCATCGAATCTTCCCAGACGTCGGCAGACCTCACGGCGGGCTACGCGGGATACCTCGCCGACATGCAGGCCGCCATCCAGCGTGACGTGTGCTTTGTGGAGGGCCACGCCCGTCTGCATCCTAGCCACAGCGGCGAAAAGCTCACGCGTCAACGCGGGATCACCGATTCTCGGACAGGGACAACCAAACACAGTTTGAACCCCGCCGACGGGGTGATCCGAATCGCTCTCAGCTCGTTGAGCAACTTTCTGTGTCAGAGTCCCGACGAGAACGTCGCGCTCACTGGGGTGCTCACCGCTCTGGCGCTGTGTCCGAATCGGTCGCTCTCCGGGTGGCTGTTATATGACACCAAGCGCGATGTGGACTCGTGGTCATCCCGTTCCGGGCGACAGCGACAACCACCGGCCACCGACTACGCCACGGGTTCGGAGTCTGATGACGACTCGGACGACGACCTCGACATCGACCTCTCGCAACACGACGAGGTGGACGACCCGTTCGCTGCGCGGGCCAGCACGGACCTTCCCGCGGTATATCAGATCCTTCGTGAGCTCGTTCGACAGATATCGTCCTTCCGCGCCGAGATCGAGGGCTTTGATCGTCTACTCGCAGAACGGAGGCGGGGACTGCTCTTCGCTGATCATCTCGACGAGGCGATGAACGTCCAACTGGAGGTGGATTCGTCGTCTGTGTTTGGAACGCCGGCGGGAACTGGGTCGGGTTCGAATGCAGTGTCGCCCGTCCCGAGTAAGAGGAGGGTATCGGGTTTCGCCACTCTTAGGAGTTACCTCACGCCCAAGAAGAAGACTCAGACACAATCGTCAACTTTGGGGTCGGCATCGACACAAGATACGCCGAACATCATCACGGGTACTCCGGGCACTGCGACCCCTGCAAGAACCCTCACCACAGCCCCATCGGATGCGATGGGGACCCCACCCAGATCCCACAGCGATCACGTCGGCGCCATGTCCGTGGAAGCCGCTCCATCTCCTCCGCCAACGACTGGTCCATGGGCACGTCACCCAGACCACGCCCAGACCGAGCCCGACTCGATTGCCGGACACACTCACGTGCACGCTCACGGACACACCCGCACGCCCTCCGCTCTCAGCCGGAGCCAGAGCGCGCATGGCTCGGACCAGCCACAGAGCCGGGAAGGAGATAACGATAACGAAATCGATGACGATGACGAGCGGAAACCGTTGGGACCGAGAATGGTCGGTCTGAGCCAGGTGCTCGATAATTGTGTGGTCCTCGAGGAGTTCCTCAAGGAGGTTGTCGCGGTGATTTCGGCACGGCAAGCCCTGGGGGTGGATCAAGTCGGGTTTGTCTGAGTGCCGAGTGTGGAGTGGATTGTCGGCTTTTCTTGTCGTGTCCATGATTAACCTGGCCGTACCACTTTATCTCGCATCTACTTATACCCTGGAGATGACGGGAGTAGACGTGACTTGCAACTCGTCCATGCATACTCTTCCATGACTTCATGCGTGGAGTGCGTCGCTTGCGTGCGGCCCACACCTTACGACCCAAGGTACTTATCCGCCTTGCCGAGCGCCCAGATGCAGAAGATGAACTTGAACGCTGAGACGGTCAGTCGGAACCTCATCGGTACGCGCCGAACTCACAGGGATAATCGATCGCGCAGTTCTTGTTGAATATACCCTCGGTGTCTTCATGTTCCCACCTCCCATCCTTCTTCTGCCTGCTCATCACCAGGCGACATGCCCTGCGTATGACCTCTTTGTCCGGGTACTGCGCGTACAGCAGAGCCAAAATCGCCCAAGAGGTCATGACGACCTGGCTCTGGTCGTGTTGGCTATACTCCATGTTGACGCAGGAGAGGTACGTCTCCCCCCACCCGCCATCGTCCATCTGCTTCGACACGAGGAACTCGCACGCCCTCCGGACGCGAGGCGAGTTGGAGAACGTCTCCCCGGCAATGGCGAGGGACTCGAGGGCGAACATGGTCGCGTACGTGAAGCAGATACCCCAGGAGCCATACCATGAACCGTCGGGTCGCTGGACAGAGTGGATCCACTTGATGGCCTTATCCACGGCGCGCTCGATCTCCGCGGCCCGGTACGTCGGGTCGACTTTGGAGAAATACTTGAGACCAGATAAAGCGGATGTGGTGCACCTGAAAGAGGGTCGTCAGCGACATCGAGCGCACACCACAGCTCCGTGTCGCTGCGGCGAGATACGTCACACGTCACACGCACTCCGGGTACAAGTAATCGACCATGATATTGCCAAACACCTCTGCCGCGTTGAGCAGTTCCATCTTCTCGGAACCTCGTTGCAGCTCGTAACTCGCGTAGCCTCCGCTCGGGTTCTGCAATGACAGGATGGTGTCGACACAATCCCGCATCCGCTGCAGGGTGATGGATTTGGGCACGTATTTAAGCGACTGTAGTTGAATCGCCGCTTTGAGGCCTTCCGACGCGCAGTCGCTCACCTAGAATTAGTCGTGGCGTCAGCGTCAGCTTCGAGATTCCAGGATTCAGACATCGAGAAAGAGGATTCGGGCTGTTCGAGTACGCGGCGACTCACGACGTACCCCTGCTCGGGGGTAGAGAACGGCCAAGCGCCCTTGGACCTGTGCCGATAACTCTCGGTTTGCCACTTTGGATTCTTCCTGATCTGGGCCTTATCCAACCAGTCCAGCATGCCCAACATGCTCTTTTCGTTCTCCCTGTTGTCTGCCAAACCCGTCTCCACCGCCGCCTGGGCCATGAACGCGAGGTCCCAGAGCTGGCTGCCGTCCGTGCCCGTCATCATCAGTCCGTCCTTGGACATCCACAGGAAGTTCTGCACTTTGAGGAGGTGCATCTTGAATGCTTCCGAGTCGGGACCTTCGCGTGCGTAACGACACACGATGTGGAACGCCTTGGAAACGGGACCAAGGGTCTGATAACCCGTGTTCTCGTCTTCGTAGGTGATGAGCTGATACGCCCGGTCGTTTGCCCACTTGCGGATGGGGACCGCAGAGGAGACGAATGGGATCCAGGGTAGCCGCTCGTATACGCCCAGTATGCTGTGCAGGAAATCGAGCACTCGAGAGTGCGGGCAGTAGATGTCGAGAGGGGAAACGTTGTTTCGCTGGCTGGGCCAGCGAATCGAATGGTAAGGTTGCGTATAGAGCTCCTGTCCCATCAGCGGATATGAATCGGGTTGCAGCGCACCTGTCGCAGAGCGAATATGAGCGGGGTGTATGGTCCAACGAAGCGGGTGCTGTACATGAACGCCATGGGCAGAGCTGTTGATCGTCGGTCAGCACAGCGAGACGCAGAGACCGAACCCTGCGCCGACTCACCGACAGTGCGGACGTGGATCCACCATTTGTTAGGAGCGAACGGCACCCAATCGGGCATCATCCTTTGCAACTCAGCGTCGCGCACACAAATCATCCCCTCATCCCGTCACCAGGTCACGAGCCACTCACCACAATTCGGTCGGAACCGGGTTCATGCCGTCCCAGTCATACGCGCCGAGGATACTCAGCCAGGCCTTTCCCCAGCTGGGGATCCGCACGGCACCGCCCATCTTGTGGATCAGCGCCCGGATCTCCGTCATGGGTCCCTCGTCCGGTCCCATGCCGAGCAGACGGAGCGCAACGTAGTTCATCACAGTGCCGTACACCGTCGGGGGAGCTGCGGTGTGTCTGCACGGGAGCGTTAGCCGACTCGTACACCGTCTTGAAAACTCCAGCAATCCTGGTAAGAGAGTGACGAATGTGCCGCTGCGGCTGTGATTTTGTGTACTGTGAAGGAGACGAGGGATCTTGCGACACGTACAGACCCCATCCACCCTCTTTTCGCCTCTTGGCGAGGAGGTATCGCCTCATCTCGACAGCCTGCTCGGGGCGTAACGTCTCTCCGCACACGTGCAGCGCAATCACCAGTCCGGGGATGAGGAACAGCGGGCCTATCGTGAGTAAGGTAAGTATCGCAGCGATTCGGGAGCCCGGGACCTGGACTCGGCGACGACGACGGTGATGACGACCATGGATACTCAACCCACCTCCGTATTCCGCTGAGAAGTGGCCGTCCTCGCTCTGGAGGGTCTTGTAGAATTCAAAGCCGTTCCGGGCTGCTTCTAGTGGTGTTTTGGGTTCAGGAAGGTCCGGTGCGCCCTATGTCTCATTAACCAACAGGTCAACAGCTCGACAGTAGGTAGCTGTAGACATCCCCGCGCGCACAGCGGTTGATCAGGAGCGCGAAAGAGTCGACCCAACGCACCACCTCGAGACCAAGCCAGTACTTGTCCTCCATTGTCTGCGGCCATGCGTCCCTCGCTTGTCCCTCGGGCAGATACACCCATTTATGCTGCCCGTGATTATCCTCGCCAACCTTGAGCCGCCAGCCGGCGAGGTCCGTCCGTTCGGGTTGATACGTCGAGGTGGTCATGACTGGGCAGGGGAGGGCGGTTTCGGTGGTGGGGGAGCAGGATGCGGGGGGTGAATCGGGGCTGAGCGGAATGGATGAGAGTGGAAAGGGAAGGATGACGGGGGTTCGGGGGATGAGTGTCGGGTTGAAGACTGGGACTGGGAGGGTGGTTCTATAAGTAGGAGAGGATGTCGGGAGGATGGTACGACTGACAACAATCCAAAACCGGGGCGTGCGGGCGTCCAACACCGCGCAAGACCCCTGTTCCCCGCGGGGTAAATGTGTGACTGACATTGATCTCATTAGATTCTGAAACCGGAAACTGACGCGTTACGTGACGCGGTGACGTAGAGTGAGCCTGACAATGACTAGCACTGATTGGGCGGCCGTTTTTCGCGGTTGGGGGTAGGTGGTAGGTGGTGCCCGCCCGGGCCGGGGGAGCCGGTCGGACGTCCCTCTTTCGTTTCTTTCTTCACCATTTCAACTTCTCCGTGTCCACATAGCCGTCTGCCGTTGCCGTTGCCGTTGCCGTAGCCGAGACGGTCTTTCGAATAACAACACGCCCAGCTCCCCAATCGCTTTTACAACCAGTTCGCTCACTCCTCTTCCCACTCGCCCCACCCCCGCGCCCACGCAGACACACCGCCGCAATGTCGCATTTCGGAGGAGGCATCGCCCCGCTCACCCAGGCCAAGGAGGAGCCCGGGTCGGGCCCCCCCTCCAACCCGCCTTCGAACCCCCCCTCGGCGCCCACGTCCCGACGACCCTCCTTCGCGCACATGCAGATGTCGGGTCAGATCCCCGGTGGACCCGGCTCGCTCTCGCGGAGGTCATCCTTGGCTTCCGGTCCCAGGCCTATCACCCGAGCAGAGTTCTCGGGCCCGCCCACACCCAGTCTTCTGTCTCGTGCAGGTTCCCCAACGCTCCCGCTCGGAAGCGACGAGGCCTTCGGCGGAGGTAAAGCATGGGGTGACAGGAAACAACCTCGTCACGGCGAATTCATCGGTAGTGTCGACTGTGGAACTACGTGAGTGCAAGTCGAGTGCCGCGTCGCTGACCTCAGCTCCACCCGGTTTATCATCTTCGACAAGAACGCCAAGATTATCACCGAGCACCAGACCGAGTTCCCCCAGATCCTCCCCCATGCAGGATGGCACGAGCAGGACCCCATGGACCTCGTCGACAGCATGAAGGAGTGTATCAACCAGGCGGTGGAGAAGCTCGAGTGGATGGGCTGGCACAGGGATAGCGTCAAGGGTATCGGTGGGTCCAGACGGCACTCCCGTTTCCTTTCTGCAGAATCACAACACACCTTGGCTCGCCATCATACATACCTTCTGTGTTACGCGTTACGGGTTGTTCGCCCGTGGAAGGCTTTTGCGACGTTTTGCACCGCTACAGTGCCACCTCGCTTATCTGGGGGCACCGCTGATGACGTAGGTATCACCAACCAGCGAGAAACCACTTTGTGTTGGTCTCGCTCGACCGGTAAACCACTATGCAACGCGATCGTTTGGGACGATGCCCGGACCAACGGGCTCGTGCGGACATTCGAGCAGAAGCTCGACGAGGAGGGCATCGACATTGATGACGACGAGGAAGTCGCGGAAGACGCAGACGGTGCGCCTCCGGGCGTCGAGCTCGGAACGGGAGGCGAGGAATCGGCGTTTGCAGAGCAGGGCGAGGTCGACGAGGGGCTGTCCACTGTGGGCAAGGCCATGCAGAACCTCGGCCTCGCCGGGAGAGGCAAGGAGATCAAGAAGAAGCGAAAAGGCAACGACGGCCTGGTCGACATGTGGGTGTGCCCGGGGTCCACTTGTTTGTTCCTAGCTCATCACCATCCAGCACCGGTATCCGCCTATCCACCTACTTCTCCGCCATCAAGCTGCGATGGATGCTCGACCACCACAAGGAGGTGCACGATGCATACGAGGCGGACGACCTGCAGTACGGCACAGTGGACAGTTGGCTCGTCTACGTGAGTCACAATTATCAAGTGCAACAAGTGCAACAAGTGCAACAAGTGCAACAAGTGCAACAAGTGCAAAGCTAACACTTGCAGAACCTCACCGGCGCCAAGGACGGCGGTCTCCACATCATGGACGTTACCAACGCGTCCCGAACGCTTCTCGTCTCGCTCAAGACCCTCGCATGGCACCCGCCCCTCCTCCGCTTCTTCGGCTTCAAGCCATCCATCCTTCCCCGAATCGTGTCCTCGGCCGAGGTGTACGGAAAGATCCACGAGAACATGGATACCCCGCTCACCGGCGTGCCCATCGCCGGTATCGTCGGTGACCAGCAGGCCGCGCTGGTCGGGAACAAGTGTCTCAAACGTGGCGAGGCGAAGAACACGTACGGCACGGGTAGTTTCGTGCTCTTCAACACTGGCGAGGACATTGTGCGGAGCAAGAACGGTCTTCTCACAACAGTGGCGTACCAGGCCGGACCCGACGCCAAGCCGGTCTACGCGTTGGAAGGGTCCATCGCCGTGGCGGGCTCGGCCATCAAATGGTGAGCAGAGTGCACGCTGGTTCTCCGTCGTTCGCGAGCCGCACTGACTGTCGTTAGGCTGCGAGACCAAATGAACCTGATCGAGGAATCCGGCGAGATGGACTACCTCGCCGGCTCCGTCGAAGACACTGGCGGCGTCTACTTTGTCACCGCTTTCAGCGGTCTTCTCGCCCCGTACTGGGACCGCGACGCCACGGGAACCATCATCGGTCTCACGTCATACACCACCTCTGCGCACATTGCTCGGGCCACGCTCGAGGCGGTATGTTTCCAGACCCGGGCTGTCCTCGATGTCATCGAGTCCGAATCCGGTGTCAAGCTCGAGACCCTCAAGGTTGATGGTGGAGTCACCAACTCGGACCTCGCGATGCAACTCCAGGCGAACGTGAGTGGGGCGTCGGCCAAGTCCATGACTCTGCGTGCCACGTTGTTCCGCGGTGTGATCACTGACTTGTCCAGATCGGCGGGTTCAACGTCGCTCGTCCGTCCATGCGCGAATCCACCGCCCTCGGGAGCGCTCTGCTCGCTGGCCACGCGCTCAAGCTCTTCGGATGGGACCTCGCAGAACCCAACACACTCGATAAAGTCAACACCGCCGACGTCCACACCTTTGAGCCGGAACTGCCGGAGAAGGACAGGCTCAAGGCGATCAAAGGGTGGGAGCGCGCTGTCAGCAGGGCGAGGAAGTGGCATACCACCGAGGAGGAGGATGAGGAGGAGGACAAGTTTGAGCAAGAGAGCGGCGTCAACAAGGTGTACTAGATCCATACGGAGAGGTTGGGATTCGACATTCATGCATTTCGGTTTAGAGCGATGCGGAGGGCGCACAAGTCCTGCGTCGGACGGCACGATGTTCGGAAGGCGAAAGACGGGGCTTCGCACAGTGGTCTCTGCGAGGCGGCGCGCTTTGAGGGGAACATTCCTTCACCGGACTTCGAACATGGATTTGGGCAGTCAATTGACTTCAAGTCGGAGATCACGGAGAGCGGGGATGAGAGAGGGGATGAGAGAGGGGTCGGGGCAGGAATCGGACGATGACGGAGGCGAGGGCTTGCGAGCTACGGGGGGTCAGGAGAGTTGGGGTCATGGGTTCGAAAAGTGTCTGACTGTCTCCCTACACCCTCGTCGTATCTGCAATGCCATGAAATATGATGCCTCGTGATCACCGTACAACAGGACTGACGATACGTCACAGACCGGTTTCAACTGCTACTCGCCTGTCTCGTCGCTTATACATATCTCCTCTTCCTCCCCACTCTATTCATCCCTTGCCCCGTCCTCACCCAGAGTCCTCTCCTCTTCCTCCCCAAACGTACTCGTAGGTCACCCGACGTCACTGGTTCGCCCCCACATTTGTCCAATAATCGGCTTCCCTAGTCCCGCGTCCATCTACCGACTCGGACGCACGGCCCGGCGGGTCGCCCTGTGCCTGTGTGTTCTGGGCGGAGCCTTGCTGCCTCATACGACGGCGTCGCTCGAGACGATTCTCGGTGTGATGAGTACCATCCCTATCCCTGTGTACCATCAGCCCCAGGGTGTGATATCCCCGTTGAATTTCATCGAATTTGAACGCTTAGAGCCTATGGAGTGGACATGCGGAGAGGATGAGAGGCGGCGCTTACTCCTAAGTCCATCAGTCCGCCGCCGAACGGATGTCCACTCACAGATTCCTTGTTTGCCTTGCGACGCTTCACGATGCGTCTGATGGCGATCCACCACGGCATTTTGATGGCTCAGAGAGCGGGGTTGCTGGGCGAGAAAATGGGCAGGCTTTCCAAGAGGAAACGGGTTGTCACCGGGTCTCACTATTGCATTTGAAGCTTCAGGGGGGGGGGGTATACATCTTCCTTAGGTATCTAATGCACTGTCTGCATGGGTCCTGTATGCATCCCGCCAAGCATCCTAACTCCCTTCCGCCTCTTCGTACTCTCCACAGCGCCTCGCACTCGTATCCATCCATCTGCCACATCATTCCCGCCTCCGCCACAGCCAAAACACGGATCGTATCGCTCAATTCGCCGCGGCGATTCGTCCAGTGGCGACCACCTCCACCCTTCCCGACCTCTCTTCCAAAAACCTTTTGGACCGACAACTCCGCCGTCAGGTATATCGACGAGCACACCACCTCGCATCTCATCCAGCGTACACGCGTGCATCCAAGTTGAACTGCTGTCGACAGGTCCGACCGCTCCTATCGGCCCGATCCACGCCTAGCTCTTCGACAGTGCTCGCGAAACAGATAATCCATCGCCATGGCGTCGTCGTCTTCTGCGGGATTGACGCAGGGGCAAGTGAGCGAGCTCCAGCTCGCGGGTGACTACTCGATCAAGAGCGAGGCGGTGACCCCGAAGCTTGGTGAGTCGGCCGCTCGGCGGCTCCGGGATGTTATATCTGTCAGAGCGGTCCGTTGCACCGTGGATGCGACGGTGCTCTGTGTGTCGTTTGGAGCTCTCGCTGAACCCGCAGATACCACGCAATGGCCGCTCTTGCTGAAAAACTACGACAAGCTGCTTGTCCGATCATCCCACTTCACTCCTATCCCTACTGTACGTCCTGATCCCTTTCGTGCACGTCTGCACGGCTACACGCCACGGAGGCTTCGACCTCGACCTCTTTGCTGACCCTGCCCAGGGCGTGTCCCCGCTGAAGCGAGACTTGCAAACCTATGTCAAGTCCGGCGTCATCAACCTCGACAAACCCTCGAACCCTTCCTCGCACGAAGTCGTCGCTTGGCTGAAGCGCATTCTCCGCGTGGAGAAGACTGGTCACTCTGGTACCCTCGACCCGAAAGTCACTGGATGTTTGATCGTGTGTATTGACCGTGCCACCCGACTTGTCAAGTCGCAACAGGGCGCAGGAAAGGAATACGTCTGCGTTGTCCGATTCCACGACTCTCTCGCCGACGAGAAGGCCCTGCCGCGAGCTCTCGAGACCCTCACCGGAGCGCTGTTCCAACGACCACCGCTCATCTCCGCTGTGAAGCGACAGCTCCGAGTGCGAACGATCTACGAGTCCAACCTCATCGAGTTTGACAACAAGCGCAACCTCGCGGTGTTCTGGGTCTCGTGCGAGGCGGGAACGTACATCCGGACGCTCTGTGTCCACCTCGGTCTCCTCCTCGGAGTGGGAGCGCACATGCAGGAACTCCGACGAGTCCGAAGTGGTATCACCGGCGAGAACGACGACGTCGTGACCATGCATGACGTCCTGGACGCTCAGTGGCTGTACGACAACACCCGAGACGAGTCGTATCTCCGACGGGTGATCCGACCGCTCGAATCGCTTCTTACCAACTTCAAGCGCATCGTCGTCAAGGACTCGGCCGTCAATGCCGTCTGCTACGGTGCCAAGCTCATGATCCCCGGTCTGCTGCGATACGAGGCCGACATCGAGGTCCACGAGGAGGTCGTGCTCATGACGACAAAGGGCGAGGCCATCGCCATCGGTATCGCCATGATGTCCACGGTCGACCTCGCGTCGTGCGACCACGGAGTCGTCGCCAAGGTCAAGCGATGCATCATGAACCGAGACCTCTACCCGCGCAGGTGGGGTCTCGGACCAAAGGCCCAGGAGAAGAAGAAGATGATCAAGAAGGGAGAGCTCGACAAGTACGGAAAGGACATCCCAGGCGTCACGCCCGCGGCATGGAAGAAGGACTATGTCGACTACAACGCCGCAGAGACTGCAGACGGTCTCGTCGCCACCCAGCCGGCCGCAACGGCCAAGATCGAGCCCATCACTGAGGCCGAGCCAGAAAAGAAGCGAAAGAGGGACGAGGAGGTCGAGAAGGAGGTCAAGGTCGAGGACGAGGACAAGAAGGTGAGCACGCGCGGATTTCCTTCAGCATTCTTCGCTGACGTGTCGTAGAAGAAGAAGAAGGTCAAGACCGAGGACGGCGTGGAGCGAGATGAGACCCCTGAGGAGCGAGCGAGGCGGAAAGCGGAGAAGGCGGCCAAGAAGGCTGCCAAGGCGGCGGCGGCGTCATGATCCGGGTTTCCGTGTGTATCATATGTAATTTGCATGGCCCATACTGCACTGCTGCGTATCTGCTCCGCTTCCTCCTGTGCCGAGCTTACCCGACGCGACGACCCCCCAGGTCGTCCATGCTCTCATTTGTTCACGAACCTTTTGCTGGCACACGAATCGTCCATGGTAAGACCCTCACGGTCGCTCGTCAATCTGTAGGTCGCGGTCGATCGCCCCAAAGCTGTCAAAGAACGACTTGAATAGGTCGATATAGTGCTTGACGTCCGAGGACCCGGCAGTCTCGCGAATCGAGTGCATCGACAACTGCGCGAGGCCAATGTCGACGGTGCGGACATGGGTGGACAAGTGTGGTCCAACGGTCGAGCCGCACGACTGGGCGACCATCAGATCCTACTGGCATCACAGCCGATTGGGAGATAATGCTCACCGAGTCGTTCCGGATCTCAAACTCCTGCAGCGGCACACCGGCCTTCTGGGCGATTCGTCGAAGGAGGAAAGTCGTCTGGGCTGTGCTGGTATATCGCTGATTTGCGTTCGTCTTGATCACCACACCACCGTTGAGCTTTGGAGCATGGTTGTCCTCGTACTTGTTGGCGTAGTTCGGGTTGATCTACCTCAACTTCAGCTGGCCGTCACCGACACCCGGGTGGGACTCACCGCATGCCCCATGTCCGCCGAGATGAGGAAGCTGTTGGCGAGGAGATTGTGGTATCCCACCGAAGAGTAATCTGGCATCGCGGAGATACGCTCCACGAACGACGGGAGCAAGTTGGACTCGGCACCGTGGTTTGACACGCTCCCAACCTGGACGTCAGTACGGGCTCGGCAACGACCCTTCACTCACCTCCTCGTTATCGAACAAGATGACGCAGCGGATGTTGTCCTCCGCCGCGTCCGCTTCCACTGCGCCGCACAGACCTTCGATCGAGGCGAAGCTGGGCTCAGCGATTGTCCGACCTCCCAGCTCACCATGTCATGAGGTTGTCGATACGCGGACTGAAAATGAACTCGTTGGAAAGACCACCAACGCACGATGGCTGGGTGTCGTATAGCGAGCTGTGGGCGTCAGTGGACATTTGGAGCGGCGCGAACCGGCTCAACGCGGATCGCTCACAGTTCAAAGTCCTGGATATCCGCGACGGTACAACCCAGCTCATCCGCCAAAACGGCGAGGAGCAACGGGTGATGTCGTTCTCCCATACCGGCCGCGTCGTCCTGTCCGTCCACTTCCATGCGGCCCGGCGTGGAGCTTCGCGACGGAGCGGCCGGCGTCCCCGTTCCCGTTCCCGTCCCCGTTCCCTTTGCCTTGTTGGATCCTCCCGCCTCGTTGAGCGCATCCGCGACGAGGCCGAGGATCGGCGCGAATTCTGTCTCCTTGTTGAACTTGAATGCCTCGTTGATAGTCCTGTCGAGGTGTATCGCGAGGGTCGGAATCCTCAACAACGGACGATCAATCTTGACGAGTTTGGAAGTGAATCCGGCCTCGGCATTGGGAGTGGAAACAATCACTCTCCCAGCGATAGATAGGTCCCGGTCGAACCAGCTAGCCCAGATCCCACCGCCGTAGAGCTCAACGCCGACTTGGAGGTATCCCGACTTGGTCTTCTTGCTGACAGGTCGGAGCTTGAGGCAGCACGAGTCGAGGTGACCCACTGCGAAAGAGATGGCCGAGTGGGGAGCGGGCTTGGGAGGGAGTGTGAACGCCACGAGGGAGGATTGGTTACGGGTGTAGAAGTATGATCCGCCCGGAACGAGTGTGGATGGCTGACGCTCCGACACCCTCGTGAAACCGGACGAGACTAGTCGGGAGGAGAGGTTGGAGACGGCGTGGAAAGGCGTTGGAGAGGCGGTGACAAAGTTGCAGAATCTGACGAGTGAGTGAGCGGGCGAGAACATGGGAGGACGTGGGAGGTCGGGGGGGTGGACTCACTTGACTGCGTCTGCAGGAGGGGGTGTGGGGATCTTCATGGCAACGAGACGAGTTGAGGACGATCGAGGCAGTGGCGCGGTGCGGTGTGGTGTGGTGTGGTGGGAAGTATCGAGCGAGAGCAAGGAGGTCGATTGGTTGAAGCGGAGTGGAACATGATCGTGAGATGGTGTGCACGACGCTGCACCATGCGGGGACGTCCGGGTGGAGGCGACCGAGCAATGCCGGATCACGTGCGGTACGGAAAGAGCGGGAGCAAACCCCAGAACGGCGGTCATGTCGGCGTTAAGACTACCGCCGAGCACCCACACCCCCGGGACAGGCGCCACAATTCGGCTTTATCGGCGTTTGTGGTTTCTCCTACCATTGGCTCTGGCTTCTGCCACCCGACCCACTCTGGCTGGCCTCTCTCGCTCCTCCGCTGGCTGCTCACCGTCCATTCAGCAAATCGTGGCCTTGCGACCTCCTCTTCAGCTCTCTTCATCGTTCCACTGACGCTGCAGGGAATACATACATCATGGTGAGCCCGATTTCCTACACAGCACTCCTCCGGACGTCGCTGACCAGGTGTTCCCCGTTCTCCTCTCGTCACGACCGGATCATGCGCTTTGTCGAAACCGTCACCTATCGACATGTCCCAATGGTGTCCTTCCCCCCGATGTTCTTCCTCGCCTCGCTCGCACGCCGTCCACTTCGCCGTCGCATCTGGATTGTCTACTCGCTCTCCGCCGTGGTGCCGGCTCCGCATAACAGGGTCGTGTCAGGACAAAGACCGTGAAGCGCGCTTCCCGCGTTCTCATCGAGAAGTACTACCCCCGCCTCACCCTCGACTTCCAGTGAGTACAGCGACGGTTCAAGGGCATGGCTGGGCGACATCGGGGCATGGGAGTGGTAATCGTCCGGAGGACACGAGGCGCATTATGGGGATGTGGTGATGGGGTCGAAGTCGGTACTAGGATGGCGGCTCCGCCGAGTGACAGTGGGGACTCTGCACAATCGGGACTCGACGTCAGGATGGATGTTTAGGGGCCACTGGAGGATGGCGTTTGCTCATGGATTGTGGGAGGGGTATAGCGCCATGTCGGGGCGGAAGGAGGGATATCATGCCGCCCAACCACACCCGACGCTGCAACCGAATGATGTTCGCACACACCGCTGACACGCGCAGCACCAACAAGCGCCTCATCGATGAGGTCGCGTCGGTCCCCTCGAAGCGTCTCCGGAACAAGATCTCCGGCTGTGAGTGGTTCCTGCTCTTTGCCAATGTCTCCACGTCATCGGCTCACGACCTCGTCGCTCATCGCTGACTCCGCCCCAGTCACCACCCACCTGATGAAGCGTATCCAGAAGGGCCCTGTCCGAGGCATCTCCTTCCGTCTGCAGGAGGAGGAGCGTGAGCGCAAGGACCAGTACGTCCCCGAGGTCTCGGCCCTCGCCGTCTCGGCCGACACCCCGCTCGAGATCGACAACGAGACCAAGGACCTCCTCAAGTCCCTCGGCATGGACAACCTCCCCGTCAACGTCACCGCCGTCCAGGCGTACACCCGTCCCGAGAGGAAGGGCCGATTCGTCCCCGGCGCTGGCAAGGCCTAAGCTCGGGCTCGGTTGGCGCAGTGCGGTTTGTAGGGAGATGGATATCATGCCTCAGCAATGTGTCAGCGGTGCGACACGCGTCAACGGTGTCAGCAGTGCAGCGGTGTCAACGGTTTTGGCGGTCTCGGTGTGAGCCGATGTCAACAGTGTCGGCGGTCTCGGTGTGAGCGGTTCCAGCGATGAGGACTAGGAGGACGCCCACGCGTTGACAATCGAGTTCATGCCATTTGTGTGCGTGAGCGAGTGGGTCGCCTGGGCGCAGTGGAGCTCAGCGAGTCGTGAGAGGCTCCGGATATGCGCAATTCTCGACGACCATGTCTTGGTCGCGGTGAGGATCCGGCCCCAGTCCCTCGGTAGGCCGTCTCACGCGACAAGGCAGTGTTGAAGGGTGCGATCTGAGTCCAAGCGCATGACCGTGTCAGTCCAAGCGCATGATCATGTCTCTCGCATTTGGTCGAACACGATCGTGACTGTCATAAAGCTCTATCTATGTCGATACTACCATCTCAACTCGGCGAGCATTTAGACTTCTGTCCATCCCACGAGCGATACCACGCCCAGGACCTACTCCCATGCTTTCTTTGCTCTGTCGCGCTTTGCCTGTATGCGTGTCAGCGAGACGTGTGCACATGGAGCTGAGCAGCGGCTGCTGGGGAATCTAACAGAGGAGCATGTCCTCTCCTTCGGCTGGCACCACTGCACTGTCCCTCAACACGGGCCCATCCCGCTCACCAGAACCTCGAGAGTCATCCTCGCTCTCGACGCTCTTCCTTCCTGCTTTCCTCGTCCACACCTCCCCGCCACGCCTCACGCTTTGCGCTCGTACCACACAGCGCACACCGCGCACCGCACACCACACTCACCTTCCTCTCCTCCCTCTGCCTCTCCTTCTCCGCCAACACGCTGCTCCTCTCCACCGCCCTATCCCGCCCCTTGTCCGCCCTCGCTTTCTGCTTCTTGCTCAGCTGCTTGCCCTTCTTGTTCTTGGTGCTCGGCTGGACGACACCGCCCGGGAGGACCATCGTCGCGGGGAGACGCTTGTTCGCCGCGAGCTTGGAGGGGTTGACGGGGACGGCGGAGGGCTTGGGCTGGGCTGACCCTGCTCCGGCGTGGGCATAGGGTTTCGATGGGCCTGCCTGGGCGTCTGAAAAACAGTCAGCAGATTCACATGATGGATGAGGAGGGGGACATACTGGACATCGTGTCGGGTTGGGTGAGGTGAGTCGAGCCGAGTCGAGGTGAGCGTGTGCAAGTACTTTGCAATGATCGCGGTTGACGAGGTGGTGCGATTCAAAACTTGTGAGCAAGTGGCACTCTGGTCGCCGGAACCGCCGGAACTGACCCTACCACCGGCCCTACTACACGTGGGTCAAGCTCCGTCCGGCCCCTTACAAATCGCATGCATGGACTTCTTGCGCCTCTGTAGCACCGTTCGCTGAACAGTCTCAGGTGTCTGAGCCTACTTGCTAGTGGTGTATGTACAAGGATGTTAGTTGTATGCTCGGTTGAGTAAACGTTGCCCCCTCGCCGCCTCGGCCCGCCCCGACCTGTTCCGGTCCGGTTGATTCGATTCTCTCTGCGCGCGCGCAATTCATCCATCCCTCCCTTTCGCCACCTCGGCAAATACAACTACATTCATTGTTCTTCTTCATCATCTTCTCCCACGCATCGCTTCTCGAATCCTCGCATAGGCACCCGCCGGCCACCACGTAACAGAAGCTGATCAACAGTCGCCTTGCGAGCGTTCTGTCCGACCCGATACGCCCCGCGAATTAAACCGATTAAGCCGTGGTCACTTCGCCACCGCCCGGCATTCCAGCGGACCCTGCGAGACACCTTCCTTCCCTTTGCCCCGGACCCCGTCCTTCTTCCTTTGTCTACAACACCATCGTCACCATCTTCTCGAATCCCTCCAGCGCATACACCAGCGCCGTCGCCGTCGCCACCTATCTCCCAAACCACCGCCGGAGCATCTCGCGTCGCGTCAACCGCTCGCCTCGCCGCCGCTCTCGCCCCCGCCCCTACCCTACCTGCCCCGCGCTACAGCCGCGCGAAGCCGCTCGCTCTAACGTAACGCGGAGCTATCATCAGTCCGGCCTCTCGCCCCGGCTCACACACACCCACACTCACTCACGCTTACGCCTTCGCCCAAAGCTCATCACACATCCACTCGTGGCATCATCGCCGCCGACGCCGACGCCGACGTCGACGCCGTTCCCACGTCGACTAGTCATCTCACCGACTCAACTCGACTCGACGACTCATCGACTCATCGACCAATCGATCCATCAGCTCGACCCGTCCCCACTTGCGCCTTAACTCGCTTCATTGACCAAATCTCGGGTCGACCCGCATCTCCTCTCAAGGCGGTACTGCGGTGCTGTTTACCTGTTGCACCTCCCGTGCCGCATTCCCTCGCTCTCCTCTGCGCTCCCTCTTGACCCCTTTCATCTCCGCCTCCGCCTCTCCGCCAAGCGCATATCGCCACCATGGCGTCGATGGAAGATCTCATCGCGACGATCTCGGGCGGTCTGCATGCGGGACAGCAGGGCAATGACCTGAAGGATCTCCATGTGAGTGAGGTTTCGGCGTCTGCATGCGGGGGAACTTTCGAACTTCATTTGGCTTCGTATGGATCCCCGCCCAGTTGCGCTTTGCATGTGATTCGAGAGCACTCAGTGGAGCTCGTCTCGTCGTGTTGTCAGCTCGGTCCGGCCTCGCACAGTTCTTATCTGCCGGGGACCTATCGCGCTTTGGCGTCTGGCGCATCCGCCGTCTCTTTCCCATTCCCACGTTCGTCCTCGTCCTCGCACCTCCCACGAAGTTTAGCACATACGCAGTACTTGGTCCTCGCCTCCTTCCCCCTCCTTCCCCTCCCTCCTCTTCCCCTGCTTCTCCGATGCCCATTCCTTTCCGACTTGACATTCCATTCCTGTGCTGACCCTCGCCAGGCTAAGCTCGCTCAAACTCTGCACCCGTCGATCCCACCTCAACCGTACCGCCCATCTGCACCTCTGGGAGCTTCCCCCGCGCACTCCACTGGCCCCATGCCGCCTCCCGCTCCTGCCTCGTCGTGGAACTCGCCCCCTCCCTCGGGCTACCTCTCCGGTCTCAACGGCCTGAATGGGTTGAACGCTCTGGGAGGCTCGCCATCGTTTGCGTCGCTTGGGTCGGGTAGCCCGTCGGGGCGTCAACCCGCTTTTGTGGGTCAGCGCGAGACTGGTTTCGCCGTGTCTCCGAAACCGAACAACGGTGCGGTGCAGGGGCATGCGCAGGGACAGGGACAGGGACAGGGACAAGGTGTAGACGGGGTTGGCGCTGAGATCCCCGCGCCGAGACCAGCGCAGTTCGGACGGGAAAGAGACATCGCGACGGGGAACGGCGGCGCCAACGGTAATGGTTACGGCGTGAATGGAGCCGAGGCATCTGGAATACCATACCATTCCGCGGTGCTTCCTTCCAGGGCGAGCCCGAAGGACACGGGAGGGTTCGATGAGGATGCGTTCAGGCCGCTCTGGAACGAGGAGGACGCCAAGTCGTGGGAGGCGTTTAATGCGAGGAAGTGAGGGGGTCAAGGAGTGAGGCAGTGGAGTGAGGAGAGGCGGGAGTGTTGCAACGAAAAACACGAAAAGTGAGGGAGCGAGGTAATCGGGGTTGGGGGAGTGACGGCGCGGACAGCGAAGAAGCGGTAGTTTCGGGGGCGCAACACCATCATCACCACCTGCGCAGACACGAGTGAAGCTCGTCCGTCGCCCCGAATACATCCGCGTGTTGCTTCCAGCGAAGACGGGAAGGAAGGTGCGGAAGGAGGCCATGGGTGAAGCATCTGGGCCGGGGCACTGGCGCGAGCAAGACAAGGGAAGGAGAAAGTAAACGAGTCCAATCAGCGGACCATCGGACCATCGGACCGTCGAAGCTGGTCGGTATAGGGGGCCTGACGGGTCGAAGGACGGAATGTGGACAGTGGAGAGTGCAGAGTGGGAGGGGTCGGGCGCCGCTATGTCTGGCGGGCATCTCGCTGGCGCGCTGTACAACATACATCACACTTATTCCTGCGACCTCGCCCCCTCGCCCCCTCTCCCTGGGTCTACTGTTCAAACGAGAGGCGTCCCGCTTCTTCTTCGAGGAACCAACCCGCGAAGATTGCATCGAGCAATAACGATGAGGTCCTATGCGCTCTGAGCGCTGTGAGCGGTTTCGCCATTCGCGACACAAAACGGCACCGACATACTCCGCAACGTCGCGCCGCACCGCGCCGCACCGCTCCGCTCCGCAGAGTGCCGCCCGTGCTTCCGGTACTCGCCTCTTTCGCGGACGCGTGACTCCTTCTGCCACCGACCTTTTCCATGTCCATATCTATTTATCGTGACTCACATCATTCGTTTCTTTGAGTCTAGCTCCATCGTTCCGGTATCACCGGTCTACTTATCTCTGTCTATCTACTATCCTCACTTCACACACCTCTCTCTCAATCACCCTTCCGTTGTCATTTGCCTTTCCCGTAGATCCCGTATCCCATCTCCATCCGGTCGTTGATCCACCTGATCTCTGATCTCTGATCTTTCATTTTCCATCTTCGACCCCTGTTCCCGCTCTGACGACCTTGTATAGATTGTGCAGCTAGGCGTCAGATGTATACAGTATCACGTGTAACTCCATCCCGACGAGTCGAGTCTTTGTCAACCGTGTCGTGCTCGAATTGAAGGATCGAGACGAGACGGCATGGGCGGGCGAGATGTCTGTCCCCGGAGACTTGGATGGTGGCACCGCATCGGTTTGACCGAATCATCAACCCATTTATGTAGCGATCACGCTTTTCCGTCGGGTCTCGCCAATGCGATTCTGGTAGGATAGCGAGCACTCTTCGACTTGTTGCCAATGTGACTGACTCTTGTTGGACATCGCGCTCTTCGACTTGATAGCACAACGAGCACTCTTCGACGAGTTGGACAACTACGGAGGCTTCCAAGAAGCTTTTGCAGAGCTGCTCCGCAGCGCAGGCGTGTGGTCCGATTGAATTGGCTTGAGTTGGAGTCGATGCATATGACATTCTTCCCTGCGACACCAATATCGACACCAACGCCGACACCGACACCGACACCGACACCGACACACACCAATCCCAATGCCGACCCCGTTGCCGTGCCCGGCACCCGACGACTCGCCGCGTGACCCACGCCGCACGCCGCACGCCGCACGCTCCACGACGCGGTCAGACCGCGCTCTGTCGCACGCCGGCGATCTTGTCTGCTGCCTGGGAAGTGTTAGCGGGGTGATTTGTTGAGCAACAGTGAATTCGCGGCGATGGCGTCGAATCAACGAGCAAGTGATTGTGTGAACGGGTGTACGGGCGAGCGGGACGACGGGTAAACAGGTGAGCAGGTGAACGGGTGAACGAATGGACGATTTGTCGACGATACAGTACAAGCGGATCTGCGATGCGGCACGAATCCACTCTCACTCACTTGGCGGATGTACGGTAATGAGAGGAAAGTGCCAATGATAGGAGTCTGTCGGAGCGCCTGGAGGATGACGGGGAAGAAGGATCTGCGGGAGGAGGGACTGTCAGCGGTGTCAAAATTTGGAGTGAAGAAGGGTCGTCCGGAGCGGGGTGCGCGGGGGGAGCGGGGTGCGCGGGGTGAGCGGGGTGAGCGGGGTGAGAGGGGTGAGCGGGATGGTATGGGCCTGCGACGGTAACGGCAGCGGGGAGTCAGGCGGAATGAGGGTGGTGGGAAGGTTGACACGAGCGGTAAGAGGCAGGAGACGCGGAGTGACGAGTGACCGCAGTCGTGCGCTATTCGCTGCACCTGCACACGCCGGACCGCACTGCTGCACCCGCTGCACCCGCTGGACGCGCTCGCGCTGTACACGCCACACGTACCCAAAGAGCCCCACGAAGCCGATGAACTCGATGCAGATCCCCGTGATTGGCCACTTGAAGAACACGAGCAGGCTGGGTCGGGCGGATCAGCACGGGTCGGACGGGTCGCACGAATGGGGTAAGTCCACGAGTTGCCACTCCGACGGACTGGATATGGGATAGTATGCGATGGATTGAGGAAGGAGTGGGAGGGATGGAAGGAATGGGAGTAATGGTAGCCCCGCTCACATGCCGCCGAAGAAACACAGGGTACCGCGCCACTTCTCCCTCCGCGAGAAGAAGTAGAATGTCTTGGTCGGGCCGATGATGAGTGGGAGACCTGAGAGGAAGAGGATCTGCGGGGGTCAGCGGGGTGGGTTACGCGCGGGGCGCGGGGTGCGGGCTGGAAGCTTGATCCGAGCTGAAAGGGCGGGGGATGCGGCTGGCAGGGGAATATCAATGCAGAGGGGGGACGCGGGGAACGTCGGCTGGGAGGGAGACGCGGGCGTGGACGTGGACGTGGACGAGGACGAGGACGTAGGCGTGGACGTGGACATACATTGCCTAGAGCGAGGAGGGGACCATCGAACAAAAGGATGATGCCTATGAATGTCAGATAAGAATGACACGACGACACGACGACCGCGGTCCGGCACGTCGGACGCATCAGATCAGATCAGATCAGATCATCGTCATTGCGCTTGGGGCGTTACTCGGCAGGACACCGTTGACGGCTGGCCAGCACACGACAAGGAGGCAGGCAAGCGGACGTGTCGCCGAAGCGAAGCGCCGCGACGTACCCAGGAACTGGAAGAAGATACCAAACGCGACGAGCGCGATGCCGATTTCTAAGGGAAGTGTCAGCTGTTATTCTACCGCTACCGCAATCACGAAGCCCCGCGCCCGCTTCCCCTTCGTTACAGCATGGCGAGAGTCGAGCCTTCTCGGCGCGACATGACGGAGGGATGGGGGTGGGTCTGCTGCGCCCGCCTCGAGTCCGAGTCGAGGTTAGACGTACTTTGAGCGTCGGAGAGCCACATGACGGAAGCTGCGATGGGGAAGCAAGACCGGGGTGATTCCGGGGAGTGGATCAGGGAGAGTGCAGAGGTCGATAGGGCTTGTTTCTTGCGGGAAAGAAGTTGTTGAGAAATATAAATGAGGCGTGGAAGTTGGAGTGGACTCTTGTCGCTCCCTCGCGAGACACGTCGGACCGGCACGCGTTAATTGGGGGGTACAAACAACGTGGGACGCTTACGATTCCAGCACCGGAATCAATCAGTTGGCTGGTGACTTTGTGGGTTGGGCCGTGGCGGCTCACGGTGACGTCAAAGTGGCCGGTGGTGGTGAGACCACACCAGTCATTGGTGCGCGAGAGCCGTTCGAGACACCGTAGCGTAGCACGTCTGGCAGGTGACCAGGTCTGCGCATAAGTCATCTTCGTCCCGAACAGGTTTCTCTCCGTGCTGGATCCAGTCTGGCGGCGCACAGAGCCCATTTGGGAGAGCACTCAACTCCGTTTCTCTGATGCGATATTGCTTGATCTAGGCACTTTCCTGCGAGAGCAGTATTCTATAACCTGCAGTCCGGCCCACTTGACACCCCAAAATTTAGGTTGCCGCTTGCTCTTCTCCGTCATGCATATTCCTCAGTGACGCAGTGACCCAAAGAAGGAATGCGTGGGAGCGCGCCTGGCGGGAGGAACCCTACGAGGAACTCAGCTACGTTGGCACGATGGCACGACGGTCCCGAACCGACCGTGGCCGAAGCCGTGAACCGGTTACGGTGACCTGCTAGGGCTACGGCCAGAGTTTGATTTTGCTTCGACCACGGCGAGCCTGAACTTGCGTCATGCCGACGTGGTCTTCTCCATCGACTTGGCCCGCTTCGCTGGTACTACTGCCCGCCTCTCGATCCTCTGAGCTCTACGCACGGTGCTGGTGCGCCGCCCCGCTGCGCTGCTTCTGGCCAAGAGAGGGATCAATGATACCTCACTGCGCTGCGGCCAAGAGCAAGGACGTCTGAGACCATCTCCGCAGGTGCATGTTGCGGAGTGTCCCAATAGCCTGACGCCCACGTCTGACCGCCTGTATGGCACCGCTCTCCGCGGCCTTTGGGTGCCCTGCCTCCTTTGCCGCCCCACATCGCGCCGGGACCTGCGCTCCTTTAGCCCGTCCTTCTCCTGTCTTCGCCTGTGTTCTCTTGACGTCGTTGATCGCCGCAGCCGCAGCCACGACCGGCGCCGCGCCGCGCCGCGATCGGCACGGTGGTGAGCTTGTTTCGTCCCGGAGCCGGCGCCGGGGGTAGAGCGGCGCGAGCAGCGGTCGGGATTTGATTTGGGACCGGGAATCCTAATTACCCCAGCTGAAGGAATGTAATCAAAGTGAATCGTTGGATTCGCGCCGAGTCTTCGGTTGTTTCCCCTGCTTTTGCCGCCGGCGGCCGGGGACACGCACCAAACCATGACACAAGATGTGTGCCCTGCCCTGCTCTGCTGCTTGGGGTGCACGCCGTCACGCGTCCGGCCCGAACAGCAAAAACAAACCGACCCAACGAACAACCGACCACCGGACCCTTTGCTTATCCCCAAGCCGACCTCACAGAGCTCACCAAATATTCATCGATTCAATCCTGCTTGCGCCCTTGTGACAACCCCGCATTCGTACCCTGTGCATAGCCCTCCCACCCCCCTTGATCCCTATCCATCTCGCCGTCGCGTTATTCCATCCCTAATCCCGATCCCCATCGCACTCGCATCCCTTATGAATTGATCGACGGTGGAGCGCCTGCGAAGGAATCGTACGCAGCACAACCCCTGCCCCTCGTTTCCCATCGCATCCCATCCCATCCCATCGCTATACCCCAACCACCGCCGACGTCACGCAAAGGGTGTGGCGTGTATCCGACCCCGACCCCGACCCCGACCCCGACCTTACAAAGGGAAGGGAGAAACAGGAGACAAACGAGGATCTCTGCATCTGCGTAGTAGCCAGTCGGGGTCTTGAGTCTTGGCGCCTGCGAGACAAGTCTGCGGAAAGCAAAGGCCATCATCGCATGGTCCCACCGATCTTTTGGTGAGTGGTAGTTACTCACTGAACATCCTTCCCTCATTTTCCAACGCCCGAGCACTGCTCGCTAGCTCGCTGGTGTATACAAACCGAAACGAAAGGCTCATTGCTCAGATAGATCGACCGACTCGCGCTTCGTCCTCGCGCTCGTGCCGTCCTATCCGTTGTTTCCCCCGGACATTCATCCCCCATCGTATCTCATCGCGCGTCGCCTCAACGCGCTCGTTGTCGATGGCGAACTAGATAGCTAGATCCCTAGAGCTTGCGAGTATCATAAAACACTTCTAGAGTAGATCTTCCTCTTCTTCCTCCCCCCGGTATCCGTTGCGCCTACTCCGACGCTACCCAGCCTTCCCACCATGTCGATACCCGATAACCCGTTCGACAACGATCGACCGAACGGTCACTCCACCACATCCCCTCCCGTGCTCCAGGTCGATACTTCGTCTCTCACCGAGACCGCATCTGCGCCTGCAGCAGGCGAACACACCTCGGCGACAGATGGCGGACCACCGTCTCCTTCTCCCGGACCTGCCTCTCCGCCTCCCCGCGATCCCTCGCCTCATGGTTCATCCACTCACACTCCGGGAGGATCGCTCCTAGTCCCGGTCGCGCACGGCACGAAGACGCCTCGCCGAGTACAGTGGACGAGCGATAGCCATATCGTCCAGGTCAACCAGCTTCCCCCAGCCTCTCCGGTCACTACACTCGACGAGAGCAATATCGACCAGGTCAACGAGGCTCTGGAACGACATCGGACGAGCATCCGCAGACGTCCCCCTTCGCACCTCTCCGCGGCGAGCAGCGACAACATCACCGATGAGGACTATGATTATCGTTTGGATGTCGATCCCCCGAATCACCCGCTGGAGCAAGTAGGCAGCCACCCGTCTCAGAGGGAGGAAGGAGAGGAGATGAATCTCCACGCGATCCTCGATTCGGGCATCAACGAGCATATCACCGGCGAGTATATCCCCATGGGCGAGACGGACGGCCTGCCCACTGTACCCCAGGGACCAAAGGAGGACGAGTTCGGCGCGGCGAAGGACCTCGTGCGAGCACACACGGGCAAGTGGGGGGTGCTCCGCCGCAGGGTCCGAGGGGCTGGCGCCGTCAGTCGCGCGTTTGGAACCCCTACGCGGGAGAACGGTCCGAGCGGGGGCAGCGGGGGCCAGAGCGAAACGAACGAGAAGGGCACGCCGGCGCAGGAAGCTTTCGCGGCGAGGTACCCAGAGGCGGATGCTCGCGATACCGGCACGCACATGGGTGGCATGGGCGGCATGCCAGGAGGAGCGTCCGTCTTGTCCTCACTGCTCGCGCTGTATGGCCAACAAGGCGGGATGCATTCCGGCACGACCTCTGTGGCGTCTTCACGTCCCACGAGCGACGACGAGGCGTCCGACGAGGAAGTCGAGCAGCAAAGGCGGAATCATGACGCTGAACGGCACCGGGGCAGATCCAGCTGGTTTGGCGGTCGTCGTCCAACCTCTACATCCGACGACACCTCCGTCTCAAACACCCCTGGCGACGTCATCATCCGCGACGAGACTCGCCGTCCGTCTCATACCGGCGACGAACACCCGCTCACTCATCACCGCTCGAAATCCACGTCTTCGCTTGCGGACCGACCACCTCCGAGCCCCGGACTTTCTGGGATGATCAGTCGCGCCAAGCAGCAATACAAGGAGAGGGAACGTCCGAAGGCCGCCCGTTCTGGCGCAGGGGTGTTTGGAGCGCTCATTCAAAACACGCAGAACATCTCGGGAGTGGCCACTCCCGCCGCGTCGTCCCTTGCCCCCGCGGCTGACAAGCCGGGCTTCTCGCTCACTCGATATGCCGTCGAGGCGCCAGGATCGGAATCGACTCCCAACACGCCTTGGCGGCCCCTGTCTCGCCCCAGTTCCCGTGCAGGATCTCGACCCGGTTCCGTCCATTCCTCAACGGCTGTTTCCGCCAACGGAGACTCCCCGTCGACCAAAGACGACTCTTTCTCGATCAAGAAGGCCGTCTCGACCGACGACATGCTCACGATCCGATCCGACAACGCGGGTCGTAAGCGCGCGAAGCCGAATCTCAAGCTCGACTCGCTGGGTCGCCTTCCCGCGAGCGTGCTCAAGGAGAGTGGACATGCGTTGAAGGAGGGTGGTCATGCGCTCAAGAATGCCGAGAAGTGGATCCTCAGTGCGGGGAAGACACCGCTCACGACCCCCCCGGCGGACAAGATGGGGACCGACGGCTTCTTCCCGAGGGTGATGACCGAAGACGAGAGGAGGAGAAAGGAGTGGGAGGCGGAGAAGAAGAGGAGGAAAAAGGCCAAAGAGGCGAGGAAAAAGAAGGAGATCTTCGTGAGTGCGAACCCGTTACGCCGCGTGTTGTTGTATCGAGCCGCTCCGCTAACACCGAGCTAGATCATCCAGCACGTCGCGGCGATTCTGGCCAGGCAGCAGTTCCTCATGAAGCTGGCCCGCGCCCTGATGATGTGAGTGGCCATGACCTCGGCGTCGATCCGCACTGATCCCAAACAGGTTCGGTTCCCCCTCGCACCGTCTCGAGACGCAGATCCAAGCTACTGCGAAGGTCCTCGAAATCAACGCCCAGGTCGTCTACCTCCCGGGCACCATGCTCATTTCGTTTGGTGACGACGCGACGCACACCAGCGAGACCAAATTCTTGAAGCAAGCGACCGGTCTCGATCTCGGCAAGCTGCTCGCCACGCACCATCTGTACTGGAACGTAAGTCTGACGACCGCGCGCGTCGGTGATGGCGCATGGCGTTATGCTAAGGTCTGTGACGGTGTCGCTGATCTCGCCCAGGTCGTTCACGACAAGATGTCGGTTGATCAGGCGTCAAAGGATCTCGACATCCTCATGACGACTCCGGTGTACTACTCGTGGTGGCAGACGCTGCTCATCGGCGCGTTCTGCTCGGCTTTCATTACGGTCATCAGTTTCTACGGGTGAGCCAATTGCGACGCGAAGAATTTATCATGAGACTACGCGCTGATGCTTCCTTACAGCTCTTTCATCGACGCGCTGATGTCCACGGTACTCGGTATGATCCTAGTCGGGGTTCAGATCCTCTCCGCCAGGAACGACCTATTCAGCAACGTGTGAGTTAAGATCCGTTGTATTGTTCGTCGCCCGACCTGAGGATATTTGTCGCTGAGTGACTGCCCGCAGGTTCGAAATCGTCATCGCCACGATCATCTCTTTCCTGGCTGCTGCGCTCGCCACGTCGAACTGGTTCTGCTACACCGCGCTCGTCTCGGGCGGTGTTGTGCTGATCTTGCCGGTGAGCGATGGTCCGGCGGGAGCACGTCGGCGGGGATCGAGCTGACGCATCAAAGGGCTATATTGTGCTTTGTGGTGCGCTCGAGCTGGCTTCGAGGAATATCACAGCAGGAGCGGTCCGAATCGGCTACAGTGGGTTGCATTCCAGCGGTGACTCGGCGTAGAAGACTCTCGTGCTGACACGGCCGTGCAGGTGTTATTTATTCGCTGTTCCTCGGTTTTGGTATTTCGCTCGGCGCGGAGCTGTACATCAAGATCTCGGGTAACGAGGTTGTCGGCGCGAGCGATTATACTTGCCAGTCGACTCATGCTGGCAAGCCGTGGTACGGAACGACTCCGTCGCAATACTGGTGTAGGTACTCCCTTCTACTGAAGTGGTTTGAAAATTGGGCAACTGACGTCGCTTGATCAGATTTCCTGTGCTGTCCGGGATTCGCGTTCTTCATGTCGCTGCGAAACCAGCAACCACTGTTCGCCAAGGAACTGGTATGTGCACAGTGGATTAACCCAGTCAAAAAGCTATATTGTGCGACGAGAGGCGTTTTTGCTGATTCACCGCCTCAGCCCATCATGGTCCTCATCGCTGTCGCAGGGTGGTGTTCCAATCACTTCTCCGCGGACGCCTTCCCGGGCAGATCCGACATGACCTCGGCGATCGGCAGCTTCGTGGTTGGTACCCTCGGGAACCTCTATGGACGGATCTCCAACGGGTCGAGCTTCCCCGTCACCGTCGTTGGGATCCTGTTCCAGCTGCCATCTGGTCTTTCCAACGGTGGTCTTTTCAAGTGAGTCGGAGTGTCGAAGAGGATGATGCGAACGAGGCTGATGCGTGTGCCCCGGCAGCTTTGCGACGGACGCGACTAGCGGGAGCACCCAGGCGTACGATAGCGGCTTCCAGGTCGCCCAGCAGCTCGTCTCCGTGGCGATCGGTCTGACGTGAGTGAGGATTCCTACGCATCTGGCTCATCGCCGCGCTCTCGCCTTCTCGTTCTCTCGCTCTCACGCGCGTTCGTTCCCACTGACGCGCTGGGTGTAGGGTCGGACTGTTCATCTCGGCTGTCGTGACCCATCCGTTTGGAGGAGGGAGGAGGCGTGGCGCGGGCATCTTCTCGTTCTAGAGTGGGTTAGAGACTGTACGACTGTAAGAGTAGATTTATACGAGTAGATTTACGAGAAGAACTGCCGCTGCCAATTCTCCCGGGGCGCGGCTCCCGGGGAATCTCGACTTCTGTTATAGAAATGACCTCGGAGATGCCACCAACCATGTATCGTTACGAGGCAGTCGCATCTGGGTGCCACATCATGGAGGTCACGTGTATCCGCCGGAGATAGACGGCACGAACACCGAGGCTTTTTTTTTTTGGCCCTCGGTCGGGTCTGGGTCCGGGCGAACCATGAGAAAGCAGTTCAGGGAGTGGCCAGGTTCAGGGGCACGGAGGGCGACGCGCGGGTTTACCCGGAGGGAGAGTGGGAGTCTGTGAGATTAGGTGAGACGCGAGGGGGGTGGGGGGATAGGGGGGCATGTCATCGCGCCCAGCGCCCAGGGTGCCAAGCACGTTTTTGGCGCAGGGAAACGGTCAGCCTTGGGGGAGGCAAGCAGGGAAGGGGGCAAGGGAAGAGGGAAGAGGGATGAGAAGGGGTGAGCCGTGAGAGGGGAACGGAGTGAAGGTCACAGAGCGAGTGAGAGATAATCTCGCTCTTTGGCATGGAGGCATGGGGATGGTGCCGTGTGGGACTGGGTAGGATGCCACCGGCCCGGGGCGAGCGAAGGAAAAAAAAAAGTCACTCGCTCGGTGCGGACAGAGCGACAGAGTGGTGATCGATTGGTCCGCAGCAGGAGCAGGAGCAGGCCAGCAGGAGCAGGGCCCAAAGCCAGAGCCCAGCGCCAAGATCCAATCCAACCCGGTCAGATTTCAAAACGCACGATCTCACCCGATCCAATCTCCCTCTCCCTTGGCCCAGTTCCTGCTCCACCCCCAATTCCCAACCATCTCTTGTCTTCCCTATCTACCATCCCATCCATCACCTTTCATCCAACCCTCCCAACCCTCCCAACCGTCCCGACTCCCGACTCCCGTCCCCTCCTCGATCCTCACGACGGTCACTCGCTCACCGCCCATCTCCCCACTCGCTCTTTTAGCAGCACTCGTTTCTCCTCTTCATCTCGTCGCCACCTCAAACCCCGTTCATTGACCCCCAACAGCTCACCAGCTCACCAGCTCGCCAGCTCACCCGCTCGCCCGCCATGTCCGCCGTCCGACAGCGCCAGGCGTCCCCCGCCGCTCAGCAGGTCAAGGACCAGCTCCTCCGCGAAGCAGAGGAGAAGGAGGTCGCAGAGGGACAAAAGTGAGTGGCGTTGCAACGCGGCGCTGCGAGGCGACACGTCGATCGCTTGCTTCATCTGCTGATTTGCTCGTCCAGGTTCATCGTCCCCAACTTTACTGTCAAGCAGCTCCTCGACGCGATCCCGTGAGTCGGGCGATGAGATCCACTTCATCACACCCTCGGTGCTGTCGTATTGCAATCGCATCCAGCGACGAGCGACGAGCGACGGGCGACGAGCGACGAGCCACTTCCCCCGCGGTGGTGGCTGGTGTGTGCTGCGAGTCGCTCCCGAGGAAACAAGGATTTTCCGCGTCGCACCCTCGACCCATCTGTCATCTCTCGTGCTGTCAATCCAGGCCCCGCTGACATACCCAGCGCGCACTGCTTCCACCGCTCGGCCCTCCGATCGAGTCTCTATGTCATCCAGGACTTTGTCCTCCTTGGCATCTTTGTCTACTTGGCGTACCAGATCGACCCGTTCCTCGCCAAGTTGTGAGTTTTTCACCGTCACTTTCAGTGTCCCACGCCCCACGTCCCACGCCCAACCGCATCCTTCAAATCGAAGTCCAGATCCTCGCTGCTTTATTATATCATGTCCTTTGTACCTAGTCGGTCTCACGTTCACACCCCTGCCACCACGCTTTGCGCCGCTTTGCGCCGCTCTACCCGCTGACGCCTGCGCCGCAGTGACCTTTCCACGCCGGCGTACTGGGCCGCCCGGGCCTCGCTCTACTTCACCTACCAGGTCGCTGCGGGTCTCGTCGGCACCGGCGTCTGGATTCTCGGCCACGAGTGTGGCCACCAGGCGTTCTCCTCCTCGAAGCGCATCAACAACACTGTCGGTTTCGTCCTTCACTCGTTCGTCCTCGTGCCGTACCACGCTTGGAGGATCTCGCACGGTCGTCACCACGCCGCCACCGGACACATGACCAGGGACGAGGTGTTCGTGCCCAAGACCCGCAAGGAGCTCGGCTACCCCGAGATCAAGGAGGAGGGCGAGGTCCTCGGCATCAACGTGTCCGAGTTCAGGCAGAAGGAGCTCCGCGAGGCGCTCGCGGAGTCCCCCATCGGTATTCTCTGGGGTCTCTTCCTCCACCAGGTCTTCGGCTGGCCCCTGTACCTCTTCTTCAACGCCTCGGGACAGCTCCACTACCCCAAGAACACCAACCACTTCACCCCCTCGGCGATCATCTTCAAGCCCTCGCACTTCTGGCATATCATCGCCTCCAACCTCGGCCTCGTCGCTGCCATCTCGGCCCTCGCCTACTGGTCCTACATGCGCAGCTTCACCGAGATGATGGTCATCTACGGTATCCCTTACCTCTGGGTCAACCAGTGAGTCCGGCGGCTTGACACTCCGGTGGCTCCGCCCAGCCGTCTTCCCTTGCAGTGCTGACCCCACGCAGCTGGCTCGTCATGATCACGTTCCTTCAGCACACCGACCCCATCCTCCCCCACTACTCGGCTTCCAAGTGGACCTTTGCCCGCGGCGCCCTCGCGACCATCGACCGCAACCTCCTCGGCCCCATTGGCCCTTACATCACCCACGGCATCTGCGAGACCCACGTCGCTCACCACATCTCCTCAAAGATCCCTCACTGTGAGTCTGACGCTTCCCGACTCCTCGTCGTGCCGCGCTCAGCTCGCCCGCAGACAACGCGTGGGAGGCCACAGAGGCGCTCAAGAACTTCCTCGGCCCGCACTACCACAAGTCGGACGAGTCCATGTTCACCGCGTTCTACCGGTGCTACCGCGACTGCATCTTCGTCGAGGACGGCCAGGACGTTGTCTTCTACAAGAACGCGTCGGGCATGGCGCAGCGCGTCCCCGTCGAGGAGGGCGGCAACATCTCCGACTCTGGTATCGACATGACCGAGTCGAAGTGAGCGAGATTTCATCCACTCGAACACGATGCGTCGCGTCGGTCCAGGCCTGTGACTGCGCGATTCTCGTCGTTCGCAAAATGGTGACCTCGACCTCAACGTCATGACTCCAAAAACCCCCCATCAACCCTAGAATCCCATCCCCTACTGCTCCCTCGCTCAACCCAATTCTCTTTGGCCAACTCATAAACTATCTACCTAGAGCGCCGACGCTTCACTCGTGTCGAGTCGGTCGCGTATACACCTAGTTCCACGTCGCAACCTCACACAGACACCACCCTGTCGCTCCTTTGCATTTTGGCTCTCACTCTTTCCTTCCTGCTCATGCACAACTCTCACGAAAAAAAAAAAAGCACAACCACTTGACAGAGACTACTAGACGGGGACTGAAATGAAATTCGAGACTGCGTCGATGCGTGTCGCATGCAACGTTGACCCGCCGCATCGTCGTCCAAAGCAGGATGGATACGGTTCGTGTCGTGTCCAGGGTTGCTCGCCTGCCAGGGTTGTTTGCCTTCCTTCGCTGCCTTACCCCTCTGCCAGGTTCACCAGCAATGCCCGTACAGGGAGAGTTGGCCCCTCCTCCACGGTCCATGGCTTCGTTACCCCACGGGGCAGTGGGCACTACAGTATCTTCGGCAGTGTTGTCCGGTCCCGGGCCGTTGTCTCAACTGAGCGTTGAGAGGCGGGTCCGGGTGGTTTGAGTTGGTTCGATCCATCCTTGGATACAAGCATGTATACTGTACGCCCAGGCTGCGTGGGGTGTGAGCGGGAGCTTGAGTCTGAACATTCAACGTTGGTCGTTGCTCGTTGAACGTTGCACATCCGCACCCCGGATACAGCGTGATGGCCGGACTTGACTTGCTTCCCCTTTGACACTGGATGCACCCCGTTTGGATCGTTTGGATCTTTACATCCCCTCCGTCACCTCTGATCTTGTTATCCGCGTCGTCTACCCTTCGCCGTCGTGGCCTTCCGCGTCGAGTGCGAGTGCGCGACACTGCCCACTGCCCTACATAAGCAGGCTGCGAGGTCGGACGACTGTCCACTTCTCATCAATCTGTCTTTCTCCCATCACCCAACACCCACTCGTCATCGTCTCGTCTTTCTCTACCTCACCCGTCTGATTGTCTGCTTGCCATAGCTCCGCATCACCAACATCACCACCACTCCCACCACGACACCTCCAAACCCTCTGCATCCCGACCACCTTGCCCTCCCTCTCCCGCGCATCGTCGCCGAGACGTGACTCGGCATCTCCCCGTGCGCCTCGTCACGATGTCCTCGGGCCCCTCGGACCCCTTGGACTCCTTCATCATCACCTTCCGGAACCACACCACCCCGTCTCCAACGGGCTTCACATGGGTCTCCAGCCGTCTTCCGAGGCTGCACGAAGTGGTGCGGCCTCCCCTCGGAACCCGCCCGGGCGAACTTGAGTTCACCTTGGACAAGTACCCGAACATGGGCAAGGGCTGGTCTTGGTCTCAATGGGTGAGTAGCGTGCGAGTCGCGCGGTGCGGTCGCGCGGGTAGCGCGAGTCTGCGCGAGTCGAGTCGGGCCTGTGTCAGCTTCGCTTGATTGGGTCGGTGTTTTGTGTTGGCAAGATGGCTTTGCGCTGGTGCCTATCTGGTCTGGTTCGGGGATTCTCATGCTGAATGCTGGGGGCTGGATGCTGAGTACGGGATGCGAGATGCGGGACGCTATTTGGTGTCCACGTCGGCGTCGGCGTCGGCGCCTGTGTCTCTGTCATCTTCGAGGCGCGCAGAATCGTCTGGAAGAGTCGGCACGATAATACGCCAGCCTGGACGGGCGAGTCTGACGAGTCTGGACAAGTCTGGACAAGTCCGGGCAACACTTCACAGCAGGCCAGTGCTGCTTGACCGACTACCCTCGGTGTCCGTGTCATGCCTTGTCTTCGTCGTGTCTCCCTTCCTCGTCGTCCGCTCCCGTCTTCGCCGTCCGCTCCCGTCCTCATCGACCTCGTCTCCGCATATCTCTCTCAACACCTAAGCCGGACCAGATCCATGGAAGTAATGGGCTCTGTCAACGGTGTGGGACACTTCGATGTCGTTGATTCGTTACTCATGTCGACGTGTTCTCTTGCTCCCTTACTCATGCCCCAATAATGCTCCCACTACCCGCTACCCACTGCCCACGAACCAAGACTCACAGCGCATGCCCGCTGCCCACTGTCCACTGCCCACTGTCCACTGCCCACTGCCCACTCGCGATCTCCTAATGTTCCTTTGATAGTCTGAAAAACCTGACTCCAGACTGCAAATCGATCTTGTACTCGAACTGACATCCCGGACGCAGGAACATTTTCTCTCCGAGGCGAGCTTCTCCGGCGATATCGATAAGCGCATGACCATCCATGTGCGACGACCTCGAGACGCCCAAGGTCGAGACGCACAACCTCGAGACGCACAACCTCGGGACGCACAAACTGGCGACGCGAGTGTAACCAAGCGCGCAGAGAACACGAACAGCTCTGCTCGGGTAAGAGCCCACGCCGACGCCATCGCCGAGTCGACGCTCCTCCCCCAGAGTTCTGGGAAGGAGAATGACGGCACTCAGACGAGAGTCGGGCCTAGCGTCGAGGAGAAGGATAAAGGTAAAGCCAGTGAGGAGGTGAAGATGGATAAAGGTAAAGGCAAGGCGAAGGAGGTGTACGACGAGGAGATCAAGTACGCGGACGAGGACGGATATGAGCATGCGGACGAGGACGAGGAGGAGGATGATGATGAGGATGACGAGGACGAGGACGACGAGGATGAGGAAGAGGGCGAGGACGAGGACGAGGAAGAGACCCCCGCCCCCGCTGTCGCCCCCGCTGTCGCCCCCGCTGTCGCCCCCGCTGCTATTCCCACTGCCATCTGTGCCACCCCCGCTGTCACCTCTGTTGCCATCCCCGCTGCCGCTGATGACGACGACGACGACGACGATGTCTCCAAGCATCTCGAGAAATGGACGACGATGCCCCCGCGCGTCCGGCGCGGCTCGATCGATGCGATAATTCGCCGAGCGACCCCGCTCCCCACCTATCCTCCGCCACCGCCGCCCGCTCCCCTGACCCCTTCCGAGGAGTTCAGGAGGATGGAGGAGCGTCTGCAGCAGTGGGACGAGGAGCTCGCGCAGCGGGCGGCTCGTGTTCCTGGTGTCCCCGGCCGCGGGATGCCGGATGAGACGTATGAGACGTACGAGCCGAGTGAACCGAATGAGGTGCGCCTCCGCCCACCTTCGGGGTACTCCCACTCGTTCTGGAGTCGGGGTGGCATGGGTGCCACACCCGCCACACCCGCCGCCGGTGATGCCCCCGCCCGCACCACGGCGACTGGCAGGACGGCTACGGCGGGGGTCCCTTCACTGACCTCGGTGGTGCCGGAACGCAACCGAGGCGTGTTCGCCGACAAATCATTCCTCCCATCCGAGTCAAGATTGACCGCACCCGCACCCTCGAGACCGACACCTCCAGGACTTACGGACCCGAAGCCGACCAAGCCTTCCAGCCATGGCCTCGGCGACAGTGTCACCCAGACACCTTTGCGCAGCTCTGACGTCCTTCTGCCATCGGTCCCCACCACACGGCTGCCGGTCTTGAACCCTCATGGTCATTGGTGGTCCCCGCGGGCGCGCGAGGGGTCACCCACTCCCAGGCCCAGCCAAAACCCCGATCCCAACCCCAACCCCAACCCCAACCCCAACCCCAACCCCAACCCCACCACCTGCAGCAGTGTCACCACGCGAACAACTGAAATCCAGGACGATAGCCAACGCGCGCACCACCACCGCGGGGACCGGAGCCGACGCGACAGTCTCAGCTCGCCCTACCCGGATTCTAATATCCAACACATCGAATACATGGGCGTCCCCAGCGTCGAGTCTTCTCAGGAGTTTGAGAATTCCAAGAGACAATCCAGAGCCGCAACGCACGAGGCGTATGTCAAATGTGTCTCGACACGGCTGGAGGAGGCTCGTTGTGCTGTCAAAGCAGAGCAGGAAGAGCAGGGGCAGGAGCAGGAGCAGGAACGGAAACAAGCCGAGCCCAGAGACCAGCCCGACCTCGATTCCGCCTCCAGGTCGCTGTTCGCCCATCTGGCCAAGAACGGGGTTCCTATCCCGCCAACTGCCCAGGCTCCGGTCTCGCCGACCCCGTCCCCGCCATCGCATGACGACAAGTCTCTTCCTGCCCCCCCGCAGGAGGAGCAGGCGGAGCTACCCAAGCCAGCGGAGCCGGCCCCTGGAGCCCGGCGCAACCTCGTCATTGTTCACGGGCCAAACCTCGATGTTGTCTTCTCCAGCCACACTGATCCCCTTCCCACCCTCGAGGCGCTTGACGAACTCGCGCACTATATCCCCGAGGTGGACATTGGCAAGAACGAGAAGATCCGCTTCGTGGTGCCCCATCGAGGCCGGGAGGTTGCGTATGCCACTTGGCGCGAGGAACAGGTGTGTTTGAAGCGCTCCTGAGAAAGTATCACACTCATGGTGACTAGATCAACGCGGGTAGTCCTCCGGATGATGCTGATCTCGTGTTGCGCCTCGACGTGCAGGCGCAGGTTGCGGAGGAGCCCGAATCGAAGACTCAGCCAAATCACAAGAGGACCTCTGGCGCCTATGGCCTCAAACCGGAGGACGTGGTGACTTCTTCCACACCGACCCCTGCGCCTATCGACATCGAAGGAGAACGACCGTCGTCGCCCTCTATCCTATCCGAGTGGAGTTATCCCTCTACTCCCGAGCCCGAACGCGAGGTGGAGACTGAGACTCTCGCCAAGTCCCTCAATTCGGGAGAATACCTGTCCACCCTGATCGCCGCGTCGGAGAACACGACGGCGTCGACCCGCTTGCTACGCATTCTAAGGGACGAGAAGGTCGCGCTGGACACGTCGGTCGGCCTCAAGCTCCTCGATCTTGCCAAAGCGCTCCGAACCGACGGGGAGCTGGCCGCGACACCGCCACAGACCGCGGAGGAGGTGTCCGTGCCCGAGCCCGAAACCGCGGCCGTGGCCGTGGCTGTTCCCACGCCCCTGCCGACATCGCAATGCGAGAAAGCCGACCCAACCGAGAGGATGTTGCTGCACGTCCTGGAGAGGCTGAATGATCACTCCGAGATGCTTAATGCTATTGCCGAGGCGAGCGGGGTGAACCTCCTCGAGAATGACGATGGCAAGAACGACGACGGCGACGATGGCCGAAGCGACAACGATGAAGGCGATGACGCTGTCGGGGACGACCCGGAGACGACACAGGCGAATCGGTCCAGTTTCGGATGCTCGATGATCAGTGAGAACGATGGTCCCCTCGATTTTGGTGACGGCTTGTCGACCCGCACGACGGAGGCCACCCTCGCCGACTCGACCCATTCCACTTCTGGCTCGACCGAGGCGAACGAGCCGCGGCACGCAACCTATCCTACTTGCGAAGATGCTGTCCACGAGCCTCCCACTCCCCCTGTTTTCCCAAAGCTGACGCTCACCAATCACCCGTGGTATCGTCAGTCGGCGAAGAACGGCCCCGGGCCGGCCCTGCAAAAGATCCTCGATCAAGCAGAGCAGCTTGCGCCAGCGAAAGATCAAGACGATAATCCGACACCCCCGCCCACGGTGTCACCTCCTTTTGGATTTGCTTCGGTGCTCCAGGAAGCAGGCACCGAGAATATCAATCCCGATCACGGCCGCGAGGGCGAACGCGAACGCGGAGATGAACCCGCGAGCGGCCAAGGCGAAGTGCAAGGCCGTGTCCTCTACAGTGACGAGAACGGAGATATTCGCTGCAATGCGGACCGTATTCTCGCTCCAGAGGACGATGCCTCGTTCAGAGACTATTTCGAGCGGTACGACCCTCGCGCTTATCGTCCGCTCCCACAGATCCCCACACGAAACGACACGACGGGCTGGCATGGTGCTTCCCCGACATCCTGGCCGTCTCCGTGGCCCGCCACGTATTTGTACGGCAGCACCCCTTACCAACCGAATTATGGCGCCTACGCCGCTCCCCTCGCCACTCCTGTTAGACACTCGGCCCAGGGTCATCATCTGTATCCGTACAGTCCTCAGGCCCAAGCCCGACCCCAATACACGGCCAGCCCACCGCAAAACCCGAGTGCGACGGGGTGGTATGCCCCTCACCCGGGTTTCTGACAGACGCCAGCCCTAGCGGGCGTCCCCGGTTTCTGAAGGCGTAGCCGCCTCTTGAGGCGGGTCTGATTTCTAGACTAAGGAGCGAAGAGAGAAGAGAGAAGAGAGAAGAGAGAAGAGAGAAGAGAGAAGAGAGAAGAGAGAAGTCGGGACGTCGACTCGGAGCCGAACCGACCCGACAGCTGGAGTCTCGACCTCTCGACGAAGAAACACGTATCGGACGGACCCTGATTCTGATTTGTAACTGTGGCTGTGACTGTGACTGTGGACTCGTGACTGTGACTGTGACTATGGCTATGGCTGTGACTAGTGTGTATCCGTGACTGTTGATCCGACTCGACTGCCCATGTGATAGCGGCGGTCGTCGGTCTTCGATGGCGGGGTTCAAGGGGCGGTATGATGGAGCGTGTGAAGCTGTTGTTCAAGATGTGTACAAGTAGGCATCTTCGGGCTGCAATGTATATAGGTGATACGCTGTGGTACTTTGAGTATATGAATCGCCTCGAGAGAACGCCTCAAAACAGGCATGTTGGCATCAGGCACGGCTAGACGATCGAACGGCGCGAGTGTGTGAAGTAACCGTGTCGAGCGTTGCTTTGCCATGCTGCTTGTTTCTAGGTTGCTTCTTTTTGTATTTCCACTTCGGACTCGCAAGCAGATCCTGCCCTGTCAACTCACGCCAGCATGTGCAGCAGATAGTACTTGCCAACTCGACCCGAGTCATCTCATCCGGCCCATCAGACACGAGCCGACTCCTCCCCACAGCACCCTTCGGCGCAATGTCAACAACCTCCCACGTCCACTCCCACACCCATTCCCAATCCTCCAACCCGTCCTTCTCCGGCGCATCATCCTCTAACCATTCCCCTTCTACCTCCCTCTCCTTGAACCCACGCTCCGACAGCTCTTCTATCGCGCATACAACCCCTCGTCCGGACTCTCGCCCAAAGACCGCCTTCGACGGACCATCCTCGACCAACGACGACGACGCCGCCGCTCTTCCGTCCGGGACAGCTACGGCTGCGGGGTCGACATCTCAGAGTCAGCGGCAGAACTCGTTACCCGACCTGGAGCGGCTAGGGCTACTGGACGGAACTGAGGATGAGGATGGGGGCGGGTCGCACGGAGAGGACTCGGTGCACTTTGTGTTGCTGGCGGAATTCGATATTGACGCGGGAGCGACGTTGAGCCATCAGTATCCGTACCCCACTGGAACGGACGAGCAGTGAGTGTGAGAGTGGGACAACCCGTTCATGGTCTCTCGCTGACGCCGATGCCTTCCGTAGCCGTCTCGCCGAGCTGATGCTTCCCGACGGGGCCCACCTGCGGGGCGAGGACTGGACGATCTTCTATCTCGGTCAAACCGCCTCGTCTGCGGTGGCCCCGATGTTCTCGCACGAGGAATCGCGATCCGGCGCCAGCACCAATGCCAACGCCGGTACCAGCACTAATGCCAATGTGAACCCCCGGGCCAGCACGTTGCTTGCGAATGCGGACGATCGTCCGAAGCGGGGGTCCCCCGGTGGCGGGCTGCTCTACGTTCTAAATTGCGTTCGGTGCAAGGAGGATAAGACCGTCCGGAGAGGAGCGCAGGTCAAGGCGATGGCTATTGCGACGCACCATCCTTACATCCAGATCTACAAGGTGGGTCCGGGTCCGGGCCCGGGTCTCTTGTGCGCGAGCCGAACGAGGTCGAGTCTGTCGCTCACCGCTGATTACTGTCTGCTGATTGCTGTTTGCTGATTGCTGTTTGCTGACTGGACATAGCCCCTACTGCTCCTCGGACTCGAGGAGTACTTTCGAAATCCCGGACACGACGTGCTGCAACACATCTATGACACGTGCAACTCTATCAACCTCTCGTCCATGCCCAACTTTGGCCGGTACGAGAAGATCCTCCTGCACCAGTGGGATCGCAAGGACATGTTTCCCGAACGTATCGAGGCGAGGATCGGCGTCGACGAGGACGCGGTGGAGCTCGCCAGCATCAGCAGTCATCACGCCAACGCCGAGGGCAAGAAGAGCAGGAAAGGCAGCGAGAGCTCCAGCTACGTCAATGCGAAGGACGACAAGAAAGGGGCCAAGGCGGACAACAAGAACTTCGAGACGTCAATGGTGTTTCGAAAGATATCAATGCCGCTCAAGGTCCCGACGTACTTGTTTGACGAGGATGTGGGCGAGGTGAGTGAGACGCAACGTGACTCCGCGCTGAAGGTAGTATTCCGTCATCGAGCTGGTCAACGCGTTTAAAGATCATCCTCCTTTCGCCGCCCCATATCACCCCCACTTGCACACCAATGGTGCAGCCACACCTCCTATCATCCTCATCATCAACGCCATTCTCGCGAACAAGCGGGTCCTCTTCCTCGGCTCTGGCGGATCGCATACCGTCGCAAAGATGGTCCTCGCCGCGAGCTCGATCGCCTCGGGCGGAGGTCAGGTATTGCGCGGTATCGTCGACACGGCCTTCCCTTACGCCAATCTCGCGAGCATTGACATTCTTGAAGAGTTCCCAGGGTACATCGCCGGCGTGGCGAACCCCCGGTTCGAGGACCTACACACCTTGTGGGACGTGCTGTGCAATATCGACACGGGCAAAGTCACCGTCAGCAAGCACATGGCAAGGGACAGGGAAGTCGCCGGGATGAGGTCGGGTAGATCGAGCGAGACGAGTCTGGGCAGCGTGGTTAAGGTCGAAGAAGGGGAGATGGCCGGGACGCCACAGTCAAAGATGACGTCGAGCAGCAAGGCCGACAGCGTGGACAACGTGTTCATAGATGAGGTGGGTGGGGAAAACCACGGTCGATTGGACCACCCAAACAGTCCCCGCTGACCAGCAGATACACGCCGCGATAGCCTCGCACTATGGCGAGTCGCATATACGGCTACGTTTCGCAGAGTGGCTCAGCCGCTTCACCAGACTCGCGGCGGACCAAGAATGTCGACACACCGGTAGCACTAAGATTGGATTCCCCACGAGACCGTTCCGCGATGGTGCACTCGGGAGTGGCGCCGTTTTCTCCGACGACGCAACGAGGCAGAAGGAGATGTGGGCGAATGGGCACCGTATCGATGCATGGAGGAGGACAAAGGGCTACAAGACGTTTGCAAAGGTGCGCTGTGCATATCAGTTGGCGAAGCTTGCCGTGCTGTTGGCTGATGGTGCCGTGCCCAGGACTTTGTCGCCGAGGTTGAGAAGCGGCGGCTCAAGTATGATGTGCAGCATCAGATCTCTCGGTTGCGGATGGCAAAGGGCATGAGCGACGCCGAGGCGGATGCGATCTTCGCGACTTTCGCAGAGATTGAGGGTTACGAAGAGACAGTGGAAGTGAGTGTCGCGACACGACCCACGCTCACCCACCAAGTTGCTCTCCTACCTGCCGCCGCACGCCGGTGGTATCACGCCAATCGCCAACGGACTGTTCCACCGTCTACCAAGTGTGCGAGAAGATACAGTGACCATCCTGTCGTCGATGCAGCGTTTCAACGTGAGTACGACCGTTTGCCATTCAGTCACGCGACATTGCGCCTCGCTGACGATGCAGGTCGGGAGGCTCGCCGTGGCATCGTTGAACTACTTTCACCGAAAGGCGTACCTCCAGCTGTTAGAGAGGAGAGGGGCGCCGATTTCCCCGAATGTACCGGAATGATGCGATGCACCTGTCTCTCGATGATGCACCTGTCTCTCGATGAGATATACCTGTCTCTCTCTGAGGTGCACCTGTCTCTCGCGATGAACCCATCTCTCAATGCTCGGTCCACAACTCTGTCCCTTGAACCCTGCCTCGAGCTAGGCCACACTCGGACCGTTATGCCCGAACCGGTCTGTGTCATCTGTGCATGCTCCTATACACCAGCCCAAGACGCCCCACGTCCTACGCCCAACACCTCCGCCGCTTAGGCAACAAGGGTCGACGCGGTCGCGGCCTCGTACTTGAACGTCGGGGGGACCTGCTGCTTCTTGATGTAGTAGCGGGCCAGACGGTGGATACGGGACTCGATGAGAATCATGCGGCTGGACGAGGGTCAGCAAAGGCGGAAGGAGGACGAGGCGGGAGACGGGAGTAGCCACGCACAACTTGGCGTCCTTGTCGCCACGGTTTCGCTCGAGGTGCTTGCGCACAGAGACGGCCTTCTTGATAAGGTGGTAGAGGTCCTCGGGGATGGACGGGGCGAGGCCTGAATCGAAGCGTCAGCGAAAAGATCGGGGGTGCATGTCGACTTTGCTCCAAGCCCCGCGCCTCCTAAGCCCTTTGCTTGCACAAAGCATCATTCCGCCCACCCCAGCAAAGCTCCGCTTCAAAGTCTCCCACCGCACTCCGTCCTCTGGCTCCCTTCCATTTCCGCTCCTCCTGCCTCCCGTCCTGACTCCTCCTGGTCTCGCAGCTGGCTCATCCTTGTGACCCCCACGAACCCCCCCTCGCCTCGCCTCGCCTCGCAACTCACCGTTCGTCTTGAGGATACGGAGCACCTTGTTACCCGTCACGCCCTTGACCTGGGGAACGCCGTGCGAGTCACGGAGGATGACGCCGATCTGGGAAGGGGAGAGACCGCGACGGGCAAGCTTGAAGATCTGGTCGCAGACCTCCTCGGGGGTGGCCTTGGACCAAGAGGGCTGGGAACGGCGGTAAGGGAGGGCCGAGGCGGACATGCCCTTGCCTTTGGAGTGCATGCTACGGGGTGTGTCAGCGGTACACGGCGTGACGAGGGTCTGTGATCATGCGGGTGTACGCACCGACCCATCTTGGCGAGATTTCTGTTGGTGTTGAGGGATGAAAGAGGTGACTTGAAGATGGAGCAAGGGTTTGAACAAGGACGGACGACCGGGGGCGGGTGCAGAGGCGAGCGAGAGCAGGCAGTGAGTGTGCGGTGACAAGTTTCTGCCACCAAACTGGTTGGTATAATGCCGCGAATCGCCGAAATATGCTGATGTAAGCAAAAAACACCGTGCAACCGACCAAACTGTGGCACCTACTCGCCCTACTCCCCCTGGTCGTCCCCCTCGCTGGCCAGTCGCGCACCATCTGCTGTACCCTCTCATCCATCTTCAACTTCTCATCCCTCAAGTCTAGACCTCTCACGGCTCGCTACACCCCTACACCGTCTTCACCGACATCGACAGCGCAGCCAGCGTCCGAATCGAGGGAGACAACAAGCCGCAACCATGTGCGTGGGACGATTCTGCACCGCTCGTCGCGGATCGAAGACTCTTCATCCCCCTTCGTCTTCTCTCGAGATTTTGTTTGGGGCTATCGTCTCGCCCTTTGGATCATTCTTCGTTCCCAGTGCGCTAGCCTTAATCGTGGATGATGTGATTGGGAGCGTTTGGTGGGCTCGAACGGATTGTGGAGACGTTTGGGGCGATCATGCGTTTGGACTGGCCACTTTACACCTTGACCCCTTTGCCTCTTTCGCTGTCAATTGTCTTTACAACTGTCGCCGCCCTCCGCCCCCCATGGCATCCAGACTGACTCCAACAGGAAGTGGAACATCGCCAACCCGGCCACCGGCCAGCAGAAGCTCTTCGACATCGATGACGAGCGCAAGAACCACATCATCCTGGAGAAGCGCATGGGCCAGGAGATCTCGGCCGACATCCTCGGCGACGAGTTCAAGGGCTACGTCCTCCGTCTCACCGGCGGTAACGACAAGCAGTACGTGTCGCGTCGCGTCGCGTTGCATCTCGTTGCTTCGACCAATCCTTGCTGGACGTACATACTGACCGTTCGCAGGGGTTTCCCTATGAAGCAGGGTGTCCTCCTCCCCCACCGTACCCGCCTCCTCCTCTCCGCCGGCCACTCGTGCTACCGCCCCCGCCGCACCGGCGAGCGCAAGAGGAAGTCCGTCCGAGGAGCCATCTACAACGTCGACATCGGCGTCGTCTCGGCCATCATCGTCAAGCAGGGCGAGGCCGACATTGCCGGTCTTACCGACAACGTCCTCCCCAAGAGGCTCGGCCCCAAGAGGGGTGAGTGATCTTTGGTCTTGTCATTGTTGGGGCATCAGTGGACAGCGAGTCATCTCGCCGCGCAATCCGGGAGAGGGAGACTAGCCGTGTTGTCGCGTCGCCGTGATCTTTTTCTAACATCTTTGCAGCTACCAAAATCCGCAAGTTCTTCGGTCTTTCCAAGGAGGACGACGTCAGGAAGTTCGTGATCAGGCGTGAGGTTACCCAGAAGAACGGCAAGACAACGACCAAGTCGGCCAAGATCCAGAGGTGTGTCATGCGTTTTCAACGCACGAGGTCAAGCGCTAACGATCTCTCAGACTCGTCACCCCCCAGCGCCTCCAGAGGAAGAGACACCTCCGCTCTCTCCAGGTCCGACGCACCGCCGCCCAGGCCGAGCAGATCTCCGAGTACAAGGACAAGCTCGCCAAGCACGCCGAGGAGCGCAAGGTCCACAACGCCGCCGTCCGTGCCGCCAAGAAGGCCAGGAGGTGAGTTTACACGTCCATGCTCTCCAAGATTGCACGCGGTTCGACTGGACGTCTGACTGACTCGCGATCCAGGTCTGCTTAAGCGTCCCGGTTCGTTTTGGCTTTACAAAAGCGCCCGGGGCTGTTCTGTAGGCTCGGTCGTTACTTTCATGCGAATGTACACATTCACCCAACACGTTGGTCGCCTGCGCGGCGTATCTGATTTTGTCGGATCTGTTTTCTCGTTCTCCAGTTGTAGGCGGCGTAAACCGGGCTGGCCATCAGCCTGCAGTCAACAGTGAGAGTATGGGCGGACACAGTACTCAGAAACCGATATGGGGAGGACACGGGCGCGGCTTGGGGCAGTTTTCAAGTGACAATATATGTCCGACCCGTTCGCTCTCGGCTCGCTATGTGTTGCAGCGCGGCAACTCATCGGACAAGCGCAAGAGGCATGACTGGGAGCGACAAGAGCGTGTCGGCAGGAATTGGTGAAATCAAAAGCTGTTTCAGGCACGCCGCACGATGGTGATGGCTCGGCATCTGCCACCGAACAAAGCAACAAAGCAACATGGCAAAGTGACAAAGAGTTTGTTGTTTACCTTGTTCGTGTAATAGCCATGGTCGATCGACCACCCAGAGGAGCGAGGAACGGAGAGGGCGCATCGCCGTCCCACTGGGAGGAACACACTCTGGTCCTCCCTTCCCCGCTCGAGTCCCTCACGTCCCTGTTCCCCTCGTCATCCTCCTCCTCCAGCCGCAACCCCAAATCCCCCTCGTCATACCTCCCGCAAGATCCTGTGGTCGCAGCCGCCGTCTCAGGCTTCGCTGCTGCAGGTATCACGCTGCTGTCTGTACGCGCATACCGGCGATATGCGAAGAGGATCCGGAATAGCGATTACGTGACGAGTGGGATGTTGGATAGGAAGAGGTGGATCAGGGGGGTCGTCACTTCGTGAGTGGGGCGAGGTTTTTTGGGCTCAGATCAGCAAGCTGACGATGTCACCAGTGTAGGAGATGGTGGTGAGTTTGATTTATGAGCTCAGTACCGCTACAAAGGCAGGATCGAGTCATAGAGTCACGGCCACTGATGTTTGCCCCAGACAACTTTCGCCTGTTCCATACCCCGCTATTCTACCGTTTCCCATTCAAACTCCGTTCCATCCCATCGACACCCAAAGGTGAGACTATGTCGACCGGCCAGGCGCACTAGCTCAGCATAGACTGATGAGCCCAGAACTGAAGGACGAGACCATTCATATACGTATCGCCGGCGTAGACGCGCCTGAAGCCGCGCATTTCGGGAACCCGGCGCAGCCTCACTCGCAAGAGTCACTGGATTGGTTGAGGGGTACGATCATGGGGAAGAGCATGAGCTGCCAGCTGCTTCGTAAAGACCAATACAACCGAATTGTGAGTGGACGAGGGGCCTCACAGTATTACTGTTCGACCCACAACGTCACCTCCTGGTGTCTCGGCCTGCGCTCTTGGTGTAGGCCCGGCAGGGGCTGACAAACCTAGGTCGCGGTACCATACATAAAACGATGGTGGTGGACGGACAGACCACTCCCTCTGATGATGCTCAAAGACGGGATGGCCGTGGTCTACACGTCAGGAGGGGGGGAATACGGCCCGTGGGGTCTGGCGAAGATGCAGGCGATCGAGGCGGACGCAAAGTGAGCTCCTCAAGCATCATTCCTGTCTGCTGCTTGCTCGGGTCGTGTTGTGAGACTCAGCACTGACCGGTCGATAGGCGGCAGAAGAAAGGTCTGTGGGCGATCAAGAAGTTCGAGCACCCGGCGGACTACAAGAAGCGTGTCAAGGCGGCCGAGGAAGGGATGGTAGGAGCGGGTGATACGGCGAAACGACAGTCTCGGGGATGGTGGGGCACGATCAAAAGTATCTTCGGAGCGCGGCGATGAGCAGTATGATTCGCATGATTAGTTTGACGAAGCATGACTGCATGAATGCATCCCCAACGCTCTGAGCCGTTGACACCATCGCCCTCTTTTGGCACTGCGGTGTGCCACTGCCACTGGGCCCCACTCTCCACCCGTTCGGTTGGTTGTTCCTCGCTAATCGTCGTATCGTCGTGGTGTTTCGTTTCGCAGCAGCGTCCTTGATGCTTCGCAGTTTCATATCCCCTCGTTAATCCAACGAGACCCTCTATGCGGTGCCTCTGACTGCCTACAAGACCATCCTCATCATGACCACCCCGGTCCTCGACTCCCTCCCCCTCCTCCCAACCCAAGGTCAGCGGCTCCCATCCGAAGCCGGCCCCTCACGACCAATGTCTCGCGGCGCGTCGTCACGTCCTTCCTCCAGAGCCAGATCGCGGCGCAATTCCAACGAGGGCAAGCTCAAGCTGTCGGGCGATGTTGAGAGGCAGTCCGGCTCTGGGCGGAGCTCTCGAGCAGGTATCCGTGCCGAGGAGAATGGCCATGTCCGTGAGTGACTCTGCGGTGTTCCCGTTGGCTAAATGCCGTCGCTGACTGCTTGGAAGTGTTCAAGGCGCCGGAGGACGAGCTGGACGAGCACTCGACGACGGCACCGCTGTTAGCCCATGCAGATGGAGAACTGCAGCCGATGAGCGAGGAAGAGAGGGAGGCTGTGTTGGACGAAGGACCGAACACTGGTCTCAAGGGCACCCTGATGGACGGTATAGCAAATGTGAGTCAGGTCGCGACGGTGCGAGACAATGAGACAATCCTCCATCGTCCTGCTGATCTGGAATAGATGGCCAACAGTATCATCGGTGCAGGGATAGTGGGGTGAGTCTGCAGGTCGCAGCCGGCCGATCTGACTCTGACGGACCGGGATCCAGCACATGCTGACGGTTACAGATTGCCGTACGCCGTCTCGCAAGCGGGATTCGTGATGGGCGTGGTACTTCTGGTGGGACTGGCCATCGTGACGGACTGGACAATACGACTCGTGGTTCTCAACGCCAAGCTGAGCGGGAGGGACTCTTACACCGACGTGAGTGTCGGGATCGTGGAGACTAAATACACGACGGCTGACGCTCACAGGTCATGCACCATGTGTTTGGCAACCTCGGCTCTGCCTCTGTTTCCTTCTTCCAGTTTGCATTTGCCTTCGGAGGGTAAGCGGTGCCGAGCCATCTTTCTGAACACCGGACGAAGGTATACTGACGATCCGTAGCATGTGTGCATTCAACGTGATCATATAAGTCGATTCATTCCCGAGCTTGTACCACGCAGCTGACATCACTTCACAGGCGATACCATCCCCCATGCCATCGGCTACATCATACCCTCGCTGAGCAAACACGCCGTGCTGCGCCTCCTCGTCAATCGCCAGGTCGTCATCATCCTGTGTACCATCTGCGTGTCTCTACCTCTCAGCCTGCACACCGATATCGTCAAGCTGTCCAAGTCGTCGAGCTTTGGTTCGTCCCTGTCCATCTCATTCTCCTTGCAACAAGACGGGTACATCGTGCTTACGAGAGCAGCCTTGATCTCCATGGGGATCATCGTCTCCTCTGTCGTTCTCCGCGCGGCGGCCGTGGACAAGGAACTCCGAGGCCCTCCTCTCGCCGCGCTGTCCATAGTCCGACCTGGCGTTTTCGAGGCTATTGGCGTGATCTCCTTCGCCTACGTGTGTCACCACAATACGATGTACATCTACCAGAGCATCCACACGCCCACGCTCGATCGGTGAGTCTTGGTGTCTCGTTTGCCAAGCTCTTGCCCTCGCTGATGGCTCGTGTTAGGTTTGCCGCCGTCACACATGTATCGACGTCGATCAGCTTGATCGCATGTCTGCTCATGGCCGTGACGGGATACCTCACCTTCACCGACAAGACCCAGGTAGGCAAAACGAGACAAGGCGACGAGTGTGAGAGTGAAGCTGATGAGCCCAGGGCAACATCCTGAACAACTTCAGTGCCGACGACCTGCTCATCAACATCGCCAGAGCGTGTCTGGGCGCCAACATGTCCACGACCAGTATGTACTATCTTCCCTCGGCGACGTACGTACAAAGCGCAATGTTGATGCCAAGTGTAGTCCCGCTGGAGAACTATGTTTGCCGTGAAGTCATCGAAGACTATTTCTTCAAGGGCAAGCCATTCTCCCGGGTTCGGAACATCGTCATCACCAGCCTGCTGGTGTTTACGACCATGGGCAGTGAGTGACGTGTCAGCGTGTAGAGGTGCAAACGCTAAGACAGACACAGTCTCGCTCATGACTTGCGACTTGGGTGTTGTCCTTGAGCTGGCGGGGGGCTTAAGCGCGACGGCTCTGGCATTCATTGTGAGTCTACATCACTACCTGAGTCGGATCGGGGGAGTGTAGTGGGAGTTGTGCAGGGAATGGGGAACAGCCAGGAGGTCTGGATAAGGGGAAGGGGAGGCAACGAGACCGGTGGCGAAGGAGCCGGAATCGTACGGGTATGATGGACTTGAAGGGCTTAGAGGCGATCTAGCCAGACCAAAGCGTGTCTCATTTCCTCGGAACCCGGCTGACCCACACAGTTCCCGGCCTCTGCATACGCTGCGCTCATCCAGGGACCATGGTACACCAAGAGCAAGTTGCCAGCGATCATCTGCGCTTCGTTCGGGTGTCTGGTGCTCCTCCTCAGCTGCGGATTGACCGTGTCCAAGGCTTTCAGAGGTGAAGGAGGAGGTAAACAGTGTACCACTTGAGCATGCAAACCCTGCCGCGACAGCCCATCCGGAGCGGGACGGTACCCTATTCGTACATGGCATGAGATGTGCATGAGGTCATATAAACAGAGACATGTGGATCTAAGTATCTCCGATCTTCCAATCTCTTCAATTAGTAACTTGCGATTGCCTTCCGTTTGTACTGTATGTACTCGTACGTATCGGCGAGGGGGCCGCGGGCATGTGATGATCTACTCTTTGGCGTGATTTTTCTTGAGGAAGTCGCTGATGAAGAAGTGCCCTTCGAGGGAGAGGACGTTGGCGAGACGAGGGTGGACCTCTACGTGGAATGAGGTGAAGGGAAATGCCTCGCCGTCGAGGGTGAATAGGGCCTGGGCTTGCGGATCTAGGTTCTCGGCCATGAGAGCGGAGACTAGGCAGTTTCAGCGAATACGGTAGTGCTGCGGTGCTGGCCACACGACCAAGCGTCTCAATCGCTCACTCACCCTTGTAGTAGTGCTGACAGGTCATCCAGTACGCCTCGCCCTTCTCGGCGCCGGTAATCGCGTTGACCATGGTCGCTCTGGGGACCTGGGCGTGAGCTCGACTGGATGTTTAGACACTCACCACACTCTGGACAACGACGTCGAGCACACCCTGGCCGGAGGTGGCGACTGGCCACTGCATGAGATCGCGTGCGACCCAGGGCATCAGCCCGGCGCTGAGGGAGTCAGTTGAGTCATGGAACGAGACATCAAAAGCCGACTCAACTCACTACATGTAGAGTATTCCCTCGCCGTCGATCCACCCGCCGGTCTTGTCGGCGTCACCATTGACCGGACCCTTGCCCTTGGACATGATCTGTGGCTTCTTCGAGGCGCTCTCGATGGTGAGCCACGTTTCGTCCGGCTCGAGCGGTTTGGCCTCGGCCAGTGGACCGTCATTCTCGTTGTCGTGGTTGTTCCCGTTGCCATTCATAGTTGGGACGACATCAGGCGCGCTTGAAGGACCTGCCCCCAGACCTTTCTGCTCTTCCTTCTTCTGCTCTTCAAGTCTCTGCTCTTCTCCCTTCTTCTCTTCTCCCTCCTGCTCTTCCTCCACCTTGAGCCCGTTCACCGCCTCGACCAGACCGTTCCCGTTTGCCTTGCCTTCGCCATTCGATCTCGGCAGACCATTCGCGACCTTGCCGTTCCTCTGCGCCTCGACCTGCTCCTGACTCCGTTCCCTCGCCTTGCGCGCCATCGACACCTTGTCGCTCTCCACCACCTTCATCCCGAGCCTGCACTGAAAGTTCTTGTTCGCCGCCACGCCCTTGAGGAAACCGAGGAGGAATCGCGTGTCGCCCATCCACCGCATGTGCTCGGTCCCGATATCGAGGTCGACCATGAGGCCGAGAGCTATTGAGATGAAGCACCACTTGCGCACCCCGCTCGGCATGAGCAGTACCGAGCATAGATCGAGTGGAAGATTCCGGCCTGGATTGTTTCAGCGCTTCGGCCCGCGGGGATCTATCTACCTTTGATGACGTTCAGGCAGGCGAGGGCGATGTTGTATGTGTCCTTGACACCGAAGAGGTTGGTGCACAGAGCGTTTGCAGAGCCTGCATGAGAGCGTGAGTGTGACGCCTGGGCAAGACGTCGGAGTGCTATGCATTGCGTACCTGTGGGGATCGGAGCGACAGGGATGCTCATCGCTTTCCGAGCGTCCTTCCTCGAAGCAAGACCGTTGAGCACCTCGTAGACCAGTCCGTCACCCGACGCCGTCGCAATGACGCTGCCGAGTCAGCTACGTGCCACGATCGACCGACCGACTTCGCTCCTCGCTCCTCGCTCTTCGCTCTTCGTTCTTCGTTCTTCGCATGAAACGACCCCCCGGTCCGGCGCACTCACTCGTAGTCCAGTGCCATCTCCCTTGCGATCTCCTCGGCGTGCGCTCGATGTGTCGTCTCTGCATGATTCTCAGTGTTTCGGCGCAGTGACCGCTGCGCTGAACACACCTTTCACGTCTAGCTTACACCCCGCTCCCTCGAGTATCGGCAGCACAGTCTCTTTGCAGATGCTCTTCGCCTTTCCCTTCCCTCCAAATGGATTCACAAGGAGCAGCACCCTCCTGAACGGCTTGACATCTGCAGTGTCCCTCAGTACCGAACCTGAGGAGGCCGTAGCTGAGCCAGCCACGCTGAGCTCACCTCCGTACGCCGCGCTCATGGCCATCTCGACCCACTGCTCCGCGTCGGGCCCGTTGATCGGCTCTACCAGAACGTGCATCTTGCTAAGCCGGAGATTACTGCCCTTCTCGATGAGCGAGTGGATCTCGAGTCTGCGGTGCTGGCCGAGCTGGTGGACGTCGCCTGCGAGTCGGACCCGCAAGAGGTTGCGGATGGGACTGGACAGAAGCCGTTTTGGCGCTGAGAGTGGAACGTGAGCGCGAGTGTGTTTGTGTATCCGGAGCGAGGCTCTTCCACGTTGCAGCTGACGAGCCCACTTACGTCGCCCGTCCTTGGACAGCTGGAGGACATCGAGTCGGCCTTCTTCGATAGTCAGGAGACCGCGCTTCTCATTGTGCAGGACCACCGGGAGGTCCTGGTTGTTCATCCCGCAAGGTGGTGACGCCCACGCGTGATACGGAAGATGACAGACAGAGGAGGAGGATGGAAGTGGAATGTGAAATGTGGTTGATTGTGGCCATCGGCGTCGGCGGCGGTGGTCGTCGGGGCCTATTCGGCTCGGGCCAAAGCATTCGATTGATCTGTTGATTTTGATTTTGATCCGTATCATCTTATCTCCATTGCATCCTACACATCGCCCCAAGTTCAGCTTTGGTACCCACTCTGCGAGCTCCGGGTGATGACAGCAGCAGCAGCAGCCGCGACAGCACCACAACCCGAGGCAGGACCTTCCAAGCGTCCTCTGCATCACCCGACGGCGCCGAGGCCGACGCCGACGACGACTCGCCAACCGGGCTCGGGCTACCTCCACCTCGCGCCCTCGTCTCACCATGCCCGTTTCTCCGCCCTATCCGCTTCATACCCGCTCAAGCTCCTCGCGCCGACGCCCTTGCCCTCGCAACCAAAGCATCTTGGGACGTGCTACACCCTCGCATACGGCGGAGGGCTCGTCGCGGGCGATCTCATCAGTCTGCGTGTGCAGGTCGACCGAGCCTGCGGGCTGGTCATGCTCACTCAAGGGAGCACCAAGGTGTTCAAGCATCGACCGGGTATCCGACCAATGTCGCATCACGCTGTGCGCGCGAGCAGCTCTTCCGACTCTGGCGTCACCCAGCAGCGATTACATGTCAAGCTGGAGCCGGGGTCGATGCTCCTCCTCCTCCCCGATTCGGTGTCACCGTTTCGCGGATCGAGATACTCCCAAGCTCAGCGATTCGCCCTGCCGGGTTGCAGGACAGCTTCGGTCCTGATTCTCGACTGGGTCAATTCGGGTCGAGGGTATCGTCCAGCGGGATCATCCGCGCTGAGCAAGACCGAAGAGGACGAGGAGATCTGGTCGATGGACAGTTACGCCTCGGTCAACGAGGTGCTCATCGGCGACAAGTTGGTCATGCGGGAACGAATGGTGCTGGATAACCATCCCTGTGACCGCCCCAATGACAACCTTAGCGCCAGTCCAGGTCCATCCGCACCAGGTCACCTCGCCGTCGCAGCCAGACTCGCGCCATATCACGTCTACGCCACCGTGCTCATTCTCGGCCCGCATCTCGCTCCCCTCATATCCCACCTAGACCACCTCGCCGACAAGACCTCGCAGTTCCAGCTGCCAAAGTCGCCAGGGCTCACATGGGCGTTCAGCAACACGGACGATCAGGGAGGCGTGCTCAGAATAGCCGGAGTCGAGGTGGAGGACGTGCAGAGGTGGCTCAGAGGGGTGCTCGACGCGGGTGGGCTCCGGGACATGGTGGGCGATGGTCTCTGGACCAGGATGATTTGACCTGAGGTATGCTCATACTCGATGCATATACAAGGTACATACCGCACGTCATAGCATTCCGTCGAGAGCGAAGTGGTGAGATGTCCTACGCGGTTCGTTGGCTGCGCGTCGTATCCGAGTGCCCCTGGGACGACGCAAAGTGCGTGCGCCATGTGGCGGATCTCATCATCTCCTGTACGAAGTACGTGTATGTACGCGATCCCACCGGTCGGAACGGAATGACAGCGGATCCTACTATCCTGAGCATACCGCCGAGGTGACGCCGTTCCGCCTTGGACTTGTCCGATCGCTCCGACCGGGACGAGGGAACATCGGCATCGGAAGCAGAGATGCGGATAAGTACCTGCTCATCCACAGTGGCGAGGTGAGTGATACTGTATCCATCTCCCCACTGCTCTGGCTGTTCAGTACTCTCGTTTGTCCTTCTGCACCAATCTTCATCGAACCACCTCTGATCCTTCAGCAGCTCGAGAATCAGTGTGTGTCAGGTTTCGGGAGAGTGTGTATAGGACAGTCCATGGACTGATGTGCGGGATCTAGACGCTAGACGGTCATGTGCTGGTTGGCCGTGTGGCAAGGCTCGCGTTTCTGGAAGAAGCGGCACAACAAGAACGAAGTGAGTCTACGGTGTTGCCACATAAGTGTCCAATTCCTTGCCCCTCGTGTCCTCCTACGTTCAAGCACAAGCTCTGTGACCTGTGTGATTTGTCTCTCCCTGCTTCCTGCTGACTCGCATCGTAGGGGTAAGTGATCTCGAACAGTGTTCCCCACCTTGGAGCCGCGCTGAAGCGAGTCACAAAGTGACGACGTGGATCTTTATCGTGATCCCCCCATGTCCGAGTCGGGGACTTCACGCGAGGGGATGCAACCCCAGCATCGCGGCTCGAGCGACTCGGACACGAGGGTGTACAGAGAAGAGGAACCGGAGATGAAGGGTAGAGGCGTCGATTTCTGGTGATGCCGCGAGCCACGAGGGTGCGAGCAACGCAGGAGGCTACGGGAAGGAGCAGGATGGGGAGCTGATTGGAGAGGGAGCGGAGAATCGATTTGAGGCACATGAAGGCATTGGGGCGCGGTTTGTGACGTGTTGACGTGTGCCAGAACGCGCCTGTGCTCCGCGCATGCTGTGCAAGTACTCGTACATGATGCATGAGGTTGCGTTACACAGAGACACGTCGCACTGTCCTGCTGAAGCCCAAATGAGATGGTCACTCGTTCTACCCCGCTCCCCGCCGTACCCGTACCAATCAGAGCTGCCCGACCTGCGCGGCACTCTCCACAAACTCGTACGCCTGCTCCCGCGAGATCGTCTCCACCGTGCTGACCTTCTGCTTGTCAAAGTAGACGCCGTAGAACTTGTCCGCCTGCGCGAGCATCTCGGGCCGGAACGTCGTGGTGATGAATTGAGCTGTCGACGAGAGGCTGTGGATGATCGCTGCGGACATCAGCGGGGAACGACAAACGACGAACGCTTGCAACGCAACAAGAAGTCAGAGGCCACTTACAAGCAACTGCGGTACGGTACTGGTCGTCCAGGTTCGCGTCGATTTCGTCAAACAGGTAGAACGGCGCGGGATCGCACTTCTGGATCGCAAAGACTAGGGCGATGAGCCCGTGTGTTCTTTCAGAGAGACACAACGAAGAGAACATACCCGTTGCAAGTGCAACCAGCGACTTCTGCCCACCCGACAGCTGCTGGATCCGCTGACCTTCATCCGCCTTGGAATTGAACGAGACCTGCGCCATCAGCACGACCCCGCCCGACCCTTCGTCCGCGCCAGCTCACCTTGATCGAAACGCCCGTGTAACTGTCAATCTCGCTCTTCTGCCGGTTCGGGTCTCTCTGCTCCTCGGATTCCTCGTCCTGAACCCGGTCAGCCTTGAGCTTCGATGCTTCGCACGCCAACTCACCACGTATCCGTCCACTGCCTTTTGCATGACCAGCACACCCTTACCCGCCGGCACAAGCGTCTCGAACACCTCTTCAAAGTACTTCGAGACCTGCTTGAACGTCCGCTCGATCGCCTCATCCTTGCGCTGGTCGAGCGTTTCGATGAGCTCCTGGATCGACTCGGCCGAGGTATCAAGCTCTCCACGTCGCTTGAGCAGCTCGTCCCGTTGCTTGGTAAAGTTGTTGTACTGTTCAAAAGCCTTTTTGTTCACGTGGGCAAAGGCCTTGAGCCCGTCGTTGACCTTGTGGAGCTTCTTGACGAGCTTCAGAGAGGTCAGCGATGCTCTACAAGCAACACGTCCCACTCACCTTGTCCGCGCGCGTATCGGTGTACTTCGAGTAAGCCTCTTCTGGCAGCACCCCGAGATCCCGAATGGCATTGCTGCACTCTTCTTTGCGGTTGAGCAGCGTCTGTCGCTTTGTGAGGTATCGCTCCGCATTCTTCTGCACGCGGAGAATCGCCCTCGTGTTCTCGAGCTGCTCGTTCTGCACGTTTTCCAGCTCGCCCGCGATCCTCGCGATCTCAGCGGTGAGCTCGTCGATCTTCGCCTCGGATGCTAGGCGTCAGCGCTGACGAGCGCTTCGGAACCCACCATCGATTTGCTCGCCGAGCGTCTCGATCGCTCGGACAAGACTGCGCATCTCGGTTTCTCGCAATTCGACTTCGCCTGCCTGGAGGACCCCGCTTCCAGCGTCGCCCTCGAGGTCGTCCAGCTTGCCACGGATCTCGTCACGTCGTCTCCGCAGGTTTTCTGTGAGCTCGATTTCAAGCGAGCTGCGCTCAGACGAAATCTGCCGTCAGTTTCAGTTCCAATCAAATGAGCTCACCTTCTGCCTTTCTTTGCTCGCCGCGACCAAGGCCTGCTTCTCCTCTTCCGCGTCCTTGGTGAGCGACTCGAGACTCTTGATCTCCGCGTCGGTGAGCTGTTGGCGCATGGGTGTCTTGAGTTCCTCCTCGTGCGAGGCCCTCTTCGCAGCCGCCCGACGCAACTCCGCTTCGGCCGCCTCGAGCTCCTTTTCAAATGCCGAAACTCTGGCAGACGACTGCTCGACCTCTCTCTGCGTCCAGCTTGCCTCGTTGGCGTGCCTCGCTCGGTATTCGAGCGCCTGCTTGCGCTTCGCCTCGAGCACCTGAATCTGACCGAGTGCCTGCGTCATCTGCTGATCGAGCTTCTGTATCCCCTCCTTGACCTCGCGGTGACGCGCCGAGTCGGTCTCGTATGCCTCGCGCCACTTCTTCACCGCCTTGACACTGTCGAGACGAGATCGACGGACATCGTGGTAACCACCGGTGAGCGCACCCTTTCGATCCGCACGATCACCCTCGACGGTGACAGCGTTCAGGCCGTGGCTTCGGGTGTACTGCGCCGCCGTCCCGAGGTCCTCGCAAATGATGGTACGACCAAAGACCTGGCGTCAGCGCCGTCAGCCGGAAAGCGCTCTCACCTGCTCAAATGCCATGACGTATGCGCGATCAAACTTGAGCTTGTTGATCATTGGGATGGCGTCGTTGGCTTTGGGATAGTTGATCTGTGCGCTCTTGAGCCGATTGAGCGGCATGAAGGTGACTCGTCCGCCTTTCTCCTTGTTCATGACGTCTAGAATCTTGGAAGCAGTCTCGTCGGTATCAACAACGACGTGGAAGAGGCTGGAGAGTCAACAAGGAACCGAGCGCCGGGCACATTGTTCTCACCTGGTCCCGCCTGTGACCTCAACCGCAGTCTTGTAGCGGTCCGACACCTCAAACAGCTCGTATAACGGTCCGTACACGCCACTCAAGCCTAGACGCTTGGCGATTTGCTTGACCGCACGGAGACCGTTGCTGGTGTCCTACTCGATGTCAGCCGGGCGACGATCATAACCAAAGCCAGGTACATACGCGGTCCATCATGCCCGCGAGACCGCGCTCCGCTTGCTCCATCTCGCCCCTGGCGTTGGATACGGTCTGAGTGAGCTTGCCGTCTTCACGCCATAGATCCCTAGAACGTCAATGCCGCCTCGACCCTTCTCCGGCATTGTCTTGGCTTACTTTCTCTGTTCTGCCATCTCGTCCACCTTCTTCTTGAGCGCCGTCACCTCCTCGCTCATCTTCCGCAGGTTCTCCCTCCGTTCGTCTTCGCTCCGCTCGTGCTCCTCGGACCGCTGCACGGCGTCCGCGAGCTGCGTCTTTGCCTCCTCAAGATCTTTTCGGAGCTCCTCCACACGCTTGCTCTGCGCTTTCTCATACCCCTTGAGCGACTTGATGTCGTCGTTCAAGAACTTGTCACGCTGTGCCTGGGTGGTAAAGCGCTGTGCACGACCCTGTTTGTCGTAAAGGACCTGCAACTTTGCCTGGGTCGTGTCGAGGCTGCTCCGATCAGCCACAAAGCTTGAGCTCAAAAGCAAGGGCCGACTCACGCCTCCTTGGCCTCCCTCTCCTCTGCGATCCTCGCATCCAGCTCCTCACGCAACTCATCGAGTCTCTCCGTGCTCTCCGTGATCTTCTTGTCGAGGGAAAGGAGGTCTTCCAGCATCTCCTCTCGCTTCTCCTGGCCCGCCTCTCCGGCCTGCTTGAAGTCTTCGATCACGCATTCAATCTCGGTGCGCGCGCGGACCAGATCGGCCATCTCAGACTCGTATTGCCGCAGCGCGATGGATGTGGTTGACAAAGCGTGCTTGGCGGTGGTCAAAGCTTCTTCGTGTTGCTGCGGGCGTCAGCGTGGGTCTTCGAACCGAGGTCTCGTTACGTACCTGGACCACCTCTTCGCGACTGTTGAACTCTCGACGTTTCTCATTACTCGTGTGGATATCATTCCGCCTCTCCTCCTCGACCTGGGATATCAGCCAACACAGTCAACCAGGAGCCCACGGCGCTCTCACATTATCAAGCGTGGCCGTCACGTCGTCCAGCTCCTTCTGATGCAGCGCGTACTCCAAACACCGCCTCTCCCGATCGTTCTTCTGATACTCCTTCAACTCCTCCTTCTCCTCTTCGAGCTCATTCAGGCGCTCCTCGATGTATGTGAGGAGGTCGGTGATCTTCTCCCTCTTGGCATCTGTTTTACTCATTAGCTTTATCCTCAAAATTTGGACACACAACTCACCCGTCTCCTCCATGATCCGAGTGGACTCGGTGCGCTTCTGCTCATACACTTTGGTTCCAGCTACTTCTTTGAGGAGATTCAGCCGCTCGCGATCGCTGACGTTGGTCAAGTGCGTGATCTGAACCATTAGCGTTGCTCAATACTGACAGGTGAAACCTGTAAACCTACTCTGCCTTGCGGGACGATGTAATATGGGTTGCTCCGCGAAAACCCCGCACTCTCCAGGAGGTTCATCACTTCCGCTTTGGTCGTGCTCTTCTTGTCGAGCGAGTATTCGTCCTTCTTCAGGCCGATCGTACGGCGGAGGCGGAGCTCAGGGAGAGAAGTCGGGAAGCGGCCATCAGAATCTACGACATCAGCGCGGATCTCTCGGGAACAGGTCCGGTCAGGACGCAACGCACTGTCAAAGACAATCTCGACGAAGGCTGATAGAGTCGTCGTGGTTCCAGTACTCTCATGGAGAAGCCGCTGGCGCTCCTCGCGGGTCATAGAGGTGTATTGATCGGACAGGACGAAGCGGATTGCTTCTTGCATGAGCTTCGTGGAAGATGGCTTGGTGGATGAATGAGCAAAACGCACCAGAGAAGAAGTTGGACTTTCCGCTACCATTGCGACCGACGATCACATTGTGTCCTGGTCTGAGCAGGTCAGCTCCCTGTCAAACCTCCTAGGTGGCCCGCTAAGCATTCCTCACGAGAAGGGCTCGACGGCGACTTGGTCGCGGTAGGACTTGAAGCCTGTTGTGTCATCGTCAGCGAATGCTAATGCGTAGGTTCACACCGAGCCACTTGCCCTGGATGGTGATTGTCTTGATGAACTACAGGCGAAGTCATGGTAAGCTTGTCTTTCTGAACGTGGCTGTGTTGTCCAGTGCGTACCATTCTGGACCGGAGCAGCCGCGGAAGACACGAAACGTGAAGCACGGAAAGTGGATCAATCTCGGCTGGTCGAGTCAACACCGCAGAGCGGAGTTCCCGTTACAAGGAGGACCGATGCTGCGTTGGAATGTGTCCCTGGGCGTGTCCAGCGAAGCAAGCACGTTGTGAGATGGTGTTGAAGAAGAGAGGAGCACGAGGAGGAGAGTGAAAGAAGGAAGATGGGTGTTGATGAGTTGGCCGGTGGTTGACTGGACTGGTTTGGGTCAATGTTCTCGCCGAGCAACGCGTCCGGCAGGGGGCGCGTCGGGGCTAGGAACGGGAGCAAAAGCTGAACTTACGTAAATGACCCAGACGTCATCCTGCCTTGGAATGCCATCAATGACATTGTGATATTTACCTCTGAGTTCTCTTGCCATGCTTGCTCTTGTAACGACCCGCGATGGACTATAACGACTATTACGCAGCGTCTATCGGAGGCCTAGCAGGGTACGCTCCCTCTGTCAGCCATACAGCCGAGCCGAGCTCACACTCATCAGCTCGGCCCAAGGACCCGTCCCCCGCCCAGGCCAGAACAGGGAGTTTGATGCCTATTGCGACGAGATGCTGGCGGAGACGGTCATGACGGGAGATGAGCCGGAGGACTTTGTGCCAGAGCTGAGAAGGTGGATCTTGGCTCTCTTGACAACCCTACTGTTCTCTTCTTCCCTTTGCCAGCTGCTAATGCAGTCCGCAGAGCTGCATGGGCAACCTGGCGAACGGCAGCGCCAACTTCCCTCGGTGGCCCTGCTGCTCACCGCCAAGAAGACGAGGACGAGGAGCTCGCTCGGTGCGTTCATCGCTTGTGACTCGTTGAGATTACGAGCTCACGTACTGCAGGGCGCTCGCACTCTCGGCACAGGAGCATCGAGATCATCAGTCCCGACAAGTTTCCCCGATTCCTGGGAACGATGGAGAAGACGACGAAGATGAGCAGCTCAGGCGGGCTATAGCTGCATCAGAAGAAGAAGCGAGGGCTCCGAAGAGGCAGAAGAGGGAGGAGACGCCCGAGGAAGAACGACGTCAGCTGGAAGAGTGGGTTTGGCGAATGGCGCCGCGTCGGCCGTGAGCTGTGAACTGATCGATACACAGGGCGATGGCCGCCTCACTCGCTGGGCCCGGCGAGCCGATTGCTGCTCAGGAAACCACGTCAGATGATGAGGAACGGATCAACACCGCCAACGCTGAGTATCAGGCATCACGTGAAGCCTTCCGCGAGGAGGAAAGAAGAAGACGGGCCGAGAGAATCAAGGTGGCTCCTGTCGTTTCTGCAACACCGGAGACGGCCTTGCCCACCCCGCCACCATCCACCACAGCGCCTACATCTGTTGCGACAGCAGGTGGTCCGTTGAGACAGCCATTGTTCAATCCGCCATATGTCGACTCGGCCAAGCTTAGCGATCGAGCGCAGATGGAGCAGGAGCGACTGGCAAGACAGGCTGCGCGGAACGCTCAACTGAGCGGGTCCAACCCAGCCGGAGGCTCCTCGACCCAGGGAGCAACCACTTCTCAAGCTAGGCCCATGCAAGCCTCAGCGGGACCCTCCAGGGCGACAGGCTCAAGCTCGCAGTCCTCTGCGCCGCGTCATCCTCTTCAGGCTCCTGGCCCCTTCCCGTCCGATGCAGCGGGAGAATACTATCCCGACGGCGAGCTTCGCAACTCCACTCTGACCATTGGCCAGGAAACATTGGAGCGGACATTTGACGCGAGGGACGTGATTGGCAGAGTGAGGCTGCAGTCATGCTGCATTGGGTACTAGACGAGGCTCGCTGACGCAACATCAGAAATCCCAGATCTCTCTCATCATCATGTGCAGCTTCGTAATCGACAACGAGTGGCTCGATACCATCCTTCCGCCTCCTGATGAGGTGCCGACGATCGTCATCCGTCCCCATCCGAGGGAGAACCATCCCGCTTGGAATGGCAAGGTCCAGGCCCAGCCCACGGGCGACGTGTATTGCTATCCGAGGATGGTCGGAGATTGGGGGTGAGTAGTGGCAGACACAGGCAGACCGGCGCTAATATTGCAGGAGCGCCCACATGAAGTTTTTCTGGGTAAGTGTGTCCGCTCAACTCAGGAAAATCCCGCTCATGGATGGTTAGATCTTCTACAAGACAGGACGACTCCGTGTGGCAATCATGTCCGCGAACATGGTCAAGTATGATTGGGAGTGGATCGAGAATGTGAGTGATCGGCAACGCCACGTTCCCGATTGCGAGCTCATTGGGTGTTTAGACCATTTTCGTCCAGGACTTCCTGCCTCTACCCCGACCAGTCCCCCTCCGGGAGGATCACCTCCCCCACGATCTTCCCAAGCAGTTCACGTTCCTCTTCATTCACCTCAAAGTGCACAAAGCACTCAAATACCTCGTCGACATGCATCCGGCCGGCAAGGCCATCCCGTTCTCGGCCGAGAACGGGTTTCAGGATATGGAGCGATATGACTGGAGCAAGGTCAAGGTCGGGATCGTGATGAGTGTTCCGGGCACGTATGATGGACGGGATGAGATGGACAAGTTTGGGTTATGTCGGTTGGGGAGGCTGCTTTCGGATCAGGGATGGAAACCGAAAACGGGAGAAAAGGTGGTTGCGGAGTACCAGGTAAGAGTCACGAGCTGTCATGTTTGGTCGGAGATTAGCGGCTGACCAGTTGTCAGGGGTCGTCTTTAGGCCAATACGGGCTCGATTGGACCGACCTGTTCTACCAGTTCTGCTGCGGGAAGACGTCACGGCAACTATTGAGTCATGCGAAGCCGAAGACATGGCCGCCGGTCAAAGTTCTCTACCCCTCACTCGCTACGGTCGACGCCAGCCATCTCGGACGAGATGTAGGTGTTGCTTGCTCTTTCTTGGATACGGCTAAGACGAACCTCAGGGTGGTGGAACCATGTTCGTCGGCAAGGGATGGAACAAGGTCACCCAGCCGCTCTTTCACGATGCCAACTCCAAGCGAGGTGGTGTCTTGATGCATGCCAAGGTGGGCAAGCATTTCCAGTCCTCTCTAGCATCGGGGCTGACCCTTACGCGCCAAATAATAGGTGCTCGTCGCGACATTCGAGCCACGAGAGAGGTCACTCGGTTTTGTGCCAAGTCCGGCCAAAGGAGGGAAACGCAAAGCTGAGGATATGTCGGACGAAGCGGAAGGCGTAGGCGGTTGGGTCTACACGGGCAGTCACAACTTTTCTTCCGCTGCATGGGTGAGTGCATCATCCCCACAACCCGGGAGTCGGACGGAACTGACGGGTCGTTTCAGGGTACCCCAAATCTCAAGCGCGGTGATGGAAGTATGAACATCCGCAACTACGAGCTCGGGATTGTTTTCCCTCTGGGTGAGTGCCCGGTCCACATCACATCGATGCGACGACGCTGACGCTGGCCCGCCACCGTAGCTCGCGAAGGAGCCAGGGCGATGGCGGACAGGGTGGTGCCGTACAAGACCCCGGCGAGGCCATACGGACCCAAGGACGAGCCCTGGGTGAGAATCTTGTTGGATTGATGTCATGGCCCGCTGACACCAAACAGGACCAAAAGGCGCATGGAGTGGAAGCGAACGGTGGTGGTGATTGATAGGCTGCGGTTGCAGTCATGGTAGCGCGACACCTTGCATCATCCATGCTATAGCATGCTGTGAACTCTCTCATTGCTCTTCATTCGTGTAGATGCCATCCTTTTCTTCCATGTCATTATGTAGCGATTTCGCATCTGAGACGAGACACCGCCGCCACAGGAAGGAGTGCCACTACTGTAGTACGTTTTGCGCCACTCGCCAGGCCCGTCGCCACCAAGGCTCGTCTCGTCGAGATTTCCACCGCGCTGTTGTCACAAAATCACAAAACCCTTCCTTGTCCTTCTGCTTCGCCCTCGACCTCTTAACCGCATCATCTATACCCGTTCTTCCTGCCTTGATCACACCAGGCACATTCTCGCAGCCATGTCGTCCAGCAAAGTCTTCTCCATTCTCGGCAAGAATCTCAAGGCCAACACCAAGGCCGACCTCGAGCCGTACCTGTCCGAGCTCGCTGCGATGGACGATGTCGAGGAGGTGCACTTTGGAGGCAACAGTCTGGGCGTCGAGGCGTGCCAGGCCATCGCGGAGATCCTCAAGTCGAAGAAGTCCCTGAAGGTGAGCTGACAGCTAGTTTATTGTGGTGGAGCATCGAGCTGATGAGCTATCCCTTGTCAGGTCGTTGATCTCGCCGATGTCTTCACTGGCCGACTTATCTCTGAGATCCCTCAAGCTCTTTCAGCGATGTGCGATGCCCTGCAATCACATGAATCCCTCGTCGAGCTGGACCTCTCGGACAACGCCTTTGGCGGGCGCTGCGCCGACGCCATGGTCCCCTTCCTGACCAACAATCTCCACTTCTCCGTGTTCAAGCTCAACAACAACGGCCTGGGCGTGTGGGGCGGTACGGTCGTTTCGGACGCGCTTCTCGAGAACGCCAGGAAGTGCAAGGAGGCAGGCAAGGAGAGCTCGCTCCGGGTGGTCGTATGTGGGCGGAATAGGCTCGAGAACGGATCGGCACCTCATTGGGCAAAGGCGTTTGCTGCGCATGGAAAGTTGGTTGAGGTCCGCATGCCCCAGAACGGGATTCGCATGGAGGGCATCGCCGCCATTGCGGAGGGACTCGCTCAGTGCCCTACCCTCGAGGTACTCGATCTGCAGGACAACACCGCCACCAAGACTGGGACTCGATCGATCGTCAAGGTCCTGCCGAAGTGGAAGGATCTCCGGGTCCTCAACTTGTCTGACTGTCTCCTCGGAAACGCGGGTGGGATCGCCCTCGGCACTGCACTCTCGTACGGATCCAATCCCAAGCTCGAGACTCTCAAGCTCCAGTACGGCGAGTTCGACAAGCGCACAGTCGACCTCCTCGCGACCGCTGTGGCTCAGCACATGAAGGAGCTCGCGGTGCTCGAGTTGAACGGCAACAAGTTCGACCCAGAAGACGACTGTGTCGGCGAGCTGAGAAGGGCGCTCGAACTCCACGGAAACGAGGACGCCTTGGATGACCGTGAGTAGAATGCACACGCCGACTTTGAAGCGCACTGACCAGGTTCGTAGTGGACGACATGGAGGAGCCAGAGTCCGAGGAAGAGGAATCAGAGGCTACGGCCGAGGCGGAGAGTGAAGAGGAGGGCGAGCCCGACGACGGCGTCGACAAGGGTGTTGCAGGGGATGCGATCCCCCCTGTCTCCACGAAAGACGAGGACGAGTGAGTGTCTCACACCCGTCTTCGTCGGCTTCATCATCAAAGTGTTACGGACCGCAAAAGATCCTCAGAAGCAAATCTGTGTGCTGACGGCTCAGGCTGGCTGACTTGCTTGCTGGCGTTCACGTCGCGCCACAGTGATCGTCTTGATCAGAACTACCGTGTCGTGTCGAGTTGAGCCACCGGTCTCGGGACGAGCTACAGCGCCCGAACATATCCATATTCTGCCCAGACCAGTCGTAGAGGTGTAGATAACCGCATTCGCATGTGATTTTAATGATTTTCCGTGCGCAGCTCGGAGCCAACCCCTCGAGAACGAATCGAAAAGAGATAGCGGTTTGGACGCTGGGTATCGCTTGCATATACCGGGGAAAGGGAGCGGTCTACAATCACCTGCCGAGCCCGCCCTAGTCCTCGTCCATCTTTGCTTTGTCTTTCGACTCCCTGCGCGACGAAGTCCAGGAAGCGCAACGGCGCAATGAGGATGATGCGGATCAAGAGCGGATTGAGAATAGAGCACGCGAGTGGGACACCGTCGGGAACAGCGAGGGTGCCAGATGGACGTTGAGGGTGGGGGGCATAGGCGCACACGAGAGGATACCCGGTCAGCGAGGATCTGGTTCGGACGAGGATCGCATCGACATACCGGATGTATAGGACGTTGTTGCACCGGATGAAGACCTCTCCCAACGTTCCGTTTGACCGTCCGTTCTCAATCTCCTCGGTGTTTGCCAACTACGAGCACCCAAGATCAGCGCTTCCATCCACACCCAGAGAAGAGATCCGGTCAGGCTCCTTCCCGTCCACGATCGCCCGACCGCGATGGGAGGATGCCATGACCGAGAAGTCCAAATCGACTCCGCGCTCACCTGCAAGTTCATGTACCCATCCGTCGAGACGAGGTAGCCCTTGTACTCGAGACCCCACTTTAATCGGACGTAGACGACTTTGCCAGTCAGGTCCTGGAGGAAAGGCTTCGGGTTGACGGGCTGAACAAAGATATCAGCACGACGATCTAGTCTCCTTTCGTGGATGCTGGGTCGCTCGCGGACCTCCAGCTCGACAGGATGGGGGGTTACTCACTGCGATAGCCGACATGATGCCTGTTTTGACGAAGTGAAGAAGAGGAGGAGAAGAACCTTTGCCGCAGATCAGCGACATTGTGATTGTGGCCGCCAATGTGGGGTGAGTATTTAAAAACGATCCCCTTCATGAAGCCGTTCGCGTTGAATTCGTGTGCAACTCAACTCGCTCGTCTCTCCAACGACGTTTCCTATTCTCTCGTCTTCAGCCGATCCGATTTGAACGCGAAACCCCCGGTGTACGCTGTCCACGATGTGTAAGCCCTCGCTTCTGATGGGTCCTGTATTTGGGCTGACCCTGGCACAGCGGGCTTCGCTGGCTTTGGCCAGCAGAACAGTATGTCTCCCATCGCTTTTGGGCAACTCAGCAGCTGATGACACTTGCAGATGGTGGTCAGAAGAATGCATTCAGCTTCGGATCGACTCGTGAGTCCGCTCTACTGCATGCTTTTGACAGGCTGCTGATCAATGTCCAGCCGGAAATACCTCATCGACACCACTGTTTGGACAGGCGGCTGGCGGTTCCTCGACGCCTCCGCTCTTCGGCGCCCCCGCGGCGAGTGCAGGCGGGCAGTCGGCACAACCCGCAGCTGGTGGTGGCATGTTCGGAAGCGGGGCTAAGCCTGCGGGAGGTCTCTTTGGCGGGGCGAGCACTCCTGGGGCTGGATCGACATCCACTGCTCCAGCTGCACCTTCATCCCTCTTTGGAGCTACCAACACTGCTTCTCCCATAACTACATCCCCTGCCGCATCCACCTTCTCATTCGGAGGGACTTCCAACGCACCCTCCACAGCTCCTACCACAACCGCTCCTTCCGCTCCTTCCGCACCGACCAGCGGCAGCCTGTTCGGAGGCTTTGGTGCTTCGAGCACCACCGCCAACGCCTCCACACCCGCTGCAGGATCCACCACTCCCGCTTCGAAACCTGCCTTTGGCGGCTTCGGGCAGACGACCACACCAGCTGCCCCTCCGCCGGGAGGAACAGGGGGAGGCCTCTTCGGCGCCGGCGCCGCCAAGCCGGCGGGCTCAGGCCTGTTTGGTGGAAGCGGGACATCTACGCCGACAACCACGACGACAACTCCTGCGGGGGCGGGCCTGTTTGGAGCGAAACCGGCCGAGGGCGGCACGAGCACACCGTCAGCTGGCGGACTGTTCGGCGCCAAGCCCGCCGAGGGTGCGGGCGCGGGTGCAGCACCTGCAGCACCTGCTGGCGGGTTCTCATTCGGTGCCAAGCCGGCAACTCCCAGTACTCCTGCGCCGGCAGCTGGCGGCGGCCTCTTCGGGGCTTCATCCGGTAGCACAACACCGGCCGCTGCCCCTCCAGCGGGAGGAGGTCTCTTCAGCTTCGCCTCCAAACCTGCCGAATCAGCAGCCACCGCCCCCGCCCCTGCCCCTGCTGCTCCATCGACTGGAACTACCCCTGCTGCTGGTTCTGGCACCAGCACCCCCGCCGGTGCACCAGCCTCGACAGGGATGTTTGGCGGCGGGCTTTTTGGCGCCAAGCCCTCGACCCCTGCTCCCGCAACTGGTACTGTTGCTGCTGCCCCGTCAACCGCCGCACCTGCTCCAGGCGGTCTCTTCGCAGGCTTCGGAGCACCGAAGCCGGCTGACAAGCCAAGCGCACCCACCGAATCGACCACGCCCAAACCAGGCGGTTTCAGCTTCGGCAACCTCGGAGGCACTACCGCCGGCACGCCCACGACTACCGCTGCTGAGAAGCCGGCCGAGGCAACCAAGTCGTCCTTTAGCTTTGGTAACCTGGGTGCTGGCGCGGCAGCCAAGGGCACGGCAGCTCCGGCCACGACGGCGCCGACTGAGGCGCTAAAGCCGCCCGCCGCGGGAGGTTTGAGTTTCGGAAATCTGGGAGCCACGAAGACGGACAAGCCAGCTGCGCCGGCCGCCGAAGCTCCGAAAGCTGGAGGATTCAGCTTTGGTAATCTCGGCGGCGCCTCCACCACACCAGCTGGCGGCGCTGCAAAACCCGCGGAAAAGCCTGCCGAAGGTACCGCCGCGCCTGCTGCCTCTGGCGGATTATTCGGTGCCACGCCCGCAGAGCCCACCGCGGCGGCCGCTGCCCCTGCAGCAGGTGGTCTATTTGGCGCGTCAAAGGCGGCCACACCGGCAAACGCGCCGACAGTAGGCATGCCGACGGTCGGAACGAGCGGGGCGTCTGCGCCCACCGCTTCGGCGGGACCGAGCGAGCCGGCGCCGAACCTTCTCCGCGGGAAAACCCTGGAGGACATCGTGGATGGCTGGAATAGGGATCTCGATGCGCAGGTGCGCGAGTTCGAGAGGCAGGGAGGGGAGGTCAGAGAGTGGGACAAGGTGTTGGTGCGCAACGGAGACCAGGTGAGAGATTCGCCCGACTCGCATTATCACGGTTCACGGCTTTTTTTGGGACCGCACCACGATCAGGGCTGACAGGGTCCAGATCACCGCACTGCACCGTCAAGTCCAGGAGGCGCAGCAGAACCAGGCGGCGGTGGACAGGGCACTTGACTACATCGAGTCTCAGCAGAAGCAGCTCGATGCGGCGATGACGCACTACGAGAAGGAAATCACGAACTTTACGAATGACAGCTCCAAACCTCTTGCCGCGAAGCTTCCTGCAGACCGGGAACGCGAAAAGTCGTGAGTGCTCTCGCCGCTCTCCCATGGCGGTCCACAGTCTTGCTCACGATGGCAGCTACACCCTGGCCGAGGATCTCAACAAGCAGCTCGACGACCTCTCGCGCAATCTCTCGCAGATGATCGAGGAGGTCAACACCCTTTCGGCCCCGGCGGGCTCGGCCCCTCAAGCCAACGGATCATCTACCCCCTCGGCAGCGGACGCGGCGAGCCAAATGCCCGACGACCCGATCAACCAACTTTCAGCGATCCTGGGCGCGCATCTCCGTGCCCTCAACTCGATCGACGGCAATGCAGGCAAGCTGGAGGGCAAGGTGTCGGAGCTCGAGGCGAGGATAGGCGGGTCGCAGAGAAGGTTGCCCCGACGATGAGATGCGACACGTGTGGTGAAGACTGGGGTGAGGAGTCGGAGGGAAGCCGAGTGTGGACTACATTGATACGACATGCATTCCATGCTGCTTCATCGCGATTTCGTGGTTCATGTATCTCTCCTCGTAACGGCGCATCATACCTAAACGTCGCCGTCGATGCGCTCCTCGGCTTCCAGCGCGGCCAACTCCCTATCCGGCGACACGCTCGGGCTCCTACTGATATATCTCCGTCGCGTATCCCCTTCCTCTCCCGAGACCGAGGGACTGCGTGATCTCGAAGGCGATCTCGACATATATCGTCCACCGTCCGTCGACTCGGATGCCGACCTCGATCTCCGTCTCCGCAGGTCGGGCGAGCTTCCACGGGATGATGGCGGGGTTCGGGACGGTGTGCGTGATAGCATCCGCTGTCGTTTCGCGCCTGGTTCCGAGCCGGCTTCGGATCGCCCTTCGTCTAGTTCTTTCTCCGCGTCCGCGTCCTCGTCCTGAACAAGTCAGTGATGAACAGACGACCCAGGATTGGACAGGACTTCGATCGATTCGACGCACCAGCAAGCTCTTCCGAGGAGGCAGACCCTCCGTCTCCTCCAGCACGCTCCGCTGCGTCAGACGGGGCAGGATGATATCGCACACGCGATCCTCGGTCAGGAGCTGGTCAATGAACTCGTCGAAGTGGGTCATGGTGTAGCCACCTAAGGTTGTTCGTGTCGGCTTGGACCAGGACCATCCTCTCGCGCTTGACGTGGGAGAGGGGAACATATTGCGACTCACCGACTTGCCGGATCCGCAGCTTGCGGTAGTCTTTCATGAGCGGCTCGAGCAGCTCATAGATCTCCATGGAGCGGAAGGTCAGTCGTATGTAGAAGGCTGCAAGAGCCCGTAGATATCTGCGGAGGTCGGTCAATGATACTCTGCCGGTCAGTCTGACGTCTGGACTCACTTGAACTCTTCCGCCAAGAGGTACTCGAACAAGATCTCCTTTTCCGGTTGTAGCTGGAGCAGCTTGAGTGTCAAGCACATGAAATCCGTGGGTGTCTGTCGATCATGCACGCCCCCGATGGCTTTGAGTTCGATGGCTTTGTCGATGATACTCTCCGCTTCGGCGGGTCAGCACAGCACAGCGCGACGAGAGGAGACGTTGCGGAGTCGATGGACACATACCATTCAGGGCGAAGCAGTGTTCTTTCCAGTATAGGCACTCGTATATCCTCGCCCGGATGACCTTCTCGATGAGGAACTGGAAGGGGGGTAATCAGCGAACAAGACCAGCAGCGCACAGGTCACTATGTAGCACCTCGGAAATGGCATACTCAGACACACCTGGGGGTTCCCTCCGTGGATGGACAACGCTCCGCGTACTGTCGAGTTGGCCATGGCGACCTCCGATGCGCTGAGTGTTTGGAAGCAAAGCAAAGATAATGGAATGTTGGGTCAAGAGGAGATGAACAATGAAGCGGCAAGTCAAGAGTACTGCCAGAGGGAGAAGGGCCGGTTCCTGGTTGGTTTGGGCGGCAAAAGTTGAGCCTGGCTTGGCTCGCGATTCGAGTAAATAACCGTCCTGCCCAACCGATCGCTCCTCTCTTCTTTCCACCTTACCTCGCAACTCATTGCATCGATCAATCACAGACACACACCACACGCCCGCTGAGATATACCATGTCGGACCGCGAGGGCGGGGACGACGATGTCGGTCTGCCAAAGGCTACGGTGTACAAGCTCATCCAAGGTGAGTTTCGTTTCGTTTCGAGCGGGGGTCATTGTTTCCGATCAGGAAGCATCCTCCCAATGTGTAGCTGTGAAGGGGTTTCTCGAGCCTCAAGCTGGGTCTCTCCGAGCTGATGATGGCGTCAGAGATGCTCCCGGCAGATATCGCTTGCTCGAAGGAGGCCAAGGAGGTGATCGTGGACTGCTGCGTCGGTAGGTCAGCGTTGTCGAGATCGACTGCTAGCAAGTTTGGACACTGACGTGGACTCAGAATGGATCAAACTCATCTCGACACAATCCAACGCTGTATGCGACGAGAGCTCAAAGAAGACGATCTCACCAGAGCATGTGACAGAGGCGTTGAAGGTGCGTTTGCTTGAACTGATCGCTGCCCAGAGATACAGACGGGCGTCGTTGGAGCGGGGGAGCGCGCTGACCGGGGACAGCAACTCGGTTTCGAAGACTTTGTCACCGATGTTGAAGAGTCAAACAAGGAGTTCAAGCAGTCTCAGAAGGTGCGTTTCGCAGAATATCTTACGAGTCTCGATCTTTGGTGCTGTGTTTGACATCAATCTGGCTCGCTGACATGCCTCAGGAGAGGACGAGGACGCAACCCGAGACCAACGGTATGAGTCAGGAGGAGCTGCTTGCTCTGCAGGAGCGATTGTTCGCTTCCAGTCAGGCGCGCTTCGAGGCTGGCCAGTAGTGGAGAGAGGTGTGTCACATGTTGTACGAGTACCATATCGCATGCATCACAGGACGAGTCGCATCCACGCAAACACGATCAGTATCTCGCAAACGTTCTGTTTCTGTCCCCGTCTCCATTCTCGCCAGAGTCGGATCGGCGCCTAACCTGTTCGCGCGCGAACCTCTTCTCCTTCTGCTTGAACTCGTACACGGCCTCTTGGTCGTCTATATCCTTCATGACCCTCTGCTCGAGCCTGCTCAGCCGTTCGTACACCCCCTTTCCCCAGATCTGGACGCCCTTGGCATCGAGCACCTGCCTCCCAACCTCTTCCACGACCCTGCTCACGACCCTCTGGGTCCCCCGGTCCCACCCGACGCCATTCACCTCCATCTCGCGCACACCCGCCTCGACGCCCTCGAGGTCGCGGAACGAGTCCCACCGCGTGCGGAGGAGCTCGTTGTATGCCGGAGCGAGACAGCCGGAGAGGTACGACTCGACCGAGACGGTCTGGGCGTAATGGAAGAGGGCGAGGGCGAGGTGGGGGTTGTGGTAGTTGCTTCGGACGGCTTTGAGGAGATGCGCCAGGATCTTGGGGTACGAACGTGGATAGCTCACCGTCCCGTCGGCGGACGTGATCGGCTTGAAGATGTGTTTCTTGGCCCATTCGACCAGTTCGACGTCGGTGAAGATACACGACATCTCTTCCTTCAATGCGTCCACTTCCTCCAGCAGTTTCTGGTCCTCCTCCAAGTCCTCTCGCTCCAACAATCTCTTCCCGGCCATCCGCGGACCAAACGTCCAAGATCCTCCTCCCGTTCGACTCGATGCGGGGTCGTAAGGATCGGTAGAGAAAGTCGTTCCGGGACGGAACAAGCCCTTCTCGCCCAGATCGTCCATCAGCTCTTGCATGATCTCATTGATCGTCATGGCCTCGTTTGGGGTCTGGCCGAGACTGCGGGCGCGACGCGAGGCGGGGCCTTTGGACTTTCGCACGGGGACAGCCCAGGATGCGGCGGGCGACAGCTTCTTGCCAAGTTCATGTCTCTGTCCCGCCGACTTGCGCTCTGGAATAGCCGTGCTCGGTCGCGCAGTGGAAAATTCCGCGGGGCCTTCTCTGACAAAGGTGGTCAGTGGACAGTCTGAACAGTCTGGACAGCCTTCTGATGGCTAACGGAGCAAGGAAGTCAAGCCTCACTCATCCAACTGGAGGATACTATCCAACCATGCCTGAGTTGACGACTCGGCCTCCTTGACCATATCCCTGCTGACTGCATCATCCGAGTTCGATCCGGGTGCTACCACGTCATTCTCGTCTTTCGGCGCCGCTCGTGCTAGCTGAGCGAGCACATTTTCCGTTTGCCGAATGGGGTCGTCGGCGTCGGTCTCTGTGGTCTCTGTGCCCGATGGCTTGGCCTCGGGTATTGGCTCATTGGGGCGATGATTCCAGTCGTTGAGCCGACGAGAGGAGAGTGATAGTGCCCTCCTCTGAGGGAGACCCAGGGCGGGACTGACAACCGTGAGGAAGGCTCTCATATCGGTACTTGCGATGGATGAGAATCGCAGATGGATGTGGATGGAGATTACTGGCGAAAGTCCAAACATTTTTGCTCCCGGACGACTAAAGAGAGTGGCAATAAGTGGCGGTTGCTTTGTGTGGCGCACAAGCGTCGTGTTCAGTATCTGTATAGAGCAGAGTACTCGAACTGTACTCGTTCTGCGATGGTTTGTGTTCATGATTGGTTCAGCACTCGGGCCACTCGCAGGAGACTTACAGCACGCTCACCACGTGCTGCTTCAATCTGCTCCAAGGTTCTCCCCCCGCTCGACGACCAGCAGCACGTCATGATGCGAGCGGGGAGTGCGCCCGGTCGGACTTATCCTGCACTCTGATATACTCTCGCACCACATGCATCAAAGTGTGCACTGCCTCGCCCTACGTATCTCATGCGCTCGCAAGCAACTCAGTAATCTGAGCAAGAAGGGTCTAGAGACTACTCGTGAACAAGCAACGCCTTGAACACCTCGACGAGATCCGACTCTTGTTCCTCTGACGACGACACACCCACACTCGGCGGGGGGGTCGGTCGGGGAGTCGCCTGTCCAGATGAGGTCGAAGACTCCGTGGGTGTCATCTGCGCGGACCACTCCGACGACACTTCCGAGGAGCCGGAAGGCTCGGACGACGCGAGTGCAGACGCACGCGAAAGCTGCTGCGAACGTTGCTGCGAAGCCAACTCCATATCCGATCGCGAAGGCAGAGATGACGCAGTCGGAAGGAGGGGGGTACCGTGTGGTGCAAGATCTTCAGGGATCCGGACGATACGGCTCCGGTCTATGACTTGCGGCCCCTCGACCTGATTTCCATCCTGCGCGTCTTCCATGATCTCATCTTGTCCATCATAATCTGTTCCACGCACGAGAACAAGGGTATCGTCCACGTCGCTGCGTTCGTGATCGATCATCTCTTGAAGCTCGGGAAAATTGACTTGGACATCTCCCCAACCATGCCCGCTTGACAAGTGTTGGTACATCGAGGCGATCTCCCGTTGGGACATGCGTGATACGCCGATGACGAGATGATCAAAATCTGGCTGGGTTAAAGCGTCACCTCTGACTGGCCAACGAATGCGAGTCTGACTTGGCTCAGAGTCATCCCAGACGAGCACGTTTCCACGGTTCATGGAGCGGTCACGGAACACCTTCCCAAGATGGTCTTGCAGTTCACTCGTCAACAGCTCGGCTTTCTCGCGGGAGGAAATGTCCCTCTGCGTCAGACCTCGCTCCTCGAGATCCGCGAACACGTAATATGAAGCCCCAGCGAGGGCGTATGCGAGGTGACGATCTGAGAACTTAGTGCGCCGACGAGTAGTTGACAGGGTTCCATCCTCACCCTTGTGTGTAATGATGACGCGAGGGTCAACGTCTAAATAAACGAGGTCTCCCTGCGTCAAGCTGGGGACGCTTCTGAAGATGAATGTGGTGTCGGGGTGGTCCCTCGCTGTAACATGAATGGGACGTAACGCGGTGACGACTTTCTCGATCTGCAAACCTGCCATTTCTGAAGCGGCGGGGGACTGTTAGAAGGCGCACGGGGATTGGCACACCGTGCACCGCACGGGGATTGGCACACCGTGCACCGCACGGGGATTGGGACACCGTGCACCGCACGGGGAGTGGGACACCGTGCACCGCACGGGAAAGAGCTGTACGCTGTGCATAGTACATAAACTGGCTGGTTAGCGCTTCTTGCCCATGCAACTGCCTCCCGGATATCACTTACAGGGACTGAATATGTGCGAAGACAAAAGGCTTTGGGGAGCGAAAGTCTCCATCCTCCCTTAAATGGTGTGGCAAGCGTCCTGAAATAGGCCAGCACTCCTTTCAAGCTCCATGGAGCATTCAACATCATTATAGAAGTCAGCACACAGTACGCCACCGGCACGAAGGACGCCCGAAAGGCCGATGAAAGGAGACTCGCGTGAGCTTCGTCGAGGAGCAATCAGTTTTCCCACGCACCGCATGGGAAGATGGGCTGCCAACCTTTGTCTACTATCTAATACTGTGTGTGCAGACTCGCTTTTCTCAACAGCTCAGAAGCGAAGTACAACGAAGGCGTTCGGATCTATCGGTCCGGTGGGTTTGAGTACACACGGAGTATGTACTGACCAATGTCCATGGACAATCAGGTGCAGAGAACCGGACAGGCAAAATCAGTCGCTGCATGCACTGGTCGTTCGCCCTCATTATCAATGGCCTTGATCTGGTCGTCGTGATTGTGGGACCATCTGTGAATTCGGCGGGAGGTGGAGCGAGTGGCAATCTCACGGCGTGGCGACCTCGTCAATACTGTACGACCGCGGCTTGATTTCTTCTTAACCCACCGAAGCGCCAAACTGTAACTGTGCTCTGCGTGCATCTCACTTGCTATACCAGAACGACTCGCTCAATGAACATCTACGGACTATCAAACGGACATAGCGGCCATCCCGGCTGCAAGAACTTCCCAGTCCAAATCCGTGTCCTCGGGGGCGGCCCCGGACGCACCCGCGGTCGAAGACTCGCTTTGAGCGGTCTGCTGCCGGCTCCGGATTAGCACGAGGTCCTGGGGGATGCGGAGAACGCGGCCGGGGTGGATACCAGTGGTGACGAGCTGCGACTCGTTCTCAACACCTTGCATGGCGCTGTCGACCTGGCCCTGATCCGGACTGGCTCTCTGGATTATGATCGTCTTGGTGGGCATGGATGGATGTTCAGCATTGATCAGCGACAACATCTGCGAGTTGTCTGTGACTACATCCCCCCACTGGGGATCTTCGTGCGAAAAAAAACTGACCATTGCCGCCATCTCTTTGGGGGCCATGTAGGTCATAACGAATGTGACGTTGTCGATTGGCTTTCTGGAGAACAAGTTGGTCGAAAAAAAATTGAGCTGAGGTTTGGTACCCTTGGAGGCGTCGTGCCAGAGAAGTAAGCCGTCAGTCCCTTTTGCATGAAATCCACAAGTGTCGCTGATTTGTTTGGTCAGTCTTGATTGGAGCTCTTTTGCCAGTGCCTTGGACCATTCATCCCGCGAACCGCCAGACTTGAGATCGACAACATGGTCTGCGGTCATGACGGCCCAGTCGATCTCACAAGCGATCTGCTCCCATTCCATTTTTGTGACTCTGGAAGTGGTGAGCATGCCGGTCTCTTTGGTGCGACGGAGTATCACGACCCGAGGGCAGATGTCGATCCGTACGTGATCCCCGTTCGTGCTTGCCCCAACGCTCCAGTAGGCGTATGCCGTGTCACGAAACGTGCTGTCTCTGATCACTGTTGCGACTCCACCCTTCACGACCGCTCTCCATTCTGAGCTTGACATTTGTTCGCTTGCTCTTATAGGATCAAAGCCAGGAAAAGTCTGATCCGGAGACGGGAGGATATGTATGTTTTTATGTAGAGGGTAGGGTGGCAAACAGTCAATCCGTTCGGAGCTTTGATTACTGTACTCCACCTTTCTCGCGGTTGAAGCCTTGGTCGGCGGTTGAACGGAAGTCCACGCCAAGGTAGCAGAAAGGAACGACCGCCTGTGATCGGTGTGAAATAGGCCCAGTCGCGAAGTGGCCCTGTACAAGGCGGCTGGGGAGACGGTGTACTCGGTCTCGCGGTGGAGTGACAAAGCCTCTATGGGTTGAAAGGACGCCCGTGGCGTACCCGCACATGCATGGACGCGGAACGAGTACAGTACATATGTTCGCTTACGCGAACAGGTTTCATCTGAATCGACGGCTCGAGCTACGTATCGTCTTCACTTTCAGCCAAATGGAGACTCCACTGCTCCCCGGGTGTCGGAATGTCCTCGTTGACCGTACGAAGCCGCATGTCACTCCGATCTACCCGCGGTGTCGTTGACGTGGTCGAGTCGACACCTATGGAGAGCTCGGAGCTGCCGCTGTCCATCGAGCCCACACCGACCTCCTTGGAGCTGCCCGGTCTCTGTGATCTTGAGCCCGAATGGGGCGCACGTCCTGGGGCGCGTTGCGAAAGCCTACGCGCTGAAGGTTCCTGCGATGATGGACCGGAACGGCCAACACTGGGACGGCGTGAGCTTGAGGGCCGAACCCTTGTTAGCGCAAGTTCATCGGGCTCGTCGCCTGAATCCGTGGTTGTGGTCCCCTGTTGCAATGGCGAAATGCGGAAGAGGCTGAAGTCGACATTTCCATGCGTCTCGTTCTCCTCCTCCTCCAGGTCTCGTGCTGGTTCGGACTGGAACACACTGGGATCCAATCGCCTGAGGATCCGACGGACGTCTGGATCGCTCGGGCGCGCCTTGCCCAACAGAGATGCCATGAGGCTGTACACCCGCGAGGTCTGCTCCGCGGTGTAACGTCGGATCGTGGCCTCGAACCCCTGGATTGGGAACCCCTCAAACTCGCTGCCCTTGATGGTCTGCAGCGGGAGTTTACTATCTCTCGAAGACTCCATGGGCCTGATCAAGTTCCACTCGCCGTCCTTGAAGACGAACTCGAGGTCCCGGTTGAAACTCTCAATAATTTCGTCTTTCGATATCTCGCCGTTCTCGGCCAGATCGACACATTTCGTCACGGTATCACTGAGGCAGGCAGCGACCGTCGCGACATTTACCAGACCGTTGCTGCTGCCCCGGGCGGTGTCCATCCGTAGAGCCGGGTCGATATGGAGACAGAAGGAAGAAAGCTCCCCCTCTTCAGTCTCACCGTCGACGGTTGGGGAGACATGTATATCTCCCCCGCGAGCTGAACGCAGCTTCCACTTGATACCACCCAGCCCCGTCACTTCAATCTTGCGATGATGGTATGTCTTATTAGTGGGGTACGTAGTGGTCGCGCCGAAGGTTACATGGCGTTCGATTTGATCTTGCTCGCTCATGACTTGGGTTCGATCGTGTTTGGATCGCTCTGTAAGTTGTGGCGGAGGCATGCGGGGTTGGGAGTGCGAGCGCGCATTCAAGTACTCGTAGATCATTGAACGAGGGGAGCGGGCATTTGCAAGCTCGCAAGCTCAAAGCAGACTCCGCCTTCGCAATATCTGGTGATCGCAGCGAGAACGTGGCTTCTGCAAAAGAAAGGATCCGGCGGGTCCGCGTCTCTCCAGGCTGAGCGGTGGAGTGGCTGGCGAGCACTGATCAAGACGAGAGGCGGCATATCGCCGGTTGTGCCATTTCGGGCACGCACAGGTCCACGAAAGGCCTGAGGCAAATGTTCGGCTCAGATGTCGCCGCTAGCAGCGGCTCTTCAATGAGATTCGGAATCCTTTGTCGATTGTATCTGGGCAGCCACGTGTGCTTCAGCTTGACCCATTGCCTTGATCGGCTCTTCGCTGGCAATGACTGATACTCGCAACAGGACGTGGAATAAAGGAGAAGACGAAGGAGAGGAAACGCCCGAGGCAGGAGAACGAGATACAGCTCAGTCCCTCGGAGGCCAGGTGGATACTGAGGCGGTCTCCCGCGGCGGAGCGAGAACCTCCGGAGTCTTAAACATTGCCTCATGCCACCACGCACGATCCCCTATTCATCGAGATACGTACGATGTCTGAACCTGGCTCAAACAGGTACATACGTCACACGCTGGGCTTGGGAGTCCGATCCTTCCGTGGTCAGCTCACGCCTGAACACGATACCATCCTCATCAACACCGGCGCTGGAGCCATTGGTCATCGGAGTAGCGGAACTCCAAATAGACTGAAGATGAGCTTTAACCACTTCGTTGTCCGTGTTTGAAAGCTCGTGGATCTTCAAAACAAAGTTCGCAAAGGGAGGGCATTCAAATTGACTGGAGTTGAAAGCTCGGACTTCGACCGGCCTGTGGCCCCCGCGCTCGCTCTCGGGGAGCCAAGCCAGTGATCCGCGGAGGCCCTCGGATGATAGGTCGGTCCTGATTGCATCGTTGAGATCGGTGGCAAGGTCGGACGTGGTCGTCGTCCCACCACGCGCCTCAGCTCTTGCCCGGGAAAAAGCTGTTGCCTGGGTAAGAGCCGTGCAGATGGCTTTCCGGCTCAGCTTCGTGGGCCGCGACAACGGCGCGGAACGCTCATCGCCTTGCCTCACCGTCACCCACACCGACGGCATGATCACGCACGGTGCTGGGGCCGATGAGTCCTCCGACGGTGGAAGTCCATAAGGGCGTTGAATGGTGTAGTACGTGTCGGCGTACCGAGCGTCGGGAGCTTCGCTGAACACTTCAAACTCCGTGGTGTCGTCAGTCGGGGCCGATGCGGACGGCATTGTCGGGTGGATGAGAACAAGAGGGACTTCGACCACTCCCACTCGTCATATACACGCTTTGCTGCTCTTGCTCGACGCGCGTGGGTCACCTGGCCGCCGCCCGTCGCACAAAGGGGGATAAACGCTCTTTGAAGAGAAGGCTCGTGGGAAGTAGGCTTGTGAGAGAAAGGACTAAACGAGTCGTCTTCGGCTTTTTGGCGACACCATCGTGCCGTCAAGGTTGAGTCGCCTCGTTGCAAATCAGCGGCACAGAGATGCAGTGGCAGAATCGCTTACATCGTGTCCCGGAAAAGGACAACGAAGTATCGGCGCTCGATGCAGTGACCGTGATGCATGTGTCGAAGATGATGTGTGGCGTGGGAATGACAGGCGTTGCCCAAAACAATCACGTCTGGGTAATGACTGGTGCCACGGGTAGCCCGATGCCCCCGACCCCTCGTAGCAATGCCGTTGTCGCCACCGTGCTCGGCGATGAATCAGGTGACTCGGACGTGTCCGCCGCCGTCACAGCGTTGGGTGCGATCAGGGTTTGGACCCTGTGCGAGAAGAACGACACCGCCGTCCTCGGTCTCGAGAGCTTGTCCGCCAGATGATTATCTCTTCTTGGAACCCACTTGATCCGGAGCGCGATGTCGTGATCGCCTGCGACCGTCTTGATGGCGCGTATCACCTCATCGGTCACCGGTCTATTGGGTTTGGGCGGTCGGATCGTCCGCCCTACCCGAAGTGCCTCGCAGACGCTCGCGTTGTCTGAATGACAGAGCACGTCGGCGCCAATCAGCCGCGGCGCCCATCGGTGGAGGCACACGAAGATGGCCAGCGCCTCATGCGCGCTCGTATGGTCCTTCGGGGCGAAGGGGATTGTCTCGCCGGGGAGCGTAATTGGCTTTTGCGATAATCGCAGGGCGGCCAGTGGTCGGTGGGGGGGCCCGAGGTGGCCGCCGTATCCGCTCCCAGAAGCATCGGCCCAGATATGATACTGAGGCCGGAGACCTACTAGTCGGCGAAGGGCATTCAAGGCCGGGATGGACGAGATGTTGGTCCAGAACGACATCGTAGGTCCCAAGAACGTGTCAAGCGGGTTCGAAGATAGAATGGAGGTTTCTAAGTCTGATGCGGGTCTCAAGGGATGGCCTGGCAAAGGTGCGATGGACTCTATAGAGCTGGTGTCTATAGAGCCCTCTCCAACATCCTCTAAGAGTTGTTATCGCAAGATCATGACAATACCGATGAGAGTGATTGCGTCGATGGCGACGTGAATCTGATCGGTCAGTCGCGTCTCTGGTCGGTGACATCGGTTATTGCCACCGGCCACACTCATAGCGGCGATCGCCGCCACCAACCACCCGAGAGCAGGGGTTTCACAATTCCGACAAAGTCGACCTTGGATTTTGCCTCATCTTGCCCTCATTCATCCATCAGCGCGAGGCTCAGCCAGACCCTACCTGGCCCAGAATGGACGAGCCCCTCCGCCTCCCCCTCCGACCAAACGACAACTCCATCCAATCCCATCTTCTCGCGCTCGATCTCCTCTCCGCCCGTCTCGCCGCGCTGCCATCCAGGACCCGCTGGGCTGCCGACGTGCCTCTCAATTCCAAGGCGACCATCCGAGGCCAGCTGATCCATACGAATGAGGTCAAGGTGCATCTGGGAGGGGAATGGTGGGTCGAGATGACGGCGGATGAGGCTGCTGCGTATGTGAGAAGACGGAGGCATGGTGAGCGTGGAATCATTCAAAACGCCGAGTGAAGCTGATTCAGACTGCCGTAGCGCTCCTGGAGGAGCATGCAAGGATGACGGATGGTGGGGGCCGGATCCCGGGGACTGTCGATGCGTCACGCGCGACGGCTCCTGGTGATGTTGGTTCGCTGCCGACGATTTCTTTCAACCCGCTTTTCAGCGCATCAGCAATCGCGGGCCCATCAAGGGGTCAACGCCCTTCCGAATCGCGGCCATCCCCCGAAGCACAGCCAGCAACTCAAGCGGACATATCCAAGCAGGTTGAGGAGCGGCAGACGCGCGAGACATCGTCCGTCGCTGCCCCAGCGCGCCAGGTATCATCTGCGATGCCCGCACAGGCCGAGCCTACATCCCTGGAGGACGTACTGGAGGAGTTTGTGCAGAAGCAGCAGCAGCTTACAGGGATGAGTGGGAACGCCAAGGGGAAGGGCAAAATGCTCCAAGCTCTTCAGGATGGCACCGTGAGTGATCGAGCCCGCATGTTACCGGTTCCGATCGCTGAAATTCCGCTCAGGTGACTAATGAGGAGGGACTTCCTTTCCACGAGATCCGCGAGTTGCCGGATGGAAGCACCATCGGTCCGTTACCGCCTTCGACGACGGACGGCTCGGGTGTCAAGGAGGAAGATGCCGAGGAGTATTGGTCTGAAACAGCCCGACAACGGCGCGAAGCGCTTCGCCGGCGGATCTTCAACGAAGGTTCCGAAACTGAAGAAGACGATGCCGCGTCGTCCGACGAGGACTCACCTTCCGCCCTACCAGCCGATGCGACTCCAACGCCTCCGCCAGAACCGGCGGTGCCCTCCATCATCAACGCTCCTCCATCGCCGCCTTTCTCGCCTTCGCCTCCCGCATCACCCGCCCACGGCACTCGCAGACCATCGTCTGGCGTCCTCCCCGGCAAATCGATCCTCAAGCCTCCGGCCCGGAAGAAGTCTGTGTCATTCGACGAGTCCGTGCCGCCGCCCCCCGACTCTCCTGATCTCCTAGGCGGTAAGAAGACTATGGGCTTCCCCCTACCCTCGACGGATGCGAATGAGTTTGATCCAAAGCCTGTCCCTGTTATCAACGCGCCTAGGCTCCCAGGAGGTAGGGACCAGCCCTTTGCAGGTTTCAAGAAAGGGTTCCTCGGTACCCCTCGTGCGTCGGGAGTCGAGAAGATCTCGGAACCCGCGGCAGTCGTGGAGCCTGAGGCTGCCAAACCGAGGAAGACAAGTCTCTTCGCGCAGCGACTGGCACAGCAAACCGTCAAGGAGTCGGCACCCGTCCCCTCCCCGGTTGCTTCGAGGGACGTCGCCGGGATGCCCCAGTCCCCATCGACTGGAACGTCGGAGCCGAAGACTGCGGTCTCACTGCCGAAGCTATCGGAGACCAAGCCGATGGCATCGATGAAGTCTGCAGTTGTGGAGAATCCGCCAGACACCAAGCCGCCCCCGTCCAATACACCTGCGCCTGTCCGACGGGATGTCAGCGAGCATCAGCCTGGCCATGACGACTTCGAGGACGACGATGACGACCTTGACGAGGAAGAGGATGAAGACGAGTACGACCTTGATGATGCTTTGCTCGCCAGGGAGGTGGCGTTGGAATATCACCGTCGGCGTGCGTATGCCCGGCTCATTCCGGACCAGGACCAGGATGGCAACGTCATGTCGGTGGAAGGGGAGGGCGAGGAAGGCGGAGGAGATGTTATGCTGGCGCTACCTCAAGTGGATGCGAGTGGCCGCCCGATGATCGTGAATCCAACACCGGACGATATTCGGCGATTTGTCAGAGTCGGGAGACTTCAGAATGGGAATCTGGTGCTCGCTCCCGGAGAACAAGGATGGAGCGAGGACGAGGAGGATGTGGATGCCGAGGAGAAGGAGCTGCGGAGACAGAGGAGAGCAGAGGTCAAGAGGCAGTTGTTGGGAGCAGATCCGGCTCAATCGGCCATACCGGGGCCCAGTGTCCAGGAGAGGGAGGAGCAACCTGTCCAGCTGCCGCCGACGATCGTGACGGAGAATGGAAGGCCAACGGCGGCGGTGGGGGAGGTGAAGGAGAGTCTGCCGAAGGTAATCGAGGTGGAACAGCCGAAGAAGGTGTCACGCTTCAAGCAGGCGAGGATGGCGGCGGGTCATCAGTGAAGCGATCGCAAGACATTCAACCTGTGTACAGCACGATGATGCATCGCACAGATATATGAATCGTGTGAAAAATCGCCTGGGTTGCGTTCACGCCGCATCTGCGTCCGAGGCGAAGAGCTTGTCCAGACCCTCTTCCACCTCCTTCACCTTGTTCAACAGGATCTTGATCGCCTCTGGAACCAGCTCCTCGGGCTTGTACTGTCCAACGGACTCGACATTGTCTTGAAGGCCATTAGCCACCGTCGTCGGAATGCGAGAAAGAACACCACTCACAGATGAAGTGATCTCGTATCCGCGCAAGCTGCACCAGGTCCTGGAACTCGGGATGCCGCAGGACCTCCCTCGACACCGTGTCTTTCCTGGGATTCTTCACCACACACTGGGGCTCGCCCCGCTCATCCTCCTCGATCCCGATCACGCCGGGCGGGAAGCATTTCTGGAACTTTTCCTGGTGTTCCCGCGGGATGGGTCCGCGGAGGATGATGTGAGGAAGAAGACGGTACGAGGCGGTGGCTGCTTAGTCAGCCTACGAGCTCAGATCGTTGTGAAGACGGACTCACCGACTGGTGAAAACTTGGCGTGCTGAGCGCCAGTTCCCTTGTTCGCAAAGCAATGCATGTCGACGACCTGCGTCTGTCAGCAGCCGCTCCACGCCCACCCCGGCCGACACCATCACGAGGAAACTTTGACTCACTTGGCCCGGTCGAAGCTTCACCAAGAGGATATCGGGATCCACTGGCCTCGGCTCCTTGCCCTTGTACTTCCTCGACTGCTCCCCCGACGGCGTCCAGTCGAGCATACCGGTGTAGACGCTCGAGTCGTAGTACATCTTCTTCGGGTCCGTCTCGTTCCGAGAACCAGGTCGACGGTCGCATCGTACTCGCAGGTCAAATACCATCGTGTCGGACTCGTGAGGCGGGGAGTGTGCGCTCTCTGCGGGCAGTCAGCCACCACGTCGGAGTTGGGAAGGGACGGTTGACTCACTCTTGAACTGGAAGGTGCGGGGGTCGATCTTCAGAGGGATGAGGCCGAGACGGTGGCACAAGACCTCGTCCTGCATGATTGACGTGTTGTTCCAGACATACACCTGATCAATCGCGACGGTAGGGACCTGGGCGACCGTCAGTTCACATTTGTCCGCAGGGGCGAGGGCCTGCAATGATGAAGCTCAACCCACCTCGGCAATCATAACTCTGCGCAGAGCATTGGCGATGGAGGCATCCACGCCCACCAAGTCAAATTCGATGTTCGAGGGTGTGAGACGCTGGACAGAGACCACGAGGTTCTACATGTGTGGTCAGCACATCGCCAACCCGGCACTGCGGTGTGGTCCGGATGGCAAGACGCACCTCCTTGAACCGCTGCAACGACCAGGAGTGATCCTCGCCTGGATAGTGGCCCGGAAACTCGGAGCCACCGACCTATATCAGCATCAGTCAAGGGCTCAGGATGGCCACCGGTCCGGGCGAAGGGCTCGTCACTGACCGCTCCTATCCGCTCGGGCAGGACTTGGACGTGCCGTCTTGTGTCATCGAGCGAGCGAGACATATTGACCAGATGGATGCAGGACCGATCCGTGACTTTTGTGTAGACGCCTCAGATATAGCGGACAGTACGACTTGCTGTGCGACCAGAGGTAATTGGTGGTATATGAGCAGATGCGAGGTTCAAGAGAGATTCCAGGACGCTGTTGCTAGCAATCATCAACTTTTGCTCGGGCATCGATGAAATCTGATTCCGCGGCCTGAGTCCTACTTTGGTTTTGATCCCGCTGATATGTCACGTGACACACCTGCAATCACTCGGTTGACGCGACTGCTTGCTATTGCTAACCATGGACCTGTCCCGATTGTTTTCGTCTCCCTCTTGCACTTTGCCACCACAGAGTCATCTACCCGGGCCAGCCTTTTCTCAATCACCAGGAAGTGCCAGCGCTCTCAGTCACCATGCTGAGGAGAGCTCCCATTGGTCAACCCGGCGACCCGCCTCTCACATCAGCAACTTCTGGCGGTTTCGGTCTCGTGTCCAAACCCTTCAAACCGCCCTCCGCACTCGCCCCGAAACGTCAACTGGATCTTCCCGCACGGAAGCGCAAAGCCGTGTCTTACAAGGGTCAAGGAGGCGGAGACGATGACGAAGATTGTGACGCAGAGGCTGGCCCGAGTAAGAGGGGCAAGTTCGCCATGGGTAACAAGGAATATGGGGAGGATTGCGTGTTGGGCGATATGGGGAAGTGGTGCAATCGCAAGTTCCCGGTCTTTGCTACCAAGGACAAGACTGTCGTGTTTGGCAAGAGGTGAGTGAGGATCTCATCGCGGCCGTGAGAAGACTGATCGAGTCCCAGCTTCTCGATCCCTGTGATGATGAATAAGAGGACATCCGAGACGATCGTTCACCAGCTGTCCCACGCGTCCTTGGGTGCAAGATCACATCCACGTCTCGCCCCCCGCCCGCTGCACGATCCGATGGCGGACCATGCGATCGTCTTGTACGACCCGACGATCGATGACCGGCCGGATCCGAGCAAGGTTGATGAGGCGCAGCTGGAAGAGGAGCGGCGGAAGAAGGAGGAAGAGGCGAGGGGACCGCACAAAAGCCTAAAGGCGATTCTGGGCATCGTTGATGTCAAGAAGAAGGAGGAGGTCAAGGTGCCGGTGGTGATCGACCCGAGGCTCGCCAAGATCCTGCGGCCACATCAAATCGAGGGGATGAAAGTGAGCACATCAGGAAGACCTTGGCTGACGGTAGTTCCTGTACCGTTGCACAACAGGGTTGATGGCGGACAATGCGTGGGGATGCATCATGGCGGACGAGATGGGTCTGGGTGAGTTGCGCTATCAAGTATTGGGGATGAACGAATCCTAGTTAGATGGCCGCTGATGATCTCCCAGGCAAGACTCTGCAGTGTATCACATTGCTTTGGACACTCCTCAAACAATCACCCATCGCCGGCAAGCCGACGTGCGAAAAAGTCATCGTGGCGTGCCCCACTTCCCTCGTCGGAAACTGGGCGAACGAATTAGGTGAGCAGACTGGCTCCCCCACACTGTACAGTGCTGACAAGATAGTGAAATGGCTTGGCGAGGGCGCTATCAATCCTCTGGTCGTCGATGGAAAGGGAGGCAAGGCGGAATTGATCCCCGCAGTGAGAAGATGGGTGCAAGCAACGGGAAGAAGCGTTACTTTGCCAGGTGAGTGCTGCAAATGCTATAGCGCGATCGACTGACGCAAAACCCCCAGTAATGATCGTCTCATATGAGACTCTGCGGACATTGCAAGAGGAGCTGGCGAAGTGCCCCATCGGTCTATTGTTGGCGGACGAAGGGCATCGCCTCAAGAACGCAGGTGAGTCCAGTGTATGAGCGTTCCTTCTGTACCGCTTGTTCTGACGCGTGGCAGACACTCTCACCTTCCAGGCTCTAACCGCTCTCAATGTCCAGCGCCGAGTCATCCTCACCGGGACTCCCATCCAAAACGACCTGTCAGAATACTTTGCCCTTCTCAACTTCGCCAACCCCGAGTATCTGGGTTCGAAGCTCGACTTCAAGCGCAACTTCGAGTCGAAGATCCTCAGGGGTAGAGACGCGGATGCTACAGACAAAGAGAAGGAGGAGAGCGACGCGAAGCTGAAGGAGCTCGGTGGACTGGTCAGCAAATTCATCATTCGACGGACCAACGACTTGCTGTCGAAGTATTGTGCGTATTCACTCACTACCCGGATATTCTGTGCTGTGCTCACGTTTCAAAGTGCCCGTCAAGTACGAGCACGTCGTGTTCTGTCGCCCGTCACCGCTCCAGGCCAAGCTGTACAACCTCTTCGTCACGTCCAAAGACGTGCAGAGGCTGTTGAGAGGCAAGGATTCTCAGCCGCTCAAGGCGATCGGTCTCCTCAGGAAACTGGTGAATCACCCAGATTTGCTCAACCTCCCTGAGGATCTCCCGGGCAGCGAGAACGTTCTCCCGAGTGACTATCACGGAAAGGGCAGGGACCGGACAGTCAACTGCCAACTGTCGGGCAAGTTTGTCGTGCTAGAGCGGTGAGCCGACAAGCGGATCGTACGAAGAATTGAGCGCTTACACAGATTAAGAATGTTGGAACACATCAGGAATCACACCACGGACAAGATCGTTCTCATCAGCAACGCAACGCAGACGCTGGACCTTATGGAGAAGCTCTGTCGTAACAAGAAGTGGGCGATTACACCTCGTCTACTCGACGGGCATGCTGATGGACCCCTCAGGTACGGCTGCGTCCGACTGGACGGGACCATGAATGTCAACAAGCGGTCGAAGGTGGTTGCACGCTTCAACGACCCCGAGAGCAAGGAGTTTGTCTTTCTTCTGAGCTCCAAGGCCGGTGGCTGCGGTATCAACCTGATCGGCGCGAACCGTCTCATCCTCTTTGACCCTGTGAGTGTACACGGCTGTGGGATACGACGCCAGCTAATTCGACAAAGGATTGGAATCCGGCCAGTGACCAGCAAGCACTCGCGAGAGTCTGGCGTGACGGCCAGAAGAAGGAATGTGAGCGCAGATTCGCACCGCACCTCGAGCACTATGATGCTGACCACGTTCCAGGCTTCGTTTACCGTTTCCAGACGACCGGCACGATCGAGGAGAAGATCTTCCAGCGACAGTGAGCAGAGCGGATGTGCCGTCTCTGACCTCCGCATTGGCTGACCACCCGAAAACTAGATGTCAGAAGCAGAATCTCTCGGCATGTGTGGTGGACGAAGCGGAAGATACCGCACGACACTTCACGCAAGACGATCTGCGCCAACTCTTCAAGTTCAACACCGAGACACTTTGCGATACCCACGACACGTACAAGTGCAAAAGGTGTAAAGGCGGGAAGCAGTTTGCCAAAGCTCCAGCCTTGCTGTACGGTGACGCGAGCTCGTAGGTTTACTTTGGCCACTGTTGAGGGAGGAGAGCTTACAAGTGTCAGGTGGAACCACTTCCCGAACTCGGAGCTGGGCAAGATGCACGATGATCTGCTTCGCGCCGAGCTGGGACTTCCAGAGGTGTCATATGTGTTCCAGTACATATCGCATTAATGAGCGAGGGGGCCATGTCGGGATGTGGTTGTATATTTCTTGGTGACACCTTCTTGGACGGGCTCAGTGATGACATGTAGACTTGATCCGGTTCTATGCACATGTCTGGTACCGATCGCTGTCAATCCGCGGAGCTCAAGGTGTCCTGCATCCCATTGTCACTGGAGTAATTGCGCACAGACGGCAGCGAGAAAGGGTCCGTCTTGATGAGAAGCAGGATGAGAAGCAGTTAAAGACACGGCTCGAGCGCAGCTCTCCTTCATTGGCGGCGCTTCCCCGACCGCTCGGAAGGCTGTGATTCACTTGTCGTGCTCTTTGTTCTCTTGAGGAGCGTCTGCCATCCGAATCTTGAAATTCCTAGTCTTGGGAGCAGGTGTGAGAGTGTCTTGTGAGAGTGTCCTTGAGAGTGGTTACCCAACCCAGTGCCACTGGCGACTCGTCGCAGTGGTGCCACCCATTCCCCCCCGGCGTCCGCCGCCCCCTCCTCCACCGGGCCGTCCCAGCTAGTTGGGCCATTGCCCACCATGGCGTCCGACCTCTCTCTGATCGCTCTCGATGATCCCTCGACGCGACTGACTCTTCTTGATCTCGACGAGGAGTCGCCCCCACCTCGTCGACCTCTCACTCCGTACCAGGACGAACCCGACCTCCTCCGTGTTGGCGAGGGAGCAGATACCCCAATCCGACGTGTCCAGAGTACATCGACCGTTGTATCGGTTTCGGCTCCGGCTTCTGACGCTCAAGCAGATCGGACGGCTGTTGCGAGCCGGACAGACGAGTCGCAGGTCGAGCCGCGAGAGGGACTTGACGAGGCGTTCTTGATCAAGCTTGGAGACGGGTCGTCGGTGGTGTTTCGTCCAGCTGCTCCGACAAGTTTCAACTCCCCGACATTCACGACTCGTCAGCCGAAACCGATCAGACCGCCGAGTCAGCTACAGCAGCAAGTGCACAGCCTTCTCAAGCACTCCAGCACTGTCACCGCCAGAGACACCCTCCAAGTCGCTTCATTATCAACATCTACTCTCACCCATCATTCCTCCCTCTCGTCTCCTGTACCTCCACTCAACCCTTCACGCCCCGGCTCAGCATCCAGCTCGGACCTCGCGCACGACCCGTCCACCTTTTCTCCCCTCCCTACTCCTGACCCCTGGGACACAGCACCTTCGAGTATCGACCAATCCCTCGAGACCGTCGAAGGGACAATCATCTCGGATAGAGCCATCGTCCCGCACACAGCCGCCGAGCTAGCTGGACTGTTCGACTGGCACGTCACGCCATTGCCTTTTCCGAAGCTCGACTACCCCGTCTGCGTCAAGGCTGATCCAAAGTACAAGAAGACCGCGAAGAAAGGCAAAGGCGGCGCAGTTGCGGTTGTCGTCGCAGCGCAGAAGCAGCAACAGGAAGAGGAGAGCGTCTCGCCTGGAAAGCGCAAGAGGGAGAACGACGAGGAAGACATCGAAGGGAGACTCGGCAAGGTCCTTGTCAAGTACGGAGCAGCAGCTCCATCGACCCCAGTGCCCGCGCTCACCGCGCTCAGACCGCGAGCTATTACCTTCACCGAGACTCCCAGCATCTACACGCCCAGCGACGTGGACGTCGAATCCCAGATCGACTCCGACCTCGACAACACGGATAGCTCGGACGTTGGAATCGAAGACCTTCTCGACCTGGACGAGGAGGAACAAACGGACCTTCTCGGGCCGATATACGCCGACGAGTATCACGACAACGACGCTAACGCGGGCGAGTACGAGCAGCCGTATCGCGATCTAGAGGAGACGGAGAGCCTCCTAGACTTGGATCACCTGTACTTGGGAGGAAGTGACGTGATGTCTTCCCGAGGTCGAGGGGCGCGACAGACTGCGGTGAGGGGAAGGAACAACCAATATACGGCAGAGTCGCATAGAGTGAGCATCAGCCTGTAAGGTCGATCGGCTGTGATGAAGTTGATGTGTTGGACAGTCTTCTCGTTTCCAGGCGCCGAACCAGGGCGTTCCATCGGAATACCTCGTCAGCGTATTCGATGAGGAGACTTTGTCGACGCTAGGGGGACGTCCCGCCAGGTCACCTCGGTTTCCTGATTATCCCCCCGAGATCATGCCACCATGGGACCGTCTCTGTGCGTTGAAGTTACACGATCCCATCCGACCATTATTGCCAGCGAAGGATTGGCCGGAGCACCTCAAACATGGCGACGACAGACTCCAGATCTCGGTCATGTGGAAATGGCACGTCGCCGAGATCTCGAACGAGGACGAGTGGCGCATCGATGACCTGCTCAAGCAACTATCCGACGCGGTGAACATGCAGCTTGGAGGGAACGAGGCGCGTCAGAGAGCGCTGGATCCTCTGGCCGAGAAGAGGTTCGTAGTGGACGTGTTTGGCAGCATGTCATGGGGTGGTCAGACGGGCAAGGGGGACATAGACCTTGTAATTAGGGTGGGTGAGGGCGACACTGTTCCGTCCGTCGTAACCGCCAGCTGACGTAGAGCAGGATAGAGAATATCCTCATGGGTGTGAGTTGTGGTCTATCGCCTGTCGAAGACCACTCTCGCCCGCGCATCACTGCTAACAGCCGCAGATGAGCCCTCGCTGTGGACCACCCCTCCAGGGGAGGATGATACAAAGCAGAATGGTACCGGCGCGAGAAGTCGGGGACCAGCGCCTCCCAGGCCCAATCTTCCGCCAGTCTACGACCTATCCCGCTTGGTTGGAACCCTTCGCCGTATGGGAATGATCGATGTATTCGGCATATACAACGCGAGCACGCCTATCGTCAAGTTCGTTCCGCCAGGTGACGAGCGAGAGGAATGCGACATCAACGTGAATGATCTCGGAGGCTGGTGAGTCGGTCGATGAGCAGCACAGCCACAGGGCTGCGTCCCATGTCGATTTGTCCGACTCACGCTGATTGGGATAGGTACAACTCTGCCCTTATTCAGGCCTACTGCGAGGCCTCGCCCCTCGTTCTCCGGCCTCTGATCCACGCTCTCAAGCTGTGGGGATCCGCGCAGGAGGTCAAGGACCAATCCGGCAAGTCCGGCCCTGCGACAATGTCGAGCTACTGCCTCACCCTCATGGCCATCGCCTACCTGCAGATCCGAGGCGCTCTGCCCAATCTGCAGGCTGGCGTACCGGAAGTCATCCCCGGCCGGAACGACGAGGGCGGCGAGAATGTGATCTGGGTCGGCTGGAAGCGGAATCAAGGCGTCAAGGCACATGTTGGGTTCCACCAATATGCGCCCCGCGATTGGAAGCCCCGCGAGCGAGAACTCACGGCCGCCGAAGCCCTACGAGGTTTCTTCGCTTTCTTCTCGAGAACGCCAGCCACACGACACTCTCCACGCTTCAATCCCGACGCGCAGGTCGTGTCTGTCCGCAATGGAGGCATTATGCCGCGTACCTGGGCTATGGGCTCGGCAAATGCGAAGATCCGAGCAGAGAAGGGGCTGCCGCCTCTCGAATTGAGCAAAGAGGAGATGGCACAGTTTGAGGATTGGGCAAGGGGGGATTGCAGCCATGGTGGGGTTCAACCGCAACAATGGGATCAGAGGCCGCTGCTCGTTCAGGATCCGTTCATCTGGCAGAAGGTGCGTTCGATCCGCGTTATCTGCGTCTTCTCACATCTACTGACCGGTCACATCCAGAACTGCACCCAGGCAGCTTCTGTCAAGGGTCTAGAACGGTGGTGGACGGTGCGTCGAATGACCCTACTTTGTCCACCCTGAAACCGAACCGAGTGGATCGCGACGCTGACTCCACATCCAGGCGGTGGACTACGCACACGAGCTCCTCACTCGACTCGGCGCCGCCGCAACCATCGACGACCTCACAACACCCTTCGATCCACTCCCTTCACGCGTCCCCACGCCGCGGACGCCTACCCCTGGCCGAGGCTCGCCTGGGTTTGGACTCGGGCGTGGCCGAGGCAGGGGTCGAGGAGGGGGCCCAAACGGAAGAGCTGGACAGGGTTTGTACCACGTGCCAAATGGCGGTGGCTTCGTGCCCAATGGGCTGCGGTAGCTTCGGATCGACCGACAGGAGGATGCCTCCGACTGGTTGAGCCCTGTACGACAGCATCATACGACAGCATCAAGTAATCGGAGGTTGGGCGGACGGCGTCCAAGGAGGCGGCGCAGTGAAGGCGGTGAGCAGTGTTGAACCAGTGGGCCGGGCGGGTCTCTTGAGCATAGACCAAGATCTTGACGTACCAGTACAGTCGCTTGTGTAGATGTCATTTTCGACTGATGAATTGTAGAAACCATTGGCATCCCAGGAATTGCTACTGTACCTCACCGCCTCGCCGATTATCGCTGCTGATAGCCTTGTCCCGCAGCTCGAAGCCGGTAGTGCAGACGGTGTCTTAGACAGGGGTGCGCGACTTGTAGCCGCAACTGCAAGTGGGACGTGTCATCATAGTGATACGTGCCAAGCAGACATCCTTTCACTGACATCGTACTCACTGGGGTGCTGTCCTGACTTCCTTTGACCTACACCCTACCACCTCCAGACTGAAACCCGAGTTCCAACCCCCGTACTCATCAGCACGGCGAACACAAACACAGTATCAATAGCCCACGTCCAACTGCAATTGCACTCACGAGAGACGATGGACTCCCACCCACTTCCACGGCAAGCACCACCACAACTTCCTGCCGTCCAGCAAGCATGAGCAACACTTCTGTGCCGAGTTCACGTTGACGCCTCCCACAACCACCTTGTGCAGTACGATCACGCCGCCCCGCCGATGCCCGTCCTTCCCGCTCTGCCGGGCGTGCTGGGGCGTTCGAGCGATGCCGACTCGTCAGGATCGAGCGGCGGAATCTCCGCCGAGTCATTGGTCAATAATGCCGAGTCGCATTTCGACGTCAGCGGGACTTCGGTGCTCATTGCTTGGGGTCTGACGTTCGTCGGCGGGGTGAGTGGAAAGAGCAAGAACACTTGAATTGATTCGCACCCTTGTCGCCCCGCTTGATTCGGTCCTGGCGAATGGATGACTGACTCAACGTCGCAGGTTATTTGCGTCGCGCTGTTCTCGTACGCCCGAGAACGCTTCGAGAGCATCTACTACCCTCGCATCAAGGCTTGTAAGGAGCAGAAGGCAAGCGGGAGTACCGAGTCCGGGGAACAGGGCCAATTCACACATGAGACCCCAGAGGTGAGTTACTGTTATTGTACGATTGAATCGCAGGCGGGAGTGAGATGCATTGTCCGTAAGCGCTGATGGGACGTGTGAAGTTGCCACAGGGGTCCTGGGGTTGGGTCAGGTTCCTCTGGAAGGATATCAAGCTGGAGTTGGGGTTCAGGACGAGCGAGAAGATCAAGCAACGCGATTTCGAGTGAGTAGCTCGGTCTTCAACCCCCCCTACTGCTCCTCTCACGGACGGTGGCGTGTAACACTTCTTTGGATGGATCAGCACCCTGCAGCTGCCGGATGAGGGACCGGAGGACCACCGAGCGCTGACGAGAGTCCACCACACCACCGTAGCATGCTCAAGCTCCTCGGCCTCGACGCAGTCACTTTCCTCCAATACCTCCGCCTCCTCCGCTGGCTGACCGGAGCCATCTCTCTCCTTGTCGCCCTCCCCCTCTTGGCGCTCAACGTCTACATCAACGATTACACAGAGTACGGCTCGACCGAGACCAACGTCACTACCTCGACTCTGGACAATTCGACCGAGGTGCTGGGCGTGCTCGAGTTGCTGACGGCGGCGAATATAAAGGGGAATGGGTTGTATGTGCACATCTTCTTCGAGAGCGTTATTACTTGTCTGGTGTACTTTTTCGGTGAGTGCATGTGCTGCGAGACGGTCGCTCGCGAGCGATCGGTCTGAGAGGCTCGTATGTAGGTCATCGCTCATCTGTCCCAGTCTATACTCACTATGAGCATCACGGCAAGCTCGTCGAGCAATGGGCAAGCCTGTGAGTAATGTTGCATTGTCCTTTTTGGACCCAGCAACAAGAACCGATATGTAGTGTCGCTGACAACGCTTGAATGTGCTGTCTGTAGAAACTACCGCGAAATAGCCTTCAAAAGCATCATGCTGACCGGCCTGGACATCTCGCACCGGACTTCTGAAGGACCCAAACACGCTTCCGAGGTGCAAGACGAGGTCCGCGTGCTGGTCAACGCCACAGCAGAGGATGAGGCCGAGGTGGTGTTTGTCCAGCGTAAGCTCGGAGCCCTGGGGAGGGGGATGCAGGAGTACAAGGATAAGCTGCATCCGCTCGTTGACCAGGCTGCGGCGGCGTGGAAGAGGGGGGATAAGGCAGGGCATTTTGGGGGTTGGGCTTGGCTGCATAGGATATTCCCCGTGTCGCAGAAGGTGAGTCGGGAGTCGGGACGTGATGAGTGGTAATACTGTATGTGTGTTCGAACAAGAGCTGACGACGGACGTGCATTGTAGCCCGTGAAGGCGGTAATGTGAGTTCCAAGAAATACTCTTGTCAACGTCGACGGCATCGACAATCGGTGGTGTTACTGTGTTGGTACACCACGTCGCTGAGACCCCGCAGACATGAAGCCGCGCAGAAGATTCGTAAGCTGAAGGACGAGCAAGACGCCGTGAAAGAGGAGCTCCGATCAACCACGATTGACCAGAATGTCACAGCGGGTGAATTATCCGGCGCGCAAGCCACTTCACTCGCCTACTCGAGATTGGGTAGAGGGTGTACTGAGGCTAAGAGATGACTTGTAGCTTTCGTCACTTGGAAGACGGCGATCCGGGCGCATCAAGTAGGCGACGAGTGCACGAAGCGGAAAGAATTTCGCAAGAGCGGGGCGAGGGTGGAGAGGGTGAGTCGATTTGGATCATTGGCGTAAAAGAATTGCGGTGTATATCGCTGACCCGCGTGAAGGCTCCTAGGAACCACAACGTCGTGAGTAGAGACATTATGACTTGGGTTCCGGGCCATGCATTAGCCGCCCTCGCTGAGCCTCGCTAACGACGGACAGCTCTGGAAGAACCTCGAGCAGGACCCGAAGGTGTGGCGCACGCACTCTATCATCGGCACCGTCGTGATCGTCTTCATCTGCGTGGTCAACACCATCCCCGTCATGGCCATCACAGTGCTGGCCAACCTCGACACGGTGAGTCGGAATCGACTACCCCACCTAGCACAGTCTTCGCATCAACAAAACAAGCCGCTCTGTCTGGATGGACACGGTTAGGGCGAGCGAACACTGAGCAACTCACTGAGCCCCCTTCTAGGCAGTCGAGTACGTCCCGTGGCTCAAGACCCTCGTCGACTCGAGCGCTCTGTGGAAGGCCTTCTTCACCGCCGTATCTGGTGTTCTGCCCGGAACGGTCTCCGCAATCTTCTCGTTCGCTCTGCCATACCTCATGCGATTCATCAGCCAGTGGTCCGGCGCGTTCACTCGCGGTCAGCTCGATCGTGAGGTCGTCGGGAGGCTATTCGTGTTTCAACTGGCGAGTGTTTCTTCCTCTCGTACTGGAGTAATTTCACTCCCCCCCACCTTTTCCATCTTCACGCCAACGCCATTCCACCATGGCGGAGACGCATGCGGCGAACAGCAAATGATTGACGTTGACGCCGACAGATCTCCAACTTTGTCATCTTCTCTCTCCTCGGAGTATTGTACGAGACGTACCTCACCATCTCCTCCGAAATAGGCAAGCAGAGCTGGTCAGAGATCTACTCGAGTCTCGGCGACGTGCCCGCCGAGGTGACTAAGGCGTACATCTCCGAGAGCTCGTATTGGATGTCTTGGTTCCCGTGAGGATTGGTTCTACTCGTTTCTCTAAGCACCGCCATCCGCTCGACGAGCGGACAAGTAAAGGGTTGGGCCGAGCTGACGCAAGGACAGGATCCGCGCAGCTGTGCTGTGTATCCAGCTCCTACAGATCCCGAGATGGCTCTTACGCATATGGAACGGGTAGTGAGTGGCTCCCTATACGTTCTGTGACACCGGTGTCTGACCCTGTGACCGAGGAGGAGGGCCAAACTTCGCTGATGGAGATATGTATAGCCTTTCTCGCCGTAGGCAGCTCACGGACAATGAGCTTCACAAGCTCTCCGAGCCCGAGGAATTCAAAGTGAGTCGAGGTGTTCCACTCCATGATTACAGTACAGTATTCGAGGTGCTCCACCGCGCATGGCTTTCGAAATACGGGGTCGTGCTGCGCTGACATGACCAGTATTGTTAGTCACAACATACCTCCGCGTCAGGAGATCCAGACCGAGGGTTGTTGACTGACTGGTCGTCCGTTGTCCAGCAATCGAATACTCCCACGTCGTAAGCCCTGTGGTCTCGTTGTGCACTGCGAGATGCTACAGTACGAATACGAATACGCTGACACCGGCAGATGTTCGCCATGGCTGTTGGCATCATCTACGCCCCACTCGCCCCGCTCGTGCTCCTCTGCGGAACAGTCTACTTCTGGATAGCGTCGTTCATCGTGAGTCGGACATATCGGGCTCCGGTCACAGCACGCCGACGTCTACCCAATCTGAGCCTTGCCTGCGCCAGACAAGCACCGCTAGAGCTTTGTACTCTACAGTGCTCGTACCACTCGTGCTGTATCCGCCTCTGCTGACAAGGCCAGTTTGCGCATCAGCTCACATACGTCGAGAACACGATCGAGACGGACGGCCAGATCTGGAGCGTGGTGATCAATCGCATCCTCGTGTCGACGGTGCTGATGCAGCTACTAATGTCTCTGAGTGAGTATCCCACTTCCGCTCGGCCGCGACACGGGCCCTTGTTAACCCCGTGCCAAGCCGTCGCGCTCAAGACCCAATCCACAGCGATGACCCTCTTCGCCCTCGCCCCGACCCTCCTGATGGCTCTCCTCAAATACCAGCTCGTCCGCGGCCACTCGTCCACCGCCCGGTACTTCTCAGACATGCACACCGCCGACGACCTGTACAAGTGCACACCGCGGTTCGAGCACGACCTGCTTCGCGGCGACTGGCTCCCCAAATGGAAGTGGAACACCAAAGACACCGAGACGCTGAAAAAGATGGCGCAGGAGATGCCGGATTTGAAAGAGATCATCCCGGAGTTGCAGAACAAGTCCAGTACGGGCGTAACCCCAAGGCGCCGAAGACGGAGAAGGAAATGAGAGCAACAGCTATGTAGGTCACCGAGGACGCATTTAGTACAGTTTGCTCAGGTAGGCCTTTGGTACACTGGGACGGGAAGGGTCAATAGAGGGTTTACAGTAGATCGATAGAGAGCACATGTATTTCAGCGGTTGTGAGGAACAGCCACGGCTCGATCAGCTCTTTCTCTTTTGACGGTTACTCGTGTGCTTATGGTCGCAAGACCCATAGTCGATTGTATAGGTCGACGTGCATCTAAGCGGAAGCACAGATGGACGTACGATTTTGGGCCGACCGAGGGAAAAGCATCGGCTGGCTTGTATGTAATCGGGGTGGGTGGAGGGTGGTAAGAGGTTGACACAGTGAAAAACCCGGAACGGGGAAACAGGAAAGGGGTGAGTGGGGAAGGGAACGGGTAATGGCTCGCGACGGTCGGCGCTCGTGACGCCAGTCGAGTCGCGAGCCAAGGTAGAAGTGAGCTTCATGATTTGTTTACCTCTGGAAGAGGAGCGTGGAGTGGTGGAAAGCGGGGATGGCTGTGAATGGGACGAGGGGAGGGGAAGGTAGCGAGAAGGAGTGGAGCGGAAAGGCGGGTGGTATCGCGGACAAGCAGAGTTCTGGACAATCACAATCACGGACGCGTGATGCACACCAGTGTGACAAGTTTGAGCGTTTGAGTTGTACGCTTGGCCGAAAAGTTGACTTATGCCTCGCCGGCGTCGACACCCTGGCTCACGCCTACCAGAGGACATCAGCGAATGCAAATCGGGTCCATGCGAAGCGACTTACGGCGCTCCTTCTCCGACTCGAGCTGTATTGGACATCAGCCGAAGTTCAATCAGACACGAAGACCATTGTCACACCCACCTGAGAGTACAGGAGCATGAGGGCGCGCTCGGTCGACTCGGCGGTACCGACGATGGTGAACATGCGCTCGCCCGTCTCGTCGTGCGGGACCTTGGCGATGGAGATGCGGGAGCCAGAAAGGCGGCGGATCTCGGTGATCTTGGAACCGCCGCGACCGCTACGTCGCGTCAGCCACGTGCTCGAGGCGCGGGGAAGGTTCGGGCTCGGTTCAGGCTTCTTGGCCGGGCAAACACAGACCGCTCGACTCACATGATGCAGCCGACCATGTCGCTAGGGATGGAGATGTTCTGGGTGCGAAGGTTGGGGTCGTTGGCCGGGGGAAGCTCGCTGCCGCGACGGTTCTCGCCGGCGCCCATGGACACGCTGGGCCTGTTGCTGAAGCGCCTCTCGCCAGCGGCCGGGACGCCGCCGCTAGCGGGGGCACCGCCGAAACCGGTCCCCGGAACGCTGGTCCTCCTGATACCTCCGGTTGGGCCGGTGACGGCCTGAGCTCCGAGTCCTCCAGCAAGGACGCCAGCGTCGCCAGCGGCACCGGGGTGGTACTGGACGGTACCGGCTCCACGCTCCCAGTCCTCTTGGAGGCACTTGGCGATCTCGTGGATGGCCGTCTTGATGGCGTCGACGGAACCTTGGACCTCGACGACGCGCTCAGTCGACTGGGGGAGCATCTCCTTGGAAGCGACCATGCGAGCGCCCGAGAGGTCCTGGATCTGCTTGATCTTGAGACCCGAGCGACCAATGACGGTGCCCATGAGGTTGTGCGAGATGAGGAGGCGGATGGAGGTGAACAGTCCGACCGGAGGAGGGGGGAGGGACGAGTCGGAGAGGGGAGTCTCGAGGAGGAGCTTGGCGACTTCGGAATACGCGTTGGAGACGCCCTCGAGGTCGCCAGAAACGGAGAGGACACGGTCCTGAACTCCGGCGACGACCTTGGAGACGCCGGCCTTGACGCCGGTAAGGTTGCGGATGCTGGCAATGGTAGCGCCGGCCTTGCCGATGATGATGCCGGCCTCCTTGGTGCTCACGAGGGAGCGGAGGGTGAGCTGGTGGTCCTCTGGAGCACCGGACGCTGTGACAGCGCCATCCTGAGTGGTCTTGGGGGAAACGGTCTCTGCTGGCGGGGAAACGGGTCAGCTGAAACGCAAGCGAGACACGACACGTCTTCCACAAAATCGTTACGGAGCACGCGGGGACCTTGCGACTCACCCTCAGCCATGTTGCGAGTTGGGTTGGGGTCTGACCAAAGGGACTGTGGGGAGAGAGAGCGAGGGGTTGAGTTGGGTTGGGTTGGGTTCGGACGAGAGGGAGAGAGTGGAGAGGAGGTTGGGGAGGGTAGGAATGTGGAAGAGGGTGGGGTGGGGCGGGGGGGGGGGGGTGGGGGGGTTGAGAGGGAGGTTGGAGATGACAAGGTGAGAAGAGGGAAAGATGGAGATGAAAGGAGGATGAGGCGGAGTGGTGTATAGGTGGTGGGTGGGTGAGTGAGTGAGCAGGGGAAAGGGGAAAGGAGCGGGTGGCGCGTGCGGGTGGCAAATTTGATTCCGCGCCAACACGACCACCGTACCACCGGTGGCTACAGTTTGGCTGCTATCTGCGCGGACGGGTGAATAAGCTCAATGTGCGGATGCGATAGCTCCCGCGCAGACCACGACGACGCCTCCGATATCATATTACTCTCAACGAATGCATCCGCTCGAAATGCCAGCCGCACGAACAAGGGGCGGGGGGGTTCAAGACATGCATGGCGAGCAATAGTGTAAAAGCGTAAAAGTGAGCGAGTCGCGCGAGCACGCCGGCACGCCTAGGCACACGCCATGAGATGGTGCCACACTCGGCATTTTGGCCACCCGACAATTTCTCCGGCACCAGCGAAACTCCCTGCGTCGGATATCTCTGCAACGTCTCTCGACCTCTCTTTCCTCTCCAGCTTTCTCTCGAGGACTCCATTATTGGACAGATCGAAAGCTCATCAAGATGCAGATCTTCGTCAAGACGTGAGTACGGCGTACGGCGGCTCATACTCCAACCCTTCTACCTGTCCCCCGCACATCTCGCCGTAGCCTCATCCAGGGATCGGTGAAGAAGAAAACCTTTTGGACAAGCCGCTGACAAACCCAGCCTTACGGGCAAGACGATCACCCTCGAGGTGGAGTCTTCCGACACCATCGACAATGTCAAGGCCAAGATCCAGGACAAGGAGGGTATCCCCCCGGACCAACAGCGCCTGATCTTCGCGGGCAAGCAGCTCGAGGACGGCCGAACCCTCTCGGACTACAACATCCAGAAGGAGTCGACCCTCCACCTCGTGCTCCGTCTGCGTGGTGGTGCCAAGAAGAGGAAGAAGAAGAACTACGTGAGTGGCGCGGCGCGTCAATGTTGTGGATCCCATCCTCCGTGCTTCACGTGGATGCAAATGCGATGCCTTGTGGCTCGGACGGAGGACTTGCGCTGATACACGCCAGACCACCCCCAAGAAGATCAAGCACAAGAGGAAGAAGGTCAAGATGGCCATCCTCAAGTACTACAAGGTCGGCTCGGACGGCAAGATCCAGCGTCTCCGCCGCGAGTGCCCCGCCCCCACCTGCGGTGCCGGTGTCTTCATGGCTTGGCACAAGGACCGTCAGTCGTGCGGCAAGTGCGGGTGAGTGCGGGTCCGGGCCACTTCTCATCTACTTCATTTCGTTGTCGTATTATATCTCATGCGATTTGTTCTGACGATCCCAGCCTGACCTACACCTTCGAGCCGGGCACGAAGCCCACCGTCGCCTAAGCGTCTCGCCTTGGGTGATCGTCTCGGGTGGTTCTGCAGAGTCTCGTTCCCGTAGCGGATTCATGCATGCCTTTGCCCTCGACTCAGTATCATTGGCCTCGACCGGATACACTCACTCGAACATGCGATCAACTGACAATCGTTCCTCCCATACCTCTCGCCTCATGGCCACCCTACTCCACCATTATTGCTGAATCTGTAGACTACATCACTCCGGACCGTTATTGCTGAGCCTATAGTTCACATCCACGCCGTACTATCACTGTGCGAGGGTCGTCTTTCGAGAGCCTCACACTCACATCAGGGGCAGAGCGAGAAGAGACTTGAACCCGGATCCCGGATCAGACCCAGTCCATGCATCACACCCATCACTCGCCTCTCACACTGGACCAACTAATTGGAACAACAACTTCCTCACCACCCCCGAAAGCGCATCGGGCTGATGCTTGTACGCATCCATGACCATCGCCATCGCCGCTGCGCCCAGCATCGTTTCTCCAAAGGGGACGAGCGGGACCCAGGCGCGTTTCCGCGCGGAAGACCACGCCGACTCGAGAGCGCGGGGGAGGACGTACATGGCGAGTTCGGCGCGGCGTTTCTGAAGAGCGACGAGCGGAGTGTCAGCGTGTCGTCAACCCCGACGGGATAGGATATGGGCTTTAGAGCCTCGAGGAGACATTCGAGGCCCGGAGAAGAAAAGCGGTTTGCCCGTTGGCAGCGAGGGATTGAGAGATCTGGGATTTTGAGCTCGTCGGCCAACCCACCTTCTCCTCCACGAGAAGACTCAGACACGTGCTGAAGCCTAGAGCCCACGCCGTCTCCTTGCGCATGAGAAGCGTCTTGATCAAGCTCGGTTGATCCATCCTCTGCAGCGTCTGCGACCGCAAGCAAAACAGTGCTGCGATGGCGGTGAGCAATGATCACACCCATCATTTGCCGCGGGGAAGAGCCACTCGCCTTGGTAGATCACAACGAAGACACCGAGGAAGGAGCAACTCCTCGTGATCCCCAGGATGACTCTCGCGAGCATACGGAGCGGGTCGCGCTTGACGTGGTGCCGACGAAGGACAAGGGTGGGGATGAGGTGCAGCGCCGAGTACACCGGGAGCATGAAACGCTGAGCGAGTCGTCAGCGGTGGCGCGAGGCTTGATTCATCATGGCCTCGAAAAGACAGCGTGACACTCACGAAGACGGAGAAGAACCGCCGGAAGCTGGTCTCCCAGCACGAGTCGCACCACGGGTGAACCATCTCGCTGATGCAGTGGTCAGTGCCCACGTTAAAGGATGCAGTAGATGGATCACTCACCAAGGCACACAGGCGTTCGGACGCCATCCTTCGCGTATCTTGCCCAGCACAGTCTGCAGAGTGGTCCTGGCCTTGGGCGTAATCTCCTACCCCATTGTCAGCGCTTTCTATCATATCGCACGCGAACACGACGCTTGAGCCATGCACGCACGCGGAAATTGAGTGCTCGCTGCACTTGAATCGGCTCGATCATCCTCTGCCTCACAGCCGTGCGATTGGCGAGAACAGCGAATTCAGGTACTCTTGATGCCGACAAGATCCTACAACGCGTCAGGGGTCTACACAGCACCGCCAGGGAGTTCGGGACGAAGCGAGAAAAGCAACTCACCAGGAGTTGTATTCCCTCGGAATGGTCTCGGGACTGAGCAAGAAGGCGAACATGATCTGCCCGCAGCACAGGCCGAAGAGCAGCAGATCGCCATGTGGGATGTGGATCCCGAATCTCGGTGTGTACTGATTGTACGCTCCCTGTAATCCACGGACAAACATCCTACGAACACGCATTAGCACTATGTGGCGTGTAATCCCGATCACCCGACTCACTGCTGAGAGACACCGGCTCTGCGCCCTCTAGATTCCCACAGCAGTCCCAGACTTCCGACTGCACCAGCCACGGCGGCTTGCCATCTCCTCTCGCCCTCTGGACCCTCACGCTCCGGTGGGCCGAACGTTGGCTGTTCGAACAACCCCGCTTTGATACGCCTGCGGATGTACGACATCGGCGGGGCGAGACGGAGGAGATGAAGCGTCAGGGTGTTGAGGAGGGTGAATGTGCCTACGCAGTCTCAGCTGTCCGACCTACGGGATACAGGACTGCAGGCGCATGACGTGCGGTGTGACTCACCGATCATCGCTCCGAAGCGGAATGGCTCGGCGCCAAAGATCGCGTGCCGGAGCATGGCCAGTCGCATCTTCCTCCGCCGAAGCAAGAGCACGAGTAGGACGTTTATCCCCGCACGAACGGAAAAGGCGAGGACGAATGAGCCTGATGGATTGGGGAGTCAGCTTGTTTCCTGCCCAGTATAGCTCCTGCCCGGCATAGCTCCTGCCCGGCATAGCTCCTGTCCGGCATAGCTCCTGCCCGGCATAGCTCCTGCCCGGCATAGCTCCTGCCCCGCATATTCTTGTCCAGCATGGCCCGATCGAGCTGGTCACACTCACGCAATCCCCTCTTCGCAGCTAGCACCCCCGCCCGCTCCGAGTCCCTAGGGAAGAGCCTCTGCTCGTCCTCATCTCTCCACACAAACCCTTTTCCTCGCCGAGAAAGCTCTTCGATGAGCTTGGCTCTCTCCCCGCCGTGGTTCTGAGACAGAACCAGCAGCGAGTCTAGCGATGCGAGGGAGAGCGTTCGGCGGATCTGGTCGGCGCTGCGAAGATGTTCGATCAGCGCTGCGTGCGTGTTCCACGTCTGTGCCCTGCCCGGCATCTCTTCGTCGTGAGACCAGTGCAGCCGCAAACGCGGACACGGCCGCAGATGCAGGTGCAGGTGCAGATGCGTCCGCCCCACGATGGTGCGACTCTGCAGTGAAGTGACATGTGGAAGGCAATTAGGGCCACACTCCGTACTCACGTCTCGGAGATGTTCGGTGTACCAGGATCACTCCTCAGATAATCCACCTGATCCCTCGGTATCCCCTTCGTCCCACTCCTACCTTTTCCACGTTCATGCTCCCCCCCATGCCCATGCCCATGCCCGTGGCCTCTCCATTCTCCTCTTTCGGCCAAGCTGTACCCCTGCCCGGGAAAGAACACGTCCTCGTCGCTGTTCTCGTTGCTCGGCGGAGCACTCGAGCTCTCCGGCTCATCATGCCGATGCACCGGGGTGAATCGGAGTCGTTTCTTCTCCCTCGAACCGCCCGCCGGATTGGAGGAGGAGGAGAGGGAGGAAGAGCTCCGTCGGAGAGCAGAGGGATTGTGCTTCGGAGGTGAGACATGTGGGCGAGATGCGGACGTGGACACGGATGTGGACGTGGAAGTAGAGGCGGTAGTGGGCGGTAGTGGACTGGTCCGAGGAGGGGGGACTGTCGGCGCAGCGTCCCCCCCGGTAGCCCAGGACGCGTCGGAGGAAATTAGAGGAGCGTGGACAGGGGACGAGAAGTCTGGTGGAGGCGGAGGACCAGGAGGAGGAGCCGTCTTGGATCGATGAGGTCCAGCTCCGATTCCGTGCTGCGTGGGCGAGCCGGGACGCGGAGAGGGAGTCATCGATGCCGGGGAATCTAGGTGGGGGATGAGGTCTACTCCGGAAAGGATGTCGGGTATGGAGGACATGGAGGCGGGTCGTCCCGAGCACGAGCAGCGGGAGGGTGAGAGAGTGGACTCAGAGGACTCAGTCCAGAGTGTGGATCATGAACGAGCCGTGAAGTGACTTGTGGCTGGGTATAGATATATGCAGAGGAATGTAAGAAGTGTGTTGGACGTGTTGTTGGATGTGTGCTCGCTTCGGAGTGGCGCCGCACGATCCCCACAACGTGCCCCACAAAACCCACCACCAATGGATGACGTAACACATACAGTCAAGTCTAACGCCACACGTGCAGTTCTTTTTGGACGTGGATTTTGTTTGCATGCAACGATACCGACGATACCGACTCAATGGAAACCCCTGATCCCAAGTATCCTCCTCACGTCATTGACGAATCTCAAGCTATCGAGCACCGGGATGCTCTGGAGCAACGCCTCGTCGTTCGGGTCGGATGTCCATCCCTCGATCGGGAGAGCGTTGGCTGAGGCGTCGTCAGCCGTGGCCTCGCCGCAGGAAGCAGCCGACATGTATCTCCGATGTCACGGTGAAGCACTTACCCTTGTTCCAGCTGTAGGACACCGGCGAGTTATCCATGAAACAAACCCTGCTCAGGTCCTTCTCCACCAGACTGAGGTCTTTGATGTACGACCCGTTCGACTGTAGGTGACACGCTTCGCGATACAGTTTCTTGGCGAAGAGACCGCGCCCGCCGTCGAGCCAGTCGATGACTGGGTCGGCGTACTCTGGCATCGAGGCGGTGTAGATGACGAGGGTGTACCAAGATGCGACCTGCGCGGGGGTGTGTCAGCGACGCGACGTGTACCTTGGAACCGGGATGATGGAGAGGGAACGGGGAATGCCTCGCGTAGAGTTGGATTCGTCGCCCCGACTCACCTTCTTGAGGAAGTGATCCACGTAGGGTCGCTTGTACACATGATACGTCGTGCTCCGCCCATTGAGGACCACTTCGACCGTATGTCCCTCCCTCCTAGATTTCCTTCCGCCAAGCAAGCCCCCGAGGCTCAGACCAAGCAGCCCTCCCCCTGCTGAGGCGGAGTAACCAAGCGGGCGGGACGTGGAGTGTATGAGCGTCTCGTCCAGATCCAGGATGAGTGTCTTTTGGAGGTGGAACGGGGTCTGATGCGGTTTGGCGAACGATGTCGGGTGCAGTGCAAATGAGGAGCGGAGGGTCGGTACGGCCGGGACGGAAGGGTCGAGGAGGGAAGTGGAGAGTGGGTTGGGAAGCAGGCGGGGTGTGTGTGAGCGGGATGATGATGTGGTGGGCGGTGAAGGTGGTCGAGGAATGGGGTTGGAGAGTATCCCAGGTGGGGTCGGCTGGCGAATGAAAGGTTTGTGCTCGAGCTGCGAAGTGGAGGGGGATGGTACAGGGTCGTACGAGCCAGAGAGGGTGACGTTGTCGCGTTTCGAGGCGGAGCGGAGCCGAAAGGTGAATGTGTCAGGTCGGGAGGGGACTGTCGAAGCCGAAGCCTCAAAGTCGTCCGGCTCATCCACTGCGCTCTCCTCTACCGTTGCTCGCGTCACAGGATCGATCCATGGACCGACTCCGACTCCTTCCAGTCCCAGTTCCCCATCTCCTTCTCCATCCCCCTCCCCGTCGGCTTCACTGGGCGACCCTTCGCCATCCGACGCCGACCCGTCATCCGAGCTCACGACCTCCAACTTCAGTCCCCTGATCGCCGTGGATGCCCTCGCCCTCCTCCTTGTTCGCCGTGTCCTCTCCGCGCGGATCTCGCCCACGAGCGACCGCCATATTGCCAGGAGGATCGACCACAGCGCCAGAGCTATGCGGAGGAATATGGGCGTGGAAGGCGGCGGCAACTTGATGAATGATGTGGTTGGTTTGGGGTTTCTTCGGCGTAACGACCGTTTCCGCCGAGGTGTCGGAGGGAGGTTGGATAATCGCGGATGACTCAGTGGAGGCGGGGTGGAGTGATGCAGCTGAGGAAGGGCCGGTTTGGATGACGAGCCATGGGGAGACGAAGTGGACGAAGAGAGCGAGGAAGAAGACGGGTTTCGACGGGGATGCCGCACACCAAAGAAAGCTGCGGTGACATACGCGTCAAACCGGCTGAGCGAGTTCATGGCGAATGCGAAGGCGAAAGCGAGGACTACAAGGGCGGGACCGGCGTGTCAGCGAGCGAGCGTGTGAGCCTGCAAGTGGGATCGAGGCGATGGAGGAACGCACAATGGGTGCCGTGGTCATCTACGCATGCTCAGGGGTCGGCTTCCTTCCTTGTACAAGTACTTGTACTTCTTAGGCTCCACACGGTGCACACTCCTTTGATTGGGAGTGTCCCGGTCGCACGACGTCCTTTGGATACCAAGGTGTTGAAATGCGGCGACAAGACACAACAGTGCCAGTGCAAATGCCCAAGAAGCTTCGGTGGCGCGGGCTCGGGCGTGAACGTGGGTGGACGTGGGCGTGGGCGACGGCGGAGGCGTGACGATGCGTACCGGACGCCGTGTGAATTGAGTCTGAGAGAGTCTAGTTGCGATGCGTTGTGACTATGCCAAGGGATCGAGAGGAAGAGAACCAGATAGATGCGATGCGAGATTGGACTGAGCGATGCAAAGGATAACAACAGCACAAATCTATGGGGATACGACGACGTTGTGTTGAATAGGTTGTATGTGTGGTGGGTTGGAATCCGTCCGGTCCCTGGTTCCCCCCACCGCAGCGTTGGGCGACTCGGCTGTGGTAGGAACCGAACCGGCCACAGCCACGCACCGCAGATCCCCACGTAATTTATCGTCCGGACCACTTCCCTTGAACCCCACCGATTCAGAATGTCACCTGAGCGCTTCGGCGAAAGGCAAATAACGCAGCTTGTGTAAGTGTGGACAAGCCGAGTCTGGGCAATGCATCATTCGCCAACAACGTTGTTGGGGAACACAAAGCTAGGACGGCGAAGGAATCGTCCGCTGGAAGCGAATGCGACTGGCCTCGGGTGTGGCCGGAATATAAAAGGTACGAACAGTGAGTACAATACAGTATTTGTGCTTTACGTCGGTGGCGCTGGTCTCTCTGCCTTTTCGACTGGTCAATGCTCTTCTCCAGTCACGACGCTTGCCTGCCGGCCATGACCCGTGGCCTCGGTCTACCCCGCCGCGGGGGACGGCAAAGTCCTCTGCCGACTCGCAGTTGACCTCGCGTTGCATGACCCCGACAGTCCGTCCGCGCTCAAGTCTTTACAGACGGATCGCGTCGGGTAACGCGGCGTCACGGCGTCACTACACGCCGTTGGCTCCGGCCGGGACACCTGCGTCCTGCAGATCCTCCATCACCCTCGCCATGGCCCATTCTACTGCTCCGGGCGTGAACATCGGCGTCCGTCCTTCCCTTGGCCCATGCACTTCCGCGGGCACGCACACGAGCGTGATGCCGAGGCGCTACAGAGTCGTCGTCAACTGGCGACTCGCGCGTTCCTGCAAGTAAAGTATAGCATGCGACGAGAGGACTTACATCGAGGTTTTCTCTGTCCAGCTCCACGAGCCCGCCCTCAAGATGCACCATATGGCTGACGAGGTTCGTGCACTTCCACTGATTGGGCTGATTCCGCCTGCCGAACCGCCCAAGCGTGTCGAGTATGGCCTGAACGTAATCCGAGGCTCTGTAGCCGGGCGTTTCCCGATCGTTCTTCGAGTTGACTACTCCGTCATGTCAGGCAGGTATCTTCCAGAGCAGGAGAGCAAGCAGGCAGGCGCAAGCAGACAAGCCTGACAGAGGGATGTGGGACGTACGCAAGATGACCTTTGCGCGGAGGGTCGGGGAGATGGCTATGGCGGAAGCAAGACCGCGGAGGGCGAGGCAGGGGATGATAGAGGTGTAGAGAGATCCACACGAGTAGACTAGGATATCCCTCTGTACGAGGGCGTCTAGGAACTCGGGATTTGGCTCGGGATAGATCTCCTGTACTTGGCGTGAGTCGACCCCTCGAGCTGGCAGTGCAACGCAGCATGGATAGCTCGACAGTCATTAGGAGAGGGAGGCATGGGCGATAAGCTGCGTCGCACTCACCTGACCATACAGGTTGATGTAGAATATCCTCTCTATCCTCGCCTCGAGCGGAATCTCCTCTTCGCCTTTCCGATACCCAATATTCCCTCCCACCTTCTCCTCTGGCTCCTCCACCACGATCCGTGGTGATCCATCAAGCGAGCTGCGCGAAGCCGGCTCCGACGGGCTCTGGATGTCGAGGTCGAACGTCCTGCTATCCCTCCTGAAGTGGGTCCGTAGTGATGGCGTCGACGAGGACGACCCGGTGTGGTTTGCCTGCGCCTGCTTCCTCGCGAATGCTTCTGGAGCTTGGGGTTGGAAAGGGAATGGGAAAGGTGTTGGAGGTGGTGGTGTGAAAGCGGGTGTGTGAGCTGGGGTGGGTACGCCAATGTTCGAAGCTGGACTCGATCCAGCGATTTCTACAGGATGGGAGATCGCGCACTGCCCAATGATGGTCGAACCGTTCACGAGCGACGCAGCGATGGTGACGGTCTGATTGGTGTTGATCACTGGGATGACCTGGACACCCGGGTCCACCCCCGCGATGGATTTGAAGAGGAAGATGGCGGACGGGAGTGAGCCGAAGAGGTCTCGGGCACCCGTGAGGAAGCCATTGCCCAGAGAGAAGTTCCGGAAGGAAAAGCGTTTGTGCGCGCGGCGTAGACATAATGTCTGAAAGTGAACGAGGAAGGCTAGTGGACGCAATTCGACATCAGCATCATCCGGTAGGGCGAACGAGAGTTGGCAGTGATGAAATCAACGTCGGAAGGACACGGTGGTCACCACCCACCCCTGATGCACTCCTTCTTATCCTGACCAATACCGTCCCACAGCCCACTCCTGCCCTCAACGATCTCCATCCACAAATCTCTCACGACCCGTTCCGGCGCGTCGGACGGAAAGCGATACGCCATGAGGTTGTAGATCGCCATCCGCTCCTTCTCGTCCCGGGTCTCCACATCCTCCTTGGTCGGTATGAGTCTCGACAGCCTCGATCGGATATCACCTATTGATGGACCGCCGAAACACCTCAGGATCTCTGCTGACGATCCACCATCGTCCGACACGGGGAGGACGAACGCCGGAGAGGGTCCAAAGGCCGAGGCGATAGAGTTGGCGCCAGTGCCGCCCGAGATGATGAGGTAGCTGAGGGAGGCGGGAGGTGGGCTCGCCATGGCTCGGAGGGCAGGCGGAGGGCACGAAGAGATCGGGCCGGAGTCGGTCTCGAGATTGCCACAGGAGAGTTTAGACAGCGTTGGCGATTGTTATACAAGTCAAGGTCCCCACCCACAGAATGAGAGACAAGCGAGAGGAAGTGTCGCTCTGAGAAAAGTGCTGGTGCGTCTCAATTCCAGCTCGCGCGATGGTGATGGTCGACGTTCCTTAATGCGGGCGGACGATTTGGGTACGTGCCTGGGGGAAGATGGCTTCCACGTGACTTTGAACCCTGATTAGGCTCTCCTTCCCTGAGCGCCGCGTCTGGGTGCAAGAGATCCAGATCATCAAACCACCACCCAACCACCCCAAAGGACAAAGGTGACCGGCCCCTCTCCACCTTCTCATCTTCATCCTTTCTCCTCGCCAGTACAGCGAGTATATAACATCCCCAGCTCAACCAGCTCAACCCCAGGCGGCCGGTCCACCTTCCCTCTCGCAACCAAAATGCAGCGCAAGGCGCTCAAGCAGGTGAGGGGAGGTTCCTACAGCCCAGTTGCCTCGTACGACTCTGTGGCCGCTGATGATGGCGCTCCCAGCTCGGCAAAGTCACGCAGTGGACAAATGAAAAGGTGAGTCGAGCGCTGGTCCCCTGAAGATGGTTGAGCTTCGTGGAATTGCTGACCCCCATAGGTGTTCTCGGGGGAGAAGACCCAGTTCTCGTCCGAGTTCTCAGAGTTCGAAAAGGACGTCGATGTGCACCGTAAAGGCATTGAGCGGTGAGTGGGCTATACCTCGGATCGAGACCCGTCCTTCAGTCTTCATCGGCCACTCGTAACCCTGCGATGCCGAGGACCTCACCGTCTGTTCTGCGCACCTGCCACATCGTGCTGATTCCGTGACAGGCTGCACGCCACGTCCCAGCCCTTCTTCGGACAACTCACAAAGGCCAAGCAGACGGCGGACCCCTACCCGCCGCCTGGTGCGGGCAAGGACAAGATCTCTTACACCGAGGCACTGGGCCTGGTGATGATTGACTACGGGGGGGACCTGCGAGATGCGTACGGTGAGTCTTGCGTGGCGTGTCTCGCCGCCTTACATCGCCTTTGATGAGCTGCCGAAATGTGGGCTGGAGCTGAGTGTGTAGGTGATGGATTGACAAAGTACGGGAGAGCGAGGTGTAAGCTCGCCATTGTGAGTGACTCCACGTGACGGTCTGGAGTTCCATCCACTTATGCAGTGCAGGCGCAGGAGGAATTCGCCAACCGGCTGAGCGAGGGGTACATGGGTGGAATGGGTATGTGCTTTGCCCCGCTCGGCAGTCCAGAGAATGCCCCCTGTCGCTGTCGCTGACCCTTGTCAGAGCAAGCGCTGGAGACGGTGAACGAGTACAAGGCCTTTCGGAAGAAGCTCGACTCTAGGCGGTGAGTCCGGTTCGGTCACATCGCCTGCCATGGCTCCGGCAATGAGGGCTATCCTTTGGGTCATGTTGGGCATGTTGAGTGGTCGCTGATCGGCGCAGCCTCGCGCTTGACGCGGCGATTGCCAAGTTAAACGGATCCAAGAAAGACAACCGGGGCCTGGAGGAGGAAGTCGAGGTTGCCAGAGCTAGGTTGTGCGTGTATATCCCTCTCGTGGTGCCGCGCGACAAGTCAAGGCTGACTTCCCAAGCGAGGAAATCGAGGAGGAGACCGCAGCGAGGATGGAAGTGATCCAGGGGAATCAGGAGCAGCAATTCACTGAACTTGCGGACCTGCTCGATGCTGAGCTCGAGTATTTCACAAAGTGTCGAGATATCCTCGAGGAGCTGCGAGAGCAGTGGCCATCTGGGTGAGTCTGGAGCGGTTGCGGCCCGGTCGATTTCGTATCTGATCAAGCCGTTCTAGGTCCGTTTCCATCTCGGGCCGACCGAGGGCCAAGTCCAATGCGTCCGCTCGGTCGAACAAGTCGAATCGGAACACCCGACCTCCCGAATCATCGGAGGACGAGCGGACGCCGAATCGTTCCCGCTCGCAGTCGAACGCATCCGCGTCCGCGGGGAAAGGCAAGGACAAACGATTGACGCTGCCGTCGTTCGGGAGCTTCGGGAAGAAGGGCGGTCTTTCGATGGGCGGGATGGGCATGGGGATGGGCAAGCGCAAGTCTGGCAAGTTTGGAGGGTACGATGATGGCGAGCGAGCCGCTCTCCAGAGTGATGAGGAGGAGGACGAGTACTCTTATCGCTCTTCTTCGCCGCGGGCTTCTGGCTTTTCCACCGCCGGTAGGACCAGGTCAACGTCGACGCTCAGCGTGAGCCACATCTCGATCGCATCGGACAGCACCAGTACCGCCCCAGCCCCGACCCGACCGTCCGGTATGCGCAGGACGTACACGTCCCCGTCAAACCTCAATGCGCGGTACGTCAAGGCGCTCTACCCTTTCGCGGGCGACGCAGCGGACGAGCTCGCCCTGCGTACCGGACAGGTGGTGGAGATCAAGCATGAGGTGTCGGATGATTGGTGGGTCGGCGAATCGGAAGGGAGGAGCGGGATGTTCCCCTCGGCGTATGTCGAGGAGTATGTCCCCACGCCTCAGACCGCCATGCCCCCACGGCGGACGATGCCACCGGGTCCCGGCCAAGCGGGTCAAGCGAGTCAAGCGGGGACTGGCGGCCAATCCGGTTCTATCAGCCACAACCCACAACCCTCTCGCCGCGACAATGTCCTTGCCCCCCCGTCGCCTACGCTGGACTATCATCTCACCTCCGATTCCGAGCTGTCGCACGGCTACGACGAAGCGGACCATTACCTCACTGCGTCACTTGCGTCCGAAGCCCAGCCCGCTCCGCAGACCAGAGAACGATCCAATACACTAGGCAAGAAACCTCCTCCGCCACCACCCCCATCCCGCCGATCGCACAGCAGCCACAACATCCTCTCCACCAGCACCAGCACTACTCTGCCCCCTCCCATCGCTCCGACCAGACCGAGAGCCAACACCGCGACGAGATCGTTCCATCTCGCGAACCCGAGTCCGGAGGCGGAGGGATCGCCTTTTGCGGGTAGCGAAGATGACCTGTCCGAGTCGGAAAGCGATTATCAGCATCATGTCCCTGCGACGGCGACGGCGAATGGGAGGGCAAGAGCAGGGACGGGAGGAAGTCATCCCGGAGACAGGTCCGGGACATCGGGCCTGGCCAGTGGCCTCGGTGCGATGCATCTCGGACAAAACGAGGTGGGGGCGGTGGGGATGTGTGCGACTTGTGGGTGTGATGACTTTACCCAGAACGTGTTCAAGGCGAAGGGCATGTGCTCGACCTGCTACCACTCGCACTAGAGCGGGAAGTGCTCAAGAGAGATAAGGGTGGAGTATGTGCTGGACGGAGGATGGTTTCGGGCCAATAAGTCGCCCGTGGACAAAGCACGGGGGCAGGAACGGGCGTTAGGGCTCGGTGGCAGCGGCAATGGAGTGGGAGAGGACGTGCTGCCCCGTTGCATCGCCATGGCGGCGAAGGAAGAGCGCGGTGCATCGTAGTTGTCCGGTGCTCTCAAGGGCAAGCGGTTCTGCTGGGGCAACGGACGCGGACGATCGCCCGAATTGAGAGCAGGGTGATTGATGCTTACATACATTTGGGGCGGCGAGTCGGAACATTTTGGGATATCTCATCTTGTACTCATACAGCACGAGTACGGGGCGGTACTGCACGATGCACATACATGATGGGTCTTCATGCATCTACATTACGCGATTCGGCTACAGTAAGAGGACACCCCTGGCTGGGCGCCGAAGCCAGCCACTTTACCTACTGCATACTCTGCTCGTCCTGCTCTCTGCGATCGCATGGACCGAACGGTCGTTCCTCTTGCGCTTGCTTTCTTGCTTTCTTGCTTTCTTGCTTTCTTGCTTGCGCCTCTTCTCTCGATCACCCGACTCGTACAAGTATTACCGCGTCACGCGTCAGCTCCGAGAAAGGCGGTGCTCGTTCGCCTGGAAAGACGCTTTGCTTCTCGTTTCCACCTCGGCGGGCCATTCTCCCGCTTGCGCTTGATCTGCGTCCTCCGCTTGCTTGGCCTGGATGATTGGATGTCCTGATCGCCCTCGGCTTCGGCCTCGACCGGACGATCATGTTCCTTCCCGACTGGTTTCGCGGTAAGCGTATCGCGACGATCCACTCCCACTCCCACTCCCACTCCCTCCCCCTCCCCCGTCTCTTTTTCTTCGATGATCCGCTCCATCGTGAACCTGGGCTTGGGGCTGGGCGTCGAAGCTTCATCACTCGAGTCGTCGGAGTCGAGTCTCACGCGTTCCCTCGCCTTCCTCTTGCCCAACGCGAAATGATCACCCTGATCCTGACCTGACACCGTATCAGTGTAGGGGTTACGACCCTCACCCTCACCCTCACCCCCGGCGCACCCTCCTGTCCCGGGCTCCGTGTCCGTGTCCGTGTGGGCGAGGATCAGACGCTTGCGCTTGAACCCGATGCCGGCCCACTGGTCCCTTCCGCCCAGCCCCCGACGCTCCATGAAAGAGGGCTCGACAGGGGAGGTTGGGGGAGATATACACGCGATGCCCGCGCCGGACTTGCGTTTCCAGATCTCACGCTGGAGATCGCGGAGTCGGGCGTCGGCTGGATGCTCGGCCGGTTGGCGATTGGGTTTGTGCTTTGACAGGTCGACGTGGTTGTCGGTGTCGATCTCGATGTCGATGTCGATGTTGACGCCGGTGTCGACGTCGACGTTCAAGCCCAACTCCGAGCAGGGCCAGGTCGATCTGCTCGCTTGTGCTTCGACCTTGTTCTCGCCGTGGTCAACCATATGCTCGTGCTCCCCGAGATGGCCGTCGTCGTGCTCCATGACGTTCTCGCACTGAGCGGTGTTTCCGAGCATTCCGTCATCCCCACTATCCTTCCTCGTATGATCGTTCCCGTCTTCCTCGCGATGATTTCGATCCCCGTAGTCCTCCCCTTCCCCTTTTCCAGTCCCTGGGACATCCGACGAATTCTCCCTCTCGTGTTCGCCGTTCCTCTCGTGTTCGCCCCGCGCCTCCGCCTCGTCGTATCCCCTCTCCCTGCATTTGGATTGCCCCACACCGGCTCCTCCGCCATGCACTAACACTGCTGTGTTATCATAAGGCGGAATCCCCTGGAGGTCGCGAAATGACGGAAGGAGATCCTCCAGCCCGTTGTCCGCTATCACCCTGTCCCACAGTCTCGCGACGAGGGTGGGTGATATCGTGGGTGTGCTGGGTGTGCTGAGACGTGGCGAGGCTGTTTCAGCTGATGAGGGGCTGCTACTGGTGTCAACGCGGCTGGGACCGGGACGGTGATCGGGTTGCCGAGTGGAGCTGGGCACTGCGGCGTGACGTCCTGGCGATGGAACCAGGCCCACGTACAGCGCCGTAATAGATCTTTCCGCACCGGCACCGGACCCGTGCGTCGAGCGCCCAATGGCGCGATGCGGCGGGGTTTGTTTTGTGGCTGCGATACTCGAAGGCCCGGACTGTATATGTGCCGGTGCGGACGCAACTCCTCGTCGGATCGATGACGATGGATCCATCTCCACCTCCGGGGCACACTCGGGCATGAGCCGCATGTCAAGCGTGCCGAGCAAAGCAGCGTCCTCTCGAAGACCGACTTCGTTCTCAACCTCCTCTTGCTCTGCCTTCATATCCTGTCCGATTTCCTCCTCCTCCTCCTCCTCCTCCTCTTCTTCCTCCTCCTCCTCTTCTTCTTCCTGTTCGTCCTCTCTCTTCATTTGCTCCACTTGCTCCACTTGTTCCACCTGCTCCAATTGCTCTCGTTCATCCTCATACTCATCGCCATCATCTCCCTCCACCCCTTCCTCGACTTCATGCTCCAACACGTACTCAAACGTATCCACCACCGTCCCCACCCTCTCACACGCCTCAACCCACCTCACGTCCCACAGCCAGACGCATCCCCCGGCCATAACCCGCTCCACGGGATCGTCCGGCGGGTACACGAAGAACACCTTGAACGGCATGGTTAGTGGGTGGGTGTACACGCCCGTCCCCCCAGACTCGGGGAGGTGTGAGTTTGGGTGAGTGCACACAGACGAGTCGGCGTCAGCGTGAGCATGATGAGAGTTGGCGTGAGTGTGAGTGTGCGGGAACGAGTCTCCTCAGGGCGCGGGCGGGACGTCGGGCTCTGAAAGCGGAGGTCGGAGGGTGGTTCCCCCATGACGAGCCCAGATGGCGCGGAATCGGCGCGGAACAGCGGGGGAAAAGTAAGCGGGCGAAAACGCCGAGAAGAGGTCAGGCGGGTTCGAACTGGAGGGAGTCGGTTGAGGCAGGGTTTGGTATCCTTGAAAGTCTTGTGAATGCGGATCTTGCGTCTGGACAGCGCACATGGGGAAGTGGTTTGGCTGCTTGAAGCTGGATTGCATGTTTCGAGAGGAGGAGGTGCTTGCCGCTCCGAGTCGGTACACCGGGTCAGAAGGGTCCGCGACCATGCCCGCCGTGTCCGCCTGGAAGACCGGAAGTGGGCCTGGACACGGGCGATGGTCTCGCGTCGGAACGGAATGGAGGGATCGACGTCTGGCTTTGGCTTTGACGGCTCGAGCGAGTAAGCGAGGGTGTCAGTGTGCGAGAAAGGCGTTTCGATCGTAAGCAGTATGAGGAAGGTTAGTTGGGTTAGTTGACAAAGTATGCAGAGCTCGTGGAGAAGGATGGGAGGGGGTGCATGCGCCGAGGCCGATCCATTGACGGGAGCTACTCGAGGCGTCAGGACCGCGGGAGATGCTCGCAATGCGCTCTGCCACGCTCGGCCACGCTCTGCCACGCTCTGCGACGGAAAGGTGTGACTTGTGTGGACGTACCGAGAGTCGACGGTGAGCGTGGGGCGATCCGGTGCGCGTGGAAGTGGACGAAGATAGGAAGGAAGGAAGGAAGGAAGGGAGAGATCGCTGGAATGAACAGTCGCTGGCGCGTCACGTGACGTGACTTGACTGTGTTTCAGTGACTCACCCTTGAGTCTGATTGACCCTCCTTTTGTGAGCGCGTCGATCAACCATCATCCGCCATCGCCATTCGTGTCCGTCTGTCCGTCTGCTTCTCTTCTTCCTCATATCTCATTCACTGCTCATACATCATGAGTGGACCAGACGGTGATATTGGCTCCGGCTCCGGGTCCAGCTCCTCCTCCCTCTCCTCGTCCTCGACTCCTGTTGCCGCCCGCGAGAAGCGGTCAGCTTCCCCACCTGCCATCTCCGCCCTTCCCGACGTCGAGTCGGTGCACCCCTGCACGGCACCTACCGCCATCAACGTGCCAGAGGACCATGGCCGCGCGGCCCACGTGGAGATCAAGCATGGAGGAGAGCCGGGCAAGGGCAAGGAGCGCGACTTGGCCCAAGAGGAGAACCGTGCATCTGGGGGCGAAGGCGAAGGCGGATTGGATGAGGAGGGGCAGGAGCAGGAGCAGGAGAACCAACCTGATGCCGAGGTCACGTCGATGCCTCTCGAGGAGACTGTGGAGGAGTGGTGGGAGCTCAAGATGGTGTGGTGTGGGACGACATACGACCTGCGTGTGGGCGGCAATGACATGTGCGTGGCGGGGTATCTCATCTGACATACCCGTCAATCTATCGTTGATCTCCCGACTACACCGACACGCCCTCAGTGGGGTCTGGGTCTACAGCGTGATGAGAGTATCTCGCTGACCCGACGCAGGGTGTATGACTTCCGAAACCTCATTCTCGGCCTCACCCGCGTTCCGCCCGCTCGCCAGAAACTCATCGGTCTGAGCAAGGGCAAGCTCCCCCCCGAAGCTGACCCTTTACGGTTCGCCACTCTGGGGATCAAGAAGGGCTGCAAATTCACGATGATTGGGACGCCGGAGGAGCTGAGCTTCAAGGATCCCAAGGATGTGTTCCTCCCAGAGGTGAGTTGCGGTTTGGTGAGTGGATGGGTGAATGGTGCTGATGCGGCGGAATGCGCAGGTGCTGGACGACTTTGACGTTACGTATGCGAGCCATCCCGCCGGTATCTCGGGAAAGAGGAGGAGGGCTCTACCCCCCGCAGACGATCCACGGAATAAGAGGAAGGTCACGGAAATCGTCAAGACCCGTCCCATCACTGTGTGTTTTGTTCGGCTGACTGTCTCCTCATCGGTGACGAGTCGTCCGCTAATGTGGCAACAGGTTATGAGCGAGCCACGACCGGGCAAGAGGTTATTGGTGCTTGATCTGGATTATAGTGGGTGGAAAGGCAGAACGGCCATCAGATCTTGGCGCGGTTATCCACGTCACTAACGAGGTATGTAGCCCTGGTCGATACGAAGCCTCTTCTGGCTGGCTCGCTGCCTTCAGAGGAGTGCGCGCGACCGGGAATGCACGAGTTCCTCGAAGCGTGAGCAGCTACCACTCTGCGACTGATACAGCCTGTGCGGATCCGGTCTCGTCGCTGACGTCGGCGCTCAGGGTGTATCCCCACTACGACATCGTGATCTGGAGTCAGACGCATTGGAGCTGGCTCGAAACCAAGCTCGTCGAGCTGGGCGTGATTGGCGGTCCGAGGAACTACAAAGTCTGCTTTGTAGCCGATCGGACGACCATGTTCCCGGTGCGTCGGATTCGGTCACTGCGCTGCTCGTCGAGTCGTATTTGCTGATGGTGTATCAGATCTTCTCGCAGAAGAACGGACAGCCGTACAAGCATGAAGTCAAGCCTCTGGCGTATTTCTGGTCGTCATTCCCGCACTGGTGAGTCGCCGCCTCCTGGTCGTGTCGTGTCTATCGCTTGCTTGGACAGTCGCTGATGCGCGATTTCAGGTCCCCAAAGAATGTGGGTAGCCTTGGTACTCGATCGATTCCGATTCCATCGCTCATGCTACGTAGACCATCCACATAGACGACCTGTCCCGCAACTTTGCTCTGAATCCCGGTGAAGGCCTCAAGGTGAGACTGACGGCGGGCTCGGGTGAACGAGCAACGAGCACCCAGGGGACCCCTTGATGCCGGTGCCGGTGCCGATGCTGATGCTAGTGTCAATCCGCAGATCCGGGCGTTCAACGCCGCCGGGACTTTTGAAGGGATGCAGGACTCTGAACTCGCCAAGCTCTCGCAATACGTGGGTGCATTACCTCGGCACGACTTGTGCCCTGCCTTCCTCGTGTCCAAGGCCTTCGCTGATCGCGCTTGCAGCTGCTTCACCTCGCTGCCAATGTCGAAGACTTCACAGAAGCGGATCATACGGTACGTCGTGGCGTCGCGTCGCGATGTGATGCAATGCGATGCGCTGCATTGCCGATAAGGGTGGTATTAGGCTGACCCTCGTTTAGAGGTGGAAACATGTTCTGCATGCTCTGCAACCACCACTGTAGTCTCCCAACGGCGCGAGTTGTTTTAACAGCTCGCTCCGGCGGTTTAGAGCCTGCGCTTCTCTGCCTTCATCCTTGAACCTGCCCGACGTGCTCGATTCATATGCCTAGGTCTCCTGTACATACTTGACACACCATTGAGGCATTGTTGTGGATATACTTCACCATGTATGCATTGCACATGTATCGCGTTACGCCCCCACCCCAACGTTTGCCTATCGGAAGCTCGGTGCGGAAATATCACGTTCGAGGTGTTGAAGTCGTCAGCTTCCGCACCCGCACCCCGACCTGGAGACCGCGGTATCAGCCAGCGCTGGCACAAGGTACAAGTACCAGTACATATCGTAATCGTATGGATTGGTTGTCTCGGATTAAGCTCTTGCTACAGAGCTACGAATTCGTCGTATCTCGTTGGGTGGACCACGAATCCAACGGATGAGACGGGTGCGTATAGTGCGTATCAGATGCACAACGCCACCGACGTCCGCGTACTATGAAGCCTTCCGCTATAGAACAGCAGCATCCGGATGGATAATCGAGCCGGCCGCGGCTCAGAGCCAAGCTATATCGCGAGAGCGTGATCGGCCGGGTACGAGTTAACCTACTGATGCGGAAGGGGCGGGGGAGTGTGTATGTAGCGTGACGCCGTGTACCGTAGTGGAGATGTCCAGCGCAACGCTACGACTCGATATGGCCGATGCAGGTCAGCCTCTCCAGCTGAGATGGTGTTGTTATCGCTCTTCGCTGTGACTTTACTTCTACGTCGACTCAAGGACAGAGACGCTCGCTGCCTGCCTTTGATTCAACGAGCGACACTGCCCTGTGCATTGGCATTGTACCAATACCTACTTCAGTAGCCGTTCCTGAGGCGGTGAAACCTCCACATCGCCTGTCCGCAACGCACCCTCACAGGGATCATCACCGGCTTGACGGCTTGACTTTTCGGCAGAAAAACATCTCGAGCACCTTCAACGCCTCGTGGGCCTCTTGAGTGGGAGTGGGTTTCGAACGAGTCGTGTCGAGCAGGAGCAAAGGCGAGAGTCGAAGTTAGGTGAGCCAGGGTTGCAGTGGAGTGGAGTTGCCGCGAGTGGAAAGGGAGACCGAGACAGGGGAAGGCAAGGGAACCAACGTAGCTGACCCCGTTTGATGGTTCCTTCAGCCATTCACGTTCACACAACTAGTCCACACACCGCCAGCACCACAACACCCACAACGCGTGCTGCTCACTACTCACTGCTCACTTCTCCACTCGTTCCGCTCGGCGCTCTCTGCGTTCATCCCATGCCCTCCCAATCACCGCTGGCAGTCGACACCGAGTAGTGGCCTCGCGGCGAGTCAGATAGACCAAGCACAACACCATGTGGCTCCACTTTGGCCTGGGCCTCGTCATCTCCTCCCTCCTCTCCCCAATCGTACTCGCCCAGTCCAGCTCCAGCTCTTCCGCTTCCGCCTCCGCCTCACCCAGCGCGAGTGCAAGCAACAGCGGGGCATCGTCCACCTCCTCTTCAGGCTCTGCCTCCGCCTCCGCCTCTGCCAGCGCGGCCTCTGCCAACTCCACCTTGAACGTCATCACCACCACGATCACCTCTCTCGTCTCCTCCGGATCCGCCTCAGCCAGCGCCTCGACCCTCGTTCTCACCCTCACCCTCAACACCACAGCCAACAGCAACGGCACTCACACCAACACGACCGTTGGCGGGAACAGCACGCTCCCCGCGGGAAACGGGACAACAAACGGTACTGCCAACGCCACAGCGGCTTGGAATGAGACGGATCAATGGCTGCCATTCAGCATCCCCATCGATCCGGCGTATGGCGTGCTGGGTGGGGTGCTCATCGTCAGTGGACTGCCAGTCGCGGTTTTGGGCGGGAAGAATCGATGGTGAGTGTGACCGAGGACGATCGAGCTGAAACGTAGGTCGTCACTCGCCATTTCGACAGGATACTGCCTCATGCTGTTCACATTGATCATGATCCTGCGTTTCGGGTGAGTACACCAAGATGTCGCCCCTCTATCTTGCTGGACATGGGATCTGTAACTGACGGTCGGGTCTGCAGTGTCGAGCCCGACCTACAACCGCCGTCACCCCAGTCCCCATCTTGGACGCTCCGCGGCCTCTACCTCCTCGCTTGCATCATTTCCGCCCTGTTCGGCTGCGCGATAGGCATCTTCCTCTACAAATTCGCCAAATACTGGGTGTGCGCTGCTGGAGGTTTCGCCTTTGCGTGGTTCCTCATGGCCTGCCGGGCCGGAGGACTCGTAGGAGACACCGTTGGAAGATGGGGGTTGTTCGGCGGGATGGCGGTCGCGTGGTTCCTCGGTGGTCTCCCGAATAGTTCCAATTCGTGGATGGTGCTCGTTTCCACGGCATGGCTCGGGGCGACGGCCTTCACCCTTGGAATCGACTGTTACATCCGAGCAGGGCTCAAAGAGGTGAGTCGGACTCGCACTGGCTGACGAGAGAGTCGCGCTGAGAGCGACACTGCACAGTTCTATATCTACAATCTCGGATTCTACGCCCTGTTCCCATCGCTCAACGGCAACCCTTACCCGCTCACACAACTGATGGCAATCGAGCTCGGCATCCTTGGTGCGGTAATCCTGGTGCGTGCACCGTACTTCTCCTCATGTCCTGTGTCTGTCGCAAGTGCTGAGCGATGTAGATTGGCGCGTCGATACAATTCCGACTGCTCAACGTCCTGCAGAAACGTCTCAAGCAGATGCGCGAGGAGGAGGAAGCCCGCATCGAGGCTGAGGAAGTCGCCAAGGCCGCCGAGCGATTCAAGAATGTCGGCACGGATCTCAAGGAGTGGGAAGAGAAGCACGGTACTGGTGCAGCCCCAGCAGCAGGAGGAGCTTCGGGTCCTGGCTTGGGATCGAGCCTGGGACGATCCGTCGAGACCTCTGATCTACCTGCCGATCGCGCGAGTGTCGTACTCCCACAACTTGATTTCGAGGAAGGGGAGGGGCGAGCATCGTCCCAGTTGAGTCTCCTTGGTCAGGAAAAACGAGGAGGATACGAGCCGGTGGCACTCGGTTCCCCTACCGAGCAGACATCCCAGGTTGGCCGGTCGTCGCCCGTCGAGAGTCTCCGTTCGCCCGTCGACTCGGTCCCGAGCCCTACTTCCGGCACCGGTGACGCAGACTTGGAGGGCAAGATTCGCTTACTCGAGGAGATCAAGAGGGCCCGCAGCGAAGTACGGTCGTCCATCGACTTGCTGGACAAGCTTCGGATCGGGTCGCCCACCGGTCTGTCGTCTGAGGGAGGCAACTCGCGCTCCGCCACGCCCGCGACGCTTGTAGGTCATCAACGCAGCATCTCGGGCGCGAGCAGCCAACTCCTCCAGAGCGCGGATAAGCTGGGTGCTGCCCCCGCCTCTGCCGCTCCCGCTGCGCCTGCGCCGCCGAAGAGCGAGTGGGATGCCTACCTCCAAGATCGCAAGATCATTGCTCCCACTGCTCGCTCCGTCACTGCCGACACCGCTGTACCGGCTCTGGAGCATCAGGCTCGACCTCAAAGCCAATATGCCGCGCTCGACATGACGATCCGAGGTGCTGGTGTCGGTATGGGGCCGAGCACCCGTCGATCAAGCATGATGACCCTCGGGCGAGAGGAGATGCTTCACGATGCCCCGCCAAACGCCCCGCACCGGACCGGAAGTGCACAGGTCCTCCCCCGACCTTCTACATTCCACGAGATGCCCAGCGCACCGATCATCACCGGTTCAGCAGCTCGTCCGACCGATACGACACCCCATTCCGGGTCGGGTCCCTTCTCCGGAGGCCGTCGAACGATGACCTACGAAGAGCTGAGCGAGCGTCATCGCAAGCGCATGTCCCAGATGCAGAACCCAGTGACGGACCACCTGCGAGAGGATAGCGTGGAAGAGGCTAGAGAGAGGTGGGAGAAACAGAAGCAGAAGGAGAAGGAGGAGATGAGGAAGAGAGAGGCGGACAAGGCGGCAAAGGCCAAAGTGAGGGAAGGGTCCGATGGGAGCGGAGGGAGTAAGAAGGCGAGGGAGAAGGAAGAGGTGATGAAGAGTACGGATCAGTGGAGGAGGAGTGTACCCATTGGACTCAGTGAGGCGGGTATGGGCAAGCCGTCGAGGCCGACTGGGCACGAGCCGGGAAAGAGCAAGAGCAAGGGCGACGGCGCGAGGCGCACCAGCAAGCACTTCGCCAGCTAGCTCAGAAACGAGCAGAGTTGGATCGGACACTGAACGTTACAGCATTACATACCACCGCATAACATAGCATTCTACTTCATAGCAGAGCGACTCGTGGACCTTGATCTTTCTATGTGCAGTACATGTTGATGCATGGACGATATCACCTGCAGACCTTGCTTTGACCCACCCGCCACTCTGTTTACCGATTTGATCCCGCTGATTATGAGCTGCTGCCCGCCTCGCCGCGGTCGTTGCGACGGCTACTGCGTGAAATAGCTCGTTGCTCAACCACAAACCACCATCATCATCTACAGCCTGAAGGTGCCGAGGCCAGGTTGCACGACGAGACAGAGCGGTCCCCGCGTGCCCTCCTCCGCTGGGCGATGGCTTCGTCGCAAAGCCGGCGCGGCTCGGCCATCTCCACCTCATCTGCCGTCAGAGGATCGCGAGGATCGTCGCCTTCGCCTTCCGCCTCGCCCGTCTCGCCCACCAGCGAAGGACTCTCGCGCCGACTCAGCTGGAACCGACCTCGAGAGGATCCCGACTCTTTAACTGTCCAGGATGTCCAACACTCCGTGTCCGTCTCCCTCACTCCGCCTATGAGCTCCCTCGCATCTCTCGCTGCATTAGCACCGCCCTCGCAGACTCAGCTCATACACGAAGGGAGCGATCTCGGTGCTGGTTGGTCACACTCACACATGCAACCCGAGGAGCAAGGTTGGGATCGACACCCGCAAAGACCTTTCATACACAATCTCGGTTCTGAAGCTTCGTTCGAGTCTGTCTCGGTCGGAGCCAACGATAGTCCCAACGAGTTCGGCAGCGACAACGACCAGCAACATCTCACGTCTGGATCGGATACTCCTTTCACGCGACCGTCGCCGAGGGTGTACGACGTTGACGGGATCGCGCGCTCGGGTCCCTCACGCTTCGCAGCTTCGGTGGGACGCAGCCCGACACTCCGAAAAGTATCCAGCACACTCCGCAAGGCTAGCATCCGCGTCGTCAACATCATGGGGCAGGATCACGAGCATCGGATGGAAAGGATCCGGGACGAGGACGACGAGGAGAGTCATCACAAGGATGAAGTGGAGATGAATGGGAGGGGTATGGGACTGGGTCACTCATTGCCGCCGTACAGGCCCGCGGCGAGACCGCCAGAGGACGGGCTGAGAGGCAGGACGCTGTGCATCTTCACTGCAAGAAGCAGGGTGCGGAGAGCAATGGCCATGGTGCTGCGGAACCCGTATGTCGGCGGTTTCAGATACAAACCATACCATTGGAGTGCGGACCCCGCAACCCCGGCTGACCGTTCTCAGATGGGTCGAATCGGCCATCCTCCTGCTCATCATCACCAATGTCGTCGTCCTCGCCATCCAGGCTTCTGCTCCGCTCAACGAGCCTCGAATCGACGACGGCTACTTCCAATCATGGGAGGACTTTGTCCTTCTCGCATTATTCATCATCTTCACGTGAGTACCGGCACGTTTCGAGCACGACTGACATTCAAGGATCGAAATGTTCGCCCGGATCGTCACGACAGGTCTGATCCTCGACCCGGAGACATCAGTGCGGGAATTCCTATTCGCTCCGGCCGGAGTGATACCCAAGATGGAGAAACACCTGCACGTCAATCGAGATACTGTCCAACGAACACCGTCCAAGCTCGGTGGGCGGAACAATGCGGCATGGAGAACCACGGGATCAGGACCGGGCTCTAGAACGTCTAGTTCCCAGACGCAACCTTCTGCAAAGATGTCGACTCTGATCGCCGAAGCGCCCTTCCAGAAGGCCGTGGCGAAACAGCAGAGTCTTTCGGCAGCAGGACGACCATACCTCCGACACTCGTGGCATCGGATAGACATGATCGCCGTCGTGTCCTTCTGGATCACCTTCATCCTTGCCATCACGGGTTCGGAAGCCACGGCGAGCCGGCACATCTACATCTTCCGGGCGCTGAGCGTCCTCAGAGCAGGCCGACTCCTGGTCATCACCAGCGGTACGACGACGATTCTCCATTCCCTCAAGAGCGCCGGACCTCTCCTGATCACCGTCGCGTACTTTGTCATCTTCGCAGCGGTCCTCTTCTCCATCATCGGAGTCCAGAGCTTCCGCGGTTCGTTCAGGCGGGATTGTGTTCTCACGGATCCGAACAATGCCTCAAACTCGATCAGCCTCAGTCAGCAGTGCGGAGGGTATCTCGATCCGACAACCTTGACCGAAATGACATACATCCAGATCAACGGTGTGCCCGTGGCAGGCTCGCCCAAAGGATTCATCTGCCCGCTGAACCAAGTCTGTCAGGTGCGTTGTTCATGTCAATCAATCTTGCATCGGGATCCCGGGCTCATGCCGCTCTCAGACGACTGATCAGAACCCCGATGGCGACTCGGAGAGCTTCGACAATGTCCTACTTGCGCTCGTCCAGGTCATCGTCATCGCGTCCAGTATGTGTCTTCATCGTAGCATCCGACCCCCAGCCGTACGATAGCTGATGACTCATAGTCAACACCTGGTCGCCGGTCATGTATCAGGCGATGGACTCGGACTTCTTCAGCTCGTCTCTCTACTGGATCGTCGGTGTCATCGTCATCAACTTCTGGCTCATCAACCTCATCATCGCCGTTGTGGTGAACACGTTCATCAATATCCGTGGCGAGACCAAGAAGTCGGCGTTTGGCGCAGACGAGTAAGCGAGCCATTCAACCCGGGCGGTACGATGTGTGCTGACACGTGCAGCACTCGGATAAGCGCCGAAACGCTTTGGACAGCCGGGGAGAAGAAGCAGCGCAAGAACATCATCTTGAAAGCGTATGAGAAGACCGAGCTGTTTTGGGTTTTCCTCATCTTGGCGGATCTGGTGGCTCAGGCATGCAAGACGGCGGGATCGTCCGAACAGGAGCTCAACCTTCTCAGTGGGTTCCTCCATTTCCAGTTTCTCCCGCTTCAGTATAGCCTCTTCTGACACACCGAAGAAAACCTTGAGCTCGCCTTCACCTTCGCCTTTGACGTCGAGATGATCATCCGCATCGCTGGCTACTTCCCCGACTGGCGTGCCTTTTTCAGTCGGCCTCGGAACAGCTTCGACCTGTTTCTAGCGGTTGTCACGTCCATCATCCAGATCCCGGTCATCAGTTCAGCGACAGTTTATCCCTGGCTCACCATCTTCCAGCTGCTGAGGTGGTATCGTTTCATCCTCGCCTTTCCCAGGATGAAGCCTCTCCTGGTAGGTTTCGACAACGGACTGTGAAGGTGGGCTGACATACCCAGTTGACGGTGTTTGGAAGTTTTGCGGGTCTGCTCAACATGGTCATCTTCCTCTTCCTCATGAACTTCATCGGCGCCCTCGTGGTGAGTCTCAGCCGCGGAATGTCGTTTTCAGGCAGGTGCTAAGATATGCCAGGCCGTTCAGCTGTTTCGCGGTGACCTGGAAGCGGACCAGCTCATCAGCTTTTCGCAAACGTACAATTCGTTCCTGGGGATGTATCAGGTGAGCAAAGCTCGGCGAACAAGTGCAGAACCAAGTTGACGCAGGGTAGATCTTCTCGTCCGAGAATTGGACGACTGTGCTGTATGCTGCGGTAGGTATTTCAGTCGGCCAAGCGGCCCTCCTCAGCGCTGATGGGCCAAGATGACCTCCGAACTCGCATATGTGCAAGGTTGGCTCGCAGCGATCTTCCTCTGCGGATGGTTCTTATTCTCCAATTGTCAGTACCGGTGCCGTGGTGAACCCGGACCGCGCTCATGTCCCGCAGTCATCGTGCTCCAGATGTTTATCGCAGTGATCAACGAGGCGAGTAAACTCTCATAGATGCCGCTATCTGCGTACTGACAACTCCAGAATTTCCACGTCGCCGAAGAACAGAAGCGGAAGCACCAGATCGACGCGTTCATTCGCAAGACCGAGCCCCAATCAGCGCACGTCAGCTGGATCGACCGGCTCAACCCGTACCGTCTCATGAGTGCCCATCCGAATGCGGTCAAGGTGCAGACTCTCCCGCCCAACCTGGTGTTGCCCCTCAAGCAGAATATCGGAGCGGATGTTGGAGGACTGCCCGCAAGCGTGAGCATCCATCACCGACTCATCAGTCTCCTCCCGGTCATTGGCTCATGTGCTATAGGCCACGGAGCCTCTTACACCCGGGACGAAGGGTGCTTTGCGCAGGTTGCTCGGCTTGGAGAAGGAAGGATCGGACATTCCTCTGCGGAACATGAACCGACGATCAGCCAAGATCGAGGACCTCGATGATGATTTTGACAACAGAGGCTTGTAAGTGTTGTCTCCGCCTCACGAGATTGCAGACCAAGACTAACTCGGACGTCGCAGAACCGACCTCCTCCCGCCGCTCAATGCCGGTCCTTCCGAGGATGAACATCTCGACGCTCTGCGCGAACGCAGGAATCAGCAAGCAGACTTCATCGCCGCGCACCCTAGCTTTGATCAGAGTCTGTGGATCTTCAAGCAAAGCAATCCGTTCCGCAAGTTCTGCCAAGCCTGCTTTGACCCGGCCTATGGAGATCGGATCTTCGGTCGTCCCGCCCAGCCGATCCTCCGCCTCGTCGTCAAGACCATCATTTTCTGTGCAATCGTGGCGAGTATCGTCATCACGGCAATTGCGACTCCGCTATACCGCAAGAACTATTACGAAGTCCACGGGATCATCCGCACATCGTGGTTCGACCTGACCGAGGTAGCCATCGGCATGGTTTTCGTCATCGAGGCGGTCATGAAGATTGTTGCCGACGGCTTCATCTTTGCGCCAAACGCTTATCTGCTGTCCGTCTGGAACATCATCGACTTTGCCATCCTCATCACCCTGATTGTCAACACGGTCACCTCGCTCATCTTCATTGGCGGTCTGAGCCGGTTCACCCGTGCACTACGAGCGTTCCGGACACTGCGGCTCATCACCCTCTTCTCCCGACTGCGAGACACGCTGCATGTCGTGCTCTTTGCTGGATTCCTGAAGATCGTGGACGCCTCGATCCTAGTGATCCTGTACCTGATCCCGTTTGCCGTCTGGGGGTGAGTCACGTCACGGAAGGCTTGGGCGAAGGCTGACCACCTCAATTTAGGCTCAACATCTTCTCGGGTTTACTGTACTCGTGCAACGATACTTCCGTCACAGGCAAGGCCGATTGTGTAGGGGAGTTTCTCAATTCGCCGGTCGACAACTCGCTCAACTTCATCACACCCCGAGTGTGGTCCAATCCGGGCTTGGCCGAATCGACAACGGTCTGGGCATTCGACTCGTTCCGACAGTCGATCCTCATCCTCTTCGAGATCGTCTCTCTTGAGGGCTGGATCGACGTCATGAATGCTGCGATGTCGATCGTGGCAATCGATACCCAGTCGCAGCAGAACTATTCCCAGTGGAACTCGATCTTCTTCCTCATCTTCAACCTCTTTGGAGCGGTCATCATCCTTACCCTCTTCGTCAGGTGCGTCGCAGACCTGTTGTATCTGTCGATTGGGCCACTGAGCATGGTGCTGATGCGCATATCTTTACAGCATTATCATCCAGAACTTTAGTGTTCGTTCGGGTATGGCTCTCCTGACGGTCGAACAAAGGCAATGGGTCGATCTTCTCAAATTCATCAAAGCCCAGACGCCGTCGCAATTGCCCAAGCACCGACCAGAGTCTGGCCTGAGATCATGGTGCTACAGGAGGGCAACGGAAAAGCATGGCTGGTGGGCTAGGGGTTTCACTTTCATCTACTATGTCCACATACTCCTTTTGGCGTAAGTTGTCTCGTGCCCTGCCTGGTGGAAGATTTGGCTCCCTCGCCTCATTGAGCAGGAAGCTGACACGCCACGCAGGTTTCAGGATTTCCAGCAGAACATCATCACCGACGTCCAGCTTGGTGAGTTCCAGATCCCGGTGAGGCGTCGCTGCGAGCTAACGCAATTGTAGACTGGATCTTCCTCGGTTTGACGATACTGTACGCTGTCGATCTGCTGGTCCGGTTCTATGGTCTCGGGTTCAACAGCTTCCGCTCAAACGGCTGGAATCTGTTCGACCTCGTCGTCATCACCGGGTCATTCGCCACGACCATCCCTGCCCTGCAGGCTGCTAGTTCCGGCGGCTTGACCAATGAAGTCAACACACAGCTGCAGAAGCTGTTTCTCGTCTCGATCTCACTCAAGCTGGTACAGCGGGTCAGCTCGCTCAATCAGCTGTTCAAAGCATCAGTGTGAGTGTTCGCGATCAATGCGTGATGCGCGGCCTGCCAGGACAGTTGCACGCGCTGTCGCTGATGGCTCTCAGGGCGGCTATCCCCGCCATCGGAAACCTGTTCCTCCTTTGGGCAATCCTCTTCCTCTTCTACGCAATCATGTACATCGAGGTGTTCGGTCTCACGAAACAAGGCAACAACGCCGGCAGCAGGTTCATGAACTATTACACCCTCGGCAACTCGCTTCTCATGCTCTCATTCATGTCGACAGGGTGAGTGGCATCGTGGCTTTGCGTCCTCGCTGCGGGCTCGAAGTATGCGCTGACATGCCGAAAGGGAAGGATGGAACGGGTACATGCACGATTAGTGAGTGCTATCTGTGGACCTTGGAGGCTGCGCGCTAATCAGAGCAGTACCATCTCGGCTCCGCGCTGTACCAGCGCCACGAACTTTCTGTGGTCGGACTGCGGCAGTCCTGCTTGGGCATTCACCCTTTTCCTTAGCTGGAATATCCTCAGCATGTGGGTCGAACTCGACTCTCATGTTCGTTGGACCCATACTGACGCCTGATTCGACAGGTACATCTTCCTCAACATGTTCACTGGTGTTGTTGTCGAGTCGTTTGCGTATGTGTATCAGATGCCCGGTGGGGCTTCTCTCAACCGTGAAGATATGCGTGAGTTGCAACCCTATTCTGCGCAGATTCGACCTCGCAGGAGCAGCCGTTGACGATGCGATAGGGGCGTTCAAGAGGGTGTGGGCGGAATTTGACACGGGTCGGACTGGGTACATCAAGCGCAGAGATCTCATCAAGTTCTTCTCGGTCAGTCTACACCGCAACCGAATCTTCTTAATCGATGACGCGCCGACGTCGCTGACGTCGACAGCGACTCACTGGCGTCTTCGAGGTCCGGCTCTATCCCACCGAATTCTCCGTCCCGAACATCGTTCGCGCCTGTATACCGGATCCCGTGGAGAACGCCTCCGGGAAAATCCTCGTTGCCACGGGTGTCAAGCGTGCGGTAGATGTTCGTCGGGTGGAGAATCAGCTGGCTCAGATCGATTTCGATAAAGTCCGAGAACGGCGACAGCTGTTCTCCCGACTGTACAACGAGGCGAGGATATCCGAGGAGCCCGGGAGGGGCATCAGCTTCACAGCGATGCTGATACTCCTGACGCATTACAAGTTGATCGACGACGAGAAGGCGCTACAGTGAGTCCAACATATCCCGGCCGAGGAGGAAACAGCCTGGTGACTGGTGCCTAATGCTGATCTGGGGATTAGGCTGGACGAGCTCCTCGCGAGGCGCGCGAAGACTGAGCGGGTCACGGATTTGGTCAACCTGGACCGGGTCCGTGGACTGCTCAGGACAGTCTACTGGCGACGTCGTTTCCTCGCCTCGAGGGATGTCAAGCGGCGTACCCTCAACGCCGAGGCCGAGGGTGAGTGTTGAGTGCCTCGCAGAGTCGCATTGCTGGATTCAGTACTCATTACCGTGACTCATTATGCCTCAGGAATCCCCGCCATCGTGCTCGAGCCGACACCGGCAACGCCCCCTCACGACTTTAGCAACCCGTTTGAGCCCACGCAGCCGGACCATTCTTACCCTTACGCCCAAACGCCCTCGCCACCGCGATCCAAGTCGTCGAGCCCGTCGCAGTCACCCGAGAGTCGTTCGATGCCGCTCTACTCGCCAGAAGCGGGAACGGGAATAATCGCGGCCCCGGCTGGCCGCTCGCCTTCGCTCTCCATCGGTCCTGGTGTTCAGCCTAGACGGTCCCTTGCCCGACAGCCCTCCACGAGCAGCAGTATGCTGTCCTCCGAGGATGCCCATCGGAGGTGAGTCCGGCACTCCGGAGACACAAACATCCTCATTCTCTTTCTCTCCGCATGGACGCTGACCCCGCACAGAGATTCGACAGTCGAAGAGGCTTTGCCGGAAGGGTATTTCGAGGATTTAGAGGCCTCGGTGTGGGGAGGTGCGTACGATTCTGGCATTGAGCATTCGTCGGGCCTTCCACTGCGATGCGACCGCTGATGCTCCGTAGACATGATGAGAGAAGCGGTCGATCACGAGGAGGAATAAGCTAAGTCGGGCTCTGGATGGATGGCCTAGGACACAGGCTCAGGGATTGCTGTACGAGTAGGATCAGTTCATCACGAATCAGGGGATGGATGCCATGTCACGATAGATAGACTAGACAAAAATGATGACACCGGGCCATGTGTATGCAAAGTTATGACGGTGGAAACCGGTACAAGTGGACAAATGAATATGGATAGCAGATAATAGCCAGCAAGGTCATAATTCGTTGGTGTCGTTCGCGTAGTCACTCTAGGGGTTGAGGGTCGAAGGTTCTTCTTCTGGTTGAGGCTCTTCGGCCCCGATTTTGGTCCAGCGGTCGGGCACAGAGGGGAAATAGAATCTCTCCATTGCAGCTCTGAAACGCGCCTTGTCTGTGAGTGATCAGCACGGGTTGCGGTCCCGGGGTCTATGATGTGGGGGCGGGGGCGGGGGCATCAATGGAAGGGGAGAGACGCGTTGACACGAAAGAGTGAAAAGTGGTGTTATCACCCTCACTGACATTGTTTCGGGGTAACGATAGTAGGCTCGCCCTTGCCCGCTCCACCGAGGAACGCCGAGTCTTTCACCCAGGACTCGAGCTTCTTGTCCCAGGTAAAAGTCCTGATGTAATCCACGATGCCGACGACGAGTTCGTGCTTCTCCGAGTCGACACCGACGACGAGCGAGTAGTCCATGACGTTGAGGTTGGACAAGAAAAGCGCTGAGAGCGGTCAGCAGGGCACAGGGCACAGGTCATAGGTCATAGTGTCCGGCCATGATAACGAGGGTCATCGGAACCTCACTCACTGTCGTTGAACAGTGCCGTGCGGAGAATCCGCTTCGAGTGTTCGCGAAGGTACAGCGGGTGTTTGTATACCACTGCTCGACGTCAGCTTCTGCACCGCACACCACGGTAAGCTGCACGGTGCCAGGAGCTAGGAGCACTCACACTCCATCAGATTCTCGTCCAGTCTGCGAAGAAGCCCCGTCAGCCTCATTCAGCCTGCACGACACGAAAGCGAATCTCCACTCACAGCACCTCGTTTACCCTTCCCGTCGCTTGGATCAGCCTGTTCCGGGTACTGCCCTTCAAGTCGTAGATCTTGGAGAACCGCCTTTCGTAGAACAAATTCTCCATGACTAGGACGTTCATCCGCATTGACCTCCCCGTGATGGCGTTCCGATATCCAATCTTGAAGAAACCGTATATCTTCGCCAGGACCGTCGGCCTTTGGCCTTGAAAGGCCTTTCGCGTGTACTCAAAGTACGCCGGGGCGAACTTGGTGAGCGCGTCCATCTCCAAACGGGAAATCTCCTTGGCGATGAACCGGTCATCTGACAAAGTCAGTGAACGCGACTGACTATCGGGCGCAAACAATGGACAAACCTTTCGTCTTGAGAAAGGCGGAGCCCGATTTGCCGCCCGATGCGTCAAACTGGACACAGCGCGCCAAAGACTCGACAAAGCTGTCCTCGCACTGGCATGCCGATCGGAGTGCGGCGAACTGCTCGGCGAAGAAGATCCGGCAAAAGATGGTTGATGACCCGGACTCGAAGTCTGTGGGAGGGGATCAGCGACGGACAGTAAGCTTGAGTGGAGCACGGAAACGTCGCCGCGCACCGTATTTGAGGTGGGTCCCTCCTTCACGCCGCGATGGGTCATCCGTCTCAATGGCCTCGTCGAGCGAGACGATATCCCACACCGAGCTCCGGTCAGCCACACTCGCTCCATCCTCAGGCATGAACGCCTCGACCTTTCTTCCCGTTGTCTGCGAAGCGACGTTGCGCATCTTGTCGCGATACGTCTTGGAGCTCAGCGTGAACGCGACGATACTGGTCGGCTCGTTCTCGCGGATGATCACCCGTGAGTCGGCAAAGATATGCTCAGAGGCAGAGCTAGCTCGTCAGCACCTCACCCCACTTCACCTCGATTCTCGCCCCTCGTTCGGCCACGCGCCGCGCCCACTCACAGAGGATATTCGAGCGGCGTGTAGTCGCCCGCGCGGAAGGCCCACAGACCCGTGAGCGTCTTGAGTATGGAAGATCTCTCGCCACCGGAACTCATCTCGCTCTCAGACATCTGCGAGATCTGGGAGACCTGACCGAAGTTGGCCCCCTTCGCCTCATCGGCAGTATCCGTCAAGGGCTGCGGCGTGGCGGGCACGCTAGGGAGCGGCGCACTCGTCTCGAAGCTAGGTAGCTCAATCTGTAGTCGGTCCGTAAATGACATTTCCGACTTGAAATCGCTAAGGACCGAGGTCGCTGCCGAGGCGGCAATCTCGGCTCCGGCTCCCTCATTCCCCGCGACGGACAGTGAGTCAGACGCAGGCGCATGGCCGACAGGCATGGGGGGCGTTGGCGTGCTGTCCTTGGCTTTGCCGGACTTGACTGGCGATCCCGGCCGCTGTTTGGTAGGCGAACTTGACTTTCGCCTCGGACGTGCCCCTCCATTCGAGTCTGCGGAATCATCACTGCCCATGTCGTCCTCCTCGTTGTCCGCTTCGGACGAATCGGTGTCAAACTCGTCCTTGAAAGCATCCCGGACATTGTTGAACACCTGGACTTTCGCCTTTGTCACCGCCACAGGTCTCGCTCGCTTCCCTCGAACGGCTGAAATACGCTTCTGCCGCTCTCGCTCTGCTTCGCGTGAGAGTCTGTCGAAATGGCGAGCAATGGACGAGACCCGAGTACTGCCTGGTGTACCTGGGATGGCACGTCTCGTGACGTTCCTACTGGCTACGTGTGACTCGGCGGCTCTGGGCATCTTGCCTTTCCCGCCCAGACGGGGCTTCCCCTCCCCTGGTGTTCCGGGAGGACGGGCAGGCGGGCCAGGTGGCAGCCTGTCCAAGCCCTCCGGAGAGGGCCGGCGAGAGCGTGTTGCTGGCGAAGGAGCTGTACGTGTTCGAGCTGGGGGTCGCAGGGTATCGGAACCCCCGGCGAGCCTCCGCCCCAGAGTCGATGGAATGCGCGAGGCATTGGCAGCGTAACTGCGATCGCCATCAGACATGAGACCCGGTCGGGAGACATCGCGGTGGCGCGAAGGGGGCTGCTCGGTGCGACCTCGCCGGAGTCGAGGTCGAGTTTTCGCGTCGTCACTGTCCGAGGCACCAGGGTCGGCTTGACGGTTCTGCAACCGGCGTAGCGAGTTCGATGATCGCGGTCGCTCGAACGGAGGCTCCTCTATCCCCTCAAACTCGTGATTCGCCGCCGACTCCTGGAATCGCTTAACAAGATCGGCGATGCTGCGCTGATTAGCTCCTCGCGGCAAGGGAGAAGGAACCTATGACATACCTAGGAGCTGGCTTGGATCTCCTTGGAAGCCTCGAAACGAAAGCGTGGGCATCGCTGTCCATCTCGCTCGACTCGAGTCGGTCCATCGACATGCCTGGACTCGCAAGGGGAGACCGTCTCGGCGCTGCGCCAACTGTCGAGTCACTGTCGTAGTCGCCCGGCGAAGGCGGGCTGGACAAAGGATTCCTAACGACCTGCGCCGCGCCCGCCATCGGCGTAATGCCTTCGGATCCTACCAAATCCACCTGCGACGAGCTGCACGAAACACCGGGGGATTCGCCCGGCATTGGCGTGGCGGGCTCGGTAGAAAGAGGCGTCGTCTCGTCCGTCTCGCCGGCTTTCGTCTCCTTCTCGTCGACCTCGGATACGGTCAAGCCGGCAACATTGCGATCGAGAGTGTTGAACACATCCTGGTTTGCGAAGAGTCGCTTGAGATGGGTTGCGGTCACTACACTCATGAGCGAGGTCACTCTACAAGAGCAAAAAGCCACCCACTCCGTCGGAGGTCCTTCTCGGAAGGCATAAATGCCTTCTCCACATCCGCAAAGTCCGAGCTGAGGCATTAGTGTGCCGGTCCTATCAACAACTGGAAGTTGACTCACTCCCACTGGACCACCTTGTCCTGCAGAGTTCGAAGCACCGTGTTCAGGGCCAGCACGTCGATCATCGGTGTAAGCTTGTACGTCCGATTGAGAAGGTTAACCATCTCCTCCCTGTCCGCTGTCGCTCTCGACAACATGTTCTCCAGCGCCGTCTTGAGGAGGGCGACCTTGTCCGGTTCGACGATATCGTAGTCAAAGCTCCGCAGGCGGAAGAGCACCGAGTCGAAAAACGCCGCGTTCTTCTGTAGCGCGCTCTCATACTCGAGATTCTTGAGTACGACTTTGGTTTCCGCCTTGTACTGGAGAGATATGCTTGGTCGGAGAGGCTCGTACAGGTCGATCTTCTCGTTGTGGATCCGGATGGCGAGGTTGCGATGCGCGAAATACCGGATCTGATCTCGATAGGCGTCATGGGGACAACTGAATCCCGCGCGAGTTTCGGGCGGGTAGAAACAGTGCTCGAGATATGCTCCCCAGGACATCTTCCACGTCTCCTCGCGCATGATGGTGGTCGGAGAGGGCGTGGCGCAGAGTCGGCAGTAGCTCCAGGTGATGATCTGGTCCTCATGACCAGGGGACGGGCATGGAAATTGATCCATGGCAATCTGGAGACGACGGTCCCCATGCACCAGCAAGCGGAAGTGAAAGAGGAGATGCCGCTCGCACGTCTTGGATGGACATCGCTTGACCGCATCCACGGCGAGATTCTCGAGGAACTGGCCCAATGTGTGATCATCGGATTGGTAGAAGTTGATGTGCTGAAGCTGCGGCTCCACGCATGGCTTGTCGGCTCCCTCACAGCCGAGAGAGTAGAGGTAGACGATGCCTTGATAGTCCTCGGGTCGAAGTTGACCGGGATGTCGCTTGACGTACCACTGCCACAGTCGGAGCTGGACCTGATGGTCGTGCTCTACTTGTGCTAAAGTCGACTCGCGGGCAATCTCTTCTGGCTTACGCAGGACGCGGTAGGGATCTCGAGTCTTGGACGGTGCGGCCGTGGCGGGTATCAGGCTCATGGCAGTTGAGCTGGACACTGCCGACGACATGGTCGACTCGGACGCCTCGGAAATGGGCGTAATTGTGGCTGTCACAGAGTCGGGTTCGGTCACAGCTATTCTGATTGTTGGCTCCGCCTTCGTCTCCTCTTGGAGGATCTCGGCAGCCTCCTCCTCGTCACGGTTGTGTCGCAAAGTCGCCAGCATCTGGTCGAGCATCGCCATCCGGGCCAAGGGCACCGGCGGCGGGAAGCGGATCGCAGCGGAAGCGGACAGCGCGGTAGTCAGATATGGCTCGAGGGAAAGAGCGATCTCCTTCGTGCGCTTTTTGGCTTCGCGCTTCTCCAGCTGGCGCTCGTCCTCAATCCGTTCTGGCGTCGGGGTGATGGGCGACTCTGGCTCAAGTTCCTCTTTGTCAGAGGCATCCTCGGTCTCGTCGTCGGGCCCAAGGATGTCGAGCAGTTGCTGATAATCGACTGGAAGCGTTGGTTGAGGCGGCAGGATGTTGTGCTCGTCATTGTACATGATGACCTCGTTCTTGAGTTGGTAGACCACAAGGGACATGAAGTCGGCAATGACCTTGACTTTTCGCAATGTCGGCAGATCTCCCCCGCGGAGGATGATCGTACACCCATAGTCCCGATGACACCCCTCGAACCGCATGAGCGTCTTTCGCCGACCGGGGATCAGATCGTGCTCGAACGACTGAAGACGGAATTCTGCGCAGCGGCCTAAGCGGGGCTCGAGTGCGAGACGGTCCATGGATGCGACGACGTCGGCCTGAGTGCATCTCGCGACCTGGTGAATGGCGGACAGCTTGACGCTGCGGGCCACCGCGATGTTGGCTTCCAGGAGATAGTCGAGGGCGATGCGCGACGCCGATCTCTCGACGAGGACGATGTGGGGTCGCACATCGATGATGCGCCGAGTGAGGAGTCGAAGGTAGTCCTTCTCCTGCGCGAGGATAGGGTCGAGGGACATGAATTGCGTCTCGACGCGATGGTAGTCGAGAGGAAAGGTGAGTACCATGATCCGGGGGTTGACGAGTCGGCGAGGCATAGCTTTATGCGCAACATTCTTGGAGATGACGATGCCGTCGACGTATTCCGAGTCGCTGATCTTCCCGCCCGGCACCTTCTTGATCTTGACGTAGGCGCGCACGTCGATAGAATCACCAGCGCGAACGTTCGGGTTGACGTTGGTGGAGACTTTGAGGAGTATCCTGTTGAGAACGCGGTGCCATTCTGCTTGATTGGGCAAGTCGGCGCGGGCAATGGCCTGCTCAAGCATGATCTCGAAGTGCTTGAGACTCGCTCCGGACAGGAGTTCGGGGCGCGCTTGTCTACAGGAGAGCTTGAGCTTGAGTTCGGTTCTGATCGTGAAGTGTAGATTGAACAAACTTACGCAAACGAATGTGATCTCGCTCTCCACAGCCCTTCCGCCTTCTCGGTATCAAGAAGTGCTGTCAGGCCCCCCTGACTGGCCCTCGAGCTCAATCTCGTCCTCAGCCCGATCAACGGTTGATTCGAGTCCATTCCGCCAAGGGGCACCCTTGTCTCCCCTCCGTCCGTGGACATGGTGTCCGTCCTCGGGAACTCGACTCTGCGTGTTTCAGGTTTTGGCGCCAGCTCGACTCGCTTCTCCTCTCGGGGCGGTTCACGATCGCCAGGGTTCGGACTCGGGAGGGCGGGACTGTCCGGCGCAGAGGCCGGCTGACTGGTATCGTGCACTTCAGCGCTCTGCTCGTCGTCCATGGGCCTCCTAAACGGCGCGGCCGTTTTGGGTCTCAAGGTCCATATCGCTTCGTCTTCCTCGTCTGAGCCCTGTGATCCCTCCAAGGGGGTATACGGTGGCTCCAAGTCCTCAGCCGTAGTCACGCCCCACCGAGTCGGGACCGAGCCCTCGTCGATCGCTCCGAGCGTGTCGTCGGGATGACTCGCAAACAGCTGCGACGCAGCGAAGGGGGATTTGGCGTATGGCATCTCGGGCGATAGCGCCGCGTTGAGGAACGCCCGGTCAGAGATGCTGGGGTGACGCGCTGAGGTCGAGACAGACGCGATCGAGCGCCGATCGTCGTCGTCATCGTCCTTGTACTCCTCCATGATCCTCAGGCAGAGATTGCACACTCGCACGGCGCCGTCCTGTCCGAATCGCCTCGCTCCGATGATGTTGGATGCGCATCGACTGCAAAAGATTTGCCCGCATATCCGACAATGATGTTTCCTCCTCCAAGCCGTGAACACCTATCGGGTTTTCTTGTCAGCCCAACGGCTTTCTCCCGCTCTCGCCTCAAGGTCCAGTCAAACCTCGTACTCACCGATTTGCAATCGTAGCACTCCTTGCAATGCTCGTCGGCCATCCAGTAGTGCTTGCTCAGCCCTTCTCCCCTTATTCTCCTGATGATCTTGCTGACGCTGTTCGTCCTCTTCACGAAACCGAGACTCCGTACACTGCGCGTATCATCCTGTGGCAACGGAAAGCCAGGGACAAAGGACACGTTCTGAGACAGCTCGGCGTTTGCTGCGATCATGGCGGATAGAGAAACCGAGGAGGGCGAGTCTGGGATGGTGGCAAACGATGAGCGTCGAGGGCGGAGACCAGTGAGGGAATCGCGGTGGGCATGGTGGACGTGCGCGTGCGGCAGATGGGGTAGTTGCCTGCTTGATCCTGCCACTGCGGCCTGGAGGCCAAACTGGGATGATGACCTGTAGCCCGAGCCTCTGAGGTTGGATGACGGGTCGGGAGGGATGGAAGGTGGAGCTTGAACAGTCGTCGTCACGCTCGTGACGGGTGAGACGGTGACCTGCGCTGGGGCCGCTCCGGAGGGTCTCCAGTGTCGTTCCGATGGTGCGAACAAGCGTTTTGATCGAGCCTGGGAATCACTGCGCGAGGAAGAAGCGACAGAGGGAGCTTGAGTGCCCGTTGATGTAGATGGGACGGTGCCTATGGGGGCGCGCAGCGTTCGGTTGTGCGTGGGAGACGAAGGGGCAATACCGATAGTCGGGCTGGGTCGACCGGACGGAGGCAGCGGCTCGTTCCCCGGAGGAAGGATGGGCGTGGGGATAGGCGTGATCTGCTTGCCAGACAAAGCTCGTTCCTTTGCTGCAGCCGCAATAGCTTGCGCTTCCGTCTGCGGCACACTGCTCCCCGTCACCGTAGATGTTGTTGTTCCCCCGCCATCTGGCGCCGAAACCGGTGGCTGAGATGATCCTTTGTCGGCGGTCTTGAGCGCCGAAGGGATGGATCCCGTCGACGCAGTCGAGAAAGTCGACTTGACCTTGGAGAGGAAAGCGGGTAAGATCCCTTGCTCTGGCTCATCCGCGAACGGGTTGGGGAACGTGGTCAGACCTGTGATGGGTGATGGACGGTTCGAGGCAACGGATGGCGCCCGAGCGGCGGTGTCCAACGTGAGCTGCGAGTCGGACATGGCCAAGACAGTTGTCGCGCCGTGTACCGTGTTCGGATGACTATGAAGGCTATGGGAAGATCATTGGTGATCGCCGAGACGAGAGGGTGATTGCTAAACATGAACCAAACAGATTGACCCGCGACGTGAACACCCACGGCAACAGCAACGGTAACCGCGACGCCGTAACCCTCTGATAGGCGGCGAACGCCGGTCCGGATACAACGTGCCCTCCCGCCGAGTCGTATTGTCCCAGTGCTTCAGTACTTCTGGCGGGACATGGTCTGACATATCAAATGGGTCTGAATCTGCACATATGAAAACGGGGGGAGCGAGCCTATGTATGAGGAGAGAATGTTCAGTCATGAAAGAGAAGAGGAGCGGGCGGACATGGGTGTTGCGGCGGATTCTGGGCGGTCGGATTATTCACACGAGACGACGAATGGGACAGAGGTCGTGAGTCGCCCTTATACTGTTTACTCGGTAGTGACCGACTTGGCGAGGTTGCGAGGGAAGTCGACATCGACACCGTTCATAATGGCGAGGTCTGTGCGAATTAGCCGAGACACGCGGCACAAAAATGTGTCAGACTCACGGTACGACAGCAGCTGCAGGGGGATGACGTTGATCAGACCCTGAAGACAGTCGACGGTACGGGGCACGCGAATGACCTTGGCCGACTCGGGCACCGAGTCGTCGTCGTCGTTGCAAATGATGACTGACCGTCAGCGGAAGAAGGCTCGGCGGTGTTCAAATTGACTCACTGGGCTGGCCCTTGCGCGCGGTGACCTGCGCGAGAGCAGACTGGACCTTGGGGTACAGCGAGTCGCGGGTCATGATGAAGATGACGGGGAGGTGCTCGTCGACAAGAGCGAGAGGGCCGTGCTTGAGTTCACCAGCGAGGATCTGAATGCGTCAGCGCCAGGTCGTGTTTCGACAAAAGGCACGCTTACACCCTCGCTGTGCATGTATGAGACCTCCTTGATCTTGAGCGCACCCTCGAGACACGTCGCATCTGTCCAGTCAGTATCACTGCTAAACGTCTGGGCTGATAACGTACACTGGTAGCCTCGACCCATGATGAGCAAGCTCTTCTCCTTGGCGAGCGTGTCCTTGGCGAGCTGTTGCAGCGCCTTGTCCATGGCGAGGATCTTGCGGATCTGCGCCGGGATGTCGTGGAGACCGTCAATGATCTGCTGTCGACGAGCAGTCTTGGAGATGGAGTCGTCGGAAAGCTGAACGGCGATCATGACGAGCGCGACGTATTGAGAGGTGTACGCCTTGGTCGAGGCGACACCGATCTCGGGGCCGGCATTGATGTGGACACCCGAGTGCGTCTCGCGGGAGAGGGTGGACTGAGGAGTCAGATTGGGCCACGCGTATTCACGACCAGGAGCACTCACGCCGACAACGTTGACCACACCGAGACAAAGCGCGCCGCGCTCCAGGCAGTAGCGCATCGCCAGGATGGTGTCGGCGGTCTCACCCGACTGGGAGACGAAGATGGCGACATCGTCACGGAAGACGGGCGTGCGGCGGTCAAGGAAGTCGGAAGCGAGTTCGACCGCGACGGGGATATCCGTCAACTCCTCGAACACGGGTCGAGCCTGTGGTGTCAGAACAACCACTCCGCGCCGCCTGGCCGATTAGGGGACTCACGGCGATGCAAGAGTGGTAGGACGTTCCGCAGGCGACAAACAAAAGTCTCCTTCCACGCCTGATCACCGGCAGGTACGCCTTGAGACCGCCGAGCATGACCGACCTAGTGTCAAAGTTGACACGACCACGCATGGTGTTGACGACCGACTCGGGCTGCTCGTAGATCTCCTTTTGCATGAAGTGCGAGTACTGGCCCTTCATGATCTCGGCGAGCTCGATCTCGAGGTGCTCGATGGCGCGGACGGAAGACAGACCGTCGTCGCGGCGAAGACGGTGGATGTGGAGCTCACCCTCACAGATGTGGGCAATGTCGTCGTCTTCGAGGTAGAGCACGCGGCGGGTGTGCTCGATCACGGCAGCGGCGTCAGAGGCGACAAAGAATTCAATGGGCTGAGGCATGCCGTCCTCGGAGAGGAAGGCGCGGGACTGGGAACGGCGAAGCTTGGGTCCGACAGCGCCGGGACCTTCCGTGGGACCAGCCGGGACGCTCAACAGACCGCCAGAACCCTCGTCAGGACCGACTGAGAATCAGCAAAGCTCTCGGCAGATCGCTCACCTCTGTCGTCCTGGGGCAGCTCGACGTCGACAAAGTCCACTTTGAGCTTGCGGTCGGTCTTGACACCAATGAGGAGTGGGGAACCACGGCGGGCGGCAACAATCTCGTCGGGGAAGTGCCTGGACTTGAAGACAAAGGCAAAAGAACCCTCCTGCGCAGATGTCAGGGAGTGCAGGTCTTCCTGGTTGGAGAAAGACTGACCAGTTCCTTGATCACGGTCTTTGCCAACTCGGTGAACGACAGACGCTTGTGCGGCTGGCTGTCGTAGACGTATTTGCAGAGCACGGCGACGGCCTCAGTGTCGGTCTCGGTGTGGAAGGCGTAGCCTCGCTTAAGAAGCACCAGCTTGAGTTCCTTGTCTAACATACCTCGTCAGTAGCTATTCTCGACCGATCAAATCCGAGGTTGGAATGGTTCGGATAACCCACAGTTCGTGATGATGCCGTCTGATTGAAGAGGAATGATCAGCGACGGACCATCGGGGTACCGCATGTTTCGGAAGGAGGGACGTACTGTGCACGACGGAAAACTCGGTCATTGCATCCGAGACGTGGGGGTGGCAGTTGGAAGGGGCGGGAACACCGTGCGTGGCCCATCGAGTGTGGGCCATCGAGGTCTGGGAGAGGAACACGCGGGTCATGTCGGTTTTGGGCTTCTGAGCGTCGGGAGCGTCGGGGTCCACCGGCTTCGCCTCGTCGAAGGGGGAAGGGGTTGGAATGCCTGTCTCGAGCTGGTTTCGCAGACCGGCGACCTTGCCGACGTTCTTGAAGAGGATCATGGGAGCGTCGGGAGAGTCACCGTCGATACCGATACCTTGCAGCCGTCAGCGGAGACTAGAGGGGACAGGCAACACGATGCTCACCGGCACTGTCGTACCCTCGGTACTCCTGCCTCGCCAGGCCGTTACACAAGACATCGCAGATGTACTTGCGATCCTTCTCCACGAGGTAGGAGCAGTAAGCAAAGATGCCTAGGACGGTCAGTGATGTTCCCGGGCGGTGGTATCTGCGTGACGCCGGACTCACCACACATCCCCTCGAATGTCTATTGGCAAGAGAGTGTTGTCGAGGAAGGCGGCTCAAACGGTCGTCGTTCTGCTGCGGGTTTTGAAGCAGACGTGACCGAGAAACACAGTGGATCCGCGAGGCGGAGGGAGGGGCGGCGTGGGTGAAGCGATGCGGAGCGGAGAAGGTTGTGAGTGACGAGACAATGCGTGCGATGGCGAGTCGGGGCAGAGAGAGGAGCAACAGATGTCAGCACCGCCTAGTCGGGTCATCCGATGGGAAGTTTCGTGATGCGTGAGCTCGCGCCGGCGCGAGAGATAAGGCGAGGGGTACAGGAGGCAAGGGGAAAGGGGTGAGTGAACAAAGATCGTCGTGGTCCTCTTCGACCAAGGTTCTACCGGGCCGCCCTCACCGGGAAGGGGCAAGGGGAGCTACCGGTGCGGAGGTGCGGAAGTGAGATGGAGGGGTGGGATCACGAGCTCTCACCTGCAATTTTCCCGCGCGGACAAACTGCACAAGAAAAAGTGGATGTGGAGAGTTACACTGCGAGCGAACCCGAAGTGGTGGTTGTGAATGAATGAAAGAAAGAAAGAGAAGGGGAAGGGAGTCAAAGAGTTGGGTAGGTCGGTTGGAACGAACGTCTGAAACGGGTCTGAAGCGGGGAGGGGCGCGGGAGAGTAGCGAGCGCGTGAGAGTGAGCTTGTGTGTTGGGTTGAGTGAGAGGAGGTGCCGGGTTCTGGGAAGGGCAAACGGGTCTGACCAAGGTGGGCGACGAAGAGTGCCTGTGGTGGTGTGAGGGTGAGGGTGAGTGGAAGAGAGATAGGTAAAGAGGAAGGAAGGTGCTGTCCTGGCTGGCTGGCTGGCTGGCTGCAACGAAACACCGAAACGAGGAGACGGAGGGCAGAGCGGTGCGGTGACCCGGTGGCGGTGTACCACCCACCCAGTCAACTCGACTTCAGGGAAGTCGCGTACACCGAAATAACACGCGGCGGCGGACCAGGACCAGGAACGGGAGCAATTCAATGAAACCAGACGTCATGACCCTCACATCCTCGACACCCCCGTTCCACACCTGCACCATGCAGCAAATAGCATGCATCAACAGAGTGGAAACCTTGCCACAAACACAACCAAGCGTGGGACAGCACCTCGTCGCCCCGTCTCCTCAGCAAGAGACACCCCGTTCAGAGCCCGGCGCATCCTCGGGCGTCGTGGTTTCGTTGGCCAGTCGCTCCGCTATTCTACCACACATGTGTTCATACGGTAAATACATTTCCCTCCTTGGCTACTTCATGGTGGCTTCTTGGGCCCTCTCCTATCGAGGAAGCAGCGACTTCCACTCTACAGGTAGAATGTTGTGGGAGTCACGCTTCAGTATGGCACACCCGCCCTCTCGACGTGATCCTCGCTGCCACAGAGGAGTACGGGATCAAATCGCCAACCAGTTCTGTCACGTGATAGCCACGCGAACGAGCCTGTCCCGTTTCGAGATTTTGGAACTCCTCGTCCCACAGAAGCCGATTGATTGCAGTGGTCCCATCCAACCTACCTCCTCCTCTCTGTCATCTCGCATTATCTCTGAGCACGATGGCTCCTCGTCCGCCCAAACGCTCCCGAAAGTCCGGAGTCAACGGCAATGCCGTCGCGGGCCCCTCGAAGCCTTCCGCTGGACCTGGTCCTCGGCTCTTCGCTCCCTTCAGAGCTCTCGGGTTCGTGTGCGACTCTGTGCCATTTGCGATGTTCGTGCACATCCCTCGCGGGGCGCTGGCGACTCCTATTGTCAATGTAGTGACGAGCGTGGGGAGGAGCTGGATGATGTGGGATATGGCGAGGATGACGCTGGTTTTCGTCGGTGCGTATCTTGGCGGATTCAACCGAGGATTGAAGCTCATCGCGTGCGTGCTTAGGACCCGATGCCGGGGCGGACATATCCTCGTTGGCTATGACGGGAACGGAGGTATTCGCGGCCGCTGGAACGAGGATTCTCAAATATGTCAGAGGAAAAGAGGTGAGCTGTTACCTTGCGTCATTCGAGGATCGAGCTGACTTTGCTCCTCACACTCAGTCCATGATATGGTCGTCCGACGCCGCGTTGGGGAAGATCCTGCTTCTCGGCGACCAGATCCTTGCTATCAAGGAGGATGGGTCTGGGCTGCTGATATGGGGTACCCAGAACAAAGGTCCGTCGTTACCTCGCTACAACGATAGTCGTACGCCGTGCTGACCGCCGCAGAGCTGCAGAATGAGATCGCTTTCCACCCTTCGTTCAAGGCTACTGCGATCTTGCACCCCTCTACATACCTCAACAAGGTCATCGTAGGCGGTCAGAACGGCGATCTGCAGCTCTGGAACACTCGGACATGGTGCGGGCTGCGTGTTTCCATGCGACGTTCAGCGTGTGCTGATGTGTCTCCTCACCAGCTCTCTCATTCACACCTTCACCCATCCGATCCCTGCCGCCGCCTCGCCTGTCACCGCCCTCGTCCAGTCCCCCGCTATCGACGTTATCGGTATCGCACATCTTGACGGCACTGTCCGAGTTTTCGACATCCGCCAGGGCGAGCTGGTCATGCAGGTGAAGATGGATGATGGCGGTGTTACGAATCTTGCTTTCCGCATGGGTATGTCAAATCCAGGGAGCGGGAGCCCTCGAGATGCGATCGCTGACCAGACAGATGGGCCGCCGATCTTGGCCACCGGTTCGTCTGCTGGCACCATCGCCATGTGGGACCTCTCTCAAGGAGGGAAATCAGTCCATGTACAGAGGCACGCGCACGAGCAGGGCGTCGCCGGATTGGAGTGGGTGACGGGCCAGCCTCTGCTGGTCAGCTCGAGCGGGGACAACAGCGTGAAAGTAGGTCGGCGCGTAGCTCTGGAGGAGGTGTAACAGTCGTGATACCTCTATCCCAGCTATATCTGTGCTCACATCCGCAGCAATGGTTGTTTGACTCGCCCACTGCTGTCCCGCGGCTGCTCAAATTCCGAGGTGGACATCACGCTCCCCCGGCGGTGATCCGATACTACGGCGAAGACGGTAAACAGATTCTCACGGCCGGGCGAGACCGAGCATTGCGGTACACGAGCGTTGTCCGTGATTCGCGCAGTCACGAACTGTCGCAAGGCAAGTCGACTGTTCTGAATTGCCTCGCGCCCAGTCTGCTGATACTGGTACAGGCGCGGCGCTGTTCAAGCGTGCAATGAGTCTTGGGACGACCGCCGCAAGCCTAAAACTACCTCCCATCACGGCCATCTCCAGTGCCTCCATCCGAGCCAAAGATTGGGACGACGTCCTCACAGCTCACGCTGAGGATGCCATTGCCCGCACGTGGTGGGTCCAGGAGAAGAAACTCGGTTCCCACGCCTTTGAGGTCGAGAACGGTATCGTGCAGGTAAGTCCGGGCGAGTTTTGATCCTGCTCTCTATCTATTCTACTTTATCCGAGCCGACTGACGGTTCAGGCCGTTTGCGTCACGGCGTGCGGAAACTTTGGTCTGGCCGGTTCGTCCGATGGCGAGATCAGGATGTGGAACATGCAATCAGGCAAAGAGAGGAAATCGTTCTCCCTCACTGGTCCTGCTCCGGGCAACTCCAAGCCGAAGATCATCGCTGCGAGCAAGCCGAAGCCCAAAGCAAAGGTCGAGAGGGCGAAGTCGATCCTGGCGATCACGGGACTTGCGACGGACGCGCTGAACACCACTGTCGTGGCGAGCACTCTGGAGGGCAAGCTCTACGTGCGTATAGCGCCCTGTCGCTTCGCTTCGTGCCAGGGCGGAGCGGAGCTGGAGCTGTTCCCGTTGTTGCCATGTCGTGCTGTCCCACTGACGAATCGGGTAGTTCTTCGATTTTCACAACACGTCGCTGGTGCAGGAGATCCAGCTCGAGTCGTCCGTGACGGCGCTGAGCCTGAACCGGGATAGCGGTCTCCTCTGTGTCACATGCGACGACCTGGTCGTTCGTCTTGTGGACATCGAGACGCGCCGGGTCGTCCGCGAACTCCGAGGGTTCAAGGGTCGTATCCTCGATGCGGTAAGTCGCAGCATGCCAGATGACTTTCAGCCAAAGACTTGTGCGAGATCTCGAGCGCAAAGACTAACTAAACGCTTTTCCAGATCTTCTCATCCGACTCGCGATGGCTCATCACTACCTCCCTCGACTCTATCATCCGTACATTCGACATCCCCACCGGCCGTCTTGTTGATGCCTTCCGCACAACGTCGATCGCCACGAGTCTGACATTCTCGCCAACTGGCGACTTTTTGGCTACGGCTCACGTCGACTCGCTGGGTGTGCATCTCTGGGCGAACCGAGCGCAGTTCGCGGACGTGACTTTGAGGCATATCGATGAGGATGAGGAGGTGCCGGAGGTTGGACTTCCCACGATCCTGGGGGAAGACGAGGCGAATGGTGAGTGGGCGAGGACATTGACGTTATCCCTGCAACTCGCGACTTGCTGAGCTTTGGCTGATGGCGGACAGATATCGAAGGGCTCGAGGCTGTAGGAGCACCGGAGTATACCGACGTCTACACTACGCCCGAACAACTCACCGAGGGTCTTCTGACCCTTTCGTTGATGCCTCGATCGCGCTGGCAGACACTCCTCAACCTCGAGACCATCCGACAGCGGAACAAACCCAAGGAGGCGCCCAAGGCTCCGGAAAAGGCCCCGTTCTTCCTCCCCACCGTGTCAGGGCTGGAAACGCGGTTCGACCTCTCGCAAGTCACGCAGGAGGAATCGGGCGACGTGGCTTCCCGGAGACTCGCCCCAATGGGCGATTTCATGGAGAGCGAGTTTACGCGAAAGATGGCGAAAGAGGACGAAGAGAGTGACTGTGAGTGAAGCGATCGAGTCGGGAAGCCGGGACATGACTCGACAGTGCTTGTGATGTGACCGCGCTGATGCCAATGCACCCCGCAGACAACGCTTTCTTCGAGTATATGAAAGCCCTCTCTCCCTCCTCTGTCGACCTCGAGATCCGTTCTCTCATCTCCCTCGACCACCTCGCGCTCTTCCTCCACGCCCTGACCCGCCGACTGGCCTCGCACAGAGACTTCGAAGCCGTACAGGCCTACATGGCCGTGTTCCTCAATGTCCATGGCGACGTCCTCATCGCCAACTCTGAACTACGGGATCGGCTCGAGACATTGAGAGAAACCCAGCGGAAGGAGAGTAAGAGGTTGTTGGAATTGGTGGGGTATTCGCTTGGAACACTCAACTTCCTTAGAAGTACAGGATGATGCATGGGGATCTGGACTTGAGCATGAGACGACAACGACGTTCCTCTTGGGACTCGCAGTCTGTTTGCTGTTTGAGGTAATGGGGAAAACTCTGAAAATACGAGTACATGCAATACAGACCGTCCGACACTTCGCGATCAGCCACCGGTACCGGGTCATTCCTCCGAATCCTGGTAGTTCGCCATAGGATCCTCGTATGTTTGTCTTGACAACCGGTATGCCTCTGCACAACACGTCAGCTCTGCCTCTTGACTCGGCACCACGCCCCTTCACATCCTAACACACGAGGCTGTCCAGATGAAGAAGAACGCAACCCAACGCGACGCCAACGCATCGCAACGCCACTCACCCAGCTCTTCTTGCGACACGTCAATCTTGCTCTTCTTGGACTGGGCCCAAGCCTCGTCCTCTCCCATCTGCTTCCTCTTCTTTTCTTCCGCCAACGCCTTCCTCAACCTATCTTTGTCCAACTCGACCTCATCCCCTTCCTCTGGCCTCTTGCCATAGGTTGGGATCTCCGCTCTGTCCGCTCTCTTCCCCTTGTCCGCCTTGTCCTTGTCTTTGCCCGACGCCGATGCGATGTTCTCGGCATGCTGCTCCGCCAGGGTCTTGCGTTTCGCTCGTTCCGCCTCGGCTTCTTCGTCGATGCGTCTCCGCTCCGACGCACTGTCAAGAAGAGCAGTGACGGAAGAAGATGTGGTAGCCTCCTTGCCGGCTTCACCGGTACAATAAGACCCGGCGATGAGGGAATGGCAGCACGCAAAGCCCCACAATGCGCTATCGCGGTCGAAGTACGAGCCCCAGACCGCCGTGTGGTTGTTGATGTACACTAGGCACCGTCAGTTCATGCGGGAGAGAATGTGACACTTGTGGTGTCTGTGACGGGCGTAAAGGGTATGGGGTGACCGGCACTCACCATCCTCGTCATACTTTGATCGCGCCTTTGCTCGTTCACGTCCCTTGACTACCTCGCCCGTTCGCGAGTACTCAACATCTGCGCCGGTCAGCCTCGTGCTCTTTCGAAATCCCGAAATGTCGACCCGTCCCACTCACAGTTCTCCGTCTGACCACTCAGCAATTCCTTTGGCAACCTCTCCAGATGCTCCTCGCCACCATATTTCGCCAGGATCGACACCTTGCTCGAATCCTTGAGCACCTCCTTCTTCTCCTGGAACTCGCGGTGCAGCAGTTCTCCCGCAGTAGGGTTGGCCTGCGCGTGGACGTTGTGACCCCGTTGAGAGGATTGCCAGGCGAACATCTGGAGCTTCTGCATGTTGGTTGCTTCGCCGGAATATCGGAGGAAGTTGTCTCCGGCAAACTTCATCTGCGAGGGTGTCAGCGCGGCTCAACGGCTCGGCTCAGTGGATGTCATGTCAGATGGGACTTGACCATCGCTATGTGCTGGATGGAACCCCCCACTCACGTCTTCCTGGGCCACGCCCTGTTCCGGTGCGTCGCGCATCGCTCGCGTCTTGGGGTCGTAGTACGCGCTTTCGGGGTTGAGGTTGATGAGGTACTTTGCCGTGTCCTCTCGGATACGCAGGTTCCTCACGGTGATGCGGTTCTTGGCGTCGAGTGACTGACCGACCTGATCCGCCGCTTCCGCATACTTGTCCTCGTCCTCTTCGTCTTCGTCGCTCGAGCCAAAGTCCTCGTCGCCCTCCTTTTTCACTTTGGCGACTTTCTTCACCGCCGCCATATCCGTTGATGTCTGCTTATCAATCTCCTCCTCCCTGTATTTCTGCCTCGCCGCCTCCATCGCCTCATACTCATCCACCACATCTTTGTATGACGCGGGGTTGTATCCGTTCCACCTATCCCTCTTCGCGTCGTACGTTCCATCAAAAGACTCGATCACCTCATCCGCCATGATGTCCTTGTTGGAGAACTTGGCGCCTCTCTTCCGGGGTCGCTCAACGCAATCTTGCTTCTTGTGGGTCATCGCCCCGCAATTCTCGCATGCTCCCTTCCGGTACTTCTTCGCCGCAGGACCAACCTTCGCTCCCCGGTCGTACCACTCCGAGATCGGGGTGGGTTCCGCCTCCGGCCGACGCTGGTGCGCAAGAGAGGCGACACCGATGTCCGCGTACCATGGTGCTCGAGAGATGTATTCGGGGATATGCGGGTTGATGGCCTTTCCAGCTTCGTCCAGAGCAGCAGGCGCCGTACCCGCCTTTCGAGCCGCATCGAGGTCTTTCTGCTTGCGGTGTTCCTCGCGAGACAGCTTGTGACCGGGAACACCTACGCGGGGGGTCAGCAGAAGCTCAGAGCGGAGAGTTACGTCAAAGGAGAAGAGAGACGACACCCACTCGTGCTGAGAAGCTGAGCCCTCTCCGCCATCCTTGCAAGTGTTTCGTGTCTCGCCTGGGCTTGATGAGTGAGTGGAAGGTAATAGTTGGCGAGAGCGAGGATGCGTGAGATGGCTATATCTAATCGAGTGGCGAAAGGCCCAGGCGGAAACGAAACAACTGCCACAAGAAAGAAACGCCGAATTTGCCGCCGACCCGCGACCCCACCCAGGTTGCCCTTTGCCATTATGAGATCCTTCGTCTCGCTCATTCTTCCTGACAAAGACATCCATTCCATTCCATCATCTTGTTCAAAAGCACACAAAGAGGACAACTGACAGATCGCGCATACTCATCGACTGACTGCTATTCACATACATCATGTGGCGACCCGCTACTCGTGCTCTGAGCGGCACCAACGACGTGAGTATCTCGCCCGGTTCAAGTGGCGAGGGCAAGAATCAGAATACTGACATTCATTTCCAGGTGCCTCTCGCGAACAAACGTCGTTTTGGGCTTCCGGAAGAAGCTCCTCCTCCTCCCTCTGCTCCGCCGCCGAACTACGCTCGACCCCCCGCATCGGACATCGAGTTCTTCAACGGGCGTATCGAGCGCGATAGGAAGAACGAGCCCGAGCCCCGCCGCGAGGATGTCCCGCCGCCGCCACCCGCCGCGCGAGAGTCGCGATGGGACGAACGACGAGACGACCGTCGTGATGACCGTAGGGACGACCGGGACAGGAGGGGCGACGAGCACGATAGGCGGAGGGACGAATATCGGCGGGATGACAGGGGTTACGACAGAGACAGGGAGAGGGATATGGGCAGGGACCGCGAGAAGGATAGGGAGAGGAGGTACGATGATGATCGCGGAAGGGATTCGAGGGATGGTCCCCCCGGTCCGCCCGCTGCAGAGGGTGAGCTTGACCGCACTCAGACGCATAGACCGTCGCTGATCAAGGATATCTCGCGCCTCGCCACCGCCTACCCATCCCACCGTAATGACTCTGCTCCGTCACCTTGCCTTCACTCTTCCTCACCAGAACCCCGCAAGCGCAAATCCCGTTGGGGTGATGCCAGCCAAAAGGTCGAGGTCCCCGGTCTTCCCGTCGCCGTGATGGGCAATGTCTCCCAAACCGAACTCGACAACTACGCCATCCATATCCGTCTCGAGGAAATCGCCAGGAAACTCCGCACGGGCGATGTCATCCCTCCTCCCGGTCAGCGATCACCTTCCCCTCCTCCGGACTATGACGCCTATGGTCGACGGACCAACACCCTCGACATCAGGTACCGGAAGAAGCTCGAGGAAGAGCGCACCCGTCTCATTGACCGGGCCATGAAAGCCGACCCCAACTTCCGACCTCCGGCCGACATGTCGTATGGCCGCCGAAGCCAGAAGCCGCAGGACAAAGTCTACATCCCCGTCAAGGAGTTCCCCGAGATCAACTTCTTCGGTCTGCTCGTAGGCCCACGTGGTAACTCGCTCAAGCGGATGGAGCGGGAGTCGGGCGCAAAGATCTCGATCCGAGGTAAAGGCTCCGTCAAGGATGGTAAAGGCAGGGAGGGCAGGTTCCCAGAGGACGAAGAGGACGAGCTTCACTGTCTCATCACGGCCGACCACGAGTTCCAGGTCAAGGCGTGTGTCGAACTGATCAACAAGGTCATCGAGACGGTGAGTGGGCAGTTCTCGTTTCAGATGATTTGTCCGTGTTCCTGTAAACGATACATCTGCTGACTACGTTCTTCTTAGGCCGCATCCACCCCCGAGGGACAGAACGACCACAAGCGGAACCAGCTCCGAGAACTCGCTTCGCTCAACGGTACCCTCCGAGACGACGAGAACCAGCTTTGCCAGAACTGTGGAGAGAAGGGCCACCGTCGATGGGAGTGTCCTCAGCAGCGAGTGTACAGCGCCAATGTCATCTGTCGCCTGTGTGGCGGTGCGGGTCACATGGCTCGGGACTGCCGAGGTCGTGGCGATCCCAACCTATCGCAGAACAAGCAGACAGCCTTCGACTCAGAGTACTCGGCGCTCATGGCTGAGCTTGGCGAAGGTGGTGGTGCGGGAGGCGCGACGTCTGGTCGTCCGGCCGGAGCTATCAACCAGCCTCCTCAGGAGAACATTCCGCCGTGGCGTATCCCCGAGAACTGGCAGGGAGGTGGGTTACCGAGTTTCTCGAGTCGACGTACGGCAAATACTGACGCGGTGATAGGTTTCCGAGGTCCCCCGATGGGAGGCCATGGCGGACCAGGAGGACCACCTAACCAGGGATACGGTGGTCCAATGCAGCACCAGAACCACGGATACGGCTACGGCGGCGGCGGCGGTGGTGGTGGTGACGGCGGTTACCGAGGCGGTGGTGGTATGGGAGGTCCTCAACGCGGTCCAGGTGGTCCGGGTGGTCCAGGTGGTCCAGGTGGACAGGACCCTTACGCCTCGTATGCCCTCATCGCTTCTCACTCAAACAGCCTTCTAACGTCCCACAGCTATTACGCCGGTATGGGTCAAGCCGCCTAACCCGATCAATCTCATCCTCCAACATTGCGGAGGTCCGGAATCTCGCTCACTCTTGACCGATCGAGACCGAGAAACCGGACGGACCGGACGACCAACCAACTTATACCCCTGTGACCGCTTGTATACTGCTTTCTTCGAGCTGGAGAGCGCTGAGCCCACCGTGACCCGACTTGACGTGACGCGACGTGAAGTGACGTGACGTGACATGCACAACCGAAAAGGGAAAACCAAAACCAAAACAATGACGAGTCACAACTACACCCAGTGTAGCTGCGACTGGCGTTTGACGGAGGAATGCGGCGTGGTGCGGTGTCGTTGATGTACTGCGATGTGGAGAAAACTGATGTATGACTGAGTGTTCTGACCTCGAGGCAGCGGCTAGCAATTTCATGATCATCTTCTGCAGGTAGTGGGCACGCATTGGACAAAGGGTAATTAATTGGCAGGTGCAGTGTCGCGAACACGGCAGAAAGTAGGCGCAAGCGCGAGGTGGATGTGGATTGCTGTACAGGTCGACCTCGCGTCGCTCCGAGTGAAGGTAGCCGGGGCTAGTGACGACGCTGGTCCGTTGCTTTCTTCGCTGGATCTCGTGCTGCAAGACCGTCACGCAGGGCGCGCGCAGGTAGGGCCACAGCCATACAGGTCACAGATTACAGAGCACAGAGCAGTTCCAGAGCCGCAGAATGATACCACGCCCGGCCTAGCCCTCGCGGTCTCGCCAATCACAGATTACTTGCATTCAGCCCTCGTCCGGCGTCCGGCGTCCAGTGCAGCTTCGTACAGCTATCACGCCACAAGGTAGGGGTCGCTTAACGCGCGCGTACCGCTGTGGCGCGTGACGGCAGGGCCTGACCGTGCTGAATGTTGGAATCAACACGCAAATGGATATACCAAAAGGCGAGTGAATACATGTACGTATCAGGCTGGATCTGGATGGGAGGTGCAGGACCACGAGCGCGCGCTCACGCCCATTTCAACTAATTCACTTCCACACTTCCACACTTCCACACTTCCACACTTCCACACTCGACCTTGATCTTGATGTTGATGTTGACCCTGGTACCGCTACGGCTTGGCGGACTGATACCGTCTCAATCTTCTCATTGCAGTCATGATGCCAGGTTCGGTCACAATTGTCGATGCAATTGGTTCATGCATACTTGATGATCACGCCCGGTAGTCATACGCACATACGGTGGGACTTTACTTTGCTTTGATACGAGAGACTGAATGCCTATTCACATGAGGGACATATCAGGGGCACGCAACGCATGCCTGGCTTTCGAACTGCTGCTTTGGTTCGTATGAGGGATCCGATCTTCCGAATTGAGTCGGAACAGTCGGGACGTGACGGATCGGTCGGGTCATCACCACACCTCGTCGACCTTGCTCCGGGAGATGCAGAAGCCCTAGAACGCGGCCACGTCAGCTCTGAATGCGATCATACGTTGCACGATCCGCAGCGCAGCGCATTGACGGCGATCACAGTGATATTATCCACACCCGGTCCACTGCGGTCCGGCGCGGTTCGCTGCAACACTGCCTCGCCAATGCACTTTGCACCTCGACTCACCGGCGTGACCCATTCTTTGCACCCACACTGTACCCCCGCCCAATCAAAGTTCCCAATCTTGACCCCGCACTTCTCGTTTGGACAGACGAGCTTTCCGGAGATATCACCATTCTTGAGCACTGGTTCCATCCAGGTCAGGGGTTCGACAAAGTACCCGCTGCATTTAGGGTTGACGAGGATCGGCGGGCCTCCACCGCCTCCAATGTCCGGGATCCCAGAGGTGTCATTGGCGTTGGCGCTTCCGGTCAGAGCTGAACCGCGGCGGGAACGAGGTTGGTCCGCGGGAGTCATCGCGAGGAGGGAGAGTCTTCGCGACAAGTTGGCTCCGGCTCCGGCGCCGGCGCCGGTTGCGCCCGGTCCTCCCGAGCCAGACGATGACGAGGGTGGGAACGTGGTGTGTGCGGGTGAGATGTATGTCTCCCGTTCGGGCGAACTGCCCGGCGAAGATTCCATGGGAGAGGACAAACCCGTCATGCCGCTTCCGGCCATGCGGAGGGCGAGGAGGTGGGGAGGGAGCCGCGAGGCGAGCTGGTCGGCCGTCTGGAGTTGGCGCGTATCGGGAGATTCAGCGCGGGACATGGTCATAGGCGATGAGGTGAACTTGTCCTGCGTCGTAGGCGTGATGCGGAGAGCGTCGCTAGATGAGCGGAGACGAGCTTGGGCTTGGGATTTGGACAGGGAGACAGTATCGTTGTTTGGAAGGATACCGTTTGACACCGCACTGTCCGGCTGGGGAGGCGGGGACAATACGCCAGAGGACGACAGGCTGTCGTGGCGGGACCGACGGCCGGGAAGTCCTGTGAGTGGGTTGATCACGTCGGACACGATCGACGGGCGTCGTCCGGAGATTTCGACACCAGCACCAGCACCAGCGCCAGCACCAGCGCCAGATCCGGAGCCAGAGTTGGTCATCGGGTTCGAGCCGGCGGAGAACGAGAAGCGCGGTGATGGCAGGGCAAAGTTGGACGGGGTGCGAGGACGAGAGATCGGAGACTGGTCAAGGATGTGATCCATCATATGCTCGCGCACGGCGAGGTGGCGACGACACATCTTGCAACGGATCTTGCGCCGTCCGTGGCCGCCCATCGGCGTGGGCGGGTTCGAGGCCGTCGGCGTAGCAGGGTATTTGGCCATTTTGTCCATGGGCGGTGCTGAGCCGTCTCCATCTAACGCAGAGTCAGTCTTTCGCTGTCACCTGGGCAGACAAGATCACGGTTGAATTGGGCATGAGAGAAGAAGTCGCGGCAAGCACACGTACTCATGAATTGCGAGGCGGTCCGCTCCATGTAGAACTGCCTGGTCGACCTGTCTCGAAGAGAAACTTTGCCGTTGGCATTGCCGAACAGGCCCAGCTGGTGCCAGAAAGTCTCCGAAGGGCTATGACACGTATCAGCGAGGCCCCTGCAGACAGCTTGACATGGCTGTAGCCTGTAGCCGGTGCCCACTTACTCGACCACGGGCCGCTTCTCCCGGATGAGTTCCACCGCCTCGTCCGCTCCCACATTCAGCGCCGTCATGAGATACGCCGCGACGACTGTGGCGCTCCTGCTCATCCCGGCCTGACAATGCACGAGCACGCCCGCGGGCTTGGTCTCGGAGAGTCGTTCCACGCTCTTCTCGCGGGGCATCTCCGCGCCGTTCTCGATCTGATGGACGAGGGCCTCGCGGCGGCGCAGGGCCTCGGCGATCCACGCGACGCAGGTGGGCAGGTGGGTGAGGATGTCGGTATCGGCGGAATCGTCTATTTCGAGGGGGAACACGGAGAAGTGTGGGGAGAAGGTCAGGCGGGGTCGCAAGAGGGAAAGGATGTTGCGCTGGGTAAGAGAAGGAGAAGCATCAGTGATGTGGTGACTAGTTCAAAACTTCAGTGAGGATTTTGAAGCAACCCACAATGCCCCTCTCTTCCAGACCCTCCGTGTCCATCGCTGCGACGAGGTCTCCCACCCACAACCCCTCCACGACCTCTTGGAGATGCACCACCTCCTGCATGTCCTCCTCCTCGTCCTCCACCGCGATCTCGTCCTCGTCCTCGTCTCCATACCCGTACTGCGCCTGATGTTGTTGATGCTGCGCGACGTATTCCGCCTCTTCCGGATCATCCTCCCACATTCTCGTCCGCATCTTTGCCACCTGCTGGAGCTTCTTCGCTGCGGCCTCGAGCGACCCGGTCGACTCCACCTGGCGATACACGTCTTCTACCGCTGCGTCGTCCGGCCGGGCGGCGTCTGCTGGGGGTGCGCGACTCTTCAGCAAAGAGTTGGACCGCGTGGGCAAATGCGACGACGACGACATGTTGAGGATGGCGAAGTCGAGTAGAGTGATGATGTCGGAGCAGCGGGGGGTGGGGGTTGGCGTAGGCAAGAGAGGGGTGATTGGGTTTACGAGAGGAATGAAGGAATTTGGCAAGTTGAACAAACAGGGATGGGAGGGGGATGAGTTGTTGCCCTGAGGGGGAGGTCGATCGCGCCTGCTGTTGCTAAAGGACTTGACTTGCTTGTGGTGGAAGCAGGAGAGGAGGAGGAGGAGGAGTAGAGGTGCTCAAGGAATTGTCAGGGAACAACTTGAGAAGGCGAGAGAAGACGAGTGAGTGAGCACAGAGCAGGATGCGATGACGTCGGGCAGAGAGGGTTTCGGGGGAGCAGGAGGCGTTTCCGAAATTTGACAATGGCAAGCGAGGTGGGTGGGTCGATGCGGCGTATACGGGCTCAAGAAACCTTGCAGAGTGCGGTGCGTGCAATGCAATCGCTGATCGAGGTGGGGATGGAGACGGAGCATTAAGGTGTAGCTGGACGAGCAACTGGCAGGCGGGTGGACACGTTTCACGAGCCAAAGAAAGGCGCGGCGGCACCACGCCGCGCCAGCTCATCGGTGTGTCACGGGACTCTGCGGGTCATCAGGCGGACTACTGCTTGCCAAGAGAAGCTTGGGATGCTTGGTAGCCGTGCAGCGCGGGCGATAACCTCATTGGTCGAATGTAACGTGCAGCCGGGCGTGTCAATCTCATACGATGTGCCAACGAATCTCGCAGTTGTCTGGATGAACTCCCGCTCAACTCCGCAATGATCAAATGCGCTTCATCCCTGATTTTCAATCCTATGAAACCATCTAAACGCCCTCTGCATCGGTCGTCAGCAAACGATCGCCCGCTGGAAGGCCAAGCTTGACTCACGGGAGAGCGCCTGGTTGAAGCGGGTGACCTTTGATGAGGCGGAAAGGTCAACTGGGCGGATCAGCATCGCATTCGCATTCGGATTCGCATTCGCATTCGCATTCGTACTGGCACTACCGCACAGCTGCCAAGTGAAGTCATTCGACTATGCCGACTCACTCGACTTGTCTCCAAAGTCAACGAGGAGACCACCGAGGAGCGAGGGGTTGACCCGGTTGGTGATCTTGATGGTCTTGCCCTCTGCCTCCTTGGTGGACTTGAGGGCCTTGTCGAGGCGGCTCATGGTCTTCGAGTCGAGGGGCTCGGCCGAGGTGACGACGACCTCGAGCTCGCCGTGGTAGGCGGCCATGAGGGAGGCAAAGTCGGCGAAGACCTTGGGTGCCGAGGAGAGACGGCCGTTCTCGGCGAGGACGGAGAGGAGGTTGGAGAGGATTGGGGAGGCGCCCTGGGGGATGATGGAGGAGAGAGCCTTGGTGCGCTCAGAGGCGGACAGGGTGGGGTTGTCTATCGCGCGACGAGTCAGCATGGAGGAGCGACGATGGCGAGTTTCGGGCAGTCCCCATAGCACTCTTCCGCTGGCCAGGCCACCTGCCGCTTCTCATGTCTGATTTGCAGCTGCCGTCTGCATACCCAGCTCCCTCGGCCCCTTGGTTCCCATCCCACCCGGCTCATGACCTCGACTTGCGGCACACATCTTCTTCCCACTCTTCCCAGCGTAGCCAGACTCCGCTCCGCCCGAACCCCGCTGCATGCTCGTAGCACGGCCCGCCGCCTTCCGACCACTGCTCATCCCCCACCAACCCCACTTGCGCCCTCACTTCTTTCGCATCGAGCCGCCGCCCCACCACTCACCGATGAACGACGCGACCTTCGAGTCCTCCAAGATCCTCTTGTTGAACGCCTCGACGTCCTTGGCGAGCTTCTCCAGCTCGTCCTTGGACTTTTTCAGCGCGGCGAGGTAGGTCGAGGTGGCGTAGGTGCCGGTGAGCGAGTTGAGCTGGATCGGGGCCTGTAGCGGGGTGTATCAGTACCATTCCACATACAACCTCAATCTCCCTATGCGATCCCGTGCCAACATCTTGCTGCGGTGTATCACAAAGATCCGAAAACCATCCAGTCCAACGCCAATGCTTCGAGCCCTTGAACGATTGGGGCAGAAGCAAACGCCCACCGCCCACGCCCACGCCCACGCCACGCGGACCCACCTTGACCGACGAGGCGGTGGCGTATCCCCTCCGGAGGACGGTCCTCATGGCGGACGACATTTTGGCGCGCAAGTAGAAGAGGGGGTTGAGGAGAGGTGAGGGGAGATTGGGAGGGTGGGTATGGAGGTATGTCAGTGGATCGATTGAATGGCAGCCGGCGACGGAGCGAGCAGGAGCGACGGGCCAAGGAGGGGGGAGGGAGGCCGGCGATATGGAGATAATCCCGAGTCAAGGAGGTGGGGGACGGGATGTGGCAGTGTTTCGTTTTGATCCCGTCCCGGCCTGTCAGGGCGGGATCAATTCTAATTCTCCTTTTTTTTCGGCCGGGCTGTGTGGTGTGTGGTGGTGGTGTTTTGACTGCACGTACGGGAAGAGCAGCCGACCCCAGTTTTCAGAGTTACGAGCCAAGCCAGGTCACTAGTCGACCCGTTCTCGAAGCGTACCGTCACATCGCATCTCGGGCGACACAGACACAGGACACAGCAAAAGCCATCGTCATTGTCATTGTCATTGTCGACATCAGCATCAAGGCTAGAGATAGACGACAGACACCGCCCGACACTGGACACCGCGACCCCGATCTACCACTGCCTGGTCGTCTGCCTCCCGCCCGTCCTTTGAAACACACAGACAACCACGACCATCACATCACCACAGCATACACACAGATCGGAACATCCATCGCATCCCCATCAGACCGTGCCGCCTTCTGCATCACGCCGCCACATTCCGCCACCGTCGCCCTCGCCCTCGCCATGAACACCGCCCTCCCGCTCCTGCCTTACCTCCCGTCCTACCCCCCGAGCCCGACCTTCGCGGACGCTTCCTTGGGGAGGATGGGGGACGCCAACTCGTTCCCTTCTCCGGCGCAGGATCGACTGGACGAGTACTACGCGAGTCACGCGGCGAAACACACGTCCCAAGCGCACGATCACGCCTCGAACGGTGAATAGATGCGGTTCATACGGTATCATGTCGATCAGAGCTGAAGCTAACGTTGTCCATCAGGTATCGACACGACATACTCTTACCCGGCTCCTGCGTCCGCGCACCCGGCCGACTTGGCATACTCGCAATCCATGTTCCACCGATTCGAACTTCCTGGATACGGATCTTTCCGCGGTCCGGCTTTCCACTCACACTCCCATTCTCACGGGCACTCACAACCCCCCTCGCGACACAGTCCTGATCACCCGCCGCCCTCGTTCCTCGACACGCTCGACCTCTCCCAGCCGGGCCCATCGACTTACTCCCAGCCATCACATACCCTGTCCTACGCCAGCGGGAGCGTGTCCGTCTCGTCGGGGCCCACGCCCATGTCCAATGCGTCGATGCACGACGAGTCCATCGACAATGTCTATATCCACGACACGGAGAATGACGAGGATGTCAAGCTCGAGGAGATCTCGCCTGCCCATGCGCGGGAGCTGGGGCAGGAAGACGCAGGAGGAGCAGAGGTCGAGGATGGACAAGGCGGGGATGGCGAGGGGGAGGGGGAGGGGGATGTGGATCCCGACGCGGACAACGAGGAGCCGCTCTACGTCAATGCCAAACAGTATCATCGCATCCTCAAGAGGAGAACTGCGAGGGCGAGGTTGGAGGAGCTCAACCGGTTGAGCAGGTCGAGAAAGGTGAGAAAACAAACCTTTCCCAGGCAGATGGTCATTCCCTTCCTCGTCACTCGACTGCCATCGCTTCGTCCTTGATCATGCTGTATCAACCTGCCTCTTCGTGAGACCCCTCGGCTGACGCCTCAGCCCTATCTCCACGAGTCTCGTCATCGCCACGCCTGCTCCCGACCCCGCGGAAAGGGCGGCCGTTTCCTCACAGCGGACGAGATCGAGGCGCTCAAGCGGGAAGAGGCCGCCAAGGCCCAGGCGGGGCTGGGTGCAGAGGCATCGCGAAGCCAGAGCGCCGAGGCGGCCGAGAGCGCTGTGTGAGCGGGTACGTGCTATTCATGGCTCAATTACGGGGCAGCTCGTGCGATTGGCATGGGTTCGGAGCTTCGGGGCATCGCGTGCGTCTTGCGCGGATTCGGAGCTTTGGACCAGCACGGCAGTGGGCATAGCGGTGTGGAGACAACAGGTGTTATAGTGTATCGTGCGATCCGGAGGTTAGGTGGGATCATGTTGTGTGTTTTCATAGATAGATCAATAGCGCAAGCCTGGCATGTCACTGGTAGCTCAAAAGATGGCATACTCGTATCTGCGTGCGATGAGCTGCCAGTGTCGGGTGCAGAATGCGACCCCATATCTCCCCACTGCGCCTCTCGCCTCACTGGATTTCCAGTTGGGTCGTTCGTCCCGGTGGAGGCCGACCACGGCCGCCAGTCGTGGATCGAAATGTTGATGTTTTGATCGTACTTTTTACGATCTGCTCGCAATATCTGCATCGCGCCAGGATGAGCGCTGTAAAGGAGGAGGAGAAGGGCCGGGTCGTGACTCTGGGTGAGTGCTGGGTGGCCTGTTCGCCTGCTGACGGAGGTAGAGACGTTCATCATTGATACCTTTACGCGAGTGGACGAGCGTGGAATAGAGCACTCTGTGGATCAGGACGATCAAGTGAGCACGTTGAGCACGTCGAGCTTCCTGATCAAATGGGCAAAAGAGACTCCCGCTGACCCGCCCAGATTGGTGGAGGAGGTACTTATGGTGAGTAGAGTACACACCCTCGCCAAGGGAAGGTAGTGTAGTAACACCACCAAGCGATCATCGGTTCCCGGATCTTCCTGCCTCCAGAAAGACTGGGCATGATTGTCCACCACACGCCATCGACTCTACCCGATCTGATGCGGGACGAGCTCCTCGCGTATGGCCCTGATATGTGGGATTTCTCGGTCCGGGCGGACGGAAAGGACACCACGAGGAGTGTGAATCGATATACCGGGAATCTCAGGGTGTTCGTCGGTCGCGACTCGCGACTCACCCAGTCCGCACTACCTCCTGACGACCTGCGGTTGTGATGTCGGTTGGTCTACTCGTACTCGTACTGATGTATCTCGGATAGGTTCGAGTACTTGACACGGCCAAGGTACATCACCCCCGCCGACCTGCTTTCCACACCATGGACGGACCCCCCGCCGAGTACCATCCACATCATCTCCGAGATCGAGAGGATACGGGGATGGTTGCCCGAGCTCAAGGAGGTGCGGCAGAAGCTTGGAAAAGAGGGGAAGAGATGGGAGCCGAGGATCGTATGGGAACCTGAGCCGGTGAGTGGATTGTCCATCGATACCGGCATCGGCATCGAGCGGAGGAATGGGTGCAAACCCCGACTCGACTCGAGGCGTAGGGAAGGACTTCAAGCGAGCTGACCTGGTTGGGCAGTATGATTGTGTCCCCGACCACCTCGAGGCATTTGCGATGCTTGTGCCGAAGGTGGATATCTTCAGGCGAGTCTCTCCCGTCTGCCCTCCTGAGCTACTGGAGCTACTGGAGCTGCTGGTCATCGGCTCGATCCGGGCTGCCATGCGCCGTGGCAACAAAATCTTAGTCGCAAGCGCTCACTTCGCATAGCCCAAACCACACCGAAGCACTTGGCCTGCTCTCGCTATCACCCGATGAGCCCCTCTCCTCCCTTCGCGAGAGGATCTCGTCGGCGTGCCAGACGCTCTCCCAAATGGGTGCTAGGGCGGGTACCATCATCCGGTCCGGCGAGATGGGGTGCTGCTACCTCCCCCGTGGCGAACAGGAAGTACGGTGGATCCCGCCATTCTACTCGGCTACAAATGATAATGGCGGTTCGGGGACTTCTCGGGTCGTCGACCCAACAGGCGCGGGCAACGGGTTCATGGGCGCCGTAGCAGCGGCGCTGGACGAGGGCAAGGATCTGCATGAGGGTGCGTGCGTGCCTCGGGAGTACGCTGATAGAGTAGCGGTGTTGTGGGGGACGGTCGCGGCGAGTTTCATGATTGAGCAGCACGGGCTGCCGAAGGTGTCGATGGCGGCGGAGAGGGAGCTGTGGAATGGCGAGGATCCATGGGAACGGGTGAAGGCGCTGAGAGCGAGGTTGGAGGAATGACGCTCCGTCGCGCGTCAATAGATCGCATCGTTGTAGCTGAGAATACGGCACGGTACGGGCTGCATAATATCATAGAATGTCTAGACTTCATATGGACACGGACCATGACGACTGATCCTTCCCCCTCATCTGCTGCGACGCACATATGCAGTGGCCCCCGAGATGTCCGTCGTTTGCAGGCTGGCGAGGACTTCTGTACCGGGAAACGCGCGACTGAGTGGCACCCTAGTCTGCCGGAGGAGTGGCTGTGTCCTTGGCTTTGAGAACCGAGGTTTCGTCCTTGTTGGAGCCGCGCGAGTCGACTTGGTCTTTGGAGTGAACCCCTTCCTCCTCCTTTGTCGCTTTCGCCGTCTCCAGGTTTGCTCCTGTCACCCGCTCGATCCCGCCAGACGTGAAATCCCCCTCTTGTGCGCCTGGACCCGCCTCCACGCCCTCACCGACCCCCACCATCCCCACCATCCCTGCCTCATCCGTCGCACTCCCCCCGGCTCGGTGAACCAGCCCGTCCATCTCAACAGGCGACACGGGAATGATATTCATTCCCAATCCGTCGAGCACACTGAGAAAAGAGCTAGACCGGACTCCCCGCTCAATGATGACATCGTCAAGGAAGCTGAGTCGTCGCTTCCGAGATTTCGACATGGCGCTTGGCGCAGAAGCGTGGTCTGATTTCACGGCTCCTGCGGGGGCGACCGTGGCGATGGTGGCGGGATTGGCGGCCTCGAATGTCGTGTTGGACGTCTCGGTACTAGCGAGGCCGAGGGTGCTGACCTGCGATTCCACCGAGGAGGAATTGTGATAGTCGGGTTCGAGATGGTTCCCGTCCCGCTCGTCCTCCAACCGTTCGTCTTCCTGGACGCTGGACGAGACCTCATTCCCATCGCTTTTCGTAAGTAAGTCTTGCTGCCACTTGCCCGCGCAGTCCGTTACATTGTCGACCCCCTTCCCGTCCTCCTCCGAACCCTCCTCGTCCTCCTCGTCCTCCTCCGTCTCGTCGTCCTCTTGCCCTCTTCTCTCTCTCATCCACTCCAATGTAAGATCCTTGAACGCCACAGTCGCCTCCACTCCCTCTGAGAACATGCCGCCCGATACTATCGACAGCGTCTGGGTCTCGAAATCAACGAAATAAGCCCACTCGCAGAACAATCCGTTATTTTCGAAGCCGCTGTGGTCGATCAAGTGGTGAAGCTTGCCGCTGAGGATTTGCGGGAGACATCTGCCGTCCTGCATCCCACGGAGGAGCTTGTACCATCCGAGAGCATCCCGCTCGTAGGGGCTGTATGGGAAGTATTCTGGGTTTTCTTCTCGACGCTGCAGGTCGAAACTTGTGAGGTGAAAGTCGAGGGAGACGTATGTCGCATGGATATGCTCCGGGACGTCCGAGTCTTCGGCCACCCACTCGATCTGGCCAGAGCAGAGTAGTCAGCCAGGTGTCTCCGAATCGCGCCGTTTGCCCATCGTCTCAGATGCATCGCATCCTCGGCGCGCGGGTCACCGAGGAAGCTGCGGGACACTTGCGACTGGTGAGGGTTTGGCGGTAAGGACTGGTCAAGCACCACTCACCGCTTCGAGGCGGCGCACCATCTCCCCCATCTGATCCTCATTCAGCGAGAGGATGAATTCAACGATCTTCAGGCCCAGGCCTTCCGGATACGAGTCGAAATGATTGTATGTCCCGCGTCTTTCCCCTCGGATGATGAAAGCCAGTAGACCTCTTGTGCCCATAGTACAAGCGGTCGTGCGGGTGAACGTGGGCCCGTGGGATCGAGTGAGAAGGGAACGAGAACGTGTGAGGTGTGGATGTGCGTGGTATGAAGTGGAGAACAGGCAGATCTGGCGGGATGCATATGTATATATGCGGTGTCGCGAGAGATTGGCTCGACGTGTCTTCGTCACGCTTCGTCAGTTTTACGTGTGGCCGGACAGAGGGTCTGTGCGTAGCGGACGGGGACGGGGAAAGGGGGCGTCAAGGTGTGGTCATCGCCGCGTCCCCGTCCATCGCTCTCTGCTCAATCATCACCATCCCGATTTCCCAACCACGACATCAGCGCAAACTCCTCTATCCACCTGGGGTGTAGCTCTACGAAATCCACCCCGATCGCTCTTTCGTAAAAGTCGTCGTCGTCACCCGCACCTCCGGAGATTATCCACAGCCTTCGACTCTCGAAGTCGATGTAATACGCCCACTCGCAGAAGATCCCGTCGTGGATGAAGTCCGAGTCGTCGATGCAGTGTTTCAGAGTCCCGTCGAGGATGTGCGGGAGGGCGTTGGACGCGCGGAGACGGAATTGCCAGAGGACACTTGCCCAGTCGGACGGAGGAGGGGTCGGGGTCGCGAATGGGTGAGGGTTCGCCCAGTCGAGCGCACTACGGTAGATGTCGTGTTCGGACAGATGGAATTTGAGCGAGGTGTACCGCTCGTACACGTCAGGAGGGACTGGCGAGTCCTCGTCCACCCACTGGAGCTGGTTTCAGGTAAAATGTGGAAGCACAGTCAGTACGAGATTACGAGATAATGTGGACACCGTGGCGGGCAAGTATGTTCGTGCGTCGGCCTCACCTCCCGCACCCGCTGGGCCATTTCTTCGATCTGCTCTTCGCTGAGAGACAGTATGAACTCGACAATCCAGCGACCCAGTCCCCCGGGGTACGCATCAAACTTGGTGAACGTCCCCACACGCTGGCCACGGATGATGAAGTCGAGCAGGCCTCGGGTGCCCATAGTGCGGAACGAGTATGAGTCGGGTACGAGTAGTACGAGCAGTACGAACACCGACGCGTGCTCGACAAATCAGAGTGAGTCTGAGCAGACCGGTGTAGTCGAGCGAGTCAGTGACGATGTACATATAGACGAGAACAATGGGTGAGCCGACGCGGGTGGTTGCGGTGTCTTCGTCAACTGGCGCGTGTGAGTACACGTACTCGCATGGTGCAGGGGAAGAGCGGTTGGCGAATGTTCCACGGCCCAGCTTCAGGGGAATCAGGCATCACGCAGCGGGGCGCCTCGCACGCGAGCTCAACGTCGCACGGGGTACAAGGTGACCGTCTTGGCTGATCGCCAGCAATGTATCGACGAGCGAAGAGTTGTGCCACAGGTGGAGGATCGCGGATGGGCATCCTCGTCCGGCGTCGCTGCGGATGACTTGAATTTGCCGGTCAACTCGTCCGTTCCGTTATGGCTCCTGCCGTGGGCTAAAAAGGGCTTGTGACAAACGTAATCCGCGGGAACCGAAAAGTAATCGGAAAGGCTAATGGGGGCTCAGGGAAGATTGTCGTGCCTGTAAACAGGCCCCGGCGCCGATCAGAAGGGAAGGGAAGGGCGAAGCGGACAGCACTCTGGCCGAGCTGGAGTCGCACGTACCAACCCCAGGTCTCGTCCCACCGATCCCAACAGCCCAGATACTACTGATCTTGCCGTTTGTTACTCCTCTTCCTCATCTTGTCCCAACACGACTGACTGCCTGGACCGCCACTGCCCAGACCACAGACCGCTGTCTCAATCCCTGAGTGAAGGTCCGTCATGAGCGCATAGATTCGCCCCGCTCTGGCTCGTCCTGGCTCAACCAGTCTGGGTGATCTGCTCTTCGCAAACCCACAGCATCGCCAACCAACGCCCACTTCACCCTGCCGACGCGCCGCGATGATCCGGCAATACCTACCTACCCCTCTCCTCCTCCTTGCCTTGGTCCCTCTCGCCCCCCTGGCCGCCGCCATCACCTGCACCACCAACTTTGGCAACTCGTCTTCCTCGGGCAACAGCTGTCTCTGCCCGCCCGGGTTCAACCCCAAGGGCGGAGCTGGCGACTGTTCCGTCCCGGTATGTGGAGGAGGACTCTATTCGCCCGGATCGCCCGCCCCGCTCGGTGGTACGGGGTACGGGAATGTCAGCTCGGGGAGTTGTGGGTGCAGTGATGGCTGGACAGGTCCGGGATGTACAGGTGAGTTCGCGATCGGGAGAGCAAGTGAGTCGGTAACACGGTTGCAGTGTGTCAGTCCGCCTCGGCCTGCTCCTCGTCAATCTCATCTTACCTCAACTCGTCCAACTCTCTCGGTTCCTCGGCGCTGAACTCATCCATGACGTGCTCCGCCATCCCGACCGTCTACTCCGAATCCCAAATGACATGCAATGTCATCCAGGCGACTCTCCAGGCGCTGTTCCCCGACGCCTCCACGCTGACTATCACGCGCGCGCTCAACTCGTCACGCACGCCGGGAGGCGACTCGGCGATGACCCAGGCGGGGCTAGATAGCGGGGACGGTCTAGTGTGGGCGCAGCTGTGGTATAACGGCACGGAGCAGTTTTACTGCAAGGGCAGCGAATGCTCCCAAACCGTCGCAAACGGGAGCGGGAGTGTCAACTCCTCGACATGGACGTGTCCTGAGTTAAGCTGCGTGTGTCGCACCGGAGCAGAGTTCTGCGGGTCATCGTATCTCGTGAATCTGTTCTCTGTGGGAGGTCTGACACGCCGCTGACACCGGTCATAGGACTCGTCGCACAACTTGACCGGCGCAATCAACACTCTCAAGGGACCGCTGGAGATTGACTGCGTTGATGGAGGGAAGTGCAACTTCAAGCAGACCTTCTTAAACGCCTTGTTCGGCCAGGACGGCCTTGAGCTTTCAAGCTGTACCCACGGCGAGTGTGTTCAGCAATACGTCATCGATCAAGCTCTCGGAATCGAGACCGCTGCCGCGACCACGTCGAGCCTCAGTGGGGGCGTCATCGCCGGTCTGGCCGTCGTGGCCGCTATCCTCGTCGCGATCATCGCCGTTGCGATCGGGGCCTGGGTCATGCGCAGAAAGGCGAGGAAGCACATGCGGACCGACGGGGTGATGCCCAAGTCTGGAGGGGTGGGTGTGGTCTGGAGCGGAGTCGGGTACGAGGTGCAGCACACCGGCCATCATTGGGGCGCAAGGGCTTTCGCTTGGCTCAAGGGCTCGGGGAAGACGCGCCATCATGAGTCGGGCTCGGTGGGGCCAAACGGGGGGAAGATTGTGTTGCGAGAGTGTTGTGGTGCTTTGCCGGCCGGAGGGTTCTGTGCGGTGCTGGGACCGTCGGGGTCTGGCAAATCGACGTTGGTGGATATTCTGGCCGGGAAGCGCAAGTCGGGCAAAGTAGAAGGACGTGTGTCGTATTTGAAGGAGGGCAACGAGCGGGTGAAGATTGGATATTCCGATCAGGTGAGTCGGTTCTTATGCGGCAGCACCGAAAGCTACCTGGACTGACCTGATCTCAGTCGGACGTCTTGTCCCCCACTTCGACCGTGCTGGAGACTCTGATCTTCGCCGCGCATCTCCGCCTGCCCGAGAACATCCCGGCCTCGATCAAGGAGCAGCGCGCGCGCACCGTCCTCGCCCAACTGGGTCTGTCTGACGTGGCGGACACCCGCGTCGGCTCGGTCGAGCACCGCGGCATCTCGGGCGGTGAGATGCGTCGCGTCTCCATTGGCGTCGAGCTTGTCGCAGCGCCGGATGTGCTTGTCCTGGACGAGCCGACTTCGGGTCTCGACAGCGTGTCGGCCGCGAGGTTGATCAAGTTGTTAAAGAATCTCGCCGAGGAGGACAAGACGACGATTATCGCCTCGATCCATCAGCCCAGCTCGGCGCTGTACCACTCTTTCCACCAGGTCGTGCTTCTCGCGGCTGGACGACAGCTGTATTTCGGTCCGGGATGTACTCGCCCCGCCGAGTTCTTTGCTGCTCAAAACCGCCCCTGTCCACAAGGGTACAACATTGCGGACCACCTTCTCGACGTTGCGAGTGAGACCCCCGAGGGTCTCCCGTCGGGGCCAGCAGCGATGATCATCGATCGAGACGAGTCGCCCGGTTCAAGCAGCAGTCATTCGGATGGGAGGCACTCGGTCGAAGCGCCTGGGACAGAGGGCGGGCAGCCGCTACACGAAGCGGGGACCTCGACGCAATCGGTAGAGAAGGGAGGTCATGGCGCGTACCCGCCCATACCGGGGTCTCTGCTCAAGCACGACAAAGAAGTGGACCTCGCGGCGCTTGGCGATGGAGGGGCGAAGAAGAAGAGGGAGTGGTGGCCGACAAGTCACTGCTCCACGACGTTCCTCACCCAGGTGGAGATGCTCTCGGGACGAGAGTGGCGCAATCTGAAGCGGTGAGTGAACAGTCGTGCGAACACTTGGGGTAATGCGTACGCCAAGTGCTCTGGCTGATGGTAATACCAGGGACAAGACGCTGTTGGTCGCGCATGTGTTCCTCGCGTGCATACTCGGCGTGTTCGCCGGTGGACTATACTACAAAGTCAACCTCACCATCGCTGGCTTCCAGAATCGCGTGGGATCACTCTTCTTCCTCGGTTCGCTCATCGCCTTCTCGTCCCTCTCGGCATTGTACAACCTCGTCGAAGTCCGCGCGCTGTTCCTGCGCGAGCGAGCAGCAAACTTTTACTCCCCTCAGGCGTGGCTGCTCTCGAGGGTCCTCTTCGACGTGATTCCGCTGAGACTGATCCCGACTATCCTCGTCGGGATCATCGTGTACTTTATGGTCGGCCTGAGTCGGCACGCTGCGGAATTCTTCAAATTCTTGTTGATCATCGTGGAGTTTTCTCTGGCCATGTGTCTGTTTGTGAGTGGCATCGCAAGAGCTTCATGCGACGATATTGATACTCCGCAGAACTTCCTCCTCGCAACGGTCTTCCGCCAGGGCGGGGTGGCCATCCTTCTGAGCTCCCTGTGCAACCTCTTCCTCATGACCTATGCCGGGTGCGTTGCGCCGAGCGCTCGGCCGTAGCCAAGCCAGGGCCTCGTTCCAAACAGGGATTGCAGATGCTGATGTGTTTGCTCAGCTTCTTTGTCAATCTCGGACAGATCCCGCCAGTGCTGCGGTGGTTGCGATACTTCTCGACTCTGGGATATACTCTCGAGGCGCTCAGCGTCAATGAGGTCGGGTCGGGCCTGCAGATCGTCGTGAGTTGAGCGAGTGGCTCAGCTTCAGATGGAGGGACTTGTCGAGAGTTCTCGCTAACCCGACCCGCCCAGGACACGCTCAATGGCGTTGCCATCAATATCAACGCCGTGCTCATTATGGACACCCTGTTCGGTTTCGATCTGGGCAATTACTACAGGTGCGTGGGATCTGAATGCTGGCTACCAGCACCGCGCTGATCCCGTCGTAGGGATGTGCTCGTGCTCTTCGCTTTCATTGCGGGCTTCGCAATCCTGTTGGTACTTTCCGTGGTGTACTTCTTGCGCGAGAGGCGATGATGGTCAGGCGGGCGTGGCACAGGGGACAAGGAATAGGCCGGCGTGTCGAATCTCTTCAAGTCACGGATATTATCTAGTGTGCGGTGCAACTCTTACAGCATTGGCCTTCGTTACTATTAATCTCTTCTGGGCCTTAGACCGAGCATGCAAGTCTATGATACATAATGATATTGCGATGGTGTCAAACGCATCTATGCCAGCGACTGCTCGACGACCTTGCCGTCCTCACCGCCCAGTCCCCGCTCGGACTGTCCCTCTGCTCCCCAAGTGGTCCAAATCCCCTTCAACGCCTTCTTCTCCTCGTCGCTCAAGACGCCCTGCTTCGCCGCCTGGCTCAAAGTCCTGATAGCATTCTCCTCGAACTCGATATCGCTGTCCGACGTCCTCAGCGCCTCGACCAGTGCGTTGAACACCCCCTCCTTCTCCAAACCGGCTATTAACGTCTGTGTCTGCGTCTCGTGCTGTGTCTGCGTCCGTTCCTCGATGAGCTGACGGACCTCGTCGGGGAGTTCACCGGTATACGTCTCGTTGGACTGCATGACGAGCGTTCCGACGAGGAAAGCCATTTTGCGGCGGATCACGGGTTGGGGATCAGAGACGCCCCGACGGAGGACCGAGTAGCCCTGCGACGAGTTGGCGGAGAGAGCGGAAGAGGCGAGGGGCCAGTGCTTCACCGAGGCGGAGAAAGCGTAGGTGGCTTTACCACGGGTGGAGGTGGGGTGGGAGGGGCCGGACGCAGAGTCGGAGGGGTAGATCAGGGAGAGGATCTTGGGCAGGGCGCCGTGAACATAGAGCTGTGGTGTGGTCAGCAAAGGCGTTGGACAAATGGGCAAATGGCCGAGACAGTGCACCGCAGGTGCGCAGGTTGAGCGCAGGTTGAATTGGGACAGTGTATGTCGGAACCGCAGGGAAGTGTCACTCACCGCTGCTTGCGCCTTGATGTTGTTTTGGACGGCAGTGCCGATGATCCACGCTGCGTGCGTGACGATCTCGCTATGCTTCGAGTCGAGGAGACCGAGAAGTGGTTCCCAGAGCTTAAGCACAGCCATGTTGTTGGCATTATCGATGAGTTCGATGAGCTGCACGAGGCGTAAGCGCACGCACGAACGCCCGCAGGATACGAGGAGGATGGGGTGATCTTATGATGCCGCTGCTCCGCTCTGACCCCGGGAACGAGAGAATTACTCCTTACTCACCATCTCAAAATCGTCGAGCGCGTCTACACGGTCCGCGACGTCCTGCGACTCGTCCACCGCAAGCGCCATTTTCTCTTTCATGACCACGCTATCGCTCTTCCCCATGATGAGATCGAGCATCTCGGTGGTGAGGTCATTCCGGCGAGCGGCGGCGGCAGCGGGGGTACCGGCAGCGGCATCTTCGGACGGGGCTAATGCGGTGGGACCGTTATTGGCCAGAGGGAAATGCGGGTCGGAGGGGTGGAGAGCAGACGAGGCAGCCGCGGGGTCGGATGTGGGTCGGAAGGAGAGGGAGAGAGGTTGTTCGGGTGCTGGGGCGGCAGCAGCTGGTGCGGCCCCGTCGCGAGGAGCCGAGTTCTCAATGGACCAGCGGAGGAGCTCGTTGAGGTCGGGCATGGCGGTGTGTCAGTGTGACAGGTTGGATACAAGTGGATGTGTTTATAGGTTACGAGTTATGTATCATCTAGCTGCGCTGGCCAATGGAACTTTTGGACTTTTGGGTGGCAACTGCTAGAACCCACGAGGAGGAGCGGGACCAAAATCGTGCTGGCAAAGGGAATTATAGGGGGGTATCGAATAGATATGGCCAAGGAGAGTGATTCGGCGTGCTTGGTTGGACCCTCTGTCGTATGGTGTCGAGTCCTGTAGTTCGTTGGGACGATCTCATCTGGTGGACACCGTCAATTCGCCGGTATGATAGCTCATGCCTATCCTTCTCCGGCGACCAACATCGAGCTGATGCGTCATATGATCATCATTGATCCCCATGTCGGGCCTGTGCGATGAGAAAGTGGCCACTGTCTTCTCTCGGTTTACACCCGGATGGTCCGACGTTCTCCGTCTCGTGACTACGGAGAGCCAGCGGGAGCGCCACGGAGCGCCCGGAGGCTCCAAGCTTCTCCGAAAGCTATTCGCAGGCATTACTCATCCCCGTAAAGCAAGATGGGGGGAGCCTGCTCCAGTTACGAGAATGCCAAGCCCGCGTCTATGAAGATGCCGTCCAAGACGCCGATGGATGATCGCACGGATGAGCCAGTCAACCCGATGTGGTCAAGCGTGTTGGACGCGATCACATGATGGAGCTGATGGTTCGGATGGTCCGAGACTTTGCCGGCGTGGCAGTCACCTGCGAGCAGGTACTTATACGGTGCTCGCAGGAGAAGCTCGAGCACGAGCAATAGGGCGCAGCTTCAGGCTCTTTTCAACAAGTGTCGGGGCTTCTCTTTTACGATAGAACCCAGAGAATACAGTATAGAATGATGCTCCGCCGCTCTCCCGGGCCTTTTCTGTTCCTTGCTCTCGCGTCGCCTTTGACCGCGGCATGGACTGATTGTCAAGACCGAGCGACATACGCCAACCTGACGGTGACGACCCGCACGGGAACCTTTGTTGGGAGCCTCAACGACACCTACCCCGATGTCAGGCAGTTCAAATACGTGCCCTACGCAAAGGTGAGTGATGATCATTCTGTCAGGCGCTGAATCCAGCCCCCGATCGGCGACCTTCGTTGGCAGCCCCCTCAACGCCTTGCCGACTCGGACGAGACCATCGACTCGACGACGTTCGGTCCGGCTTGTCCTCAATGGGTATCAGCGAATCCGTCGGTATACAACAATATCACCGGCCTCAAAACTTTCAACTACGGCCAGTCCTTGACCGCTGGGGCGGCCGCTCTGGGATCAGACGAAGATTGCCTCTCGCTTGGGGTGTGGACGCCTGCCTCCGCTACTCCCCACTCGGCGCTACCGGTCATTATCTTCCTCACAGGTGGCGGCGACACCGCCGGAGGCGTCTACGAAGCGGGACAATTGCCTTCTAATTGGGTCCACCGGAGTCAGAAACACATCGTGGTGACCACCAACTACAGGCTGGGCATCCTCGGTTTCCCCAACACACCGCTGCTTTCCGACACCAACTTGGGATTTCAGGATGCCAGGGCTGTAAGTGATATCCGGGAGGCAGTTGCATGGGCAAGAAGCGCTAACCAGCCAGTTTATGTACTATGCACAGCGTACAGCTCTTTCCCGTGCGGTGCACGGTGTCCCACTCCCCGTGCGGTGCACGGTGTCCCAATCCCCGTGCGGTGCAYGGTGTGCCAATCCCCGTGCGGTGCACGGTGTGCCAATCCCCGTGCGCCTTCTAACAAGGGCGGCGGTGCAGTGGGTGCACGAGAACATTGCCGCTATTGGCGGTGATCCGGAGAAGATCACCCTGTGGGGCCAATCGGCGGGATCCAGTACGTAAGGGTGCTGTACTTGTACTACAACACGAGACACGCACCCCAGGTCACGCCGAACCGTTTGGCCGCTAACTCTACGGCCAGTATCTACCGACATATATCAGTTTGCTTACCCAAACGACCCCATCGTCCGGGCAACGGTGTCCAGCTCGGGTTTCGCCATACCCGACCCGAAACAAGGTATCGCCTACGACTTTCAAGGTCTCAACTTCAGCTTTGTCGCCAAAGGTGTCGGCTGCGACTACTGTGACGACGAGGCGACCGTGCAATGTATGCGCCGCGTCTCGTGGTATCGACTCATCACCTTTGTGGGCCAGTATGGCGACGCTGGTACCAAGCCTTCCCTTGCGTTCACTCACCAGGCCGATGGCAAGTACGTCTTCTCAAAGCAGGACTACATCGACCGATACGCCGATGGCAGGGTCGCGCGACTTCCAAAGGTCATCGGTACCTGTGCACGGGAGGGCTCTTCATTGAACAACGCTTCGGCCCCAACGTACGAGGCGGATCTTACCTCCCATACAGTGGGTATCGTTTGCTCCGCCCACAACACCACTGTCGCCAGGTACAACGGAGGTCTGCCCCCAACCTGGCGATACATGTATGCCGGGAATTGGACGGACACCACGGCAGGCATACCTTACCTGGGTGCATACCATACCTCCGACCTGTGGATGTTCTTCGGCACTTACAACGTGCTTCCTCGTGGTCCCAAAACCGATTTCGAGATTAAAACGTCCGAGTCCATGCAAGATCACCTTGCAAGCTTCGTCCAAGACCCATACTCTCTCGACGCAGGAGGTTGGCCATCCCAAGACCCATATTCGTCGGGCGGCGGCAAGCTTGCCTTGTTCGGCGCCAACGGTCAGGCAGTCCAGATTGTCGACTCTGACAAGTACGAGGATGTGTGCCACGTACCAGGAGCGACGTATGATACCCATATCTAGGCGAAAAGGCCTCACCATGAGGCGCACGACGTGTCCAAATTATAATTGAGATAGGAAAGCAATGTTATGCCACAGTATGATGGTCTGCTGCTACCCCTGCAAACCACACATGTCGTTTTGCGCCACACTCGTCCGAGGCGTTCTGGGGTGAGATTTGCTTCCGTTTTTGGCTCGGCCACTGAGGTCACAGTCTACAAGATGACTTGCTCGGCAGTGGGTGATAGATACTACTCTCATTTGGATCTGCCTCTTCTCCTGTAGACTTCACGGCCTCACCTGCCTCATATCAATTGTCCCCGACTCGCGCCCCCATCGCCCTCCTCGACTCCGCCATCATGGCAGACCCACCGACCCCCGGTATCTCGACCATCCCAACGGCTATCCCAACGCCCCATCCCTCCACCGGCGCCGGGCCTTCCAACGAACAGCCAGCAGACGGACCTTCCACATATGACTACACCGAGAATGCTCCTCAAGCTGTGGTCGATGCAATCGCTATTGAGCGGGCGCGAGAGGAGAAGGAGGGGCCGGGGGAGATGATGGTGGGGAGTTTCTCCAGTTGGGCAGGGACTATGGACGGTGGGTCCGATTTCTCTCTTCTGTCTAATCCGGATCCGAGTGTAGTCGAACCATGCTGATACGCAAATGCAAACAGACCCGGGAATCTTCCCCAAGTCTGCTACCCGCGCACCCATACGTCCGGGATCACGCAGAGCATCGATCGCTTCTAGGCACTCTGGCTCATACGGGCGACCGTACGGCTACTCTGGCCGTGCCTCCTCGTCGCAGGACTTTGACCTGTTGCACTCTCCCCCTCCTCCTCCCGCAAACGTCTTCGTCGCCGACTCGGAGGACGAAGCGGGCTCGCCGTATGTCCGTCCTGGGAGCTCGTACCAGCCCAGCATGACTTCTCCGCGTATCGGACGAAGACGGGAGTCGAGGCGGAGCCATGTCGCGTCGAGCGTCCAGGATGGATACTTTGCCCTGCGCGATGGGTACACAGGGCGCGGCAGGCCTTCGGGAGATCTCGAACGCGAGCGGGATGAAGCAGCGGAATCGCAGGTATCTACCAGCCCTGCACGGCCTTCCACTGCGCTGGGAAAGCTCGCCTCGTATATCGGTTTCGCGCGTTCCGAGGCTGGCGACGAAGAGGCGGCGTTACCGCGCCGAAGCTCATCTCGCTCCATGTCGCGCTCCCGACGCGGGTCTTTCGACTCTGAGCGTCGCTCTCGATCGCCTTCTCCCAGCTCTTCCGGTTGGGGGCTGAGCGACGAGGACGACGAAGAGTACTCTGATCGTCCAGAGGGGGAGGAAGGCTACACCTCCTCCCTAGCAGACGACACTTCCCTCCCTCCGCAATCTCGGCCCGGGTCACCGACTCTCCCTCTAGTGCCCAATCCAGGCGACGGAATCTTTGGCGAATCCTCGACGCGCCACGAATTCGCAGAGCCAAAGGAATTTGCATCAGTCACCGTGCCTTCGAGGCAGACGATCCTCCTCCCGGACGAGGATCTCTCCATTCGCTTCACATGCTACCGCACCGACCCGCTGCGCAACGTGCTCTGGTGGACAGGATGCATCCTCACTCTCGGCGCACTCGGACTGCTCGGCCGCTGGATCCCCTCGATCTGGGTCCGGTTTTGCGGCAAAGAAACGCCCTTTGACGATGCGAAGGATGGAGCTTGGCTCGTCGTGGAGGTGAGTCTGCCCTGCCAGCGTGATGTGCGTCCGCACCTGGCTGACGGAACCACAGACACCTTATGGCGATCTCCACATCATTCCTCTCCAAATCGTCCCATACCCTTACCCCCTCTCCACCGTCTTCCCCCAAGCAGTCCCTCCGGCGGGTTCCATCTCCTCCCGCGCCGCGTCTATCCGAGGCCAGCCACAGGCTCAGCAGCCACAAGCGGGCATGTCCAATGGCTCGCCAATCCCAATCCAGCCCCCTCAGCACGCCCTTCCGGACCAGCCTGCCGGCGGCGTCGGCGCGGCAAAGGACCTGCTGCATGATGTCGAGCCCGGGAAGACGACGTGGGAAGAGACGACGGGTTATCTCAAGGTCATGGAGTATCGGTACACCAAGTTTGCTCTCGAGCCTGGAACAGGCCGTTGGGCAATGATCAGGTGAGGCCTACGCACAGTGGACGGCAGACCTAACTGGGTGGCACTAAACATGGGCTCGCTGACACCGTCGCAGAGATTGGCGTGATCCCAAATGGGTGTCCGCTCGGGTCGTTGCGCAAGGCCTTGATGCTGGCACGCGCGAGCAGCGCCGGGTATTGATGGGCGTGAACATCATCGACATCGAATCCAAGTCGCTCCTCGGTCTCGCGATCGATGAAGTCCTCCACCCCTTCTACGTCTTCCAGATCGCCTCCATCCTCCTGTGGTCCATCGACGATTACTACTACTACGCGTTCGCCATCGCGCTCATCAGCGTCACCAGTATTCTCAGCACGCTGGTGGAGACGAAGCGCACAATCGAGAGGATGCGGGAGATGTCGCGGTTCCATTGCGACATCAATGTCCTGGTTGATGGAGAGTGTGAGTGGATCTACTATCTGGAGGTAGAGGTACGCCGTCTGACCAGAGCAGGGATCGTCAAGGACTGCAGCGACATGGTCCCCGGTGACATCTTCGATGCGTCCGACCCGAGTCTCACCGTCTTCCCATGTGATGCGCTCCTGCTTTCCGGCGACGCCATCGTCAACGAGTCCATGCTCACCGGCGAGTCTGTCCCCGTGTCCAAGATCCCAGTCAAGGACGAGGCACTCCGTGTGATGTCACGCGAGGCCAAGCAAGGTAGCTCGGAGATCGATAGCGATCTCGCCAAGCATTACCTGTTCTCCGGGACCAAGATCATTCGTGTGCGGGCTGGTGCTCGACCGCCCTGGGCACCCAAGAGTGAGGAGCCGATCGCGCTGGCTATGGTTACCAGAACTGGATTCAACACCACGAAGGGAGCACTGGTCAGGTCGATGCTGTTTCCGAAGCCGATGGGTTTCAAATTCTAGTGAGTACTCACGGTCGGTGGCTCGAAAGTGCAAGGGCGCTGACCATGACAGTCGGGACTCTATGCGTTTCATTGGGGTCCTGGCGCTCATTGCTGGCCTTGGCTTCGCCATTAGTGCGGTTCAGTTCGTTCGCATGGGAGTGAGTGATGGCTTCACCTCAGCTCGCGAAGACCAGACCTCGCTGATCATCCCCAGATCGAATGGCAAACCATCATGCTCCGCGCACTCGACCTCATCACTATCGTCGTCCCCCCTGCTCTTCCCGCGACACTCACCATCGGTACCACGTTCGCTATCGAGCGCCTCCGCAAGAAGGGAATCTTCTGCATCTCGCCGAATCGAGTCAACATCGGGGGCAAAATCAACGTCATATGTTTCGACAAGACGGGTACGCTCACCGAGGACGGCCTCGATGTGCTGGGTGTGCGGAGCATCGATCGACACACGCGTCGCTTCGCGGAGCTGCATTCCGAGGTCGCGGACGTGCCTACCGAGGGGGGTATTCAGGGCCGAACACCGCTACTCTACGCGCTTGCCACCTGCCATGCGCTGAGGCTCATTGATGGAGAGGTTCTGGGCGATCCCCTGGATGTCAAAATGTTTGAATACACCAACTGGACGCTCGACGAAGGGCAGTCCCGACCCGTCACAGCGAAGGGTACAGTTGGCAGCGGGGAGCGACCACAGGCGCTGGTGCAGACCGTGGTGCGTCCTCCTGGCACGGAGAAGTGGCGGATGGAGGACGCTCTCAAGTCGGGTTCCAAGGTGAGCTGGCGTCTACATTCGTGTGCAATTGTCGTACCTGCTGAACCGGTAGCACGCGCATTTCCTCGAACTCGGTGTAATCCGAACATACGACTTCGTCTCGGCGCTGCGACGGATGAGTGTCATCGTCAAGCGGCTCAAGTCCAACAGCATGGAGATCTACGTCAAGGGTGCGCCAGAGGTCATGCCGGATATCTGTGATCCCTCGTCTTGTGAGTGCTGTGAGGTCCCGCATCGACCCGCGGCTGAAATAATAGTCCCCATCGATTACGACGACATGCTCTCGTACTACACGAGGAATGGATTCCGAGTCATTGCCATCGCCGGCAAATCGATGGACGGTCTCACGTGGCTCAAAGCCCAGCGCATGCGCCGGTGAGTGTGGAAAGTCGGATCACAATCTACAGTGCTTGCTGATTGTCCCTCAGTGAGGCCGCCGAGTCGGATCTCCAATTCCTCGGTTTCATCGTGTTTGAGAACAAGCTCAAGCCCAACACCGCACCCAACATTCACACCCTGCGTGCCGCCCACCTCGCCTGTCGGATGGTCACGGGCGACAATGTCCGGACCGCCATCTCCGTTGCCAGAGAGTGCGGCCTCGTCTCGCATTCTGCGTCGGTGTATATCCCGACCTTCATTCATGGCACGGGGAACGCGGAGGGTGCTCGTCTAGACTGGTCCAGTGTCGATGATGAGCGACACAAGCTCGACGAGTGGACGCTGAAACCGGTCATCAACCATCAGGACGGCATGGCGATCGATGCCGGGGAGATGGAGATGCACGACTACCAATTGGCACTGACGGGAGATGTGTTCCGCTGGATGTTGGACTACGGCGAGATCGAGACGATGGAGCGTGTAAGCGTATTTGTGGTTCTTTGGTGTGCTCAAAGTGGAGTTTGCGCTGACATGCGGCAGATGCTCGTGAAGGGTGTGATCTTTGCGAGGATGTCCCCCGACGAGAAAGCCGAGCTGGTCGAGCGGCTACAGAATCTGGGGTACACTGTCGCCTTCTGCGGCGACGGCGCGAACGATTGTGGGGCGCTCAAAGCCGCGGATGTTGGCGTGTCGTTGTCCGAGGCGGAGGCGTCCGTTGCCGCACCGTTCACCAGCCGGATACCCGACATCAGCTGCATGGTCGAGATCATCAAGGAAGGGAGGGCGGCGCTGGTCACTAGTTTCAGCTGCTTCAAGTATATGTGAGTGGCGACGAAGGGGGCGGCGGGAAGAAACGACTGATTTCGTTAGGGCTCTGTATTCGATGATCCAGTTCACGACGGTGACTCTGGTGAGTCCCAGGTCAGAGTGTGGGATCGGTCGTACCTAACTTGGCTCAGTTGTACTCGTTCGCGTCGAGTCTGGGCGATTTCCAGTTCTTGTACATTGACCTTTTCGTCATCATTCCGATCGCCGTGGCTAGTGAGTGGTGTCACATCACGACGGGAGGATCCGGCTGATGTGCGACAGTGGGCCGAACATTGCCGTACCCCAAAATCCACCCGAAACGGCCGACTGCAAGTCTTGTGTCCAAGAAGGTCCTCACTAGTATCATTGGTCAGATCGTCATCAACTCTGTATTCCAGATAGTGGTGTTCGTCTGGGTCCGCCAGCAGCCTTGGTGCGTTATCTTCCTTGCGTGTCACAGCTACGGTATTGGGGCTTTAGTTGCCAAGACGATACAACAGGCATGATGTGGACCTGTGCTCACGGCATTGGTTTTCAGGTACACCGAGCCCGACGTCAACGACGAGAAGCTCGAGACGTTCAACTACGAGAACACGTCGCTGTTCCTCGTTTCGTGCTTCCAGTACATCTTGGTCGCCGGCGTGTTCTCCGTCGGGCCGCCTTACCGCAAGCCCATCTACTCGAACCGTGAGCGCGGCCTGGTCCTTCCCCGCTTTGCTGCTTTGTTTACCCGCCTCCTTTTGTGGTGTCCTTTGCACTGTCTCAGCCAATACCCTTCCTCCTGCTCTGACCCTTGAAACTTCCGTAACGGGGCTGACTTTACGTCCTCAGCATGGCTCGTCACCTGCCTGATCGGTCTCGGTGCTTTCTCAACCTACATCCTCCTCACACCCGCTCGCTCCATCGCTCTCGTCTTGGACATAATCGACATTCCGACCAACTTCAAGCTCGAGCTCCTGATTGTGGCGGCGGTGAACATCGCGCTGTGTTTCGGGTTCGAGAGGTACATGGAAAGACCAATTGCGAGGCTTGTGGCGCAGACGAAGCGGGCCATTCGAAGGAGGAGGGGAAAGAGGCACGAGCCGGGACACGCGTACAAGGTCATAGAGGGGAATATGCAGTGACGCGGGTGTGAACGGAAGGTGGGTGCGTGCGTGGACTCATGGACAGTAGTAGCGTCGTAGTTGCTAGCTCCAAGAGACAACCAGATGGATCGCCTTTGCGCTACCTTGTGCTGGCTTCTACCATTCGCGGGCAGAGGGCGATGCGGGAGACCCGTTGGAAAGGATGACCGGGATGACTTGCGCATGGGAGGGTAGTGGCAAGGCAGGGGCTCTTCCTTTGAGTATGCCTTTGGAAGGGGGCTCTTCTCGACTGCGAGAGGCAAAGTGTCACTGAGCACACGAGAGCCCAGCGGATTGAGGTAGGGAGGGGCTAAAACGGATTGGGTTTTGGGGGGGAGGCGTCCAGTGTCCATCGATCTCGTCCAGCTTATCCTGAGCATTCCTTACTCTCTCCGTCGTCGTTGCTGTTGGTCCGTCGACCCGTACTCGCCTCTCGAAATCTCATCGCTACTACACAACCTTGTGACGCCACTCGATCGAGTCTTGTCGGCGTGATTGTAAGCTCTTCACAACCCGTCCGGGCGGGTCGTGGCACATACTCAACGCCAACGACATCGTCACAGCATCGCCATGTCCTCGTGAGTCCCTCGCATCGGGTCCACCTCCCCTCCCCTTCCCCACACGTCCACCCATGATATCGAGCACCTGCTGAACCCGCTGCTCCCCATCAGCGCGAAGAACTACACCATAGACGACTCGCAATGGTCCACCCCCGCCCTCTCCCTCTCCCCGGGGTGGAACATGCTCCGGACCAACGGGTCGGACGAGTACCTCAATGCTACGCAGGTGGGGGAGATGACCCCCCTGCTAGGGAATTTCTGGAATAGCAGTGTCAGTTGGACGACGTCGAATGGGTCGAGCACAACACTGAGTTTCGTCGGTGAGTGTGCCACAACCCCGGTCGAGTAGAGACCTTTCGCACCCCACGATGCAGTAGCCCGTACAGTACTAGTTAAGAACACTTCTGTACTCGTATGCTCGTGCAGTGAGGGCACCTCGACAAGTATTGCTACTCCATCCGCTTCGCCCGTGCGTGTACTGGCACAGTATCCGATACAGCACCGCAGCACCGCATTGCCGAACACTGACGCCACCCTAGGCACCGACATCTACGCCTACGGTCTCTCCGGCCCGTCCCAATCCTCCTACATCGCCCAACTCGACAACACCACCGTCGGGACCTACACCGCCCGCGCGGCCGAAACGGACTACCACCACCTCCTCTTCTCGGCTCACGACCTGCAGGACGGGGTGACCCACCAGCTCACGCTGGTGAACGCGCAGGAGGGGGCGAGTCTGGCATTTGATTATGCGGTGGTGACCAGTGTGACGGCGTTTGAGAGGTGCGTGTGGCGGCGGCGTGCCGGCTCTGTCCTCCAGTCAGAGATTTCCCCTGCCGCTCCCACACCTTCGATCCCACATGCCGCATTGCCGTGCTTCCTGCTCGTCTTTGTCCTCTCACTTCATTGCAGCTGCACTTGCACTTCATGGCGACGCGAACGCACGCTAACCGGCAGCAGCCCGCAGCAGCTCGCCTCTGCCTCCGCCTCCCTCCTCGCCGCATCTTCCGCCTCCGCAGCAGCAGCTGCCGCCGCGTCATACTCCGAAGCCCTCCTCAATCCCAACGGCTACACCGCGGCCCAGCTCGCATCCCTCACAGCGGTATATCACTTCCACTGGAATCCGCCCGCATACTTCGTCGTCGTCTTCGGGTCTTTGATCGGGTGCTTGTCCTTCCTCGCTGTGTCTATCATGTTCATCCGATCGTGGGTCAAGGACGGGTCGTGGAGGTCCATCGGGTCAGCTACTCGGGAGAGGTTCCGCAACCGGAACAGGGATATGAACAGGAGTGGGACCGGGTCCGGGACAGGGAGCGAGCGTGACAGTGAGACGGGAAGCAAACATGGAGATGCGGGGAGTGGTTCGTACCTCCTCAAGAATGAGAAGAGGCGGCCTTCGTCCAGAGTACTCGATGCCCTGAGGAGGGGCAAGATCTCTCCGCCCTTACACCCCGAGGACGGGGTTGTCAATGCCCCGGGGGCTGAGCGCGGATCGGGGACAAGAGCCGCATCCAGCGGTGATGTCCAACACGGGTGGTGACGTGCGGGACCATGCTTGGTATGGGATACGCCCAGTTTGGGCGGGTACGGGACTTACGAGACACCGCGATACCCTCTGATGTGCACAGCACTCACACAGGAATGCTCTGTGAGCGGAGTTCTTTGCCGGAGTTCAGACATGATTAATCATATGTGTACATATATCTACCCATGCATGTCGGTCTCACACCACACGCCACGGGACCCCGAATCGATCAGTACCCCGTGGAGGAATCATCACCGCGTCACGTTGAGGTCTTGAGCGTAGTACCCAAATGGCCTTGAGGGCGATAGAGTGGAGAATCTTGCACGAGGGGTGGGCTACCCAGTCTCCGGTAGATCTGCTGGGACATGTCCGACATACTCGAAATCGGGTCCGATGAGTATCCCGCAAACTCGCTTCGCTGCTGGGTCTGCGTCCGCCGTACGAGATCGAGGCGTTTCTCGAGAAGATTGTTCAGTCGATTCTGGCAATATGAGCACCGCACCCACCTTTGGAGCCAATGCTCTGGCACCAATCCCGTCAGCACCGCACTCACAGTGACCTCCGCTCCGAGTACAGGCCCGAGCTCGTGTTCCCGTTGAGCAGGGGTTGTGCTGTCCGCGAAACGATCGAGGGTGCTGTACTTGCTGAGGATGTACAGCGCCGAGAACGCGTTGATGCCATACTCGTTCCCGAGCGCCCCCTCGTCCTCGCTCTGTCATTGTCAGCCACCGTCGCGTAACTCGTTTGCCACTTCGCGAGAACGAGCCGCACTCACCCAATCCTGCTCAAGCCAGTTCCGAGTCCCGACCATCCCATCGGCTCTCCCGTCGCCAATCTTCCGCTGCACATCCTCGTCCTCATCCATGAGCACCCTCAGTACCTTCCCCACCTCCGCCGCACCGTGGCTCGCAAAGACAAACTCTACCTCTCCAATGATCCTCGTCCCGTCCCTCTGGATTCCAACCGCCACCTTCCTTAGCAGCGCTCCCAACCCTTCGACGACCGCCTGACTCAACGGGTTGACGTCGTGCGGTGATAGGCCATCAATGTCAGGCTTGTCGAACACCGCGTAAGGTACTGTGCAGAGCACGACAATCACCCTTTTGAAGAAGGCGGCCGCGACCTTCAGCGAACTGAACAGCTGTTGACTGTCTTGACTCGCGTTAGTGAGAGAGGTGAGATTCCGGAAGAGTACCGCGGTAAAGGGTGACATGATCAGATCAGCTTCCTGGAGGGAGGTATCGCGCTCGATGACTTTCAGTCCGTGTTGTGCCAGTCCTCGCAAGAGAGGACGCTCTTGCATCAGTCGCATGGATCCGAGCACGCTTCGAGTCTTGGGCTTGATGAGCGACCTCCTTGTCCCTGTCAAGTACCATGCCGGGTTCTTGATCGATGCGTTGCTCAGCCACGACGGAGATCTCTTGTCGACCTCGTCATGGTCGGCAGTCTTCTCGATTACTGGCGCAGGGGCAGCAGGTATTGAGGGCTTGAGACCGTAAAGTTGACGTAGATCCCCACTTTGACCGATGGCGGCGACTGCATCTCCAGCTCGCTGGACCGGAGCGTGCCTCTTTCCAAGGACCAGATCCTTCAGTGACCTGTAATTAGCTCCGATGGCAGTTTCGCCGGTTGTTCGTCGCTTCTTGAACGGCTGATGGCGCTCCAGGTTGGTGGCAACCTCGGCTTCCAAGCCCACGGGATGCGGAGTTGGCCCGACAGCGGGGGTGGGCGATGCCCGGTGGTTGACGTCGCCGCGCTCGAGCGGTCTTCGTGAATATTCGCGGGCCGGAATGTTGATCGGTGGGGCCTCATCAAGAGTGCTTGTCTGGGTTTCCGTCTTCGATTCGTCCGGAATCACAGCCAACCTCTTGGGAGAAGAAGGGACTTTGGGCAGGAGGAGTGTCGATCGATCGAAAGCAGGCTGCACCGCTGTAGGCTCGCTTGGCGGTTCCGGGTGACCGGTTAGGTCTTTGACATCGAATCCACGGTCTTCTACGAAGACTTGGCCTCGCCTGGACTCCACTCCCCTCGTATGCCGTGGCATATCTCCCATCAAATGCTGCGGAGAGGGAGGCAGCCGGAAGTCGTCGTTCGGGATGAGCCTGCTGATCTCCTCCGCATTGAGACTCCGTTTTGGAGTTTCTGTCTGCGTCGCCGAGGTCTGGGTGCATGCACTGACAGTTCCCGGAAACGGCCTGTCAAGATCAGCAAACGAAAGGATATTGAGCCGTCCATGCGGATGATCGCTCACTCCCAACTCATCTGCGACGCATGTCAGCCGAGGGCCTGGACGCGTTGCTCTCAAACTTTGCAAACTCACGCCTAGCTCTTCGTTTTTCACGCTGCGCACGTCTCCGGGCAGCTCATTCTCAATTCGACCCATGTAAAGAACTTGCTCGTAGTTCATCGGTGACATAGCCCGTGGCGGGAGCGCTTGATCGCGGATGCTCGGCACTGCCTTATCAGCTGTGGTTGAGATCCGGAGCTGAGGACCCTCACCAAGTAGGAAGTTCGAATAAGCCAGGTCCAACTCTTCTTCATGCGCGAAGTCCGGCTGGCCTCCCTGCGCGTACTCTATGGGCACCTCGTACGTGGAGACTTGAAACTGCTCTTGAGTGATAAGAAATCCTCCGCCAGGCTGCGCGAGCTCGCCGTGGAGAGTTGCAGAGGGAGGTGGTTGGTTGGATTGGTTGCAGCTGAGAGGTCCATTGAGAGTCTCCACGGGGTGCGCATCCCCAAGCCGAATATCGGGCGACGAGATGGTAGCTGACTCAAGGTCCGCAGGTTGAGATGGCGAGACCCTTCTGTGGTCAGTGCATGACACCGACTTTTCGACCTACATCTCAGGATCGTACAGCACGGGCGTCAGCGGCTCATCTGGAAAGTCGTCAATTCTCTCCTCGCGACCCGAATATTCTCTTCTCACCTATCCACAGATGTTCGTCCCACGGATGCTTGCCGCTCGGCGTGTTCAGCGATCGCCAAAGAGCCTCTTGCTGGGTGTTGCCTCTGACACTTGGGCGAGATGAACGCGAGGGTTTGGTAGTAGGTGTGAGAGGCTCGAATGCTTTGTCGCCTGTTCTGCATGAGCGCACGACCGCAGATTCTGACACGGCGGCTCACCAAATTCGTCCAGAAGGTGTACAGCGTAAGGATCGTCCAGCGCAGTTCCCTGACGAGGAATCCAACTCATAGATCCGTCCAGCACGCTTGCCACGCCGGGACAAGCAGATTCGACGGGCTGAGAACCCTCTACTACCAAGACGGGAGCCGCAGCAGCTACGAGCTTCGCCGCCTCCATATCAGATGAAGGATGAAAGGACACATGTCCGAGGAACTGGGGAAAGACAGGCGGAGTAATTAAACGAGGAACATCCTATGCCTCACTCAGATTGTCACTTCGCGAGCGCCTGAGATACAACATCCGCACTCACTTCAGCTTGTTTGATTCCCTGTGCATCCCACCGAGCCCAGATCGGATCGTCTTCCGGGAACAAGTTCGTTTCTGTGATCCTCTGTCGTATGCTCGAGTTCAAGTCCCTGATGAAGCCCCACGCTTTCTTCGCGACTGCTGGCTCGGGCATGGCGTGGATGTTACTGCGAGATATCAGCCAGAGAGCACGGAGTCCAGACACCTACAGGGCGTCGTCGACGTCCGGTCTCTCATCTCTGATGGCTTCGACTCCAATGGTTTGTATGCAGCTGTAAGGGCCATGGGGTTCGGCGAGTTGCGCCAGTTGACTAGGTACCTTGCGATCTTTCTTCCCTGACACCCTCGGCGTCATGCGCAGGGTACTGGCCGCGAGTTGATACTCCAACGGTCGCATTGCCGCGGGGTACGGATCAGCTGGATGGTCAGCTCTCCCTTGCTTATAGTTTGGCGGGTTTAAACCCCACTCACCCTCCTGGGCATTCATGAACCGCTCGTACCCATCCCGACGGCCCGCCTGCTTCTCCAGTTTGAACGCCCATCTGAGTCTCTTGATGTCCTCAGGCCCGGCAACCAACGCGTCCAGAGAACGGTGGTCCCTGTCTTCCGCTGGAAGATCGGCGAAGACCACCGACAGACGGACAAAGGGATCATCGTCTCGCGGTCCGAACGTTTCCGGGTGTTTCGTGAGGTCGATGGGCTGCAGGAGGGTCTCCAAGCTCTACAACCCACGCGTCAGTGACACCTCTCAGGGGATAATGGACTGTAGGAGTTGAAGGAGCCGATGCGCTGATACGCGGGAGATCCATCGGCGAGATGGGAGAAGGGGGCGCCGAGATGTCTAACTTACCACTGCGGACAGGTGCTCCGTGTAGGCGACGTAGGGAAACTTGCTGTGCTGCTTGACGTACTGAAGCGCTTCCCGATAGATCCTGTCGTGCACCTCTCGTGGTGTCTGCTGCATGTTGGGTGGAATGTGGGGAGGAGAAGGAAGAAGAGTAAAGTCAGTTGGGCTGCACACGGGGTGACTGACCGGGCTGCGCGCGTTCCTGAGGCAGCGAGTCATGTTTCAGGTTGATTCCGGCCATACGCAACAAGTAGGAGGAGGATTGTACAAGATGCGTTGTGCGTAAAGCACGTGCAGACCAGGAGCACGCACCCATACTGCAGATTGTAGGGGTACATAGACATCTCCAAGAAGTACAAAGGCAGACAGCGTTATCGATCGTACGGCGTCTCATCCCGGTCCCGAGCCCATCCCAAGATCCGTCAAGAGCCGGTCCCTCCCTCTCTTTCTCAACCACTCGATGGCCTCTCCGATTTTCTCGACCTCCGTCCACTCCCCTCTCCCTTTCCCGCCTCTCGCCCCCTGCTCACTCCCTCTTCCTCCCTCCACCTCCTCGGCCGTCGCATCCGGCAAAGGCTCCGGCGCGATCCTGACCTTCAGAGCGAGCCACTGCCAGCTCTTCACCTCCCTCAGCCACTCGACCAGATCGTCCCGCCCCCCTACAGCATACATGATCCCGGGGTGCCCAGTCTTTGCGAAGCCGACGAGTGAGAGCTGTGATGAGAGCGTCTCGAGATCTTTGCGCTTGCTCGGCGCGAGTAGGTGATGTGATGTCAAAAGCACGTGATGCGGGACGCTCGGCTCTGGACTTGTCGGTGAAGTCGTCTCGGGTTCTGGTGATGGCGAAGACGGTGCAAAGAGAGGGAGGAAATGTGTCGACATGATTTGATACAGCGGATATCTATTTGGTCGTCAATCGCTGTCCTCGCCGAGTAGAGGCAGACTCACTCGGTATCCCCGTCCCACTCTTCCATCCTCTCCTTGACCCATTCCTTCCACTCTTCCGCCTCCTCCCTCCCATCACTCGCACCCTTCACTTCAATCTTCACAGCACTCTGATGCGGGTATTGCCCGTCCACGCGGACATGCACCGCAAGTTGGGATTCGGTGCTGGCGATGATGACGAAACGGGGCCACTGATCCCGCGGCGAGGAGGTCAAAGTCTCAGTCGGGAGGAGGGAGGAAGTGAGCAGTTCAATCTCCGAGTCGAGGGCTTGTAACCTGGGTGACTTGAGGCCTGCTGGGGTCGTCATCTCGTTGGATCCACGCTGAGAGTGGTGTGTGATTGTCGGTTTGAGGATATCCGCAGTAGTCACTGGACCACCTCCACCTCCTGCGTTGTTTAAACATTCCCCGCCTTTTTCAACCCAGTCCGAGACACGTCCACACTGCTATAACACTGACTGCCATTCACGCTCTTTCCATCTGCAACACCACCGCGGTATCTGACCCACGCACGCGCAAGCGCGAAATGGTCCGCTCAACGACCATCTTCCGCGTCCACGACGCCCTCCCACTCGCAGCGAGCGTCGACGACGAGAACGTGAGTGCTATACCTCGTTGCCTCCTGGGAAGGAACCAGGGGGCTGAGCATGTCTGTCCACCCACGGCGTGGCCAGCGACTGACGTCTCACTACTCGCAGACAGAGAAGGCTCTCACAGAATACAAGCAGCAGTCCAAACTAGTCTTCCGGCGACTCAATGCCAATAGCGAGCCAGCATGCTCAATCGAATCGGGACAATACACACTTCAGTGGGTCGTCTCGTCTTGTGTCTCTCGGGTCACTTGGGACTCCATGCGTTTCAACGATAACCTGTTGACCCCCGTAGCTACCTCATCGTCGACAAAGTCATCTACATGTGCATCTGCGATGCCAACTACCCCCGCAAACTCGCGTTTTCATACCTGGATGAGCTGTCGAAGGAGTTTCAGACGAGCTACGGCGACAAGATTGAGACGGTCAACCGGCCATATGCCTTCATGGGATTCGGTAGGTCTCGACTCGACCTCCACTTGCACTGTGCTCTGTCCCCTGCCAACTGTGGCTGGGCTGATACGACCGTAGACACCTTCATCTCCAAGACGACACGGCTGTATCGCGACTCGCGGACATTGCAGGGATCTGGAACAGCCCCGGGACCTTCCAGCCAACTTGATCAGCTCAACGAGAACTTGAAGGACGTGACGAGGATCATGACCAAGAACATGGAGGATCTGCTCTGGCGAGGGGACAGTCTTGACCGTATGTCCACGACTTCTTTGTGGACCCTTCGCTTGTCCCAATCGGTCTCGTCGTCGTTGCTTTATGCTGAGTGAGATCCAGGCATGTCGCACCTCTCCACCTCTCTTCGCTCGGAATCCGCAAAATACCGCAAGGCCGCGCGGAACATCAACCTCCAAGCTCTGATACGCAAGTGGGCGCCGATCGGCGGACTGGGACTCTTCTTCATTCTGTTCATCTGGTACCGCTTCTTCTGAGGCGGATTCGTTCATTCGTTCTCGCGCGGATGCAGTTCCGTCCGCGTCCGCATTCATGACACCCTCGACGAGATATGCATTGTAACATACCCCAATCAAAGTGCAGCGATACAACCGAGGGATCACCACTAGCGATCAACCCGCGGCGATGGTCGTCACCGATCAGATGGTCCCCAATACACTCTGGATCCTTGCTCGGACCCTACCCCAGACTCCCCTCGCCCGCCGCCAGCCGCCTCCCATGATCAGAGTCGCAGCAAAAACCACCAGCATCCCAACACCCACATCCACCATCGCCCTCCTTACCGCGGAAAGCAGTGCCCAAACCACCCTTATTGTCAAACCTCTCCGCCTTCGCAACCCTGTACGCGTCGTTGTCGCCGCGGACGCCCATCCCGGTCGCTGTGCCTCATCCTCAACTTCGTCCAGCTCATCCTCCTCTCGACTGGTCCAGAACCACCCTTTCCGCCGCTCGTCTCTCCGGAGGATCATCGCCTGTGTGCGCTCGAGCGTCGACATGCGCTCGTGTAAAGCAGCGAGAGAGGTTTGGATTTGCTGCAGCGTATACGGAATGTTGAGCGGCTGTGGCGGTGCGTGGGAGAAGGTTGACGTTGAGCCTGGTCGGGCAGGATAGATGGGAGTGGGTTGTTGAAGATACGGCGAAAAGTTGATTTCGGGAGTTGTGAAGTCTCTACCTAACACCTGGGGTGTGAAAGGCCGGGACAGCGAGCGCGATTGTTCGGGTACGAAACCCAGCGCCGATGGTCCTCCTATAGCGGATGGCGTGGGTGGGAGATTCTGTCGACGAGAAGGTTCCTTCCGGGCAGTGAATCCGTCGAGACTTCCTCCGCGAGCCCCTGCAAGGCTGTGTGGCCGCGAGCCTGCGAAGGTAGAGAGGGGCAGAGGAGCCGCGGTGGTCATGTACGGAGATTGCTCCGACGGTCCAGCAGACGACTCGAGGAGATTGAGCAGGGACCGATGCGAGGCAGTCAGCGCGGAGGGTGGGATGATCCCTGTTGCGACATCCGGCGCGGGAAGTGTCGGGTCGGGGGGTGGTAGGCTGGAGTAGCCTGTCCTTGGCGGAGGGGAGGATGGCGGCGAGGGCGGAGAGGCTTGAGAGTCGTGATACGATGAAGTGGATGATGATGGGGAGGCGGGTCGTTCTGCGAAGTTCGTCAGCGCGGCCCAAAAATACAAAGACAAAGGCGCCGGAAGAGCCGCGCACCTGGGATGGGACCCGTGAAAGCCTCGAGCTCTTCAATGTGAGTTCGCGCGATATCCCTGTCGGAAAACTTCTTCAGGATCTACTTCTCATCAGCATCCCTTAACAACAGCGCGAGTTCTTAGACCTGTCCGGCAGACGCACCCGAAGGAGAGCAACCACGTAGTCATATTTCGCCTCATCCTTGTCCTTGCCCTTCTGCTTGTTCCACGAGTCCCACTTTGCTCGTCCGAGCATATCCAGCAGACCTGGTCTGGGTATCGAGATGTCCCCTTCCGTAGCTGACCGTGTCAGCCGCCTCATCCGTGCGAGGGATGCCCAGTCGCGTCTGAGATAGCCTGCTATGGGACACCCACCCTGCTTATAGAGAGAGTAAAGCAGCAGCTTCTCTTCGTAGCCCGTTTGGACCGGACCAGCCTTTGGCAGGCTGCAATGAGTGATCAGCATCAGCACCGTGCATTTAGACAGCCCGGCAGGGCTTGGTGGCATGACATACCTCTGCACAATGTCGACCGCACGATTGAATCGTCTGCGAGGGGTCAGCTCGACGGCAAGGCAGCTCGGTAGACTTCACTCACGCGTCGATCCCGGACATGACGCGCGCGGGCCGGCGGCAGTAGAAGGATGATAAGGCAGGCGAATCAGCGCGAGCTCGTGAGCCTGGATACGGCGATCGTCGTTGATCTAGCCCTTGAGCTGCTCGCTCGTGTGATGCCGTATAGCCTCGTGATACCCGACCCCGAGCAATGACCGTTGGCGATGAGATGGGGGAGATGAGTTAGGGGCCAACAAGTTGAACACTGTTGCGTTGAGTGTTTCTGACCGGCTTCTTGACCGCAACCGGGGGGCCAGCCAGGTGGATGAACGGGATCAAATCGCTCACAGCAGCGTTACGTCAGCTTTGAATTTTGTGGCCAACTGACCGTCCCCCTGTCACCGGGCCAAAAGTTGCTTTCGACCATACTGTATGAACCTCGCTCCTCTTCACATCTCATTCAAAAGACAGCATTGCAGCGCTGCAGCCCCACAGCAGCATCAGTAGTGCTGCCAGGGGCTTGCCCAGAACCCCTCCATCTCCTCTCCTCCTCTAGCTATCGCACCCCTTCGAGCGATCCGACAAAATGGACATCGCCCACTCCCTCCACTCCGAGGTGACCTCGATCTCCTTCTCCTTCCTCTCGTCGGACGACATCAAGGCTATCTCAGTCAAGAAGATCGATAACCCGGTGTTGCTCGATAACCTCAATCTCCCCAATCGGGGTGGGCTGTACGACCCGCAGCTCGGGCCTATGAGCTCCAGGGATATGTGCGTGATGTCGATATTGCGTTTCGTTGATCCCCTCGGGGGTCTGAGTCCTGCTGACTTGAACAGCTGCGAGACATGCAACCTTTCGTACTTCACCTGCCCTGGGCACTATGGTCACATCGAGCTGCCGATGCCGGTGTATCACCCATTGTTCATGAACCAGTGTTATCACCTTCTCAAAGGTGTCTGCCTGTTCTGTCATCGATTCAAGATGCCTGAGCTTCTCGTGAGTGTTTGCAGCTGCTCAGGTCTCTCCTTCTTCTTCCACCTAGCAATGATTCTCACGCCGGCCTTAGCTGCGGCAATACATCGCGCGTCTCAGACTACTGGATGCCGGTCTACTCGAACAATCCCATCTTGTATCAACTATTGTCCCCTCCGCCAGATCCCGGGAAGATGACGGATCAGGCGACGAGGGTGCTGGTGCCGGCGCCGGTGGCGGAGTCAATGGCGGACGGATAGCTGCCGACGACGCAGCGGAGATCATGATCCGGATAGACAAGTTCACGGAGACGGCGCTGAGGCAGGCGAGGGCGGACAAGCGGTCCAGGGACAATTACAAGGATGGGCTGGTGTACGAGGAGAGGAAGAAGCTGCTGGCGGAGTTTGCGAGGAAGAGTGCAGAGTGGAAGAAGTGCACCAGGTGTCTTGCGTGAGTGATTTCTTTCTCTGCGGCTTGATTCGGTATCGTCGTCGTTCTTGTGAAGATGTCTGATGAACCTTGGCTCTTCGCTGATCCCGCTCCAGCCATGCATTCACTTTTCGCAAGGAAAAGTCGATCAAGATCATCGAGTACGACCTCGACCCGAAGAAAAAGCTTGCGAACTCTTCGATTGGTGTGCGCCGTCGAGACGTCCTCGCGCCGATCAAGTCGCGCAAGTCGCAGAAGGCGGACGCCGATCTCGACGAGGGGATCGAGCTGAGCAGTGTGAGCGACGGGTCGTCCGCACAGGAAGACAACGAGATGGAGGCGGACATCACGCCCGAGTCGTCGGAGCAGGAGAGCGAGGGTGAGGATCTTGAGAACGAGGACGAGGATGAGGGCGTACGGATCGCGAAGACTGCGAGCGGCAAGGTCAAGGGTGCGAGAGGGAGGAACGAGCGGGTCATGTCCGCTGCAGAGGTTCGAGGACACCTGCGACTCCTCTTCGTCAAGGAAGCACAAGCAGTGTCCTTGCTGTACGGTCGGCACGGCGGACCCTCCAGCGGAGTCGGGGTCGGCAAGTCGACCGGAAAGGACGTCGCCGCCCCTGTCCTCGCCGACATGTTCTTCATGGACGTGATTCCCGTTACGCCGACCCGCTTCCGACCCGCCGCACGCATGGGCGAAGAGTTGTTTGAGAATTCCCAGAACTCGCTCCTCTCTGCGGTAATCACGACCTGTCAACGAATTCAGGACCTCAACACCCGCCTCCACGACCAGGCTCGGGCCGAGCAGGGCGAGATGGAGCTCGCGGCGATTGCGAAAGCGGAAGGGACGAGGACGTTTGAGCTCCTCCTCGAGGCAATCATCAAGCTCCAGCACGACGTGAACAGCTTCATGGACAGCACGAAAAACCCCCAGGTCATGAGGCAGGGGAAACTCCCGCCGCAGGGTGTCAAGCAGTTGCTCGAGAAGAAAGAGGGTTTGTTCCGGAAACACATGATGGTGAGTACGGCGATCTCTCTTCTCCATCGGTTCAAATTTTTGTGACTACTGACTGATCTCGTTCTCAGGGCAAGCGTGTCAACTACGCCGCTCGATCCGTCATTTCCCCCGACATCAACATTGAGACCAATGAGATCGGCATTCCTCCCGTTTTCGCCAAGAAACTCACGTACCCGGAACCGGTCACTCCGCAAAACGTACACGAGCTGCGTCAACTCGTCATCAACGGCCCGCGGGTGCATCCCGGTGCATCACTCGTGCAGAACGAGGACGGTACGCAGGTATCTCTGGACCGCACGACCCTCGAGCAGCGCACGGCGATTGCCAACCAGCTTCTCACGCCTCAGGGGGATGCCGGATCGAGCTCCTCGCTCGGCCCGCCGTCGCGCAACAAAAAGGTCTACAGGCACCTGCGCGACGGCGATATCGTGATCCTCAACCGTCAGCCGACGCTGCACAAGCCGTCAATGATGGCGCACAAGGTCAAGGTGCTCCAGGGAGAGAAGACGATCCGAATGCACTATGCGAACTGGTACGTGACCATCCGGCTGGGCTGTGATGGCGGGTACGGTGCTGATGACGCCACAGTAACTCGTACAACGCTGACTTTGACGGTGACGAGATGAACATCCACTTCCCTCGTGAGCACATCTCCCTCCCTTTCACGAGGACTTGACTCACACTTGGCAGAGAACGAGGTGGCCCGCGCCGAGGCATACAACATCGCCAACACGGACCACCAGTACCTCGTTCCGACGTCGGGTGGACCGCTCCGGAACTTGATCCAAGACCACGTCGTGGCTGGTGTCTGGATGTGCAACAAGTCGACGTTCTTCACCCGCGAAGAGTATTTCCAGCTCATCTACGGCGCGCTGCGGACAGAGGACAACTACACGGGCCGGAGTAGGATCATCACGCTTCCTCCGGCGATCTTCAAGCCGAGGCCGATGTGGACAGGCAAGCAGATTGTGAGTTGGTGCGGATACTTTCGCTTGAGGTTGAGGTTCGATTGAGGACCTGCGGCTGATTTACCAAGATGTCGACGATCATGGCCAACCTGACCCCGTCCAATGCCAAGGGTCTCAACCTCACCTCGCGGAACAAGGTCCAGAACCAACTGTGGGGCCGTGACGACTCGTCTGACCCGGCCATGTCCGAGGAGAACACCATCTTCCTCGACGGTCATCTCATCTGCGGTATCCTCGATAAGTCGCAGTACGGCGCTTCGTCGTACGGTCTCATCCACGCCGTGCACGAGCTGTATGGCCCCAAGATCGCGAACCGCCTGCTTGCCGTGCTCTCGAGGGTGCTCACCAAGTATCTCCAGAGCCGGGCTTTCACTTGCAGGATGGACGACCTGATCCTCACTGCCGAAGGTGAGAAGATCCGTCGGGATATCCTCGACAAGGCCTCGGGCGATGGCGCCAAGGCGGCGATGAAGTTTGTGGGACTTCCAGACGGGTCGAGGATCGAGGACCCAGAGACGGCCAAGAACCTCGCGATCCGCCTCGAGGAGATTCTGCGGGACGACAGCCTGATGGCCGGTCTGGACGCTGTTATGCAGTCGGCATTCAACAAGACGACATCCGAAATCAACAATGTCGTCTTGCCGAAACATCTGGTGCGACCTTTCCCCGACAACAACATGCAGACCATGACCATCTCCGGCGCCAAGGGTTCCAAGGTCAACGCCTCGCAGATCTCGACTCTTCTGGGCCAACAAGCGCTCGAAGGTCGACGAGTGCCCACGATGGTATCCGGCAAGACGCTCCCGTCCTTCCGGGCGTTTGACACCGCTGCTCGAGCCGGTGGTTATGTCGCCAACCGATTCTTGACGGGTATCCGACCGCAGGAGTACTACTTCCACTGCATGGCTGGGCGAGAAGGTCTCATCGACACGGCAGTCAAGACGTCCCGATCGGGTTACCTCCAGCGATGTCTGATCAAGCATCTCGAGGGTGTTCGGGTCCATTACGACCACACCGTCCGAGACTCTGATCACTCGGTTCTCCAGTTCGCGTACGGCGAAGACTCCCTCGACGTCACCAAGCAGACCTACCTCACCAACTTTGATTTCGCCGCGCGGAACCACGACTCGCTCATCAACCGTATCCGACCGGGCGACGTGCTCGGGAAAGTGGTCATGGACGAAGCGGTCGATCATATGCGGAAAGCACTCAAGAAGCCGGAGAAATACCCCCCGGCCATGAGCGAGTACTCCCCCAGCAGGTACCTGGGGAGCATGTCGGAGAAGTACGCCAAGAAGGTCAACGAGTACATCGAGACCAACAAATTCGGCTTCATCACGGGCAAGAAGATCGAGGAGAAGCCGAGCCCGTACATGAGCGAGAAGATCCAGGACAAGGCGTTCCAGCAACTGGCGAGGATGAGGTATCTCCGAAGTCTTGTCGAACCCGGGGAGGCAGTCGGTCTGCTCGCGTCGCAAGGGTGAGTGTAGACCACAGCGGAGCGGGATCCTTCCGTGAAAATCCGCATGCCGATCTGACGGTCGTCGCAGTGTTGGAGAGCCGTCGACGCAGATGACGCTGAACACCTTCCACTTGGCCGGTCACGGCGCTGCCAACGTGACGCTCGGTATCCCTCGACTGCGTGAGATCGTCATGACAGCGGCGCAGAAGCCCGCTACCCCGACGATGAAGCTTCCCCTGCGCGAGACGATTTCCGACCGGGACACCGAGGTGTTCATCAAGCAGGTGTCTCGTCTGACCTTGTCCGAGGTGGTCGAGCGTGTGACGGTGACTGAACGATTATCTGGCAAATCGGCTGAAGCCAACAACTCGCGTCTTCGGAGATATACCGTCTTGCTCGAGTTTTACCCTCCCGAAGAGTATACCGCCGAATACGAGATCAACCCGGAACAGCTGCACGAGAGTCTGGCGTTCTCTTTTGCGGACCGATTGAAGCGGGAGATCCAGAAGGAGCTGAGGCTGGCAATTAAGACGGCTCAGCAGGACCTGGCCGTTGGACAGGGACTGCGCGTGAAGGGCAACGACGCGGCGGAAGACGACGAGGAGGATGAAGGGCAAGGGCGGCTTTCGGCTCGTCGAGGGCGGGACGACGAGCTTGAGGATGACGATGAGGATGCGGGTCAGCTCAAACGATCAAGGCAGTCCCGGCAGCACGAGTACGAAGACGACGATGGAGACGCCGACCGAGGACTCGACGACGTCGTTGCGGATCTCGAGGATAACGTCGAGGCACTGATCGACGACGAAGACGAGGATATGGAAGGTTCCGACCCCGTCGGCAAAGCCACGGCCGAAGCGCTCGCCGACAAGTTGTCGGAAACGTTCAAATCCGCCGCAAAGTACGCGACCAGCTTCTCGTTCGATCTCCACGGAGGAAAATCCGCACAGTTCGACCTCGAGTTCCCGGCCAACTCGCCAAAGTTGCTCCTCGTCGATATCGTCGAGAGGAGTTGTCGCGCAGCGGTAGTCCACGAGGTGGACAACATTGGTCGGTGCATGAAGATCTTCGACGACAAGGGGGAGTTCACGGTGAGTTGGCGGCGACCGTGACGTCCCGTAGTGGATGTGGATGTGGACGTGAGCCACACTAACATACCCCTTAGCGCTCGCTCATCACCGAGGGCTCCAACCTCCGAGGCATGTGGTCCCTCGCCGACGAGCTCGTCGATCTCGACAACCTCGCCTCGAACGACATCTACGCCATCCTCACCACGTACGGCGTCGAGGCGGCCCGCAGCTCCATCATCAACGAGATGTCGTCGGTGTTTGGCGCGTACGGCATCGGGGTGGATTACAGGCATCTGACGGTGATTGCGGATTACATGGTGAGTTGCGTGATCTCACGCGATCTCACGCTCTGAACACTTTCTCCGCATCCCCGTTCCATGCCAGTTGCGCTCCATGTGCAGTCACGGATTCTATCTACTCTTTTGTCCGCTTTCACTGCATCGTCGAGTGATAGTGATCGGGTCTTGTAATCGTGCGCACGAGCTCGAATTTCCCTCGCGTCCCGTGTCCCGCATGCCGTGTTCCGCTGACACGCCGCGCCCAGACCCACGGAGGAGCCTACAAACCCTTCAACCGAACCGGTATCTCGGCCAAGTCGTCCCCGCTCCTCAAAGCCTCGTTCGAGACCACCGTGGCCTTCCTCTCCGAGGCGACGCTGCACGGGGACTTTGACGACCTCTCCAGTCCCGCGGGGCGGATCGTGTTGGGTCAACCGAGCAGGTCGGGTACTGGCGCGTTCGATATCCGCGCGCCGAAGCGGTTGTGAGAGGGGAGAGTTGTAGTTGTCTTGCGCAGAGCCGTAGAGGCGAGAAGAGGTGGTGGGGAGGAGGAAGGAGCAGTGTGGGGAGGGAAATGTCTCGAGAGGGTGGGGAGAGGAGCATGGGGGGGATGGGGAGGATGGGGGGGATGGGGAGGATGTGGGGGATGGGGTAGAACCGTCGTGTAGTCAGTCAGTCAGGCCACTTTGCATATTCGGGCATATTGCATGCACTATACTTTGAGCACAAGCACACCGCGACGTTTCGTCAGCTCGAGACGGAATCGGATCGCTCCCAACTCAAGTAAAGTACGTCACGAACGCAAATGAGCATCTGCCGTGACTTGTAGGTGGCGACACGGGCACTGGATCACCACCCATCTGCTGTATATTGCGAGGCGACCAAGCCTCACCGAACAGCGAACCACAACCGCGACCCGGGCATTCATACGCTTCATCGTTGTCTCCATCTTCCTTCCGCTTTGGAGGCCCGAACAACGGCCATTCCCGAAAGCATTCCCGTCCGCGGCGGCAACAGCTGCATCTAGGCAATAATGTTTCTCGCTCGCTCCATTATATCAGGCCAAACTTCACCTCGTCTCTCCCGCACTCCACTCAGCGTCCAGATCCCTGCACAGAGTCCCAAAAGCCCGAAAGCCCAGACGAGAATGGGTGGGTGGGGTAGGATGGGGTTGGTCGGTTGTACCAGTACTGCGAATGACTCTCTGCGCCAGGCATTGCGCCGCGATACCCTGGGGAGAGCGAGGCGAGGTGTTTCGAAGACGGAGACGGATAGATAATAATGAGGGTTGAGGGTTGATCAATGACTGCGACGACACAGGTTCAGGCGGTGCGTATCGGCGTGATAGGGGCACGCTGATGATGATCGAATCGAATGAATGGCGAAGAAGGGGAAGGAGAAGGGGAAGGGTCCTGTTGGTTGTTGGACTGCTGGATTGGTTGAATGCTGATTATATACACGGTACTTGTAAGTGTCGGGAGGTGGTGATGTTCCTCCCATATCGTCGGGTTCGTTACAATCGTCAATGGTCGTTAGAGTGATGCCGACGCCTTTACCACACTGCGACAAGACACATCAGCGACATGGCACTTTGGGAACACAACACCGACCCCCCCGCCGACCCGTCACTTGGCCCCCCCGACTCACCGTATGTGGCTGGCACGACGCCTTCTCTGCCCGTGGCCGGATCCCTGGCATACCACCACTCGTCGCTCTGGACATCATCGAGGATGACGACCCTCTGCCCTGCCCGCATGCTCATCTCTCCTGGTTGTAGTTCCGGCCCATCAAAGTCGTACCGCATTGTCGTCTCCCTCCCTTCCTCGTCGCTCTCCACTCCTCCTGCACCTGCCCCCGCTGCATACTCCTCATTGTCCGATGCGTAGGCGCTTTCCTCGGACCGCCTCGCACCCGCACCCGCTCCCGCACCCGCCGTGGCAGCCGCAATGGCCGTCCCGGCCGACCCGCCCACGAGGGTCTGTTCCAGCGCGGCTTGGACGTTGTTGAACACGTGCTGATGCGTCGAGGACACGTCCGAACCCGGGTCCTTGTCAAATACCTCTTGCCGTGGATGTGATCGTTCTCGCCGACGAAGGCACAGGGCGATCAGGAAGAAGAGGAGGACGAGGAGCAGAATCAGACCCGTCGCAATGGCAATCGCGACGAGGACGACGAGGCCTCGAGCGAGGTAGTGCGTGATCGAGAACGAGAAGTTGGACTCGCTCCAGAAGAGGGAACTCGCCGAGCCCAGGCCGCCGGACGACGACGTCCCGACAAGGTAAGGGTACCAATCCGCACCGTCGTACAGCGCACTCGTGACGTTGCCCGTGTTCTCGAGATACAGGTTCCCGGAAACCATGAGCATACGGTCACCCTCGATCGCGCCCTCGGCGGTGTGCTCGACCGACATGGGCACGAAAGCAAGTGACGACACGATGCTTCCAGAGAGGAGCGAGGCATTTTGCGCCGACCAAGCAGAACCGTCCCACGCTTGAAGATAGGGTGTCCCGTCGGAGCCGTAGCCAGCGGCGAAAACATTACTGGCGTTCTTGTTGTCCACGGCGATCGCGAGCGCTGGCCCCGGAAGCGTGCCAAGTGGGGTCCAGGTCGAGTTGTCAAACGAGTATATGGCGGCGTACGCCACGTCGCCCGAGGAGAGGACGAATGAGCCGGCGACAAACAGGGTGTCATACGAGTCCTGACGAGTTAGCCAATCACTACTGCCTTCGGATCCTAAGGAAACTGGCTTTGGCTCACCCCTGCAAAGTCAACCGCCTTGATTTCTCCCGACGACAAGCCCGAACCGGGCGCCGACCATTGCCCGCTTCCCGTGTCCCACAGACACAGACCCGAGCAACCGAGCGACCCCGCCGTCGCAAAGTTACCGCCCACGACCACTGTGTTGGTATTGAGTCGCTGCTTGAGGACATTGACGTTGAGCGTCGTGCCGGACGAGGGGTTGAGCGAAGGCACAGTGCCGGTCACCCACTTGCCCTGAGCGAGGTTGTAGAGCACCAACCCAGAGCCGACGGTCGAGACATTAAGAGAGGTGCCTCCGGCGTAGAGATAGTCCCCCACAACGGCAAGAGAATGGACCACGCCCTGTACAGGGGGTGTGGGACCCGAGAGAGCGCCGTTGGCGTAGAAGGCCAGAGCGCCGATGGACGAGCCGGAGGTGAAGTTCCCGCCAAAGACAGAGACACTGGGTTTGCCGCTCGCGGAGGAGTTGGTGTAGAACCCGCCGGCAAGAACGGCCGGCGCCGGTGCCGAGACGCTTGAGATTGTCGGGGCGGATGCTCGGGCGACGATGGACGGCTCGGAGAGTACACCGGCGATGCGGGCGAACAGGTCGTGTGCGAGGGATCGCGGAGCGTGGAATGACCGCTTGGAGGGGTTCGTCGAGTTTGAGCCGGTCGCGGAGAGGGAAACACCAGGGAGGGAACTGATGGCGGCGGACGAACCAGAGGAAGTGAGGAAGGCGATGCCGGAGACACCATTGGTGGTCGAGCCGTACACCCTTCCACCGAAGTAGGTGTTGGACGACGAGACCGTCGCGGCGGAGAGATTCCCAAAGATGACGGCGCCGGTGGACCACGACGAGGACGATGTGTCCCACACGGCATAGCCGCCCGTTGATGTGGTGTTTCCACTAGAGGAAATCACATTGGAAAAGTTTCCGGTGACGACGAGGGACGACCCGCTGGCAACGAGACCGGTCACGGTTCCGTCTACACCACCGCCGATGGCCGCCCACGCCTTGCCGGACGGGTCATATCGTGCAAGCGATTTGAGCGCCGTGCCGGAACTCGCTGTGGTTGTGAACTCTCCACCAAAATAGACGTAGTTCCCGAGCACGGTTGCGGCGTGCACGACACCGTTCAGACCACCTGAAGCAAGCGAGGAGCTCTGGCCAGATGAGATGTCTAGCGAGACGACATTGGTGTAGTTGCCCGACACGGAGAAGTTTCCGCCGACAAAGACGTTTGATCCAGTGGCAGCAATGGCATTGACGCTCCAGGATTTGGATCCGGACGTGTTGTAAGCGGCATCGAGGGCGAACCCGAGTTTGGTGAGAGCGGTCTCGGTGGAGTTGCTGAGCGAAGATGACGCGGCATTGGCAGTGCTGTTGGAGGAGCGGGCCCACTCGAAGACACCAAACGCGACCGAGTTGGTAGAATTGGAGCTGGTTGAGGAAGAGGTGGTCGTGCTGTTTGTGCCGTTCGACCCGCCTGACGTGGATGTGGTCGATCCGTTCGTCGCGATCCCCGTGAGCACCAGCTCGACCGCCTCTGCGACAACGACGTAGTTGCTCGAACTGACTCCCGCTGGACTCTGCGCTAGAGCGAGGATAATTGTCGGTGTGAAGCTCCCGCTCGTCGCGTCCATCCAGCCAGAGTAGACCAGGGTCTTGGTATCGTCCGTGACCTGCTCTGAAATCGTACTGGTCCACCCCAGGCCATTCGCTTCTGGGAACACCTCGATGTCGACGGATGTTCGCGAGTCGCAGTCTTGCGTGTAGGTGCAGCCGGGGATGACAATGTAGACGTCGTAGTACGCCGCGGAGGAGATGTAAGGGTAGAAAGTCACGGAGGGGTGAGTAGGATTAGACACCGGCACGGTCGACGAGATGTAAGAAGCCAGTGTGGCAGGGATGTCGGTGCTGATGGTGTGGTTTGTCCAATCGCCAGTGGTTTGCGCGGACGACTGGGACGATCCAGAACAGCCGCCAGTGTTCGCTGAGGTGACGGCCGAAGCGGATGCGCCTGGGGTCAGCATTGCAGCGGAGGCATCCGCACTCACCATCGGACAGCAGCTGGACACTGCTGAGCGCTGCGCCATTACCGATCCACCCCTTGAGCTGCATCTGCAGACCGGTCATGTTTCGCGTGCCAGCCGTGAAGACAAAGTCCTGCGCGCCGATCGACGAGTCGGTGTATAGCGGGCAGTACTCCCAGCATGTTTCGTTCTTCCCGGTCGTCGGATCGGTGTACGTCATGTTGAGCTGCGTATTGTCCGGGAGCGAGGTGATGCTGCGTGTCAGCCAGAGCTGACGTGGGTCAAACTCACCAGAACGTGGTCGCGCCTCTGCCGTCGACTAGCCCGTTGGTGACTCGGATACCAGTCGCCCGCCAATAGTTGTATCCCAGCAAATCCACGTTGGAGATCGTGTTGTCCTGTGCCATCCAAACGCCTTCTCCGGGACAGAGCAGCACATCCGGGTTGTCGTACTGCGAGTTGCTGGTGCTTGGGCCGGCGACGATGGAGAGGTTGCCTGTGTTTGACGAGACGGAAGGAAGGGTCACAGGTGTGAGGTAGCCCGAGTTGCCCGTTGTTGTGGTATTTGAGGGGGCGGAGGGGATCGAGGTGACGTTGGTCGAGTTGAGTGTGGAGGAAGAGTTGGAGAGGAAGGTCGTGGTGAATGATCCGGCGAAATAAAGGCTGGAGCCGTTCGCGCTGGAGGAGATGGAATCGACGGGTCCGTTGAGACCGCCAAATTCGACGGGGGACCAGGATGATGATGATGTTGACCAGAGCGCGACATTGCCTCCTGATCCTGTTGGGGCGTTGAAAGATCCGCCGATCCAGATTTGCGAGTGGGCGTTGTCGCAATAGAGAGAGCTGACAGGTCCGGAAAGACCAGACGAAACTGCGTGAAAGGCGGAATCGTAGGCGATGATATTGGCAGAAGACACCCCGCCCAGTGAGCTGAAGGACCCTCCGATGTAGACCGTCCCGTTGGCGGTCGAGTTGGTCCAACACAGCGCCTCGATCTTCCCCCCCGCATTCGTGCTGCCCAGAGCGGTGATGCTGCCGTCCGAGCCTTGCACCAGCAGGGTGTCCCCTGTGGTGGAGAAGTGCCCGCTCGAGCCCGAGGCAAAAGGTGATGATGATGACCACCAATCCAGTCCCGCGAACGAACCGCCAAGTCCTACTGTGCCCATCTTTGAAAAGTCCACCTGTGGTAAGGCCGACGGAGCGGAGGTGGACGCCATGGCGAGTGGGGCGACGATGGCGAGAGCCAGAGGGAGGGGGCGAAGAGATATTGGTGGGTTGCGGGACATCTTCAGAGATGCCCGCGAGGGGAAGGAAGGGGTCGGTGGGTTGTCGTGTGGAGGATTTGGAAGCTGTGGAGTAGTGACCGTGGGGTGCGTTCGATGTGTCGCAAGAGAACGAATATAAGAAAGGTTATTTATCTAGATGGTCGGAGTTGAAAGATTGACATGATTCAAGCTTGGAAGGATACCAGCGAGAAGACGTCGAGGTATAGATGGGGTAGTGATGGATGGTGTCGCCGGTGGTGGTGGTGGTGGTGTTGGTGATGGCGACGGGTGGTGGTCGTGCGCTGAAACGGGAACGGAACTCGAGCAGGGGCTGAAGTTTGTTGATCGGGCTGGCGCAGCCGCGGGCCTCGGTTCCTCGTGCTGGTGGGTCGTGCCGTGGTGTGGTCGTGTGGAACTGTGAATTGCCTCCGTGTTGCAAGGGGGTTGGTGTGGGTGCGGGTGTGGGTGTTGCGGTGTGTTGCCAAAGTACAAGTGGACGAGGCAGCAGTGATGCTATGCTTGTTGTCTGTTGACGACGTTGCAGAGTACTGCGGTGTGGTCTTCTCCCTTCCTTCCCTCCTTGCGGGTGGTCTGCTTCCGTGGCCTGGGTGCCAGTGATCGAACAGGCTTGAGCGAGCGTCCGTGCCCGTGCCCGGCCGTGGCCCCCCCTTCCTTTCGCTGTCCATCAAATCCCTTGTTGACCCTGAGGAACAGTCTGTTTTCCACTTTCCCTGACGCGTTTCCCAGACGCGTAGCGACACTCGGGACATGTCAATTCCCGCGGCGTTATATTTTATGTGGCACTCGCATCCCTCGTCACCGGCTACAACCTGTCAGTCGCATAGCCGTGCGGCCAGCAAGCTCAAAAGCATTCTCTCCATCCACTCCTCGTTATCGCATCCTCGTATCCTCATCCCCTCAAACGACACCCCGGCACACATACCATGTCCAAGCCCGGGAACAGCTCGACGGCGTACCGCAATACAACCGTTGTCGATGACGACGAGGATGATCTGGACGATCTCGATGGTGAGTGCGGTTTCGTAATCGAGACCGACCGTGTCGTGCCCGTCCCGTGTCTGTTCTGCAATTGAGTTAGACCTTGGACTCACGGTCCAGATGTCCTCGCGTCTTTCAATGCTCCCGCAGCCAAGTCGAACGCCGAACCACTAGCAGACGCGTCTCCCGGACCCAAGTCCCAACCTCCCGTCCCACCTCCGACCGCCGCGGCACTGGATAATGACGACGATGAATTCGAGGCGTCGCTGGTGGAAGGGATGGAGTCGCTCTTGAGGCAACTGGCTGGGGACCATCCTCCGGGTCCGATGCCAGATACCACTGAGGGTGCAGCGGGTGTGGCAGCGGGAACCGCGAGTGGCGATGAGAAGAAACTGTCGCCTGAGGAGGAAGAAGCGGCATGGCAACGCGCCGTGGAGATGATGCTTTCTGGGGAAGGACTATCGGCCATGGGGTTGGAGGGCAAGTCGCCCGGGGCGTCAGGACCGTCCGACGCTGCAAAGGGGAAGAGCAAGTCCCCTGGGTCTCAGTCTCAGCCTCAGTCTCAAGCGCAGCCTTCGTTCGAAGAGACCATCCGCAGGACGATGGAGTCCCTCAAGACGGCCGGGGAAGGACCGCGAAATACGAATGGCGGCGGCGGCGGGAAGAATGGAGCTCCAGATATCTCTGAACTGCTGAGGCAGTTATCGGCGGATCCTTCGATGCTGGATGGGTTGGGCGACGGAGACGATGACGAGCTCGGAGGACTACTGGACGGGATGATGAACCAGTTGATGACGAGGGAGGTTCTCGAGGAGCCCATGTCCGAGCTGGCCTCGAAAGTGAGTCGACACGTCCTGTCGAGCATTCTGTCTTCCTTTGCCTTTCTGGACTTCGACACTGTCTCGTGCTGACCCGCTCAGTACCCGGGATACCTCGCCTCACCACCATCAACAGTACCCCCAGCCGATCTGGACAAGTACAAGCGCCAATACACCATCGTCCAGCAGATCCTCGAGACGTTCCGCAAACCGTCGTATTCGGACGAGAAAGACGGCAAGGAGATCGCGCGATTAGTGGGCGAGATGCAGGACCTGGGAGGACCGCCGAGCGAGATCATGGGGGACCTGCCGGAGGGATTCGTGAGTGTCCGTCGGGACGGAGGCTTGTTCGTGCAACGGGCTGGTCGCTGACTTGACCCAGGACCTCGGGGCCTTGGGTGGCGAGGAAGGTTGCACCATCATGTGATTCTTGGGGCGTCCGAGCAGTCGCATGGCGCGTGATACAGGAGGTTGACGCAGGCAATTGACGTGACGTGGGTATGCATTGCGCCTCATTGAGGTCTAGAGCGTATCACAGAGCGAGATAGAAAGCAAGGACACTCCAGGCGGCGCGTCACGGCTCCCAGATAGCTCCCACCCTGCTTCGCAATCCCGGTGGACAGTAAGACTTGTACCTCTCTGCCATACAGCACCCATACCAGTACGTGATGCAGGGGCGGCACAAACGATCACAGGGCGAGAAGTGCTCGTTCGTGTGTGGGTACATGTGTGTGTCCTCAACAACTCTTCTTTCATCACGCCCAAGGATGTCGATGTCCCGGGTCTCCTCTCCTTCGAGTACATCCGACTGCGAACAGCATTGTGCTCATCGAGGGATCCATCGTCATGATAGACCACCCGCATCCCGACCAGAAGGCCCGAGAACACTGCGTTGTCTTTCCCCATGTGCCCAACCTGATAGTCCCTCGGGGACTCAAAGTCACTCTTGATCGATCAGACATCATCTCCGCCGCTCCCGAGGATGATCGCGAAGTCGTAGCCCATATCCTCGCGGCCACTGCCGAGCGTCCCTCTCTCGCGGCATACGAGTCAGCTCGAGAGCAAGACCTGCAACGCCTATCTGCTCTCCGGCAAGCTGTGTTCGACGCCGAGCGCAAAGCCCTCGCGGAAGGCCGGTATCTTCCTGCCCACTTCCAGCTGGACAAAGCCGCGGACCACCTCCGCGTCCAAACCTTCGACGGAACTCTTTCGCTCTCGACGTTCGAAGTCCTCCTGCACTACCCCTCTGTGCATCGCAGCTCGCACGTCCTCACTTCGCGGGCATTCAGCCCGAGATTGCTCCGCGCGTTCGGTCTCGCTCCGCCGGAGATGAGCGGGCCGACCCAGCTCCTGGCGTGGAATCTCTGCGGGACGATGTGTCCCCCTACTGGATCCGAGGGGATACGGTGTCCCCGCCTAGAGGGGGAGGACGATGCGACGCCTTATCCCGAGGAGATACGCACGCTGTACAGCGCACACAGGGCGGAACATCACGTCGACGTGCTCAACAGTGGTCGGACAAAGTTCGTGCTCGTCCTGGGCGACGAGTGGGTCGGGGAGCATATCCACCGGGTACTGGACAAGGTCAATGAGGAAAGGGGAGGAAGGGAGCGGTTCGTGTTGAACGCGTTCAGGATCATGACGCCCAGGTTGGAGGAATGGGAGATGGGCATAGAGGGTCCCGCACTCTCAAAGTTGCTTGAGAGTTTGAAGGACGAGGCCCACCCGGTCGAGACGACAGCCGAGTTGTTCCGAGGCAATGTCTCGCTCGACAAGCAATGGCGCGAAGCCATTGACATCGGCGCCAGACCCAAGGTCCCGCTCGACTCCTTCCTCCTCCGCCACAGCCCCACGTCCTCCAGGCCGCTCGACAAGCGCCTCCAGGCGACCAGTCCAGGAGGAACAGGATCGACCAGTGCAGGAGGATCAATCCTGTTCCTCCACGTCCCTCATCCCTCCATTGTCAACTACGAGAACCCCACGGTCCCACCGGAGCAGTATCAGCGTCTCGACCTCGGCGTCCAGCTCGCCGCCAACATCGCTTTCGGAGTTGGCATCACGGGTCATGCCCCGGGCACACCGGCGTTCCCATTCTCTGGCCACAGGGCGGAGAAGCGACTCGAGAAGGACGCTGGCGGGGGGAAGATGGGGATGGCTCTCCTTGCTGGGAAACGGGATTGGCGCAGGAGTTGGGCGATGGTGCGGAATCTCCTGGTGGAGCAGGATAGGACGTTTGACGAGTTTGGAAGAGTCAGGAGGTTGGGTAAAGAAGCGCTGCCCAGGTCGTTGGACAAGTGGCTCGCGCGGGCCAGCGAGCAGGAAGAGAACCAGGACGTGACACCCCCATCTAACCAAGGAGTACGTAGCGGCAAGAACGACGATGACGACCACGACCACGACCACGACAACGACAACGGCGATGTGTTGCGCACGCTCGCGGAGTGGTTCGAGACAGAGGCAGCAAGGCGGGAAGCACTTACGCTACTTGCACCACTCGCACAAATCGCACCACTCGCACCAACACCACTTGCACTTGCACAGCTTCCAGCGACATCGTCGGCCGAGGGGGACGAAATCGGCAGCCGACCCAACGCATCATTGACGAGGTCGACGAGGCTGACGGGTCGGGAGCAGCTCCGAGTTAGACGGAGACCGGTGTCATCGCTCGAAGCGAGGTGCCCGTTAGGCCATCCCTGCCGATGACCGTGCGACGAGATGCGATGAATCATGAGCCGTGGATCGAGACTGGTGCCAACACATCGCCGCGCAGGTGTAGGTGTAATAGATAGCTGACTATTCGGGCATTGGGTGTGTGCTTTTCCGGCGGAGCTCGCGAGCAGACGCTTTGGCATGTAACAATTCGGGGACGGACAGTGGCGGATCTCCGTGTTATCACCGAGATAGCCAGAATTGGTAAGTCACCGACCATCAATACCCGTCCATCCGTCCCCGTTTCCGGCGGGATAAGATCCGCCCTATTCAACAGCCCGAGTAGTGCGGGCTCAGAGTAGTGTTCCTGCGCCGCCGTACCCAGTGACCGTCTCGGCTAGGGCTGATGCTGATACCCCGCCCGCGACTCTCGACGGCCGGATACTGACTGTCGTTCGCTGTGCGCGTTATCTCGGGCTGCTCGGCGACGCAACAACTTCCACACCTGACACTTTCCGAAGTATCCGCGTATCCGCGTGGGTATAAATAGGCCCTTGTCAGGTGTCGAGTTGCTTCTCATCCACCCAGCAGCGCAACACTTCTCACGCATCTCCAACCACTTCACAACCACCACTCCACTCCACTCCACTCCACTCCACCCCGCTTCCACTGCCGACTCAACACTTACTTTCCCCGACTCGCTCACCTCGCCATCGCCGAAATGAGACACGCCGTCCTCCTCGGTGCTTCCCGCGGTATCGCGTACTACACGACTCTCAACCTGCTCTCGACGGACGAGTGGACGTGCACCCTCCTCCTCCGCAAGCCGGAGGCGCTTGCTGCCGACCCGAAGCTCACGCCGTATGTCGAGAGCGGCAAGCTCGTGTTTGTCAAAGGCAACGGAACGAGTGTGGAGGACGTGGCCAAGCTGTTCGACAAGCCCGTCGACGTCGTGATCACCTCTATCGGTGAGCAGTCTCTCTGCACACTTCCCCGTTCTCCGGAAACCGATTTGCGCCTTGCTGACCCACCCAGGCGGTGCACCCCGATTCACACTCCACGGGGCTGAACTCGATCAGCCAAGAGTCTGTACCGAGGCGGCGGAAACGCTGCTCAAAGTCCTGGGGAAGCTCGACGGGAAGCTGCCACGAGTCATCGCTGTGAGCTCGATGGGGATGGGGAACAGCCACAAGTACATGCCCCTCGCGTGGAGGGTGAGTAGTCCATCCGAGTCGCAGTCCCATGAGCCGCGCTGATCCGCGTAGATATTCTACCCCTGGGCACTGCACCACCCCCACCTCGACAAGGAGGGCATGGAATACCTCATGTGCCGAGCATCCACCACCCTCCCCGTCCCCGAGGACCATATCCCCCCACCCAACATCCTCCCCCGCGAGAACATCCCCCAGATCCGCGAACACTTCTTGCCCGAAGTCATCATCGTCCGCCCGGCCCTTCTTACTGGCGACGGACCCCTCAAGGGCAAGGACAAGACCAAAGTCAGCGAGGATCTGTACTCGTACACCGTGACCAGGATGGACGTCGCGGCGTTCATCTCGGACGAGTGTGTTCAGGAGGGGAGCAAGTGGGTGAACAAGCTCCCGATCGTTGGGTACTAGGGGCGAGGCGAGTGAGGCGGGGAGGCGGGATGGCGTGATGGCGTGATGTCACTCGGCAGACGTGGAGGTGGAAGCGAAGCGACGCGACGACGCGACGACGCGAAGATCGGTGATACCCCGCAGAGGGCACGTTTGTAGCTCATGACAACTCGATACATTGTGATAATTCTCGTCTCGGCGTGATGTATAGACAATATGCGTGATCATACAGCTCCCACAGATGTTGCGGCGTGGATCTGGGCTTGATTGCGATTGTGATCCGGAGAGATGGGCGAGGGGGGCACAACAGCGAGACTGGGAGCCAGAGTCGAGAGGCTGCTTCCCGTCGCTGGCGCCGTGCTCGATGGCGATGTGGGTGATGCTTCCCCGCGCGCTTCGGTGGCAGTAGCCGCGGTCTTCTCCACTGCTGATGGCCGTGGCGTGGCGTCGCCGTCGCCTGCACCGGTGTTCGTCGATCCTTGCCCACCCGCGCTGTCTTCGGCTTCCGCGCCTGCCGCCGGCCCCTCGTCATCATTTCCGCCCCCCGACGTCGACCGACTCGTGCCCACCGGTCGCGCGAGATCTCGCCTCTGCTCCGCCTCGTGCCTCCTCCGCTGCTCGTCCAGCTCCTCCCATGACGGCGGTGCATCCTCTGACGTCTCTGGCGTATGACCCAGAGCTGCCCCCGACCCGCTCCCGCTCCTCGACCTCCCGGGGCTATCACCAAGTAGCGACCTCGCCTCGCTGCGTGCTCGTCGTCTTCCCGGTGGCGGGTCCGCAAGCGATACTCCCGCGGTATTCAGCGCCTCTGTCGAAGATAGGAAACGCATTTGTTGTTCCGTGATTCCCCCGCGGGGGAGTCGGGCCGAGTCGAACGAAGCGCGGACGGCCGAGTGGGGTAATGGTGATGAGATGACGAGAGAGTGGGAAGAAGCCCATGGAGAGGGGTAGGGGGAGGTACCGGTCCCGGTCCCGGTGCTGGTGGCCTGGCCCTGGAACTGGCCGGATGTCGTGGATATTCCGGAGAGGCGGGACGATTGAGGTTGGAGGAGCAGCGAGGCCTGTGACGACGGGCGGCGAGTCGAGACGCTTCGGTCAGGCTGAGGGGCAAACCCGGTGCGAGATAGGAAATCACGGAAAGAAGTGGTCGTGCGTTCACGGAAAGACGCGGCTCCACCGGCTCCGACCGCTCCACTCGGTGTTCGAGGAGGAGGAACGCCAGCTTCCAAGTCACGTCCGTCGCGTACGTCGTGGAAATCGGGAGACGACATCGCTTCGAGGTAGGTTGGCGCCTCGCCCCATCCCCTGCGGCCTATCGACCCCGCCCGCGCGGGCTGTCCGTCCAGTGGAGCGGAGCGGGGGGATGTACCCTCGCTCGCCCGACGATTTGCGACCAAATCTGCTTGGTTCTGTCGTGCACCGTCCATCGTTGATTCCTCGCCGTCCTCGTCGGGAGGAGAGGCGGCGTCGCCAGCCCGCCGCTGTGAACCCACTCGATCGACCGTAGCGGGGTGGATAGACCTTTCGATCATCTCTCCTCCCGCGACGACGCCCTCGCCCTCGCCCTCGCCCTCATCGTCCGACATGTCCCCGTCCCATGTGCTCGCCAAAGATTGTTGTCTTCTATCGTCAGTCCGGCGACCAAACCCCTGATCCACCGCACTCACCTGACCAAGACCATCTCCTCGTCCCCCGCCTCCTTGCTATACGGCGGCAACGTCCTCACACTCCGCCCACTCTCCGTCCTCCGGACGTTCCTGCCCCTGTCTGCTCGTCCTCCCCTTGCGGGCGGTCCTGGACGAGGCCTCGGTGTCGACACGTTGAGGGACGAGGCGGAGACCATGCCGTCGCTCGTGAGGTTGCGGGAGGAGGCGCCCGAGCCCGGCTGGCCGAATCCCGTGGTATGTGACGTGAGGCGGTGTCTCAACGTCTTGAACCGGGACCGGTTGACGTACTGTGGTGGATCAGGTCAGTACGTTGGCCTAACCAAGCGCGGCCGTCTTGTGGTGGTGCGGGCCGAGCCCGGAAGAGTAAGAGTGGTATGGAGCAACGCCGGACTCACGAATATCGCCACTAGCATCAGACCACCGATGATAGCTACGATAGGCACGAAGATGTTGATGGGCATGTTTCCCCCGCCAGTGTCGTCCGGGTCCGACGACGGTGACGCCGAGGGTGATGCCGACGCCGACGTCGCGCTCGGAGTGGTGGTGGTGACTGCCGCTTGTCGCTTCTGCAGAGGGGTATCATTGGCGTGTTCGTGTGGTCGAGCAAGTGTCGAGGGGACGGTCAGTGCGAGAAACGCCGCGAGCATGACAAGGCGGGACATGGCGAACGGTTGATCGGAGTGTGAAGACGAGATGACAAGTGAAGAGTGGTGCTTGGTATGCAGTAGGTGTGATAGGAAGGCGTCTGGGCGCCGTCCGCAGCGTCACCGAGCGTGTGAATCGCGCTACGGATCGTTTTGAAGGAGAAGAGGTATCGATACCCAGTCAGGGTGGTTGGTAGATCAACAGCACCCAGCCGAGGTCGGCCTGGATACAAGTCCGCTTAGCGGGGGTGGTGATGGTCGACAGGCGAACAACAATGACGATGGCAGAGTGAAGGGCGGGGGGTTGTGTCAAAGGAAGAGCCGGTGTACCCTGTTTTGCGGGGGGTTCTAGTGAGTGGTGTAGTGTAGGAACCAGACAAGGGAAGAATCAGTCAGTCGGGCGATGAGCAGATGATGGGTTGTGCAGGTATGCATCGCAAGCATTGCATTGCATTGCATTGCCTTGGCCCCCAGGCTCTGATTGATTGGTACGTACTGCAGAGCAAAAAGAAAAGAAAATGATGGGCTGTGGACGAGGCGGTGTAGGGTGGAGAGAGAGAGAGCAGAGCAGACGTAGACGGACGGCGGAATGGAGGAACGCGCAACACACCACCCTCCACCCTCAAACACGCTACTCTGCGGCAAAGGCGGAGCATCAGTCGTGCCTGGTTTTGGGTGGAGCGCCGCAATCATTAACAAGGAGACGAGTGGTGGCCTGGGGTCGGTTACCATACCTGGTGTCCATCCGCTGCATGCACCACAAGCAGACATGACTATGCGGAGGTTCCCCGGGCAGGAGGGTTCTCTCGTGTGTACAGGGCGCACAGTTGAGCGGTTCGGGCGTGCCGTGGTGGTTCGTGCGGCCAGGCGTCGCCCAATCGCTTCGGACGTGGCAGATTGATATGCACGACGGTACTCATTACTTTCCGTTTCTCTCTGTCCCTCTCTCTCCGTCCCTCCCTTCGCCTCTTGCTTAGCACATTGTATCGTGCACCTCCTATACATCTTGGAAGGACCTTGTTGTTGGATCGTTGGAGTTCGTTACGTCTCCTTTTGTAATTTGTCCAAAACAGTCTTGAACAAGCCATGTCGTCTTCTGTATCTTGTTCGTCCCTCTGTTCGCCATTCGTTCATTCCTTCCCCCCCTCCCCAGGCCTCTGGGATCGCGCCAGGACCAAGTCGCTGCCCAACGACGTCCTCCTCGTCGTGCGTGACTATCTGGCAGAAGGCAAGCACAACGATTCATTGGCGAGGCTCGCTCGGGCTTCAAAGGGGTTCCGCGATATCTTCCAGCCCGCTATCAGGTGCGAGGAGCTGGTGGTGTCGAAAGATAATGTCGAGAAGGTCTTTTGGGGACTCACAGGGTGTAAGTACGGTGACTCTTAAACGCGACGATATCTGTGCTGTTATCTCCCTTGTGTATAGAGTTTCGTACTGACCTGGGGTAACAGTGCCTCCCTTCCCGAGGTCGCAGCGGAATCTGCCTACCGAGGAGGAGGATGGTCGCGTCTCGTACAAGACTCCCAATGCCAACAGCGATTTCGGAGCATTGGGAGCTCTAGGAATCCTGGGAACCAACCCAAGGCCCACCGCGCGTCCGACGTTCGCCACGCATCGTCGCAAAGTCAAGGTTCTCCGGGCATGTACCCGCATGGTCTTACAAGATCTCGAGGCGCTCGAGGGGTGCATCGAAGCCATCGAGGCGATAGGGCAGGACAACTCGGTATTCAAGAACGTCCGGCACCTCTCTCTGGGCCCGGACCTGACCTGGGCCCTAGGACGTAACATCCCGGTGGCCTACAATGGGAGGGAGGCCCTCTTACACATATTCTCGCCGACACACCTATGCGTCCATTTCCATATCGGCGATACTCGCTACTTATACGCCCACCAGCTGATGTGGACCGGGTGCTACCAGGACCTCCGGGAAGGAGCGATCCTCTCCGTTTGCGCGTCTCTCGCAGAGAAACTCGTCCAATCCTGGGAGTTAGAGAGTATCACACTCCACGACATCACCGCCGAGAATCTCCCCGAGGTCGGAGGCAAGCCACTCCGGATTTTCTTCTCCCCGAGATTACCTCATCCCGACTTGCATGTCCGTCAGGCGTATATGACGAACCAGACGCGTGCGGTGGGGATCTGCGATATCATCTGCCTCCTCGGCGGGCCGGACGAGTCGATCGAGTTCGTCGGGGCGGACGATGCGCTGGCGAAGCCGGATCAGACGCAGGAAGACGGCGAGCGAGAGAAGGTTGATGGGAAGAAGACGGTCGAGGATCTTGTCTGGGGAACGCTGTCCCAGGACTGGTTGCAGGATGAGGTCCGGCCGCGGGTCAGTTTCAGAAAGAGAGAAGAGGCGGAAGGATGTGTGTGCTGCGGCGGGAAGTGAGTATAGGTTGGGAGGGGGATGGGAGCCGTCGTGTGACACCTGGTAGCGAGTCTTGGACAATGTATCGTGTTCAGCCTGACTTGAGCGGAACGTGTTTCTGGGTGCGCCGTGGACGTGGAGTCTGCCACCTGCCACTTGTCTTACTCGACTACTACTGTACAGCAGAAGCGGCGACCGCCGACATGGATCTGGGATGCTGCAGTCAGGTACTGTACACGTACGTCATGTCGGTTTATCCCAGCGCCAGCAGCAGCTGCTTGGCTGGCCGGGTCGCTCGCTGACTCTCGGATGTTTTGGTATATCTCGATCCAAACATCCCTAGGCTTCACCATAGGCCCAGAAAGGCCGCCAGCTTTGACGCCGAAAGCAAGCGGAAGCTTGAACAGGCTGTTGTACAAGCGGACCCAGCAAGCACTCGACCTGCCCGACCTGCGCTGTCCCGAGCCTGTTCGGCTCGAGAGACGCTGCCATGCCCTCTGTTCCGGTCGCTCCTTCCGCCCTCCACGCCCCTATCACCCAACTGCCCAACCCGAACGCATCGGTCGACCACGATGCGCACATCCGTATCGATCCCGTCGCGCACAAGCCCTCGCCCGCCGTCGTCGCCTCGTCTTCGACCCATGTGCACTCCTTGCCGCGGCGATTCATCGGACCCATGCCCGAGGCGGTGGTCAATTCCGAGGCGACCGAGGACGAGTACAAGCGTCTGCGCGAGATACGGAGGCGGGCTCTCAAGATGATCCCGGGCCACTGGGACCAGGAGAGCGAAGCAGCTTCGCAGAGAATGGAGAATGGTAAGAGAGCTGTGGTCCGGCAAGTCAGGAGGATCCGGGTGAAGAGGATAGGAAGGAAAGGCGAAGAGGTCGAACAGGATTTCGAACTGGGAAGCGACTCGGAAGAGGAAGAGGGGAATCACCTGCTGCAGCTTGGCAAGAAGAAGACAAAGAGGCGAAAAGACGTTTGGGTCGGAGAGAGCTTCGATATCGGAAGGGAGTTCAAGAGCCCGCCAACACCTGCCGAGTCGGCGATCCCGGGATCATCGACAGGCCGCGTCACGCCAGACGAAGCAAAAGGATCAGTCATCACCCGTCCGGCAACGTCGAGGACCACGACGCAGGAATCGTTTGTCACCGCTCGGACGGCGCTGTCGCCAACCACAACCCGGAACGAGCCCCCGCGACGGGGGAACGGCGATGCCAGGCCCAGAAGTGAGGGTTCCGAATCGGAAGGCGAGCATCCCGAATACCGGCATTCCGGAGCCTCGTCGAGGCAGCCGCTGATAGACGCTCCCATCGATGAGGATCCTCCTGTGTCGGAAGCAAGGGTCGGGAAGGGCAAGGGAAGAGCCTCCGAAGCGTCGTTGAAGGGCGAATCCATCGCAACGCCTAAACTCGCTTCAAGGCTCAAGTCGGCCCTGCGAAAGGCATCCGTCTCGTCCATCAAAACGGACTCGCCGGACGCAGCTCGAAAAGTGGAACGAAACAAACCCGCGGCGAAGCCCAAGACGGTGCAGTTTCCGGTGGATCTCGAAGAGCACACGGCCGACGGAGAACCGCCACGGAAGGGGAACAAGGCGCCGGCGCATCCCAAGGAAGTGCTGGGGCGCACCGGAGAAGAGGCAGAGGGGACGAGCCACCATGCGGCGGAGCAGGCGATCAACGAGGAGGACGAGGAGGACGACGAAGTACTGCTACCTGGCGACGTGATCATGCGGGGTGAGCAAAGCCGTAGCGTCGATACTTCGACGCCCGGAACTGATGAAGCAGATCGGATGCTGGTGCGCGTCGCCTACCACCGCGAGGACAACATCCCCATATACGACGAAGAAGCGCAGAGACGGAACCCGTGCTCTCGCACCGAGTCGTTGGAGGAATACATCGTTGTCTGGCGGCGAGGACGGGTCGAATTTTACCAAGACTGGGTGGGTCTACCACCACGGCGACGCTGACGCTCAGAACATCCCTTTCAAGGAGATGGTCCAGAAGCAGAAACAACTCTGTTTCATCGTCCCTCTCACGCCGACCCGATCGTCACTTTCCATCTTCAACGACACCGACCTCACCCTCAGCCTGGCCACATCGGCCGGACGGCTGAACGAGGAGGTGGAGCACATCCTCCGATCCAACACCACGCGCTCGTCGGCGATCAAGAACCGCGTGGCGCAGTCGCGGCAGGTCGAGTGGCTTCGTCGGGGCGGAAGGGGAACGCACATCTTCGTCATGAAACTCTCGCAGCGGTCGCGCGCCATGGACTGGTTCTGGGAGATGTGGCGCGAGCTGGGTGGTGAACTCCCACATCGAATCGATATAAGGGTGCCGGCATTGTCGACGAGTATTCGACTGCGATTGCCCGACGATGAAGAGGTTGGAGGCAGGGTGGTGCGAAGCGCACTCAACCCGAAGGTCACCGTCAGGACGTGTTATGACATGTTGTCCGGGGCGGTCGACGTGGAGACCATGCTGGGCGAGAGGGGACAAAAGGCGCATGACCTCAAGCTTGTATGGAGGGGTATGGACACGAGTCTTGATTGGCTCGCATACGACACGACGGTTCAGGGAAAGCGGAGGGACTGGGGGGTTCTGGCCGGCCTGGCGAGGGTTCAAGTGAGTGATCATGCTCGAAATGCGGCTGAAACCAGATCGAGAGGCATCCGAGGGTGTTACAGATCCGCCCCGAGCAACACCAACCCAGCGTGCTGCGTCTCGAGGACGGGACATTGCTAGAAGAACCGCCGAGTATCGAGGGTTATCTCACGCAGCACCATGCCGGCGCGACGTCCAAAGACAAAATCTACGTCGCGACGCACGATGGTGAGTTGTTAATCGCTCCATTGGCTCACGCCTAGGCAACGTCTTCATTTCGTCCAAAGGCCATGCGCAACCACCTCTGCCTCCTCGGAGAGAGGGCTCCACGCCTGCCGACTTGTTTCCTCAAGTTCACGAGTCGTTTCTCGATAGGGAGCACCAGCGCATGGCGGCGTTCATTGAGCGTTCGGCCGGATGTTTCGATCTCCGCAGCGTGTCGTCGGTGCGGCTCACGGTGGATTTGGAGGCGGAGGAAACAGGGAAGAAAGCAGAGCGCCGCTTCGAGGTGGAGACTACGTCGGGAGATACATTCACACTGGAAGCGCATTCCAGGGAGGACGCCAAGGAGTGGGTGGAGAGGCTCAAGAGCCTGGTATCGTACTGGAAGCGGCATCACCGCGTGGAGTGAGTTGCGCTTGCATGTATGATCGAACAAGTGTGCGCTCCTGCTGACTTGTCTAGCGCTCGACAGCGCATGGACGCCATGGAGCTCAAGTCGGACGGAGACGATCTCAACTCGGGAGGCGACCGCGTGCTAGCGGATATATGGGACTGGTGCATCATCAAGGGCTGTCGCTCGATCACCGTCTCGGGGAGGCTTCACATGAAAAAGGGCAAATGGGACAAGTTCCGGTGAGTCGGTGCGTGCAGTGGGACGACGATTGCTCATCGCCCAAACAGCTTGCGCCTGGTCGTCCTCACTGGCGGTTGTCTCGTCGTTTACAAGGTGAAGAGCACCCAGGCGTTTCAGACCAGGAAGAAAGCCTACCCCCTCTTCGGAGCGTACGTGAGTCGAAGACTGCTCGCGCGCTCGCACGCGCTCTGCGGCCTGCTATCGTCTCGCTGATCGCGTCTCAGGTGTACTCGGGCATGCTGGCCGAGGACGAGTTGCACGAGAAGATCGAGGAAGGCGCGTTCGACAACCGGGCCAGGGTGTACCAGGACGGACTGCAGGTGAGTCCGCGTCCGCGTCCGAGTGAAGCGAGCGGAGCCGTTTCGGCACTTCGGCTATTTATGGCTCGAACTCGATGTTTTGCGGTATTGCACTGTTTTATATGCCGGGACATTTCTGACCCCGCGCAGAGTTCCGACGGCGCCGAGGATACTACCCTCGTGGTCCGCTTGGTCGCCAAGCCCCGCACATGGGGGAAGAAGCGGACGCAGCCTTGGGAGGCTATTGGGAAACACGTCCATCCGCCACCACTCACCACCAAGCCGCCGGTGCTTCTCATCTTCCGGGCGAGATCCAAGGTGCGTCGAGTTGGACCGAGTCGAGTCGAGTCGGAGTGGAGAGGGGGACAAGGAGGAGAACGGGAATGGCTGTGGCGGTAGGGTACTGATTCGCGTACAGCTCGAGAGAGATAGATGGGTCTGGGCGATCAATGCCGAGTTGGAGAGGCAGGCGAGGGGTCATGTCAAAGAGGAAGACGCGTTGCGGAACTTGGGTCTGATCCCCAAGAGATAGAACGAGTAGGTTGCATACTCATAGCATAGTACAGTTCCGGCCAGATTGGTGTCGTGTCGTGTCACCCGTTCGTATTCATTGTCGCTGCATCGTCCATCGTCGTTTCGTGGTGGTGCTTGTCCTTGTATGCATCGTGCTCTCAATGTCATTTCATCGGTCAATGCGTCGCCCGGCTACTTTCTCGGCTCTTTTTGCTCCGCTGTCCCCCACTTTGCACTTTCCGGTACGCATGTACGCAGTTGCCGAGTGCCGAGTGGAGGAGAGCTAGACACGTCCACCTTCTTCTAGCCGGACGACGACCCAAGAGATTCACGACCTTGCTGGCTATATAGTCCTTGCCCACCGCCAACCTCCAACGTCCCACTGCTCTTCCCCCGAAACCAGTCCACTCGTCGCGCTCACTCCGATATCTCGAACCCCACGCAGCACAAACACCCACATTCACACGCGACTCCTCTCGGCGGTATACCACCCGACCGCCCTATTTGCACCATGCCGAGCAAGACGCCCATCGACTCCCACTGGTCCTTCTCCCAGGTATCCTCCCCGACCTGGGCGGACGTCAAGGAGGAATGGACGACCTGCGCGTCGTTCCCGACCTCGGTGCACGTCGAGCTGCGAAAGCAGGGGAGGATACCTGATCCGTTCAAGGGGCTCAACGAGTGGGAGGTGCAATGTGAGTGGGTGGGTCCGGTCTGCGCTGCGAAGCGAACAGATGAACGGGCAGCGGGGCGGTTGTGAGGTCTAGGCTGCTGATACGGCTGCTCGGGCTGCCCGTTGTGACACGATACACCGGAGCGAGCTGATGGAACCAGGGATCCAGGAGGCGGACTGGACGTTCAAAACCACCTTCGAGGTCACCTCGTATCAGCTCGACGAAGCCTGCGCGGATCTCATCTTTGAAGGTCTCGACACATACTGCGACATCTCACTGGTACGTGTGACGCCGCGCTTGTCTCGGCGCAAAGGCTGACTCGGGCAGAATGGCAAACACCTCGGTTCGACGGATAACATGTTCCTCTCCCACCGACTGGGGTGCAAGGACCGCCTCAAGCGAGGAGATAACGAGCTCGTGCTGCGATTCCGATCGCCGTGGGTTGAAGCCAAGCGCGAGGAGAAGGAGAACGGGGGGCCGATGCAGCTGTGTAAGTGCCCGCGGCAAGACGAGGGGTCGTCCATGGGAAGACGTGTTGCCCAAGACGTGCTGCCCAAGACGTATTGCCGAAGACGAGTTGCCCTTTGTGCCCTTTGATCGAGCTTACGAGCTCACGGCGCAGGGAACGGCGACAGTTGCAGACTGTACTCGCGCAAGGCGCAGTATGGCTGGGGCTGGGATTGGGGTCCGGTGATGATGACCGTGGGACCGTGGCGTGGGTCGCCTTCCTCTACTTAGCGACCTGACCGTGTTCGCGCGCTGACTCTCCAGGACCCATCTCGCTCGAGACATATAGCCACCGCCTCGAGAACGTCCGGATCGACTCTGACCTCCTCTCGCCTTCATACACCACCGGCACTCTCACCGCGAGTTTCGACGTCTCCCCGTCTCTACCATCTTCGGGAGGACACAAAGTACAAGCGGTGCTCCGGGATCAAGCTGGAAAGACCGTCAAGGAGCAGACTCTGGTATTTGGCAAGGATAAGCTGGACTGGAAGCTGGATGATGTGGAGGGATGGTATCCCCGAAACTACGGCAACCAGCCGCTCTACCAGCTCGAATTGACTCTCCAGGACAAGGTGCGGAGGCTATATTCATGACTGGGCAGGCTTGCTGACCGGACAGTCCGGCAAGGAAGTGGCGTCCTGCAAAAACAGAGTCGCTTTCCGTCATGCCCGAGTCGTGCAGGAGCCGCTCCAAGGCCAGGAGGGTACCTCGTTCCTCTTTGAGGTGAATGGCGTGCGCGTGTTTTGCGGAGGGAGCAACTGGATCCCGGCAGACAGCTTCCTCACGGAGATCGAGCCGGAGCGATACAGGAGATGGGTGGAACTGCTGGTGAGTCGACGGGGTCGTCCTGTGGTGGACGGGCTGACCCCGCAGGTCCGGGGGAACCAGAACATGCTACGAGTGTGGGGTGGTGGCATCTACGAGGACGAGGTGCTTTACGAGTGAGTTGGACGTGGGACGCACAAACTTCGGTTCGACTGAGGCTGCAGCACCTGCGACGAGCTCGGGATCCTCGTGTGGCAAGACTTCATGTTCGGTTGCGGTCTGGTGTGTCTTCTCCGCTTGCTTGGCGTTGAACCCTTCTGACAGGCGCAGTACCCCTCGTACGACAAGCTCAACGCCAGCATCAAGGTCGAGGCGGAACAGGCAGTCGCACGCCTGCGGAACCACCCTTCCGTGGTCATCTTTGCGGGCAACAACGAGGACTACCAAGTCGCCGAAGCGCTGGGAGTCATGGACTACAACGACAACTCGGGAGAGTACATGCACACCAAGTTCCCAGCGTGAGTGGCACGAGCGCTCGTCGCCACGCGTCCGCGCTCAGGCATTGCTTGCCGAGCAACGAGGACAGGACAGGCTTTGCTTCCCGAGCAACGAGGACAGGACCGTGCTAAGCTGTGCAGCCGACAGATCTACGAGGTGATCCTTCCGGAGGTCGTCGGTAGGCTGTCAAACATCCACTACCACCGGAGCAGTCCGTACGGGGGCAAGGACTCGCGAGACCCAACGGTCGGGGACATCCACCAGTGGAACGTCTGGCATGGGACCCAAGAACCCTGGGCGAACTGGGACAAGCTCGCGGGGCGTTTCGTCTCGTCAGTCCGATTCCTCCCCCGACTACGTATTGTGGGACTGACCATTACCGCAGCGAGTTCGGCATGCAAGGATACCCCGACATGCGCACCGTCGAGACTTGGGACGACGACAAGTCCCAGCTTTTCCCCCAGTCCCGCGTGTCGGTGAACCACAACAAGGCCGACGGGTTCGAGCGGCGGCTCGAGCTCTACCTCATGGAGAACTTCCGACACGCGTTCGACATGGAGAGCTACGTGTATTACACGCAGATCATGCAGGCCGAGTGTCTTGCTGCGGCATATCGGCTCTGGAGGAGGGAGTGGAGGGGTAAAGGCAAGGAGTACACTGCAGGGGCGCTGGTCTGGCAGGTGAGCGGGCAGAGATACATAGACACTGGCTAGAACCCGGAATTGGACGATCTGGGAGCTCGGCTAATGGTGCAGATCAACGACTGCTGGCCTTGCGTGTCGTGGGCCATCGCGGACTATTTCCTCCGACCAAAGTGAGCTGGTCCGGAGCTTCATGCCGACTCGTGCTGATGACGCAGACCCGCGTTCTTCTCCATTGCCCGAGAGCTCACCCCATACACCGTTGGAATGGCCCGCAAGGACGTCAAGAAGCCCCGGGATGCAGTCACCTCGGCGTTCTTTGAGATCACTCAGGAGGTGAGTCTCAGCTCGCACCGACCGTCAGCGCATTCTTGATACTGACGAATATGACATCAGATCGAGCTGTGGGGCTGCAACTCCACTGTCGAGTCCAAGAAGGCCAAGGTCGAACTCGTCTCGTTTGACCTTGACGAGGGCGAGGTCGATCGTCGGACTCTGGACGTGACACTCGCTCCCAACTCGTCTACGGAGATCTGGAAGGGTGCCGTACCGGGCCAAACCGTGCGGACTTCCTCTGGCCAGGTGCCCAAGCCAATAGTCGTGCAGGCGCGTTTGGTCGATGAGGACGGCCGAGTCCTCGCGCGATACTCCAACTGGCCCGAACCATGGAAATACCTCACCTTCCCCGACCCAAAGCTCCGCGTCGAAGTGAACGGCGACGAGGTGACGCTGACCTGCGCGAAACCCATCAAGGGGTTGGTGCTAGATGTGGAGGAGGGAGAGGAGGTGGAGTGGAGCGATCAGGCCGTGGATCTTTTCCCGGGCGATGAGCAGAGGATCGTCGCAAAGGGATTGGCAGGGAGGAAGGTCAAGGCGAGGTATATCGGTGATGGTTCGGCGTGAAGAGTGGCGGTAGGCCAGACGGCGATGCTGGTGGGAAGTGGGGGGTCACATATTGGTAGTCACAATGCAAGTCCGCTCAAGCAAGTTCGCGCGATCCCTACCCCGCATTGTTGAGCAACTTCGCACTCCCACTCGGCGTTCTGGAACTCGTTACATTCATGCACTTCCTCCTACTCTGCGCAGAGCAGGCGGCGACGCTGGGCGAGCTCGGGTGACGCTTCTGATGTCTCCAAACAACTCCTCGTGGCGCGGCCCCGCTTGGCTGGGACTTTGTCCCCCGGTAGTCGTACAGTCAGACACCATGGCGATGAGGGATCTGTACGTGTCGTACTCATTACCCACTCTCGAGCCGCTCGGCGTTGCGCGGACTTGCTTTTGGCCAATTGAACCTGCCTCACTGTCCTCGCCGAGGAGCAGGGACGGTTATGTCTCTCGCGAGTCGCTGACGTGTTGCTCCCCGAACACCTGTCCACGGATCATCGCATATGTGATGTTGAGTTGTTCACGTTACCAGGTCTTTGTCCACAACGGCAAGTCTCACAATCTGGGTGTTGTCGCCATATGTAACCCGTGCGAGGAACGCCACCCCCACGAATCGATTGCGGTCCTTCCGAGGCCCGACAAGCAGCCATGAATCAAAACAACCTTTGCTTCTCCGCTTCTCCGTATCTCCGCTCCTCTGCTTCTCTGCTTCTCTGCCCGGCTCGTCCCTCGTCTGCAACCCTTGTCCGTTCGGGGAGGCGTTCTCAATCACCCGCATTCCGCTCAATACCTCCGACGTCGACGAGGCATTACAGCATACACGCACCGCGCGCACCGCATCCAGAGGGATTCCCTCGTAGACTCGTGAGTCTCGCTGCATCGCCCTCAGCCACCTCAGCCACCAGGCTCGATTCTCGAGGCTAGCGAGTTGATCGAGTACTCTCCCTCCGAGTTAAAGGTGGTGACCGCCACCTGGACGATCATTTGGGGGATGTCACTCGAGCAAACACCCAAAGTCTCCGCCGAGGCTTCGCATGCTCCGGATCCGTAGCCGCCACGAGGCCACGCTGCTGCTCAGGGCCTCAGGATATCAAGCTCAAGGAAGGGAGCCGGGATTAGTCAGGTACGTGGTCCTAGGGTGCATCACCAGATGTCGTCGTCGTGGAATGCGCCTGAAACTCATGCCGTCGGCTTTCGCCGTTCCTAAGAGGAATGTTAACTTCCCTGATTATATTCAGGGAAAAGCGTTGATGTGCCTGGCAGAGTGTATCAACAACAAGCGCAAGCTGTTCTCCGCCCGAGCAGCAGCTTACTAACGCCGACTCTTGTCGCTGAACTCTGTGGCCGATAGCCAGTAGCCAGCCCCGGCAGGAATGTCTTGAGCGCAACAACAACAAGTACTCGTCATTTGACACCGCCTCTTGCTCCGTCACCACACTGCTACTGTACACTGTCTCTACTCTTCCCCCTTCCTAGTATAATACAGCCTTAGCGATCCCGCTTCGTCACCAAGCCCCAAGCCCCTTGCACCGCCTCTGATAGGGACCTAGCGAATCCGAGCACCGGCCCCCCGGCTTCGCCCGTCTCATCACACCTTCGATCACGGCGACGTCGGCCTTGTCTTGGGGGTGGGTGATCAGTCTCAGTCTCCGCCCCGTGACAAGCCTCCCCGGTTCACCCAGCGAAGCGCCGGGCGAACGGCGGAGCAGGCGTCGAGGAGTTGTGAGGTGTTGGCTGACGTCTCGCCTAGTCTCCTTCCTTCCGGCGTTGAGACTGATCTGATCACACGCTCACACGCCATCTCTCCCCCCGCATAGATCGTCCGAAGTGCAGTCTATTCCTGTCGCTTGGCTCAGAGGAAACACCGCTATAATCGTCCTGGATATCAAACTCGCCTCTGTCATTTGCTTCCCCGTCCCCATCCCATAGATAGACGGGTCACTCAACTGTCACACCGTCCCACCGTCACACCGTCACACACACCTCGATAATCTCCCCCACCCCTGTCCTCGCCGTCGCCATGTTCGCCGACGCTATCATCACCCTCCTGATCACTCTCGCCTCGGTATCCGCCGCTCCGGCTTTCGAGCCCCGATGGCAGCCCGCCGACTCTCACGTCGCCGACCTGTTCAAGCGGGGAGGCAGTGACCCCAGCGATCCCAGTGAGGCTGCGTGTTCCTTTCATTCCCTGCGATCCGTAGGACACAACTCCACATCGTATTAATATCAATATCATCGGTGTTCCCGTCACATCCTGTCTCATCCGCAGCGTCGACTGCGGCTCGTCTTTATTTGGGTGTGGTGTGGGTGTTTGGGAATCATCGCTGAGACGGAAATAGACTGGGCATCGAGCTACCCTGCCGGAGGTGTCACACCGCCCTCATCTTCCATCCCCGCCGCATGGCTCGCCAAGCTCGCATCGATCAGCCTGCCCAACGTCCAGCCCTCGACGCAGAACAACGGTTATCCGACCTATGCGAACGGCGAGTCCGGCGCAGACTCCACCATCTGCTCGTTCACCTATGGGTGCACGACGTCGGACGACCTGTTCAACCCCCCAGCGGGAGTTCTCGCGGTGAGTACTGGATCCTAGGCCCGCTTTCTAAAGGCACACATGTGTCTGTCCTTGCTATCATATTCACGTTCGCGCTGACGCCGTGATGTAGCTCACATTCGATGACGGCCCGGCAGCGGGGAGTGACCAGCTGTACACCTTTTTGGAGCAGAATGGTGCTTCCGCCAAGGCCACGCACTTCATGATCGGCGGCAGTATCCTTGGAAAGTGAGTCAACGTCGCAACGCCGATTGTCCCAACCAATATCCTCACCACGTTCCGGCATCCTTTGCGCAACCCATGTGGTCCTGTGTCTCCTCCGAAACCTTGAGCTTGCTTGAGCTTGCCGGAGCTTGCCGGAGCTTGCCTGAGCTTGCCTGAGCTTGCCTGAGCTTGCCTGAACTCCACTCGTCGCTAACCTCGTGAAACAGCCCCACCATGATGCAGAGAGCGTTCAGCGACGGTGGTCTCATCGCCGTTCACACCTGGTCCCACCCGTACAGTGCGTGAAGCCTATCACTGCTACCGATGACATAGATCCGAGCTGATCCTCGCGTGTGTGCGTAGTGACCACGCTGAGCAACAACGACGTCGTCGCGGAGCTGGGATGGACGATGCAGATCATCTCGGACCTCACGGGGGGGAGGCTACCATTGTACTGGCGTCCTCCTTTCGGCGACGTCGACAACCGTGTGCGCGCGATTGCCAAGGGCGTCTTCGGTCTCGAGACGGTCCCGTGGAACCAGGGTGAGTCGAAGAGGCTGGCGTATGCTCGTGCGATCAGCTCGGTGCCTCGGTGCTGACACCCTCGCCAGACTCGGCCGACTGGGCTATCGGGAACAACCCCGCGTACACAATCTCGGGTGTCGAGGCCACGATGGACGGCTGGCTCACCGGGTCCAAGTCGCCCGGTCTCTGCATCCTCGAACACGAGCTCAACAACAATACCGTCGGCGTGTTCATGGCCGAGTACCCCAAGATGGTCTCCAACGGCTGGGACGTCAAGACCGTCGCCGACGCGTGGAGCATGGACTGGTACCAGAACGCCGACAGCAACACGGACACCGTCACCTCCATGTCTATCGCCGGGGGTAGTGGGGCGTCTACCAACGCTTCGTCCTCAGTCTCGGGCTCGGCTTCGTCTTCCGCTTCGGCTTCGGCCTCTTCCAGCACCAGCGCCAGCGTATCTTCCACCTCGTCCGTCTCCGCCGCTTCGCCGACGTCCGTGTCGGTCGCGGCAGCCTCGGGAAGCGCCAAAGCAGCAGCGAGTGTTTCCGCAGCTGCCGCCGCCCAGTCGAGCAAGTCAGCAGCAAACCCCCTGGTCACCGTCTCGGGCTGGGCGACCGTCCTCGGTCTGGTCGCCGCCCTGGTGGTGTGATGGGACAACGGACAATGAACAACGGACAATAGTGAACGATCCCCGTGATCAGAGTGATCGCAGTGATCGCAGTGATCGCAGTACATAGAAGAGGAGCATGAGGCTTCGCAGCAGTCAAGGACAATACTTGTCTAAGGGTTCCGGTTCGGTCTGTCTGGACAATGTCACCCTCTATAGACCTCACGACGCTAACGACGTAGACGTATCCTGCATCCTGTGCAGCCCCAGTCCGTAAGCGGGAATATGTATATAGCATCATAATGCGACCATAGGCCGCGACAGTGGACAAACTTATGCATGAGCTCGTACATGTGTCATCTGACTTTGCGCAACCTCGCATAACCTCGAGATGCCTTGATGCGCTCTGATGGAAGATTTGCGTGCCACAAATGTGGCCAATCAAGCCTGCGACGTCGATCGGAGTGCTGCAGCTCCCCTGTCCCGTGGGATGCAATGCATACGGCGCAGCGTGATGTAGGGCTACAACATGGTACTATGGTACTGTCATGACGGCTCGTGAGATCTATGAGCACGGGGCGGAAGACGGGCCACGTCCGAAGCGAAGTAAATGTGTAGCGAACGAACGAGACGAGAATCCGGGTGGGTCACTGCAGACCTGGGCCCGCGACGAAGCAGATGGCGGGGACCAGGACTGGAACTGGGTAAGGGTCTGGGACTGGGTATGGGTCTTGGTCTGATGCTGGTAATGGTTCTGGGACAGAGACCGGGAATGAGGCTCCGTGGCCTGAATCTCCGCTACTCAGAAGAAGATCGGTTTCGGACTCCTTTTCTCTCCTTCCTTGAGACATCCCAATCGGCGATCGATCCGGTGCTTCTCAATCTGCACAGTATAACCGTCAGCGCGACACGAGCAGCAGAGCAGCAGAAGAAGCAGCCGAGGGGGGAACTGCGGGACCCAACTCGATCCACCTCACATCTGAGATCGGGCCGGCGACGTCGGGGTGGCAGGGGAAGTACTCGTCGCCGACGCGCGTCCAGGCGGTCTCGTATAGCCTCTGCAAGCGATTTGATAGGAGGGGATGCGACGCGGCGCAGACTGCGGCGAGGCGTGAGCATCGTAGTGAGATACGGGACCGATGTCATTGAGATTGGTTAAGGATGCAAGACCTCCCAAGGAAAGTGATCTGACGCTGAGAATGACAGAGGAGAAGGGGTGGGGATGGGGAGGGAGGGAATGAGGCATGGAGAAAAGAAAGAAAGAAGGGTGGGGAAAAGGAGGGGGGGGGGGGGGGGGGGGGGGGGGGGGGGGGGGGGGGGGAGGGGGGGGGGGGGGGGGGGGGGGGGGGGGGGGGGGGGGGGGGGGGGGGGGGGGGGGGGGGGGGCCCTTGGGCGAGCGACGAGAACGAGGGACTCACGATCCGTCACCTGCTTAGCCCAGATAAAGTAGTTTTGTATCCGCCTCTTGCCCCACCCGACCGGCGGACTGCGACGGATCGACTCGAGGTTGTGCAGCTTACTGCGGCGTGGTCAGCATGATCCTGAGGCGACGCACAAGGTATCTCTTCCGCCAACATCCTCAAGACGCTCAGAACTGAGACACACAGCACAGATGGTAGAGGATCCGCGATACAGCTACACGGGAAGCGCCGCGGTGTTCACTCACTCTGCCAACTTGACCTGCTGCGCCTCCTTCGACTTGCTCCGGGCCGTCCTGATCTGCTCGGCCTTGCGTTGCTGGCCCGAGAGAGACGTGTCGTCTGTACATTCCTGCGCCGAGTCAGCGGGCGTGTCACCGGTTTCAACGGCGTGGTGTGCGTGGTGTGCGTTTCGATATAGCTCGACCCGCACGTACCTCGACTATTCGCGCGACGTCCATACCGAACGTGTCGGCAATTTCCTCTGCGAGAATCAGCACCAAACTCCAGATTCCGGCTGGAGGACAACGAGCAGGTAGAGGGGATGAGGGGCGGGATTGCGATTACACCACGAGTGGGCAAACGAGACGGGGACGCACCGATACTGGTGTGAGTGTCTTCCACGGTATCGTGCAGGATCGCCGCCTGAAGCACGCGTATGTCGGTGATTCCCGTTGACGACAGGAAGTTCGCAACTGCCTGGAGCGGGGTCAGCGAGTCTTCGGAACACGAAAGCGCCCATCGACGACGTGGGGACATACGATTGGGTGGTTGATACTGCGTTCGATCAGCCTGAGCAGCCCGGATCAAAGGAGAGAGAGAGGCTCAGACGTACTATGGTGTTTGGTCGACGTCTTTCCGCCGCTGGCATGAGTGTTTCTGTCGGTGTCAGCGGGTTCGGCGGCACTGCTTGTTCTGCTCGAAATCGTTCTCCGCCATATCCCGACTTCTTGCAGCGTCTGCAGCGCTGCCTCCGTGCAGCGCCCAGCGGGAAGCCGACGATGACCACTCCCTCATCTAGCTATTCTTCACAAGCCCTCCAGTGCGCTCCCTGATAATCAACTCCCCCCGCCGCTCCCTTCGTCACCTCGTCACCGATCCTGATTGCCCCCCACTCCGACTCACCCTCGCCGCAAAATCAATCGTCCTCAGCATGACCGCCGCGTCGCCTTCTTCCGTGACTCCATCCTCATCATCGCCATCCTCCTCCGTCCCGTTCGCGAGTCCCAGCAGCGCCGTCCCGCTTCCGAGCCTGCTCATCGGCGGACTCGGGTCGAGCATCTTCGTCCGCGGATCGATTGGGCTGGGGTCGCACGGTTCGGGATCGAGCAGGGTGGGTTTGGCCATGGGTGATGGGTGGGCGGACGAGGGGGCGTTGGCAGCGGGATAAGGTACTGGGGACATGGTGGCGGCTTCGAAGGCGGCGGTGTGAAGAGTGCAGCGGAGTACTCGAGTAGCGGAGTGCTGGAGTGCTGGAGTACTGGAGTACTGGCGAAGTGCTGTAGGGAAGTCAAGAAGGAATAAGGACGGCGGAATACGTCAGGCGCCGAGGTGGACGCAGGCGCTCAGTCGTCGCGGAAAAGTCGAGGATCAAAGGAGTGCAGAATCGCGCGGAGCGGGGACGGGAGCACGCGACGATGCGTAATGCCAAACGCAGGGGGTGTGTTCGCCTCGATGTAGGAGCTGGGCGTGGCGCGACTCTGACGCTTCCTTGATCTCGCGGAGAGCAGTGGGCTCGCGTGATTCTGAACACTGATAACTGGGCGAGACGATGTCGTGTGGATCTGATAGTGAGAAGAGTTGAAAAGCGGGATAGCTGGTTGGTGAATCAGTCATCAATAAATCCATTCGCAGTTCGTTCGCCTCTGACGTCTACGGTGTCTCTTCCGACCCGCCCGGATTCAAATTTCTTACCAATGTGGCGACGACGATCCCGCCCGAGGACGCCGCCACACGTCGAATCCTGGCCATGGACAGGTTGTCCCAGCGCCTGCCCAGAGGTCATGATCGAGACAGAGCGAGCCAACAAAGTGCATGCCAACCATTTGCCATATTGATACATAGTCTGCGACCCTCACCAACTTGTCAATTCCATGTATTCTCAATCACTGTCGCCCATCGAATCATCTGCGCCATCTGCGCGCGACTACACGTCAAACGCATCGCTCCTCCAACCCTCCTTCCTCTCCTCGCGCCGCTTCTTCTCCTGCGCCCTCGCGCTCAGCTCGTTTGCCTCCTTCTTGCCCTGATCGGCGACCTGGTTCGCCAGGGCCTTGGCCTGCTGTCCGAACTGGCCAGCGGAACCGACGGCCTGGCGCGTCTGGCGGGCTGCCTGTGAGGCTGCGGCGCGGAGCTTGAGGCGTTGTTTGTTGGAGATGTGTGCAGGGGGGTGGTTCGGGAACAGCTAAGCGGGTGGGCGTGAGCGGGGTCCATGGACCAGACAATGACATGGGGTGCAGAAACGTGGGACGGGTGCGTGGGACAAGGGCGTGGAATATGGAGGGGGCATAGGAACAGTGGTCATGGCCGGAAACGGGGTAGGCATCATAGGCTCGCGCTCGCCGTCTCTCGAAGTAAACGCAGCTAGCCTCTCGCTCACCTCCTCGTCCACGCCGATGTGGAGCAAGTACTCTCCCCTTCTCCCATACTTGACAACGCCCTTTGACGTCGGCTTGACGTCCCCAAACGTCTTCTGGGGGAAGACCGAGTCGGAGAAGACGGCTCGGACAAAGTTGAGGGCAGTCGGGCGGGCGTTGGTAGCGGCGATGGCCCGCTGCTGGAGGACGAACATCCTGTGATCGGCGTGACGGAGGTACTCGCCGATCTGGGCCTCGAGCGCGGACGTCAAGTTGCGCTGGACCGTCAGCAGGTGCCAGAACCAGTTCAACGCCGTTCTGAACGCGACCCGCGCGAGCGTCTCACTCACCTTGACAAACGCGCGAAGCACGGGCTTGGCGAACCAGGTCGCGAACCAGTGCGAGTTCTTGGACAAGACATAGTCAAAGTTGTCAAGGGTCACCTCGACGTCCTTGACGGTGAAGAATGTCTCGTTGTCCTCCTCGTCAGCGGGCTCGAGCGTGACGTCGAAACTGATACCCTTGGGCCCGAAGAGGACGTCGAGCACACCCGCGTCCTCGAACGGCATGAAACCGGTCTTCTTGTTGACCCAGAAGGCGATGTTGGTGGCTTCGAAGTGGAGGCCCTCGACGCGGAGTCTGGCAAAGCCCTCGTACTCGGATGCGTCTGCGGTGGCGGCATTAGCATCGGCAACACGGGCGAGCGACGTGACGCGTAGCGTTGACGGCGCTCTCGATGCAAGATGGAAATGGCTTACACGTCGCGTAGCCCTGGGTGAAGCGCACGTCGTTGTGGTTGACAAACCGGATCGAGTCGGGGATGAACGAAGCCGACTCGAGGCGGATATCGTCGATGACCAAGTCGACGTCTGTACGTTGTGCGTCAGCGCGAGTCGACTCGTCTGCGCATGGGGCATGTCTGGGAGCATCATGCGAGCTGCTGTGCTCACCCTCCGACTTGAACTCGATCCTCGGGACGGGAATCTCCTTGATGAGAGCGATGACTCGCGGGACCATCACGTCGGCGATGTCCCTGTAGAGTCCCTGGCCGTTGACCTGGAGGCTCTTGAGTCCGATCTTGCCTGCGGTTCCCAGAGTGTCCGCGAGCTCCTCGAACGACTTGACGAGCTTGTTTGTCGACTGATCGTTCTTCGCTCCCTCCCCAATCGCCTCGAGCTGCTTCTGCAGTTCCGCGGCGTCGCGTTTCCACGCGTCGTTCTCGCGGAGGAGCGACTGAGCGTCATCGTAGAGGCTCGTGGCCTTTCGGTAGGCTCGCTGGGACACGACGTAGCCGGGCTGGTACAGGAGGCGTTCGACGTAGTTCTCGAGATTCTGGAAATAGCCTTTGAGCTTGTCATTGCCCTCAATGTCCTTGGCGGCGGTCTGTACAGCCGAGATGAGCGGGTCGAGCGACGTGTTGGCCAGTCGCTCGATCAAAGCCTTGAGATCACGACCGGCCTGCTGGACCTTTTCGTCGTCGGAGGACACATCCGACTTGGCCTTGGCTTCGTCCAGGGCGTCCTCGGCCTTGTGCGCGTACTTCTTGATCAGGTTGACGATCGCGGTGATGGAGCGACGGTACTCCGGGTTGGACTGGGCTTGAGTGACGACCTGGCGGGGGTCAGCGCAGCGTAGCGTAGCGCAGCGCAACGGAGCGCGGGGTAGCGCGGTGTAGCGAAGCGTGGCGCATCGGAATCGAGAAGAATAAACGACAGGAAGGCCCAACTCACCCTTTGGATCTCCTGGACCAGTCTGTCCCTCGCTTCGTCTCCCTCTGGAAGCTTCTCATCGAGGTACTCCTTGATACCCTCGACCTCATCCCAAATACTCTCCCTGGCTTCACCCTGGACCTTGCCCGACTTGATCCCCTTTGCAGTCTTCTTTCCATGTTCCTTCAAGCCCTGGAAGTCGACCCCCTGCTTCTTCTCCTGCTCGTTCGGCCTGGCTTTCTCGGCCGCTTGCTGGGTCCGGTCCGCAGCGCTCGACGCTGCGTCGGCGAGGATCTCCCTTGCGAGGAGGATGATGTCCGAGACGAGAGTCCGGAACGAGTCGTTGGTCACCATCAGAGAGGCGATGGTGCGGAACGAAGAGATTGCGCGTTGTGCATCGCGAGAGAGTTCCTGCTTCGAAGGGACGTTTGCGCTGGGTGCGTTGAGGTCGATGTCGATGTCCGCGGTGGAGGCTTCGTACTGTCACAGCTAGTCAGCGAGTTGGTCTGCGTTGTGCGGCGGCTCTATCCTGCCCCACAGCATCCTCCAGCCCGTGCTCGCGATCGACCGTGACCCCGGGTACGGGGTCGCCCCGGCACACCGCTTCGACCCACCAGAAGGTTCTGCAGGATGTCATCCCCGTTCTTCTCCTCGCCCCAAGCCTTGAACGCCTGGAGGACGTCCTTGAGCTGATTGAGCACCCTCTGGCCCTCGGCACCGAGTCTCGCGGTGCGCGACGTGGGTCCGCCCGTGGACTTGAGCGTGTCGGAGCGGAGGACCACTTCGAGCAGCTTGGAGATTTGCTGCTGCGACCTGGGCGGGTCAGCGGGACTGAGCGCGACCACCAATCGTCAAGAGTGGATTGGACTGTCAGCTCCCTCCGCTCCGTTCACACAGCGCAAGGTGTACACGCGATACGCTCCGATCCGATCCACTCTCAACCCAGCCCAAGCCAGAAAGACCCGCGCCGCGCCGCACTCACGGCAGCTTGCCCGCCTCGAGCGCACCGAGCACCTCTGCAACCTTGATCCTCTCCCCCTTGTCGGGGATCACGCTCTCCAGGTCCCTTCTCGAAGGCAGGGACACCGACGACGGGCCGTTCCCGTTGACGGTGCCGGAGAGCAGAGGGGTTCGTTCAGACATGTAAGAGTTTGTCCTTGATATAGCGAGCGAGTTGCGGAGTGTGGAGACGACAGAGAGAGTCACAAAGGCCATGTAAGTGGCTAGAGGGTTATGTAGGAAGCGCAAGCCGGTGTTCGGGGGGAGAAATGACTGTGCAGCGAGTGCGATGGCAAGGCGAGCAAGAGGAAATGCAGCGGTGTCGTCGTGTGGTGACGACGAAGAGAGGAAGACGATGACGATGACGTAGGGATTATAAGGGAAGGTGCAATCTCACGTAGCCTGTGGCCGGTAGCCTCGTAGGTCACGTAGGTAATGCTGCTGCCATCGTATCGCTGCGAACTCTTCCCTGCTGCGACTCGACTCGTCACCGTCTCGCAGCCAAGACATGACTCAAGTTCGGGAGAGCAGTCAGCTGATCGATAGCTTAAGCAGTGGTGGCACATTCACATTCCCGCCTCCTCCCATTTCGGTCCGGACGTTCGCAGGTTCGCATCAACGACGCGACGATGGACACCCTCTCATGCGAGAGTACTCTCATGACCGGTCTTCGACCTATGCATCATGCTATACGTCCTGCCGTCCGCGACTCGACGGACAGCATCGCAAGAGTCGAGAAGCCCGTATGTTCTATGTTCTTGCTGCAATGTCGGCTGCGCCCTTGACGCCGCTGTGACGTCGTCGATCGGCAATACGCCGAAGCGCGATTCCCGGGATCCGCCACGGAACCCACGTGGCACCGTTGTGGCTATTACGTCAGCGCATGCCATCCTGCTATGTGCTCTCAGTCATCACACCGAGCCAAGCCCAGCGGACCTGCAAGACATCTTACCGGCGCAGCACACCAGCACACAGCAGCGAAGCCCCCGCCCGCACCATGGACAGCGACGAAGACGTCCCGCAGCTCGAGGAGGTCGAGGAGTCAGTGCACTCAACTCGTCCAGTCCCACGAGATCCGAGTACGGGCGTAAAGGCTGACGCGCACACCTTGCCCAGCTCCCCCGCCTCGTCGCCCGGCGCAGGCCCCTCAAGACCTTTGGAGCGGAAAAAGGTCCCTCTTACGCTCCTAACGGGGTATCTCGGCGCGGGAAAGTCCACGCTCCTCGAGTGAGTTGACTATGGATTCGAACGGATGACGCGCGCGGCGCTGATACCCCTCGGACAGGTACATCCTCACGGCGGATCATGGGTACCGGATAGCGGTGTGCATGAACGGTATGTCGACGTGGCGCTGAGCCGCTCCTCAAGCGAAAGTCGTCAAGCTTTCGCTTGCGGTTCAACATCATTTGACCGATCTTCCTCGTCCTTTTGATGCCATCCCTAAACCACATTGCCTGTCGACCACATCTAACTCCAGACTCTGCCCTCTACACCGGATTACCTCCCGCTGAATTGCGGACCCTCTTGTACAACCCCCTGACGCCCCCAGACTTCGGCGACACCACCGACATCGAATCCAAGTCCCTCACCCTCCGCGATCCCTCCACGGGGGAACAGACCTCGTCGTTCCTCTCTCTGCCGAACGGGTGCCTGTGCTGCAGCTTCAAGGACATGGGCATCGCGGCGATAGAGGAGATGGCGGTGCAGCAGGGCGTGGACTGGGTGATGGTTGAGCTCACGGGGGTGGCGGATCCAGGTGAGCGGGGCGGGTGCTGCGGTGAGGTGGGGTTAGGGCGGTATGTGCGAGGTCGAGTGGAGGTGTTGGTGGGACAGGCAATGTCGGGCGGTGTGGAGATCACTCTCACTGGGCACCTGAAGGTCTCCACCCAGGACCACCAGGACCACGGTTCGGAGATAGGAAGAGGAGACTCCGTGCAGGGCTGACCTCGTTGCAGTCCCCATTGCCAGGAGCTTCTGGGAGAACGAAGAGATGGGCGACCTCGTGCTTGACGGGGTGGTGTGTGTCGTGGACTCGCGCAACGTTCTCAAGGTGGGTCGGGATTCGGTGCTTCTTCTCGAGCGTTTCTTCTCGGGTACTTCGTCTCGGGTGTTTCTTCTCGGGTGCTTCTTCTCGGGCGCTTCTTCTCGGGTGCTTCTGCTCCGCACCCCAGACAGCCTGACGCGATCGAAACATGCCTTGTGCGTATATCAAGGACCCGTACTGATTGCTTTAGCAACTGGCCGAGGAAAGACCAGGAGGCGAGGTCAACGAGTGTCAGAAGTGCGTGATTCCGCATCGCTAGATTTAAGTTACCCGGTCTGATACCCCGCAAAGACAGGTCGCATGCGCCGACGTGATCCTCCTGAACAAGACGGATTTGGTGACGAAGAGTGTGTTGCACCAAGTGGAGTCGACCATCCGGTACGTGTCTCTGCCGGTCCACCAGTCCTGCGCGAGAGATCCTGCAAAAGCGATTGCATATTCCTTGCCTTCCCGTTCCCAACCCAAACCCCTCTTACTCTCGAGTATCGCCGTCAGCGTCTTGACCTTGACGGTGTGATCACTTCGAGCAAGGCCCATGTCCATGTCCATGTGCCCTCCTTGCCCTCGCTTACGCCGACGCCACGCGCAGATCCATCAACCCCACCCTCCGCGTCTTCTTCACCGTCCAATCACGCATACCGCTCGAAGGGATGTTCAACGTCCGCGCGTATTCCTCGGACGTCTCGGAACCGCCTTCCTTCCTCTCCCTCTCCCTGTCGAGCTCCGGACGAACCGAACGATCCGAACGGTCCGAAAGGTCCGAAACCCAAGCAGATCCCCCTCTCGCTCTCGCTTCGCCACAAGCAAACGCTCCCCGGCGGCATTCCCACTCTCATGGACACTCACACTCCCACTCCCACGCTCACCCGCCACACTACGACGGCATCACCACCGCTCTTATCCCCCTCCCCAACCTCTCCCCTACGCAGTTCGACGCGCTCAATACCTTCCTCGAGTCCCTCCTGTGGGGAAAGAAGCTCCCGGAATCACCCCACCTCCCGAAACTCGGCCGCGGCGCGAGCAGCTCGACCATGTCGCGTACGCGGTCCGTGACGTCCGGCCTAGGTGGGCACGTCGACGTCAACGTCCACGTCGGGGTCCCCGGGTCCGGTCCGGGAGAGATCGAGATCCTGCGGACAAAGGGGCTCATACGAAGGGCGGATGGAAGGGAATATATCCTCCAGGGAGTAACGGATCTCTTTGAGATCAAGGAGCTGCACAAGAAACATATCCATCCCCATCCCCATCGTCCCGACGGCAGGTCCACCGAGCCGGAAGAGCGGCCCCACGAGCAGCATGTCGAACCGAAAGTCGTGTTCATCGGTAAAGGGGTGGATCATCGGTTGAACGAGTCGCTCCACACGTGGCTCAATCTGCATGCATGAGGTTGGAGTGGTATCGAAGATCATGCCATGGTATACAATGCTTGGTATGCCTGCGCAACGCTTGGTATGCTTGTGCGGGGTACTGCTGTATCCGCGCGTCGAAAGAAGGGCCGCGGTCTCGGCAGGGTAATCGACTGACGACCGACTGCCCGTCGTACCCGCGCGGACGGGACCGGTGCGGTCGTCGTCCTCCGTCTGGAAAACATTTCCCAGTGGATGATGCGATACCTTTTATACCGCTGATCATTGCGCTGGGCCCGCTGTTCGTTGATCGCCGGCAGGATCGTCGTTTTCTGTTTCTCGTACTTTGCGGCACTCGTCGTGAATTGTTGGTCGAAGTCAAGAAGGCATCCACATTTCACTCCCTTCACCCTGCACCAGCACCTGCTCCCGCCACGTCCGCTCAGACGTCCCGCACGATTCGGGGCGCATCCCAGAGGATGGCCGACGAATGCGACGCAACAGCAGACCAGCAGACAGAGTGGAGAATGACTCGCGGCACGGGCTTCCGCTGCTCATCCACAACTGCAACAACACACATCTCACACCGCACTCTCGCGCAACCACACGCACATACTTTCCTTCACCTCTCACACACCCACAAACACACAACCTCTCAATACCACACGCACGCACACACGCACACACATGCACACATCCGCAAGGCCAAACTTTGTTCACATCCCACTATCATCCCGATCTCTCATTCCCTCATCCCCAACCCGCATCAAGACCGCACCAAACCATATCGCACCGCACCGCACGCTCCCCGCCTCCGCCTCCGCCTTGACTAGACAGGAGAACTGGCAAAGTTGTTGAATGGTCGAGGTGTATGTCGAAGCGAGGATGCAGAGTCCGCGATGGCAATCGAAGAGTCGAGAAACGAGGCGACGAAGCGAGGAAATCGGAGGTCCGGAAGATAAGCGAGTGACGAAGGGATCGGGAGTGAGTGATGAGACAACGATGCCGGACGTCGACGTCAACGTCGATTACTCGGCGACGGGAAGCTCCTCGGGGTCCTTGGAGCAGTCGCTGAGCTCGTCAGTCATCGATCCGGGGTCGAGCGCAAAGCCTCAGCTTCAAGCCATTACTCACCGAGCAATGTGGCCGGTCTCCTGGCACTTGAAGCACTTCTTCGTGGACTCGTCCCTGGGGGCGAGGCAGTCACGGGCCAAGTGGTTCTCGCCGTTGCAGCGGCTGAAGCAGTGTCAGTAACGGTACGTCTCATCTCACTTGATAGCCCCAGGGAGTCTTCACTCACTAGCACTTGACGGGGGTGCCGTCCGGGTTGGTGGTCTGGCGGGGACGGGCGTTGAAGCCGCCCGCGAAACCGCCGCGGGGGGCAAAGCCACCACGGAAGCCGCCGCCGACGCCGGGGCACATGCGGGCGATGTGGCCTGACGACGGGTCAGCGAGATGTACTCGAGAGGAAGGCGCATCGCTGCTCACCGGGACGGCCACACTGGTAGCACTTCTGACCACCGGCAAAGGCACCAGGACCGGCGCCGGCGCCGGGGAAGCCGAACGAGCCGCGCATCGAGGGGCAGTCAGCCTTGACGTGGCCTGGGAGGATCAGCACGGCGCACAAGACACGAGAACGGATTGCGTGGGGGTAATGGGAACGAGTCGGATTGAAGTGAAAAGCAGAAGGGGGAGAGCATGCCAGTGTACATGAGTGAGTGTGGATGGGTTGAGAAGGGGCGCTCGGGGTCGCGCCGCACTCACCGACACCGCCGCAGGCGTAGCACTGCTTGCCATCCGTCGAACGGGGCTGGGGGCAGTTGGTCGACTCGTGGCCCGGCTCGCGGCAGTTGTAGCAGAGACGGCCGGGGGCCTGGCAGTTCTCGGCGATGTGGCCGACTGTGAGAGTCAGCGGGATGACCGAGTGAGAGAGAGCATCCAACTGGTATCGCAAATCGATCGCGCTCACGGTTACCGCACTTGAAGCAGCCCTGACGGGAGCCGGGTACGTTGGCAGTGCCGCTGCAAAGTCAGCACGACGCACCACGCACACGGTTGAAGCTCCAAATCGACTCACAACATGATGTGCTTTTTCTGCGAAGGAGAAAGGACAGGTGATCAGCACTAGACATACTACGCCGCAGACATTGGACACGTCGCATCTCATGCGGTCGATCTCCAGACTTTTTCTCACACAGCAACGACACCGCAGCAAGGAAGTGGAGAATGGCAATGTATGTCACTCACAAACGAATGGAATGGGTTGACTTCCGCAAAAAAGGTCGATGTGGATACTCTCTGACTTGCTCCCTCCTCGCAGCCTCTGCCAACGGGGTATGAAGAGATGTGGAGAAAGATGGGATCGAGTGAAGAGTGAAGAGGAGAAAGATTGGGCGAGAGGTCTTGTCAGCGAGGGGAAAAGACAGGAGGCGAAACCGGCCGAGGCGAGGGTGGCGGCGGGCGACGGAGACGGAGATCTGGAAGCTTCCGCCGGGGGGGGTGGAGAGGGAATGCCACGTCAGCAAGCCCAAAAGTTATCACGTGATGACCCGTTGCTGCGCAGCCAGGGTAACGGTGTGACGTTGCGGCAGCCGGGCACTCGGCGCTGAAACGCACTCTGGTTTCCCTAAAAGTAGGGAAACGCGTCGCTCGATTTGGCTCGGCCCTAGCACCAGTACACGACCACGACGACACGTAGCGTAGCAGGTGGAGGCGTAGAGCCCCGTGGAATGTATGTGTCGATTGGATCGTGCCATGCCATGGCATTTCCGTTGTGGTATAGTGATGGCATGCATGGTGCAAAGGGTACAAGGCAAGGTTGGATTTTGGAATTGCGTGTGTCGTGTGTCAGGTTGGCTCGGAGGAATGGGCATGGGCGCCCATGCTATGTCATTGCACAGCACTGGCCCGTCCCCCGTCCCCCGTCCCCCGTCCCGTCCTTTGGTTGAGCTCGTTGCGGATCACAGCCGTCGTCGCCTGCCTGGCCGAGATTTGCTTTTGACCCTGAACCCCTCTGCCCACGCCGTTGCTGTCCGATCCGCGCTAACGAGTCCCATCGTGTCCCCCCCCCCCCCAACCAAACCATTCAAAGACCCAACAACCCTCGATTCTCCTCTCTCCTTTCTCTTCTCAACAAGCACAACCCACTCTTTCTCTTTCTCTTTCCTTTCTCTTGCACTTGCACTTGCACTTCTCACAAAACAACCCCACACCCACCATGCTCGTCGCTCTCAGCACCCTCCTCCTCGCCGGCTCGGCCCTCGCCCAGACCTTCTCCATCAACACCCCCGTGAGTGATACGATCCGGCCACCCCGTCCCCGCCCGAGCGACGATCGAACGCCGAGCGTCGAGCGAGCCACGATGAGCGAGTTATGCGACGACCGCTGACGCATTCCTTCCATGCGCCCTTGCTCATCCTGCAACCGATCTTTCCCCCGCGCGTTCGATCCTTCACCCTCAACGCCCACCTGCCATCCCATCGCGCCCGCCGTCGCTTCCCCGATCCCGCCGTTCCGGAACGTTCCGCCATCAGCCCTCGCTCGTCCAGTGTCGTGAGTGATCGATCACCTTTCTGATGGGGTAGTGTGCGCTAACCCCCATGCAGAGCCCGCCGCAATCTCTTGGGTTGGTGGTACTTCGCCTTACATCCTGTGAGTAGTCACAGTTTTGGCTTGGTCCCGCTTTTTCGTTTCCCCTCGGCGACGCGTCGGCCATGATCAAACCCTCCCGTCCACGTCCACGTCCCAGCACCACCCTGTTTCTCGGCAACGTGCTACCTCGCGTCGTCTCAGCCTGTCCGCCTGATCGTCGTCGCATACTTGCATCATCAAATAACTTGTCTTCATTTTATCGGTTGCTTCCCGGCTTCCCTTCCCTGTTCCTCTGTTGCATGTCCCCTGTTTCATGCTGACTTTCCAGCGCCGCCATCCCCGGTGGCCAGGTTTCCGCCGCCGCTCTCGAGACCATCGACGCCAGCGAGACCGGCACCTCGACCTCGTGGACCGTCAACCTCGCCACTGGGTCGTACATCACCCTCAAGCTCACCGACGCGACCGGCAACATCGCCTACTCGTCCCCCCTGACCGTCCAGGCCGGCTCCTCGAGCTCGTGCCTCAACTCGACCGCCACCGCCGCGGTCGCCTCCGCTGGCGCCACCACCTCCGTCGCTGGTGCCTCTGCTGCGTCCGGCTCGTCGGCCGCCACCTCGGCCGCCTCCGGTTCCAGCGCCGCCGCCGCCTCGACCTCTAAGGCCGCTTCCGCTTCGTCCGGTGCCGCCTCGGCTTCCGGCTCTGCCTCCAAGGCCGCTTCCTCCGCCTCGACGTGAGTCCGCTGCGTCTCTTCCTAGCTCCCTTCCTTCACTTCCCTTCCTTCCCTTCGCCTGTCGGGATCATCAGCCGCACACTCTCGCCCAGGTCCCTATTGATCGCTGATGCAGTCCTGTCAGCTCGGGCGCCTCCGCCTCCGCCGCTGCCTCGAGCAAGTCCGCCGGCGACAGGAAGTACGAGCTCCCCGCTCTCGTCGTCGCCCTTCTCGGCGGTGTCGCCGCTCTCGTCTAATCGTGAACGCTCATTCCGTGCCGTGATCCCGGCTACCTTGCTCGCGAGCCACGCGTGTGGGTAGTCCGGATCCGGTCCGAGATGGCGTCCACGAGATTGACCGAGATAGAGTTTGGCAGACGGAGACGGAGACGAGGACGAGGACGAGACGAGACGAGGCAGACTTTTTCGTGTTCGTGAAAGGGGGTGAGGCCTTATGCCGATCCCCGGTTCCCGATCGTTATTACACAATCCTTATCCTTACATACCGCAACGTCGGACACTCATTTAGAATCGCACTGTGCATGCCTTCTGTCTCTGTCCGGATTTTTGTTCGGATTGGCAGCGATGACGCGATGACACCGATGACACCGATGGCACCGATGGCAACGATGGTAACGATGGCAGTGAGGACTCATCTCTCAACGTTGAAGCCCGGTTTGGGCGCGGTTCGGTGTGGTGGTCCACGTGTCTGCGCATGAATCCGTCCTGAGACATGTCGTCGCATATCTCTCGCCGTATCAATCCGCAGATCGCTGCGCCGCATTCACCTGGGTCACCTGGGCCTGACGATCTGATCTGCACTGCGAGAAGATAAGAGCGACAGAACAACTTGCTGCGGCGGCTCGATCGTGAATCCGTGATGGCTTGGCGAAACGTGGCTGCGCCGCATGCACCTGGTTCAAGGGCCGCATGGAGACGGGGCATCGGGGCGTCGGTGGAAGCATGTGTGGCTACTGCGGAGTGTTCTGAGGTGAGGAATCAGTGGGTGCACCTTTGCAGCTGCAGATGCATGAGCATGAGCATGAGCATGAGCATGAGCATGAGCATGAGCAGGAGCAGGAGCATGGGCGTCCGTCTGTGTCTGCGCCTGAGCATTGGCATGTGCATCTGCAAGTACGTTCACGCGTCCATGTGCATGGGCAAACCGTCTACCTGTCCACTGATGTCGCCGCAACACTATCACACGCCATACTCCTCTCTCAGAGCCTTCTTCCTCACTTCCAACAACACCTTGCCCATCTCCTCTGTCGTCGGCATCGTCGGCATCTTGAGGCTTTCGGGATCTAGCACACTCAAGAAACTAGCCGCCACGGCTGCTTGTCTCGCCGCTGCGGCTGCCGCGGGATCCACCACGGGCACGACGGCGGCTCCTCCGTCTTCGGCGCTCTCGCCGTTGTTCGTCGTCTTGGCTTTCTTCGCGCTTTCCTCGGCACCGAACAACTCGCTCGCGGCGCCGTTGACTTTGTCCTCTCCGTTCACTCCGTTCATGTCGGTATCACCCGCTTTCCGCTTGGCCCCTGCGGACGACTCGGCAGGGAGGCTCGGAGGCTTGCTGTCTGCTGGGTATGGGACTGATGAGGGTGTGGCGAGTCCGAGGCCTTCGCTCGTCTCGGCTACGGCGGCCTCCCAATCTAGGGGAATAGAGCGTCAGCACGACACCACGACACCACGACACCACGACACCACAACACAACAACACCACAACACCACAACACCACCACCCGCGTTGCCCTCCTATCAGATCTGAAATCGATCCGATACGGCTTCGAACGAGAGTTCGGACGACACTCAAGACCACGCCGCCGGACCCACCTCTCCTCGCCAGCTTGTCCTCCTCCTGCGCAAGCTTCGCATCCATCTCATCCACGTCGCCATAGTACTCCGGTCCCTGGTGCCGGAACATCTGGAACGAGGCGTTTCTCGCTGATTCCTCGGATGCCTGGGTCGCTGCGAGGTATCAGCGGTGAGTCGAGGGAATGGCGTTGGTTTGGAACTGAGGGCTGTGCGCGCGGGCGAGGAGGCTTCGCGAGGAGGCTTCACGGCGAATGCAGCGACTCAAGTTGGACTGAGGCGTTCAGACTCTGAGGAGGGTTGGGATTCGGATGTGTGGATGTGGATGGATTCGCAGCATCATGGACAGCCACCAGAGCGAGATGGAGCCATCCCACTCACCTCCTCGTGTAAACAGCTCTTTGACGCCCGGCAATTCTCTCGCTCGTCCGAAGTACCTGGACACGTCAGCTTCAACTCATACGTTGCCGTCGACTTCGCACGCAAGGGGACCCTCATCTCTATTTCCACCACCCCATTGACGGACAACACGTTTGCAAAGACACGGGTTCTACTCGAGACTCGATACCCCTCTCGGGCTCTGTCCCCCGTATCAAGCCTCCAGCCTCGACTTGGCACAGGGGTTGTCTTGGCCCCGGCCACGAAATGGGGAGCATGGAACAAGCCCGACCCTTCGCACGAAGTGGTCCACCGCGAGACTCCAAAGACGGACTCGCAGAATTAGGTGGGACAAGGATCCAGGAGACGACGCGCCGCGAAGGACTCCTAGAAAGGCTTCACAGTAGGAAGCCTCCCTCCCTCCTCCGTCTTCGGCAGTGCTTCCTGTCCGCGATACCAGTCGCCTCGCACTCTCTCTGCGCGACAGCCCCGACTTCTCACCATCGCCAGACCAACGGCGTTCCGCGTCCCCGCTCCCGCGTCCACTCCTCGCCTCCTCATGCCACGTTCCCCGTCCCCCGTCCCCGTCCCCCGTTTCTTGTTCCTCATCCCAAACCAACCCACGCCACCCCGACCCACGCCAACTCACTTGTACCCCCTCGTCCCCGGCACCTCCCTCCCATCATCATCCACCATCGCCGCCTGTCCGCGCTTGTAGTTCGCCCCGCCCAGATTGACGATCTGGTTCTCGAAATGCCGCTTCTCCCGCATGAGACTGTTGATCTCGTCGTTGAGGTCGCGGATCTCGTAGTCGGTGAGGGAGGCTGCGGCCGGCGAGCGAGCGCGAGCAAAGTCGCGCGGCGATGACGAGGAGGATGGGGGATGGGGGAATGGGCAGTCATAGGGGAATGGGGAAGTGGACAGTTAATAGGGGAATGGAGGAGTGATAGTCATAACGGTGATGAAGAGCAGGTCAAGGTGTTGATTATATAGCAAGCAGACAACCCAGTACGGCGGTATGGCCATGGCAGAGCAGCGAGACATCGCGAGCGAGTATGAGTGTAATTGAAGGAAGGAATAGGCGACCACGGAAATCACCCAATGTCAGCATCTCCAGCACATGATCAACGAGAACACAATGTGAACCGGCTTCACCGCCTCGACGCACCATCCTGGATCTTGGACACCTTCCTACTGATCTCCTTGAGGATATCCCCTCTCCACCGCTCACACTCCCTCAGACTAGTCACGCTGGACGCCATGCGCGGTCTTCGTTCGCCCTTAACCCGGTTGCCCAGCCCCATCTCGATCGCCTGCGTCTCGCGGAAGCGATACAGCATCGACTGGGCTTTTTCAGAGTTGCGCGCCATCTTGAATGGATCCCTGGGGCTGGGATGATGATGGATGGAAGAAGTGTAGTGGAGTGGATGGAAGAGATGGAGAAGGTAGCGTGAGCGTGGACTTTCATAACGCTCGACAGGCTCGAAGCTGAGTTCATTCGAGGGTTTATTTAGCCGCCCCCTTGCACGGAACGAAGCGAGCGACGATGAGCCCGCTGAGACGTCGCAGTCGGTCGTTACGCAGGTGGTGCGGTGCGTGCATGGATATGGAGTCGGAACCGGGACTTATCGAAGCACAACAAGATCACAATGCATGGAATGATTGAAGAATGCGCAAGAAACACGTTGAACGGTCTGAACACACGGAATCTCCACGGCATCACGGCAAATTGCCTCGGCCACACCCCATCGCCGTCGCCGTCGCCGCCGCTGTCATGGCTGGCCCAGACTCTCCCCTCGCTCCTTTGCCACCGCCTTGAGCACCTGCCCGGCACTCTTCACGCCCTCGGTCGCTATAGTCTTCTCGATCTCTCCCAACTGCCCCATATCCTCCCTCTCCACGATATCCCTCCCCGGCCCATCCGCCAGTGCGGCGAGCACGACCCCCTCGACTGTCCTTGGCGTATCACTCTGACGAGGCGGCACTTCCTTCCCATTGAGACCCGAGGGGACCGAATGAAGCTCGCCTTGCTCGTCCAGCTCCATCCCGTCTTGTGGTTGAGACGAACCCTCCACAGCCCGATTCGGAGGCCACATCGCGTGCTTGAAGAAATGGGTCGGATCGAGTTGGTTCTTCAGTCGCACGAGACGCTCGTAGTTGTCGCCAAAGACCGAGGCGACAGATTGCTCCGTTGCAGATTGGAGGAACTGCGAAACGTGAGCACAAGCACGGACAGAAGTGTGCATTTGAACGCGGGAAAGCGACCGAGTCGGCTTGGCATAGAGGGGAGACTCGGAAGACTCAGGAGACTCGACGCCACTCACGCATGGAAGCGGCCCGCCAGGGGAGTTAATGTGGATCACCTCGTTGATCCAGTAGTCTGCGGTGGTGACGCAACGAGTATCCTCCACAGGCGGCTCGTCGTGACCCCACTGGTGCAACGCAGCGACAGTGAACATGGCTTCACGATGTGATGTAGGGAACACCGAGTCCTTGACGTCGGCCATGGCGCTGCCGCCGGTGAACTCGAAGAGCCACGCTTCGGAGCGTCAGCGACGATGGCTCCTTGCAGACGTATCGCTGAAGTCAGAATCTACTCACTGCATCCGTCTGGAACCTCGTGGAAACGGCCACACGTCTCGTCGATCACCTCATCGGTAAGAGACTGGAGCATATCGCTCTTGATGAACCTGGCTCGAGTCAGAGCCTTTCCCCAATTCCGGGCCAGGTGTTCTCGCCGCACTCACCACTTCCTGCCCTGTCCACCTTTGAGAATCTCTTCCACCGCCAGCTGCTGCCTCTCAAACGTCCTCTCGGAGAAATCCTGGAAGAGACACCTCCCGCCTTCCCAGCTACCGATAGCCTGGACATACGTCTCTCCCTCGGCGCGGCTACCCGAGAAACACAGTTGGATAACGACTATCGCTGGAGCGCCCGGCGGTCCGGCCGTCATGATAATGTTGGCGTAAAGTGAGCGGGGGGAACCCTTGATGCAATCCCGGACATGCCGAAGGAGGGACGGAGTGGTCTCCTTGTCAAACAAACTGGAACTGAGTTAGTCCTCGGCCCGTGCTCTAAAGTGAGACTCTACGCACTAGATGAAGTTGCCTGCAAAGACAGAGGGCACGTAGTACGCCTTTGCTCTGAAACGGGTCACGACGCCTAACACCGGTCCTGCCCCTCTGATCCCCCACCAGAGTTCCTCTGGGTTCTCTCCCTCCTTCCAGTCCCCTTCATGCTTCCCTCCTTCTCCGACCCACACCACACGCCCATCCGCGAGCACCACCTCTGCCTCCACGAGATTGTCCATGGCGAGGCCGTACTTGCGTCCCATGAACCCGAATCCGCCGAGCAGGAACTGGCCCGACCCGACCGGGAAGGCAGACGTCGGGATGTGGAACGCGCCGTAGGACGACGTGGCGGTGATGTTGTCGAGCTGCTTTGAGCGCACGCCCGCGCCAAAGGTCACGAGTGCGAAGGGCGGTGGGTCCGGGTTGGTGTTGAGTACGAGGCGGGACTCGGGCAGGAACGACGAAGACAGGTAGGATGTGGAGGAGGAGGAACCGGCGCCGAAAGAGGTCGAGATGAAAGGGAAAGCCGAGGTGGTAGTGGGGGAAGGGTTCACGTAGGTCATTCGGCCCCGATTTGAGGAAGACGATGAGGATCCGGACCCGGACCCGCCGAGGGATTGAATTGGGACACTCGAGCTGATCACGGCCTCGCCGTCCCGCATGGATCCCTTGGATTCATGACCAGACGCCGAGGTGGCCGAGGTAGCGGGGGTGGTGCTGCTCCGAACTCCATCTGCCGAGCCTGTGCGGGACGGCTCGCCGGATCCGCCGTCGGTCGAAAAGTTGCTTCCCGACATGCTGACATCGCCACTGCCTCGGGACTGAGACCTCTCCGTCACCCTTTCGTCGATGTCGCCGAGGTCCAATCGACGTTTCCCTCTCGAACCGTCGGCATCGCCGTCAGCGTCGCCTGAACCGGATCCGTCCATCGCCTCCGAGGCGCTGCGCTTGCCCGAGAATGACTCCTGGCGAGGGACCGCTAGAGACGGCCTCGCAGGTGCCGAGTCGATCACTTTGAAAGTCTCGTAAAGAGAGCGACCCTCTGAGGGGAGTCCAATCGACACTTCGTCCAAAAGGATAACGTCGAGGATGATATGGCCGGCAATCTGACCCCCGAGTCAGGATATGCAGCTTGGCAAACGTTTTGCGTTTGGATCGTCTCGACTCACACTCCATCCGTGTACACCCGTCCCGCCCGCCTTGACACTGAGCTCGAGGTCATGTTCCCGAGCGAACTGGATAGTCCTGCCGTCATCGTCAGCGCATTCGAACCCACTAATCCCGCTTTGCGCAGGTCCATCGCTCAGTCTCCACTCACTGGCTGACGTCCAGTCCATTCCGGGGCTTCACGAGGGCGAAAGCCTGCGGTTTGATGGCTCCATTGAAGATGATCACCCCGCTGCGGAACCTGCGACCAGGTCAGCGCAAGTCCCAATCCCTCTTCTCTCTCCCCCCGTCGTCGGGCGCATAGCAGCTGCGGCCGCACTCACTCCGGATCCTCTCTACCCCAGACTTCCGCGCCGTTTCCGTTCCCAGCGAGAGCGCGGCGCAGGCCGGCGACCGTGTCCTCTGGGGATATCTGCGGTGTGGGCAGAGGATGGAGGACGAAGGGATAGGGTTTGACAAGAGGGTTGGAGCTCGACCCGGAAGGCAGGTCGAGCAGCTCGAAAGCGTTGACCGTCATTTTGCCCACAATTCGTCGCGAGGGCAGAGCGTTGAGGGTGGCCCGGTGTAGGCTGCTACTGTTGCTTTATACCCTAAGATGCAGCAGTGGTGCGCACTGGCACTCAGGCCCTAGGTGGGTGCGATGGTGGACGTTGTCGCTATGAGTAGCGGGAAGTTGGTGTTGCAGAGATGAGATGTATGGAGTGGGAAGCAATTGCTAAAAATGAGGTTTCGCGCACTCCTTTTCCAGTCGTCAAGGTTTCGGGAAAGACCAGGAACTTTCGCCAGTGGGAAGAGACTCGAGAGCGAGGTGGGGTCTTGCTTAAGGAGGTAGGAGTGGGAATGAGACGTAGTACGAGGAGTGATTCGACAATTCAAGAGAAAACAGGAAGGCAGCGGGATTGGGTGGGTCGGGTCATGACCCGGTTACGAGGTTGAGGAGCAGAGCCGCCTCGAGTCCAGAACGTCCAGAACGAGCGAGCGGCGAGCGGCGCCGATCTTTTCCGTCGTCACCCGGCCCCTCTGCCCATAGCCCGGGCCGCGGCCATCTTCCTCCCCCAGAGGCGGATTCCCGCGAACCCAACGTGTCCAGCTTAACTCCGGCCGGCCAGGAGCCAGAGCCTACTACTCTCTCGTCCCTCTACTCCCAAACCGCCCAACCGAAACCTTTTGACATGCCCCTGAGATCCCAGACCCGTTCCTCGATGATTCATGTGGCACGGGGGGGGGGGCGCCCGAGGTTGGACACGACGTTTCTGCTGACATGTTCTTCGCAGCATGAGTGCGAAGCATATGTATGCATCCGTTCGCCGCACTGCCACCGCGCCACCCACTCAGTACTCACTCTCCACCCACGTCGCTCGCCCAGCTTTGTCCTTAGCGTACTCGTGCAGTGCCTCCTGCTTTTCCTTGTGGAGGATACGACCCGCTCATGACGGCTCAGTGTTATTTTGATCCCGCTCACCTCCCACGCCGATGTCACCAATCTCAAAACGCCGATGGCTTGGCTGTTATCGCCGTGTTTGTGGCACCTCACCCCACTCCACCGGCTCGTCGCTGGCGCTGGCTTGGTCGCCCGTTCGCTGGTCCACCCTCTCTCTACTCAGAACAGCACAAAGCAGTCCGCAATCGACCACACCAAACCACCCAATACCACACCTCGAACAGACCACACACCACAGATCCCGCCCATTGCATGTCCCACACGCCAAACGCCTCGACCCCAGCGCCAGCGGGCAATGTACAGTCGACATCACAGGCAGCCGTCAAGCCGTCCCTAGCCGGCGTCCGAGTGAGGCAGAGGAAGGGCCAGGCAAAGGCGACGGCAAAGTTCGAGCCGGAGAGTGAGTTAGATCGAGTCGGGTCGGGTCGGGTCATGTTGGGGCTGCGAGAGGGAGAAGGCGAGGTGCCGAGGTCGCAGGCGCGGGCGGGTGGGCTCTCTGCGGACCCAGAACCGCTCGCGCGACCGGCTTTGATACTGGACTTCTGATGACCGTCGGTGTCGTGTGCATTCGGTGTCCGCGAGACCCATCGCAGGGAATTTCTGCTGTCCACCTTGTCGCCGTCCGAGTTCACTCTTTCGCCCGTTGTTTCCGCCGTTCCCTTTGCTCTCGTGACCCCCACTGACCACCTCAGCCTTCCGCGACGCCCTCCTCCTCCATCTCTCCTTGATCCCCTCCCCTCCCACCGTCGACTCGGCCGTCGCCAAGCTCGTCCAGGCCGGTGCCACTCTGGAGCTCCTCAAGTACTCTGAACAGCTCTTCGAGCTTCTCTTCGTGGGCGGTCTCCTGCAGCCCGGAGGCTCCTACCTCGATGACAAGCGCTCGCCCATCTACGTCCTGCAGGATGCTGCCGAGGGGTGGGATCCCGTCCGGGGGATGGTCGAGACCCTCAAGCTTGTGATGCAGCGATACAAGTACCTCCAGAAACCGCTCGAGGAGAACTTCCTGCCCGACATCCTCGGCTATCTCTCCAAGTGGGACGACGCGAGCAAGGACAAGCTCGCCCAGGCGGTCGCGCTCCTCGTGCTCGATGTGCAGGTGTCGTCCCGATGCCTCGCCTCCCTCACCAAGGACCATGTCGTCAAGGACAATGTCGGTCTCTCCTTCTTCACCTCCTTTGCCAAAGCGTATCTCTCCAAGCAGAGCGTCGAGCATCTCGGAGCCACCCTCCGCAGGTCCGGACTCAGGGACATCGCTCTCCTCTTCCCCATCCAGATCCGCGACAAGAAGCACATCGAGGATCACTTCAAGCAGGCCGGCCTGCCGCAGGTGGTGGAGTGGTACGGCAAGATGGCGCTCGCAGAGACCAAGGACGAGACCATTTCCAGCATCGAGCGCATGCTCGGCGACGAGGAGTCCAACGAGCAGGTGAGCACGACGCCGTCCGATGATTCGGTTCGATTCGGCTCGGGCCGTCATCTGGTCAACGTCGCTGACAAATGTTTAGATCATCGAGCAACTCAACGCGCAGCAGGCTGAGAAGCCCGTCCCAGCTTCGGACCTCACCGACTGGATCTGGCAGGGCCTCGTCCGCACCGTCGATTTCTCCGCCAAGGCCGAGCAGGCCGAGCAGTTCCTCGTGCAGCTGATCACGGTGAGTTCAGGTCTGAGAGAGCGAGGCGTGGCCAGACTAAGCTAAGCATGCGTCCCCCTCGCAGAGCCGCGCGCCCATCATCGAGGCCTTTGTCAAAGGCGCCAAAGCAGAGGTCGGCCTGATCAACGCCGTCCAGGTGTACTGCTACGCCGACACCCGCATGCTCAAGGCGTTCCCCCAGATCATCAAAGTCCTCTACAACACCGACTGTATCTCAGACCAGGCGATTATTTACTGGCACCAAAAGGGTGCAAAGCCCCAAGGGAAGCAGCACTTCCTCAAAGTCACAGAGGCCCTCGTCAAGGTGCGTGAGCGTGACAAGGACTGGTATACTCGAGCCTCAGTTCGACAGCGGAGCAAGTGGCGCGGCGCTGACCCTCGCACAGTTCCTCGAAGAGCAGGACTCGGACGAGGAGTAACGGCATTGTTCACATGCATCGCATAGAATTGGCTGGAGAGTCGTCTGATGGTATTGTCATATGTGCGCCATGCTAAATGACGTCGCCTGTCATTTCATCGATCTCCTCTGCGCAGTTTCACACATGATTCCTACGATAGGACGATGCGCATTGGATTGATTTCCGCAGTGCCTTCGCGAGCTCCTCCCTCGCTGCCCTCGCAGCTGCCCGTTTCCTTCGCTATGAGCCCCTGCTTCCCGTACCCCGTCCCGTACCCCGAGGACTCCCATTCGGCGCTTTCCCTCCTCAGTTTTTCCAGCTCGCGAGCCATGACCGCCTGCGCCCTTCTTCTCGCAGATACCTCCTCCCGCATCACCCGCTTCTCATCCACCAAACGTGTGTTCTTGTCTCGTACCTCCGCGGAGGCTTTGTGACTCGCGCCCAGGGCGTCAAGCGCGCCTTTGAGTCGGGATTTGAGTACGGCGGGATCGTCCGGCAACGAGTCGACCTCTGCGGATATGCGCTTGGCACCGAGTGCCTCGAGCGACTGAGGAGCACTGGTGATGATAGTGAACGGGTCTAGCGGGTGGATAGAACTTTTCGTGTCGGTTACCGTGGGACGTGAACGGACGGGGAAGTCGACTGCTTGGCTTTGTTTCCACCATCGGCAGCGCTGAGGTCGCGATCGAGTTCGGCGATTTGCTCTTCGCTGAGATGTCCCGCAAGGTCATCGAGCTCGATCTGGGGTAGACATGGACCTGGCGTGGGCCCGGGGCTGATGGGATCGTGGCTGTATTGATAATGTTCAGGTCTTGAAGAAGAGACACGAGTGTCGGACGGGGGACTGCCCGACAACGCTCTGTCTCGCGTATTCCTCGTAATCGGGACAACTGGCACGACCGGTGTGTATGGGCGGAAGCGGCGTTGTTCCGGGACCGTGCACTTGGCGAGCTGGCCTCAGTCCCCTGTTACCGGATCGGCACCCACAATATCGCTCACGTCATATCGTCCGCGGATTCTGGAAGAATCGTCATGCGGGGAGGGACGACGAAACATACCGGGTCCTGCGAGATACAGCGTAAGATCGGCCCATTAGTGTCGTGCGCGTTCAACCAGCAAGCAGACCCAGGGGCGCGACGTGTGACAAAGCGGCTCACTCGTTGTGCATCCAGCCTACCGGCGTCGAAAGGGAGCAAAGGCGTCGAGAGAGTGGAGAGGAAGAGAGAGAACTGAGAAGCAGAGAAGGAAGAAAGGGAGAAGAAATCCGCGGAGCGGAATGGGATGGATGTGCACGGGCCAACCGGGTAGTAGCACAGTCCAATCACCTTCCCTCTGGGTGTTGCGTCTTTATGCAACTGGGACCATTGTGTCGTGCAACTGCTGAGGACCGGTACATCCACGACGATCGGGACAGAGCAATGGTGACTTCCCGCACACTGTTTGCGTGGCAGGGATGTCTGCTATTGTCGCGGACGAGCCCCGTCCACCTCTCGAGAGCCTAAGAACCTCCGCCACAATCTGGTCGCCACGCCACGCCACGCCACCTCCACGGTGCGCGCCGACCATCCAACCATCCACCCAGCACCAACTCACAATCCACATTCATCCCCTGTCACTCACGTCACTCCGACGCACAAGTAAGCGACTCAAGATGGAGGCCGATCCGCTCTACCACGTCAAGCAGCTCTTCTACCAGGGTGAGTCGATCCTGGCTCAATCGCGCTCGGGCGGCCGCTGACCCCTCGTAGCCTCGTACAAGGGTGTGTTCTCCCTCTCCGCTCGACTCCATCTGCCCACTACCTGGGCTACCATTGCGACATCCATGGGATATCAAAAAGACTGATATTTGTCGCAGCGTGCATCTCCGAGGCATCCTCTCAACCCATCACCCCTTCCGACTCGCCCGAATCGCTTCATCGCGCACTATACATTGCCCGCTCGCACCTCGCCTTCCAACCCCCGCAGATCTCCTCCGCCCAATCCGTCCTCGCCCCATTCCTGTCCCTCCCCACCCCGCCTGCATCCGCCAAGGCCGTCTCCGCCCTCGCGGCCTACCTCGCAGGCGAAGACAAGGAGGCGAAGGTCGAAGAGGTGCGGGATCTGGTAATCGAGTGCGAAGGCGAGGAGGCCGAGGAGGAGGCGAAAGATGAGGAGAGGGTGATCCGGGTCGTGGCGGGAACGATCTTTGTGTTGGAGAAAGAGAACGAGGAGGCAGTGGCGACGCTCACTGAGGGGTGCGCAAAGACCGACCTGGAGTGGTGAGTCCGAGTCCGAGTCCGAGTCTGAGTGCGATGGACAAGCATTCGTGCTCATGCGAACAGCACCGCTCTACTGGTCCAGCTTCTGCTCGCCCTGGACCGCAAAGACCTCGCACAGACGACGTACCAGGCCGCGAAGCGAATCGGCAACGATTCGACGCTGATTCAGGCGATGGAGGCGTGGATCGGTCTCAAGACGGTGAGCCCGACTTGGCCGTGGTTCCATTACTTGCACTTGCATGTCGGCATATTCAGCGTGTTACACGCTCCGGGCGCCGTGACTCTCCGTTACAATCCCCGTGGCCGTGGCTTTGGCCGTCGTTCTGTGGAATAGCACATCTTGCTCCACGCCCTTCCTCTGCACATCTCCCTCTTCACACCGTCCACGCAGTCATCACCCTCAACGAGGTTCCTGTCTCCCCCTCACCACCTCCTATGTCATCATCCCACCCAGTCACGCACTCAACCACTCATCGTCACCACTGCTCCCCTCCAATATGACTTTCGCTAATCAATCCAGGGCGCCCGACCCCTCCACCAAGCATACTACTACTACGAAGAGCTCTACCAGCTGCCCAACGGCCGTACCCCTCCCGTACTGGCCGCGCATGCCGCCGCGCACCTGCTCCTCACGCACGTCGACGAGGCAAAGGCGGACATCAACGAGGCGGTCCAGCGCGAGGGAGGGGACAAGGACGGGGACGTGTTGGCGGTCGGGGTGTCGCTTGGTATCGACGGGTTCAACGAGTGCGTCCGCGCGTCGGCGCGCCCGCGTTCTTTCTTGACGGCGAAGTGGTCCCTTTTCCTTCCGAGTGTCCCACTCAGCCGTGTCGCATTGCTGCTGTCTTCCATTCGAGAGCCGCTTGAGAGATGAGACTTCGGGGCCGTAGCCGAAGTGCTGACGTTGTCCTAGCAAACTCTCCGCCGCAGCACCGCAACACCCGCTCGCCCTGGACCTCGCCGAGAAGTCCAAGGCGTTCGACGAGGCCGCCGCGAAGTTCTCCATCGCCGCGTGAAGCGATCCCGGGCCGGGAAGGCTACAGAAAGGTGGAGAGGGGTACGGCTGAGTGCAGCGCGGACTCGTGCTAGGTACGAACGAGTAGACGACATGGATGCGTTGCATGATCAATTACAACCGTCACAGCCTCGCTCGGGGCTCTTCCTCCGTCTGGATCTCAGATGCGACACTGCCGATGAATCGCCAGAGCGCGTCGGCGAGCTCGTCGGGTTTCTCCTGCACGACCTGAATTGCGTCAGCGAAGCACTTGGCCTCATATCGGTCGTCGGTGGGATCCCTCAACTGTCAGGGTGTCTCGAATTCGGGCTCATGCCAATGTCCATACTCGTGTTCGTGCTCGTGCTCGTGCTCGTGCTCGTGCTCGTGCTCGTGCTCGTGCTCGTGCTCGTGCTCGTGCTCGTGCTCGTGCTCGTGCCCGTGCCCGTCCGTACTCACCAGATGGCCCGCGTCCATGATCCGCTCGTTCTTTGCTTCCGGCGCTCGCCAAACCATCTCCCTCGTATTCTCCTCTCCCGTCGTCGCCTGGGCGTCTCCACCGATGACGAACCCCACGGGCACGTTGATCTCGGCCAGCTTGTCCCACCCCTCCGCCATCGCCGTCGGCTCGGCGAATACCGCTGCCTCGGCCCATGGGGGTGTCGCAAGCTGCACCGGTCCATGACGGGTTGACGACACGTGCAGCTCTCCCGGCTCGAGGGGGATGATACCGTGGGATAACCATAGATCCCACACTTCGTCATTCCACGAGGCGAAGAAGGGGGAGGACCGAGTAGACGCGGCCGAGGCGAGGTCGGGCCAGATCCCACGACGCTTGATCGCACCCGATACGAGGACCCATCGCATATTGCCGCTCTCAAAGTCGTCCGCGTCGGCTGAGGGGGCCACAGGCGGGCACTGCGATCAGGCGTAAACCAAAGTGTTTGCGAAATGCGACAGTTCACGCGAGGAAAAGGAAAGGATAAGATCAGGAGTGCTCACCATTGGCTCGGCGAGGAAGAGAGCGTGGAATAGATCCGGACGAGCGTGCGCTGCCTGTACTCTACACGGGCGAATGTCAGCATCTGCAGCGGTCCGTCACTCCACGGCCTGCTTTCATGGCGAGTAAATGATCAATGACCCGTGTCGATCACGTACAAAGCATTCGCCCCGAAAGAATGGCCCACACCGATGATCTTCCTCTTGCGACCCGGCGTTTCTTCTCTCCACTCGAGCGCCTCTCGCTCCGGTCTTTCCGGGAGAGGCAGGACATGCTGGATGAGATTGAGTATATCCCGCCCGCCATCAGACCACGGGTGGACCGGTCCGATCAGTCCCGCGTTGAGATCGATGGACGCGCCGTGGTGCACGTCGTCGAGGAACCATATCTCGTCGATGTCGACGGCGGCGCCAACGCGTGCGTCGGCGGAGCTTCCAGAGCTTCCGAAATTTACGCGACCGGAATCCTCGGTAGTGGAGAGCTCGCCGAAGGACGAGGACGCCGGAGCGGGTCCACGGGCGAGAAGCCTTCGGATAGTGGGGATCCAGCTCTGTACCACGCACTGTGTCAGCGTAGAGCCATGTGTGCTATTTGACTCCAGGGCGCTCGGCGGTATGCGACTCCGACGACATGGGTGCTGGTCTCTGACCCACCTCCTTGGTGAACCCATTCGCATGAGTGACGATCAGCGTCACCCCCTCTCCCTTCTCGCCCCTGCCTTCCCTCCTCCAGCACTCTCCAGCGATCCACAGGCCCTCTGGCCTCTCGCTCCTGGGCACCGTCTCCCAATCCACCTCAGACTCTTGCGCTTGATACCTCATCCGGATAACCCTCCTGGCCTCGACGTTGTTCCTTTCCGCTCGCTCTGCCCTCCCTTCGTCCGGATCAGGACGGTCCTTCGTAAACGGCCGGGACTCGCGAGAGAGCGATCCAAAACACTGCTTCCACCGCCGAGGGTATGCCGCGGGTATGACATGGCTTGAAGACGTCCATCCGGGGGGCGGCACAATGGGTGGGCGGAAGGGTAAGGGCGGCGGGGACGTGGATGGTGGACGAACAAGAGGGGCGAGGATGTTGGGCGCAGCGAGAGGCGTGGGGTAGTTGGATGCAGAGGTGGGACGGGGGTACCCGGCTCGAGATGCCTCCGAGGCTCTGGAGGAAGCGGACATGGCGCGTAGGGCGGTCGAGCGGAACGAGACGGAGGAGGGACCGACAAGAGCGGAGGGGAGGGAGCGGGCGGAGCGGACAGACGTGAAGAGGTGGTGTCGGAGGCTCGGGCAGCAGAGCATCATACGGTGGAATGAATGGCTTTGGCGGCGAACGAAAGAGGATGGAAAGGGATGAGCGACGAGGGCCTTTAAATTCGCCATCTGCCAGCGGGAGACATCGGTTACTCGGTTGTGCCGTTGTGCCGGCGCGCATCGGTAGCATTCGCCTCCAATTCGGCACCGGCCCACGCGAGCGCGGTTGCTCACCCCCATCCACCTCTGCAGCAGACCAACTCTAGGCTTGGCGTCCTTCTTCAAGCCCAACTGAATGTTCGTCGTGCGATGCAATGCATGATGCGATAGAATCTTCAACAAACCACGGGTCGAGCGATTACCACGATCACCGCTCGCCCCCTGAGACCCCCGTGCCTCACCGGAATCAAGACGGACATGCCCAACCGCCCAACCGCCCAACCGCTCAGACGTTCGCCGTCTTTGCCCACCTCACTCTCCGTCTCCGTAGAGCCTCACAGCAATGTTCATCGCCTGCAGCTCCTGGAACAACAACTGCATCGGGTCAACCATGGGCCCGTTTCGTCAAACACGCCAGGCTCCTCCCGAGAGAAGCAGGCGGCTCTGAACACTCACCTTCGCCGCGTAAGGGATGTACACCTGACTGATCTGCGTGCTGTTTCGGCAGACGGAGCAGTAGAACTCTTGCTTCTTCAGATTCGCGATGGCCATGAGACCGCACTGGTCGCACACGTGTATTCTGAACGCGTCCGACGAATCTGATCCAGGTGTGAGTTGACCGTTTGCGCTGGCGAAACATCCCCACTCACCAAACAGACGCTCCTTGAGGAACCCGGCGATCCCGTGCGAGATCATACAATCGCGCTGAGGTCATATCAGCAACTGCACAACCGCCATTCTCTTTGCGCGTCACAGAGCCACGCCGACCCACCTCCATCTCTCCGAAACGGAGACCACCGTCCCTACTCCTACCCTCCACCGGCTGCCTCGTGAGGATCTGGAGCGGACCTCTCGCCCTCGCATGGATCTTGTCGTCCACCATGTGCTTCAGACGCTGGTAGTACGTCGGGCCAAAGTAGATCTGCGCCTGCAGTTTCCGTCCGGTGTGGCCATGGTACATGACCTCGAGACCTCGGGACTGGAACCCTCGCTGACGCAGCATCTTGGACACCGACTCGACAGTGAGCTCCGTAAAGGGCGTGGCGTCACCCTCCGCACCCGTGAGCGTCGAGAGCTTTGACAGCAGACACTCGACCAGATGCCCGATCGTCATTCGAGATGGGATGGCATGAGGGTTGATGATGATGTCGGGAGTGATGCCGTCCGCGGAGAATGGCATGTCCTCCTGTCGGTAGGTGATACCGATCGTACCCTTTTGACCGTGTCTGGACGCAAACTTGTCTCCGATCTGGGGCACTCGAGTACTCCTGATCCGGACCTTGACGAATTTGTGACCCTCCCCATTCGTGGTGATCATGACCTGGTCGACGACACCTTGCTCGGTCGACTTGAGCGGCGTCGAGACGTCCCGCTTCTGGTGCAGCTGCGTGCGCTGTCCCAGCTCCTCGCTCTCCGCCGGGATCGGAGCCGTCTTGCCAATGATGATGTCGTCGCCATTGACGTTGGTCGCGGGCGCGATGAGACCGTCCGCCTCGAGCTTGGCGTATCGGTCGCCCGTGCCATGCTTCATGCGCAGCGTGTCGCTCCGATCCGGCTTCTCGATCGTCTCCACCTTTTCCAAACCCTTGACTTTTTCCGTGTCCGTGTACGATCGGTAGTACAGCGATCGGAACAGGCCTCGGTCTACGGAAGACTGGTTCATGATGACCGAATCTTCCTGGTTGTAGCCAGAGTAACACATGATGGCGACGACGGCGTTTTGCCCTGCGGGCAGTTCCGAGAACTTGAGGTACTCCATTGACCGAGTCGTCGCGAGCGGCTTCTGAGGGTAGTACAGCACGTTGGCCATCGTGTCCATTCGGAGCTGGTAGTTGGTCAAGTGGATGCCCATGGCCTGCTTGCCCATAGCCGACTGATATGTGTTACGGGGAGACTAAAGTCGTCAGCTCGGCCGAGTTCCTCCTGAACCAGATTGCGACTCACCTGGTTGTGGTCCGGGAACGGCACGATACTCGCACACACACCGAGGATCATACTCGGGTGGATCTCCATATGCGTGTAGTTTTGAGACCAGTTGGTGCTCTTCACTCTCGCGGCGGGGTCAAACGATTCGAGGTTGTGTGCCGCCTGCTTGCGGACCAGCTCTTCTTTGCCCGTGAGCAGCCTGGCGTTCTCCAGGTCCTCAGACGTCATGGCGATCAAGACCGTCTCTTCTTCTGCCGCATCGACATATTCGATGATCCCCTCATCGAGGAGATCGTTGAATGCCGAGCCGGTGACCGACTGGACGATACCCTCCGTGACGTCCTCGATGCGCTGGATGTGCTCCTTCTTGAGCCTGAGTCGCTGTGTCCCTTGATCGACCACGAACAGGGGTCGAGCCACCCGACCCGCATCGGTGAACAAGCGAAGCTCTCGTTCTCGGATATCGCGAACGATGGAGACCTCGTGCTTGAGCTGACCTCCTCGACGCATCTGCAGCAGGTTCGCGTACAGCGTCGGCGCGTCTCGGTGGATGCCCATCCAGACACCGTTGACGAACACCTTGGTCGCGTTCGGGGCGCTCGCGAATTCCGCCTGATCCTCCAGTCCCCACTCTTCCAAGAACTCCATGACAGGAGCGGCATACGATCCGACCGAGATGTACGACATGAGCGCGAGGTTCTTGACGAGACCACAAGCCGCTCCTTCGGGCGTTTCGGCGGGACAGACCATACCCCAATGCGTGTTGTGCAGCTGTCGAGGCTTCGTCGCCTTGCTGCCACGATCGATAGGGGTATTGGTCCGCCGCAAGTGCGATAGCGTCGAGGCGAAGGTGTATCGATTGAGCACCTGCGAGACACCGACTCGACGATTCGTGCCGGTGCCCCAGTTGCCGGTACTGATGGAATATCGGAAACCCTCGGTGATGATCCTTGCCTTGATAGCCGGTCCCAGGCTGAACTCCTTGTTGTTCGCCATGCACTGGCAACGTCAGCCACGAGTACCCACATACCAGTCGACAGAGGATCACTCACAGCTTTGAGATGGTCGCGGACACCTTTGGTCAGGCCCTGGAAGAGCTTCCGGAACAGGCCGGCCAAGAGCGGTCCGGCGAGGTCCATCCGCTTGTTTCCGAAATGATCTCGGTCATCCAGCTCCCTCCTTCCCAGTACCGCCGACAGGAGCCGGTGCACCATGTAACCCAAGAAATACGCCTTTTTGCTCTCGAACCCTTCTGAAACAGACACGTGCGGCAGGAAGCTCATTTGAAGCACGTCGAACGCCGCACGCTGCCTCGCCGCCCTCGTGCCACCCTCGGCCTGCCCTCGTCGACCGATGAAGTCCAACGCCGCATCCCTGTCCTGGACGGCAAACGCCTCCTCGATACACGGCCGGAGCATCTCGAGCATCGCCGAGTCATTCGGGTCGAAACAGATGTGGCTGAGAACATCTCGGTCCGGGACGACTCCGAGCGCGCGAAAGACGATAACAACCGGGATGTCGACCTTGACGTAGGGCAATTTGACGTGGATGACTGAGCCGGCAGTCGTGCCGCCCGATGCTCGGGGGTACATGCGCACCTCCATCTCGCTGATCCTCCCGGACCTTTCGAGGTGGCTCGTCACGGTGGAATAAAAGGTGAATGGAGATTGCTTCTTGAAGACGTAGACCTGGTTGAAAGCCATCCGCTCCTGGGCAATGAGAACCTTCTCCGAACCTTTGACGATGAAGTAGCCGCCAGAGTCGTATGGGCACTCGCCGAGCTCGTAAAAATGATCAGGAGGGAGATTATGCAGCAGACAAAAGTTCGACCGGGTCATAATTGGCACCTGTCATTATCAGCACAAGAAGCTGGCTTCAGCAAGGCGCAACGAGGGAGACCGCGCAAAGGCTCACTTTGCCGATGAACGCCTTGTCTTCTGTCTCTTGGATGTTCCCCTCGGCGTCTAGTACGGGTTTCCAGTCGGCCTCGATCGGATCCTCAGTAGCACCTGCAGAGAGCAACGTGCTCTTCATATCGATATACAGCGGAGCCGAATAGGTGAGATTCCGCAGTCGGGCTTCCTGGGGGAACATGGCGTTGGTCGTTCCGTCCGACTCGGTCATTGCGGCTCGGGCGAGGTAGATTTGTCCAAACGATATTTCATGCCGCCGCTACGGACATCAGCACGGGCTCGGCGGGACGATGCAGCAATTTCCTGGCTCACGGCCCTACGGTGCCGCTGGACCGCCAGGACGAAGCCGAAGCCGCGGAAGCCACGCTGACTCACCGTCTCATCCCCTGACCTCCCCGTGTGCTGGTTGTATTGATCCAGCGCCAACCTCGAGTTCTCATCCACGATCTCCTGCATGGTATTGTCGATGAACTCGTTGAAGCTCTCGAGCTGCTGTCGAACGAGACCCATCCCGTCGAAGAAGCTCGTGATGACCGTCCAGTAATCCTCCTGCTTGATATCCTCGTCCCCAGCCCTGTCCTGGTACTTCCCTTCTCCCCCATCGCCATACCCATCCTCCACATTCGCCGACGATTCGCCATACTCGTAGTTTGGATCGTAGGAGAAACCGTCACCGTACCCATCCGCGTCGGCGCCCATCGAGTAGTCGACGCCTGGAGATGTTGTAGCTCATGTTGAGAACAGCAGGGAGGGAGAAGGAGGAAGAGGAAGAATGGGATTTACCTGCATCCATGTTGGCCTATCTCAAAGGGCTACGGAGGCAGGTTGCTCGCCGTAAGACCGAGCAGGCACGCCTCCGACCGATGCTCGATTGACCTGAGGAGGACTACTAGAAGAGAGGAGGGAGAATGTGGATAGGACGACAGCCGATGGTTCCACTTGAGGAGCCGGTCGTCGCGTCTCGTCTACTCTCAAAGTGATTTTGTAGACGTCGCTCCGTTTTGGCTGAGCGGGATCGATGCGCAGAGACAAGTCAATGAAGCCCTCTCTGGCGTGATGCGACGCAACGAATGCCTCCCAAAGCGAGAAAGAGCACGAGGAGGAGAATGAGGAGGAGGCGGGGGGATTAACAAGCAAGCAGCGAGACGAGGTGCTAAGTCTAAGTGGTGTCGCCGCCCAGACGACCGAGGACCACCGCCACGGGCGCCATGGATTCATTCGCCGAAAACGCCGGGACGGTGGCGGCGTGCCCCGCTGGTGGGCGAGAATTTCAGAAGCAGAGCATGTCCACCTGTCCACCTCCACTATTGCATCCCAACATAGTCACGAACGCACTGCGCACACTAGGACCAAGGACCGAGCACGATGGCTATCATGAGCAAGAAGGACGCTCGCAAGGCCGGCAAGTCGGCCGCCGCCGCCGCTCCGGCTCCCAAGGAGGGCAAGGGGAAAGGGAAGCTCGTCACTGCCGTGCCAGCGCCCAAGACAAAGCTGCCCGTTGCGGAGGTCGAGGACGACGAGTCCGAGTGGAGCAGCGAGGATGAGGACCCGGAGAACGGCGGGGTCAGCGAGAAGGGGATGATGAGGCTGATGGAGCTGGTCGGGGAGGAGGATCTGGATGAGATGGAGCTGGCCCAATTGGCCGGAGCCACGGACGAGGATGAGGACGAGGAGGACGAGGAGGACGAGGACGCCGAAGGACTGGAGGAGGAGGAGGATGAGGAGGACGAGGATGAGGAGGTGGAGGGTGCGGAGGCCTTGGAAGATGAGTCCGACGACGAAGATGAGGACGCCGAGGACGACGAGGAAGCTGTGCGTTGATTTCTCAAACGATCGATACGCAAGCTGACGGTTCTTTTATAGCCCGTCGACAACTCCATCCTCATATCCGCACCAGAGGAGGACGTTCTCGAGCTAGACGAGGTTGGGTCGGAAGTCTCCGTCGACGAGGACGCCGTGCCGGAGAGAAAGGTCATGATCAACAACCGAGTACGTCAAGTCCGACAATGACACCGCTTCATTCGACCAACCGGAATCGCATTCGCTGACCCACGTATAGCCTGCTATGCGCATCTTGACCGACCAGATCAAGATGACCAACGCGCCGTGGCCCGAGCACCTCGTCATGAGCAGCAAGGAGATCATCGATGTGGATCCCTCTGACGGTGAGCACTGCGCCTCGCATGTATATTCCCCAGCTGATGGTGTTCAGACCTCCAACGAGAGATGGCTTTGTACGTTGTGGTCTATCTCCCTGTGTATTCATACCGTGCTGATTCGGTGACAGCTATAAGGTCGCGCTCGAGCAGGTCGCACCGGCTCGGAAGCTTGCGGCGAAGTACGACATCCCATTCTCGCGACCCACCGACTACTACGCCGAGATGGTCAAGAGTGACGAGCACATGGAGCGAGTCCGCTCAAAGCTCGTCGAGGAGGCGTGAGTGGCGGCTTCCCCGGCTGATACGTCTTGTCTCCTCTCTCGTACCTCGTGCTCTCGAATCCTTCTCGCTTCGCCGCGCCTCGCGCTTTCGTGTTGCGCTTCGAAAAGTGCTGATGATTTCGCAGGCAAGGGATCAAGAAGTCCGAGGCGGCAAAGAAACAGCGCGACCTCAAAAAGTACGGCAAGCAGATCCAGGTGGAGAAGCTCAAGCAGCGCGAGATGGACAAGAAGGGTTTCCAGGACAAGGTGCAGGGTCTCAAGAGGAGTGAGTGGGCACGGATCGTCACTGTCACTGTTCTGTATCTCGAGTGGGCGGGAGGCTGCGTGGTTTGCTGATTCGCGTTCAGAGCGGAAGGAGGGCATGGAGCTCGGCGAGGACGACGATTTCGGAATCGAGATCGACAACGACGAGGGGCCGTCTCGGGGCGCGGGACGTGGTGGACGCGGTGGTCCATCAGGTCGAGGCAAGTCAAAGGTGCGCACGACTTCGCCGCATTGAACATTGGTTTTCAACATGGTCGACGTTTGAGCTTTGGCTGACTGCGCGCAGATGCCCCGACAGGCTCGCGATGCCAAGTACTCGCTCGGAGGTGGCGGACGACGATCAAAACAGAACACGCGGGAAAGCGCCAACGATATCCCTGGTTGGGGCGGTGGCGGTGGTGGTGGAGGGCGGGGTGGACGGGGAGGAAAGGCTGGTGGTGGGAGGGGGGCCAAGTCGCAGCGCCCTGGCAAGTCGAGGCGCGCCGCGGGCAGGGGTTAGAAGGTTGCTCATGCATGATGTGTATTATCTGGAGGACGGTCCTGCCGAGAAATGCCGGTGCATCACCTGTATTGTATGGGCGATGGTCCTGCTCCGGAATGTTTGTCTCTCCAGGCGCTTGCAGTGCTGTTCACTGAGCCCTGCTCACCCGCCGCTGGCTGGTACACCTCGGGTTTCCAAATCTGTGGAGACTCAGATGACGTACTTACCGCTCCGCTGGAGCGATCGTTGCTAATGTGCTCATGTCAGGCGCCCGTTCCAGTTGGTCTGAAAACCCGCTCTTTTCACTTCCCTGATCGCGTCGCGCTATCACGCGCGATCGTACAATGGTGGTCACTCCAAGACCTAGAGAAAAAACTTGCGCTCTAACCTTGACAGGAACCCTCTCATGCCGGCGGCAATGGCCCGCGTTGGTCACGCTAGGGATTAGTCAGGTAAACGAAATCGGGGTCGTCGTCAACCCTTTGTCCGGCGGTCCTTCCTCGCTATGCACTTATGCAGTGCGTATGGTGCTGCACTTTGGCCCAGTCCAACACGAATGCATGGGTTTCACTTTCGCAATCGTGCGGGCTGGATCCGCGCCGCGCCCAAGGTCCGAGGCAGTTCGATACAGCACGCCGCGTTGCCCGAGCTGATCGGCGATGTTTGAGCTTCCGACGATCCCATCCTTTCATCGGAGCGAATGGCTGGGCGGAGTAACCTGCGCGAAGTCCCAAAGGCGTTTCGAAGCGACTCGCTCGGTGGGCTAGGTGGCGCTATGAGCTCCGAACATGAGATAACACGGATGAACGTTTCTTCTGCCTCGTTGCCATCGCCACCCGTAATCGCCTGCGCAACGACCGCAACACCGTCGTTGTCGTCTTCACTTCCCACCGTAGCTAGGCACATTCCTGGCGGATACTACTACTCTCACACTCGTACTCGTACCTGCACCGGCACGGCTCGCTGATCATCTGTTCACCTCGGGTCTGCCTCGTCTCGCTTGGTTTCGCTTCCCACCCATACCGCCAGGACGACAACAACGCTTGCCGCTCGTTTCATTCTCGTCGGCCCCAATAAATTCGATTCGATTCGCCGGCTGCCCTCCTGGATCGCTTGTCTCGCCTGCGTCCCCGCGACCTCGTCTGTCCGCCACTCGCCACACGCGCTAACGGCCAAAAAAACGCTGGGTCGACGCCACCGACGTGCGTACACCCCGTCGAATCAACCCCCAAACACCTCGTAGGCCCTGACCGCTCCCTCGCCGCCTCTCCTCCCATGCCTTAGACCTGGTTTTGAGCTGATTGAGTTTTTTTGATGCCGCAGCGAGTTCAGGGACGTTCGCACTTTGGCTGCCACACTGACCCACCCCCCGGCTTCAGGGTCCATCATTGTAGGTGACAGGGTGCATCGTAGACTTAGAGTGGCCAGCAGTGCACCACCACCTACTCGTGTTGAGAACGAGACGGCTTTGAGCGAAAACCTACCCAACCTCACCCAGGTCCAACCCCCAACCAACTGGGCAGCAGCAACCAGATCACTTTCTCATTCCTCGACACTGCTCTCAACACGTTCATCCCACTTGCTCTCTGCTCGCAAACATCGTCAACGTTGTCCATTTGTAATCCACTCGGCTTTGACCAACGCGGCCGGCACACGTCGATCTCGGTGGCAGAAGGACAAAGCGCATCGCTCAGATTCCCACTCAGCCACCCCCGCGATCCATTTCTTCGGATACGAGCGACGAACAAGCCCCAACTGGCTCTTGCTCCATATCATCTCCGCAGCGTCGCTCTCTCGACAACCACAACAACACAACTGGTCGACGAGAACAGTCAAGCATTCGCGACTCGCAAACACAGCGCAGCACGCGGTCTTTCGGCAAAGACAAGATTGAAACGCGGTGATCAGTGATCGGTGAGTCGCCGTTTCTTTAATACCTCATTCTGCGCCCATTACCATCACCATCACGTTCCAGCCATCACTAACTCTGGTCACAGCTCGCCACCCGCTCTCACCACTACCACATATACATACACCGCGATGAGCCGGATCGACACTCGTCCCAACCCACTCTACGCTCCTGCGCCTCTACGACCCGCCTTCACCCAGGCCTACTCCACCCCCGTGTTCACTTCCGCCCAGCCCATCGCCGAATCTTCCACTTCCACAAACACCAGTCCCGCCGGCAGTCCCCCTTACTCCAGTCCCTCTTCTCCCACCGCCACGTCCTTCCGCGACCATCACAACCACCACCACCTCAACCACCTCAACCTGCACAACCACCCCAGCTCGTCCACCCCCTCGTCGTCCAAACCCCCATCCCGGCCAAAACCAATGGCGAAAAAGTCGTGCGGCTCCAACCCGGGCAAGCAGCGCAACGTCCAGGCGAGTCTCGAAGCCAAAGTCGAGCGAGCCAAGGGGTTCCACGCTTTTTTCGTTCCCCTCGCTCGTACCCTGCCACCAGCCCCGCCCAGCAGTCCGGTATTGCAGGCCGCCCAACCTCGCGCTCGGTCCGCATTTGGCTCCTGCTCAGGCTCGGCGTCGGGAGCAGGAATGGACGCAGCGGCAACCGGACCGTCAAGAGACTACTTCGGCTCGTGGGACAAGAAGGGCAACGAGCAGTGGGTCGAGGACGTCGATGACGGGATGGACCTGGATTCGGAATGATGCGCGTCGACCTGCTCCCACAAGGAAATGGCTGTGTAACTCGGCTTGGACACCTGTCCTTTAGCACTTTACTGTATATTCTAACACTCGCATGTTTATAACGATTCAAAGGGCATTCCATCCCGCCCACTCATGTTGATTCTGCACGCACATTCTACACTAGTGTCTACTCGCGCATTATGCATGTTCGTCGTATCTTGTTCTACTAGAAGCAGGCGTTGATTGCAACGGCGGCATGTCCTGTTTGCTTCTCGGTCCTGATCCATCAAAGCAGCTGGGCGCCAAGATGCCAGCACCCGCAACGGGCCCCACGCTAGCTGCGGTACTGCTCCGAGTCAGCGACGTCAACCATAAGCAATGGTACCACGTCCACTCACGCTCCCGTTGATAGTTACGTAGTCCTTGTATACATCAGCCGGAGCGCCACGCGTGCCAAACCCAACTCACATGGGAGAAGTCACAGGTCCATACCCGGGCCTCTTCCGACCCCGCACCAAGATCGACAAGCACCTCGAGGTCTTCCTCCTGAAGGATGACGCTCGCGCGGTCCTCATCGATGTTAGGCTCGGGCTCGCCGTTGGTGAGTAGCTTCAACGGGGTCGAGTCGGTGCACGAAGCCGAGGGGATGAAGGTAACAGAGACCTTGGTGGGGTCGATGGTCCCCTCTGGCAAGGGGGTGTAGCCACTGCGGCGCGTCAGCGAGTGGCTGATATAACCCGCAAGATATCCACATACACGGCGCATAGAATCCGGCCCCAGTTGGCATCTGCGTCGTCAGTCAGATGTAGCTATGAGAGACTCACCCTCCCCGTACATGGCCGTTTTCACTAGCGACGACGATGCGACCGACTTGGCGACCGCGCTAGCGACCTCGTACGACGGACCATTCTGCTGGATCAGCAGTAATCCTGGCCCGACTCCGGAGACTCCTCCCACCTTGACCCGAATCGTGACAAACTTGGTCGCACCCTCTCCATCGCGGGCAACCAGCTTGGCCAACTCCTCTGCCATCTCTCGGAGCTCCTCCTTGAACACCCCAAACTCTGCGCTCCCCTCTTGGATCTCCTCCATGGCAGCTCCAGCACTCTCCCTGCCCTCGTCTTCAACCTTGCCGGCCGCACCGTTCGCCAGACAAAGAATCGTGTCGTTGGTGGACATGTCGCCATCCACTGTGATGCTATTGAAGCTCCTGTCCACGGCGTAGTTGAGCGCAGACTGGAGTGCAGAAGGAGACACCGCCGCGTCAGTGGCGATCACTCCGAGGAGGGTGGCGTGAGGGGGTTGCGGAGGTCCCATGTTGGGCGCGATCATCCCTGCGCCCTTATCGATGCCTGCCATCCGAACCAATCGGTCTCCGAGCTTGAATGTCCGCGCCCGGAGTTTCGGGAACGTATCGGTGGTCATGAATGCCTTGGCAAGGTCCATCCAGGCATTGGGTGAGTTGGAGAGGTGCGAAGTGACGTCGGGAAGAGCCGAGGTGATGTTCTTGATGGGCAGGTGTTGTCCGATGACTCCGGTGGACATGACGAGGGTGCCTGGTTGCTCGGACGCAGAGGTCGAAGGCAGCGGAGGCAGGAGCGAAGAGACAGTCTTGCTCATGGTCCATGCGTCCTCGAGACCTTTCTTCCCCGTCACAGCGTTGGCGCATCCCGCGTTGACGACAAAGCCCCTGGCACGACCTCCGCTCGTATTGAGTAGCTCGGCAGTGACAGTGACCGGCGCCGCTTTGAACACGTTTCGCGTCAAGCACGCAGCAGCCGCGCATGGCCTATCAGCAGTTGAGGAGAGAACACCGAGGTCTAGTGCCCCGGCCTTCTTCTTGATCCCAGCGTGGACAGATCCAACCACGAAGCCCAGAGGGAAGGCGTCGCCAGAGTACGTGTGGACGTGGTGGTCCTTGGACGGAGGGGGCTTGTTGCTTGATGTGGCGGCGGCGGACATCGCGCGGCTCAGAGAAGGGACGAGCCGCCCTGCCGAGGCGGCCGACGGGAGGGGAGGAGGCATTGTGAGGGATGAAGCAGGTGTAACAAGGTGTCGAGGAACATCTGATAGGCAGGACTGGGTCGGCTCATCTCCATCTGTGGTATCGGAAATCTCGACTCGGGCGAAACGCTACGCCACGTGGTATTTGATCCCGCTGCTTCTGCGAATGCACCATCCATTTAGCTGGGATGAGACTACTGTTCACAACTCACATCTGTGTACTCTTTCATTCGTCTTCACACACTACTGCATCAAGCAGGAGGACTAGCGGAAGTGCGCAGCATACTGCCCGCTGGTATAGCTCTCTCCATACAACAACCCACCAGCAGCTGTGCCCGACTTAAGAGCGCCTGAAGCAGCCTATCTGTCAATCGTATCAAACCCGCATCTTCGTTCCCAGTCATCATCTTCCCATCGCTGTTAGACCGCCGCAAACCCTAACGTGATCAATACGCCAGTCCAGAATCGTCTCGTCTACGCCTGCTCCGCTCTGCCAGCAACGCCTTCGGTGGTACGCGCTCTCACACCTCATCGCTCTCTGCCCGTCTCCCTCTCCCTCTCGCCACCCTCGCACTTGATCATTACCCACCATGTCCACCGTCTTCTACCGCTGGGGTGCGGGGAGGGATGAGTCCCGCGTGACGTTCGATGGGACGCATATCTCGGTGTTTGACCTCAAGCGGGAGATCATCCTCGCCAATCGCATGGGGAATGGCAAGGACTTTGACATTGGGCTGTTCGACAATGTCACCGGCGAAGGTGGGTCGACTCTTGCGTCTCGTGCAGTGTGAACAAAAGTTGACGTTCCCGTAGAGTTCAAAGATGACAACCATCAAATCCCCCGATCGTCCTCCCTGATCGCCCGCCGACTTCCGTCGTCTATCAAAGGCCGGGGCAACGCCCAGAACTACATCATGGGCACCTCCGCCGCCGAAGCTCTGACGGGCGATCACCGTATCGAGGCGGGCGCAAAGGACGCTATGCTCGCCAAGGCGCGGGGGCTGCAAGGCAGGGGAGGGACGTTTGGGAGTTTGAGCAGACGTTTTGATGGCAAGGAGGAGAAGAAGGTGAGTGGATGTTGTGGATTCTGAATGGGAGTATGGTTTGGTGCTGATGATGCCAGGCCGAGTCGGCTGCACCCATCACAACGGGAGATGCGGATGAGGATGCGAGGATCGCAGCGATGTTTGCGCAGAGTGCGGATCAATGGGAGCAGACCCAGGAAGACATGTCATTGTGAGTGAGATCCATATCGCGCGTCCGCAGCGCGCACCCATCGGCATTTGGGCGCAGGAGAGGATCGCTGACACCTATCAGGCAGCCAGCTCGAGTGGCGGCTGGCTACCGTCCGAAGCCAGGTCGTCCGGCAGGTCAACCAGGAGCTGGCCCTTCGAAGTTCGACTACTCGTTGCCACCAGACAAGGAACCGCCGGTGGGATACATCTGCTATCGATGCGGACAAAAGGGTGAGCCAGTGGGCCAGAACCGGCATGAATCGTCCCTCTTCGTTCAGTTCAACTAACACTGGCCAGGCCATTGGATCCAGAATTGTCCTACGCTAGAAGACCCCGCGGCTCAAGAGCGCAAGCGTTTCGTCCGTGTCACCGGTATCCCGCGAAGTTTCTTGAAGACCGTCGAGACGCCTACGACTGGCGAGGGCTCCTCTCAAGGTGCCATGCTCACCGCTGACGGAGGATTCGTCCGTGCCGTTCCTGACCAGTGAGCCGATCACCACTGAAGCAAGTCAGATGTGAGACGCGATGCTGATCCTTTCCAGGCGACAATGGCAGAAACATGTCGCAGCGAAACCTCGCGCTCTGACGGGTGCCGAGGTCCGCTCCCAACAGCCTCAAGACGCCGATCTGACTTGCCCGATCTGTCGGAAACTCGTGTGGGAGGCTGTCCGAACGCCATGCTGCAACGGCGCCTTTTGCGAGGAGTGCATCACGACCCACCTGCTGGAACACGACTTCGAGTGTCCAGCCTGCGAGAGCAGAGTAGCAAGTCTGGATAGTCTCAAGCCGGACGACGAGCTGCGGCAGAAGGTCAAGGGTTATGTGGACGGGGAGATCGAGCGGAGTAAGAGGGAAGAGGATGAGGCGGTCAAGGAAGGGAGAATGGAAAAGTCGCCCGAAGACGAAGAGCCGGTATGTCAAATGTTGAACGGGATTGTCGAGTTCACTCTTACTGATGGGGCCAATCAGGCTGAGGAAGGGGCAATCAAACCTGATGAGGGAGCTGGTGGTGGGAAACCGGATGGCGACGCCGACTCCGACAAACCATCGGCGCCGGCATTGGATCCGGCCAAGATGCAAGAGATGCTCAATCCGCAAACCATGCAGATCTATCTGGCTCAGGTGAGCGATGTCCCGCTCTCCCCTCGGCTCGGCTCGGCTCGGCTCGGCTCTTCTCAACTGTTTGCAAGGTGTTGCTGAGCGCAGGATGTTCACCTGCTGACATCGCATCTTCAGGTACACAAGATGCTCCAAAATCCGCAGCTACTTCCTCAAGCCCGGGTGCTGCTACAGACGCAGATGCAGATGGTCCAGGCGACCGTGATGCAGATGCAGCTCATGGCCGCGAGCGGAATGATGGGGGGACAAGCCGGCGGAGGGAACGCTCATGCCAATTCCAGTGTCAATGGCAGCGGTAATGGCGCGAATGCCGGGTCGGCTGGTCATCAGGTTGGCAACGGAATGGAGGGGATGAACGGGATGGGCGGCATGGGGGGCATGGGCGGCATGGGGGGCATGAACGGGATGATGCAGGGCATGGATGGTGGGATGGGCCAAGATATGGGCATGGGTATGGGCATGGGTATGGGAATGGGCATGGGCATGGGCATGAATATGGGGATGGGAGGGATGGGGGGCAATATGGGGCAAATGGGCGGGATGGGAGGAATGGGAGGAATGGGCGGAATGGGACAGATGGGACAGATGGGTCAGATGGGTCAGATGGGTCAGATGGGTCAAATGGGCCAAATGGGTAGCGGGATGAACATGGGCGGCGGCATGCCATCCCGCGGGAGGGGGTTCAATCGGGGTATGGGCTTTCAACGAGGCCGTGGGTTCGCCAGAGGAGGAGCGATGGGTGCTGGTAGAGCGCCGAAGCGTGGGCCTGACGAAGCCGGGTTCGACATGGGCGGAGGAGAGAAGCAGGCTCGAGTGGCATGAGTGTGGCGAGTGTAACGCCCCACCTGCAGTACGAGTACATTCGAGCATGCCTCGGTATCACACACATCTACAACTATGTACTGGTACGCATCTGCATGTCCGTTTTCCCGCTTGGCAAGGCTCGGAGCTATTATCGTACCGTGTACTGTGAATCCAGTCGAGATGCCAATGTGACCGATGCATGCGACACGTCAAAGATGGGGGATACTGAACAAGGTCGGAGACTGTACGCCGCCGCCGATGACATGATGGGCAGGGCAGGCCAACGACCGGAGCAGGATGATACCGATTTCTAACATATACAAAGCACAACACGAAGACGGGCCATGCCACAGCACGCAATGTCACTATGTACAAGTATAAGAATCCAAGCCGGGTACGGACCTGGGACACGTTGCGAAGACGATTTATTCTACACCGCTGCCGCTGCGGCTGCCGCTGCCGCCGCTACAGTCGGACTGGGGAAGAAAGGCCCCTCGTCTGCATCCCTTCTGGCGTCGTCCTCGTCCCAATCCGCGTCGCTGGGATGGGCAAGCGCTTTGCGTCGCCGATCGCTGCGGACAATGTATTGCCAGTAGTTACTTGCGTGTAGGAAGACGCGTAGGTCGATGAGTTGTTCCCTCAAGAGCGTCTGGTGGGCATCAGCCACGGCACAACGTATGGGTAAGAAGCCATCTTGAAGCGGTGAGCGGCGGAGTGCGATGGGGAAACTAGGGGCGATCGCGACTCGCGACTCGCGACTCACAACCAGGTGGTCGCGAACCTCTAGGTCGAGATCGCCCTGCCGCATGATCGCGCCATATTTCTTCAGCCAACCACGAACGTACACCGGTTGGCCGACCGCACCGATGGGGCTTGGGCAACGTCAGCATGAATGAACATCCCGCCTATGCAAGCAGGTTCGAAACACCGACTGACCCTTTCTCATCTTTCCACCTGTTCCAGCACACCATGGCGAACCTCCTCGCGTCGCTGAGCTGCCTGGCGTCAGTCCTGCTCCTGAAATAGTGACCCCTCTCAAATAGTCCTAAATATTGTCCGTCGTGAGGGTCTGTAATCCAGCCAGAGTCGTAGACAACATCGAGCAAGTCACTCACATGGTGCCATTGCCAGACGTAGGCTTCCTCCTGATGGCGAAGAGAATGCCTGAACTCGCCTCCGTCCCAGAGCTTGTCCAGCTCCGGGTTCAGATCCGCCAGCCACCCGGGGACGATCCGAGTCGACCACGACGTGAGCGGGTTGATCCTTCCCCTGAGGATCGGGCGGGGTGCGCCGCGCTTCTCCAACTCGTCCGGCTCGGGCAGGGGCCGGTAGAATGCGTCGACCCCGTCCTCGTCCTCCAGCCTCAAGTCTGTAGGTGGTTCTCGAGATGTCTTATGGTGTAATAGCAGTCGGGAGAGCGTCATGCCGGTCGCTTCGGCCTCGTCCCGAAACCCGTCCTTATGGACCTAGGTTAAACGTGAGCAAGCGGACCAAGTCATGGTATGGTGAAACCCACTGTCTCCTCGCCCAGGTATTCCAGCCACGCCTCATCGTGATGGACTACTGCAAAGTGCGCGTCCAGCTCCTCTTCGGCAAGATGGGGCAACTGGCCACCTTCTGGTGACCGCCCCAAACCACCGCGTCCGAACCACGAAAGCCGACACAAGGGGCACTGGATGCCAAGCATCGGATCCGCCTCGACACCATTCGCCTCAGTCACTTCGTCTGGTGGAACGATCACGGCGCGCCTCCGCTCCGCTTTCACGGAGCCGATGCTGGATCGCATCACCTTTCGCGCAGCGTATCGGGGTATACCGGAAACCTTCATTTTGAGACGGTATTCGGAGCATCCCGAATCGGAATGCGAAGGTGCCGGTGCCGGTGTCGGCGTCGCGCAAGTATGGCTGAGGACGACGACTGGATCGGGCTGTCGCCACCTTCCGTCTGCGTCCGTCACGAGGAAAGATCCCCTGTGCGATTGCTCGGCGCCCGCGCGGCTGCTAGCCGTGGATGTGGACGACGAACAGTTCTTGAAGTCGACACAGTTAGTCCCATCTCGGAGCATCGCCTTCAATTCGATCGCGATCTTTCGTGGTCCCTTGGCGGCTCCAATCCCAGCTCCAGGTCCGGCGGCGCCTTCGGTGGAGTCCCACGGCGTCGTCAGCTGAAAGAAGCACGGCTGGCACCGAGGCAGATTGACAGGGTAGGTCATGGACACGATGCTCTCCTCGGCCTGTCCGGTGTCAGTCGCTGGATATGGCGCCACAACTGCACAATCTCGACTTGCCATGGAATCTGTGACCTTGATGTGGGCGCGAACGGGGCGTTCAGAGCACGCAGCCGCGCCGTGGGTCGGAACGACCGGCTTGAGATCTCGCAAGAAGACCTCGAAAATGACAAAGACATCGCTGGGTCATATCAGCACGGAGTCGCAAATCAGTGCCAGCTCTCGACTCGGCAAACGGTGTGTTCGCACTCACAATGGATCCCGTGCCTTCTCCTCTCCCAGCAGTCGCAGTCGGCTCATTACAGCCGCCAGTTTGGCTCGCTTGTCCTCATCCGACCGGGTCATCGCGTCCTTGGTCGCAAGATCGGCCAGATATCGACGATGATCCGAACCCCGGTCCAGGCTTGGATATCGCGTCGCGACAAAGCCGTGCAGACCGGCCCGAAGATTCCGCAGGAGGAATGGTGTTTTGCATGCGCCGACCTGAGGTTGGCGCGGACCCCTGGTCGACAGGGCGATGGCGCGCCTCACGTCTGCCGGGTTGTCCGAGGTCGTCGAAGCGAAGACAAACGTGCCCATCGACGCCGTCGGGTTGGGTCGTGAAGGATCCCATAGCCCGCGGGGATGCTTCCCGGATGGAGGCTCGGCAGTGATCGCAGTGATGGCAGAGGCGGCACCGTGATCGGGTCGCCCTTGATCCCAGTCAAAGGACGATCCCGCATCTGGCGACGCGGAGCTCTGAAATGCACCATCTGGTTGCGGCGACGGAAGCATGATCCCGATGACTCGCGCCTGTTGTTGGTTCAGACTAGCTCGTCTTGCCGCCTGTTGAGATAGCCGTAGGTCGAGACTGACTGGTCGCAAGTTGCTCCTAGATGACTTGCTCGCCCGATTCCGAGGCGAGGTGCTGACAAGCGTCGCTGAACTGGACGTTTCCTCCGCAATCCCGTTTTGCCCTCGGGACGATGGGGACGATTCGCTCGTGATCGCCAGGTCATTCTCGGTCTCAATGTCACCTTCCTTTTCGCCGTCCCCTGTGTGGACGTTCATGGCGGTACGCATCGGCAAGTCCTCGTCGCCGACTCGAAGGCGCTTCGGAATGGCTTCCTCGGTCCCCGACATGCCGCTTGACCGCTTGCGCTTGTGGCTCGAGACGATGGGGTTCGGTCGGGTCGTCGCGTCTGGCCGATTGGCCGTGTTGTGTCGTAACGACTCGAGCGCAAGGAGAGCCCGTTTCTCCTTCTCAGCCTGCTTCGCCACTTCGACCTGGGCTGCTGCCGCAGCGTCTTCGCGCTCAGACAGTCTGGCCTCCTTGCGCTGCTTGGCCGCCTCGGGACTGGAGTCTGGAGGATGAACTCGTTTTCGCTGAGACCCGAGATCGGATTGCTCCTCCCGGCGCTTTTCCTCCGCCTGCACGGACGCATTGATCTTCGCCACTGCCTTCTCCGGCTCCCTCACCCTCTCCGTCTCCTTTTCTTTCTCCTTCTCCGCATCCCTTTCCAGTTCTCTCTCCCTCTCTTTCTCCATCTCCATTTGCTTCTTCCGCGCCTTTTGGCGCTCCTCCTCCAGATCCTTCTCACGCTGGTATGCCCGGTCTCTCTCCCTCTCCCTCTCCCTCTCCCTCTCCCTCTCCCKCTCCTTCTCCCTCTCCCTTTCCCTTTCCTTTTGCTTCTCTTTCTTCATCCTCTCCCTCTCTGCCGTTTGTGCCGCTATGGCTGTCTGCAGTGCCTTGTCCAGCATGCCTCGCCGCCGGACCGCCCTCTCAGCAGCTGCTGCCTCGAGTCGTTCCTCTTCAGCGGCTCGTTTCGCCTCAGCGACCCGTCTTGCCTCGGCGTCATTTCTCGCCTGGACGATCCGTCTCGCCTCGGCGTCTTTTCTCGCCTGGGCGACCCGCTCCGCCTTCGCCGCCCGGCTTGCTTCTTGCTCTCGAGCATCCCGCTCCGCTGCTTGCCGAGCAGCCACCTCTTTCAGCCGCTTCGCCCGATCTGCTTCTTTTCTGATCGAGTCCACCGCTTCCTGTGCGAGCTGCTTCGCCCGAAGCTTGGCCTCTTCCTCCTTTCTCGTCTTCTCTGCGGCGGCTTGGCTGGCCGCTTCCTCGGCTGCAATCGATCTCTGCAGCTGTACTTCTTTCTCAGCCTTGTCGGCCTTGTCTTTCGCAGCACGCCGCTCGACCTCCTTCCTCTCCGCTTCCTTCCTTGCTGCCTCTCTCTCAGCCTCCCGCTTCTCGGCCTCCTGTTTCTCGGCCTCCCTCCTCTCAACCTCCCTCCTCTCAGCTTCCCTCTTCTCAGCCTCCGCAGTCTCCCTTTTCTCGGTCTCCATCTTCTCAGCCTCTCTCTTCCTCTTCTCCGCCACCCTCATCTCCGCCTCCCTCTTCTCAACCTCCCTCTTCTCGGCGTCCCTCTTCTCAGCCTCCCGTTTTTGGGCCTCCCTCTTCCTCTTTTCAGCCTCCCTCTGCTCCGCCTCCCTCGTCTCAGCCTCCCTCTTCTTGGCTTCCCTCTTCTCAGCCTCCCGTTTCTCGGCCTCCCTCTTCCTCTTTTCAGCCTCCGCAGTCTCCCTCTTCTCGGCCTCCATCTTCTCAGCCTCTCTCTTCCTCTTCTCCGCCTCCCTCTTCTCCGCCTCCCTCTTCTCCGCCTCCCCCTTCTCGGCCGCTTTCCTCTGCGCCTCAAGTCGCTCCAATTCTCTCTTTTCCGCTTCTTTCCTCGCTGGCCCCGTCCTCTCCTGATCTTGCCGCTCCGCCGCTTTCCTCGGTGCCTCCCTCGTCTCCGCCTCCTTCCACGCTGACTCCCTCCTCTCCGTCTCTCTTCTGGCCGCTTTCTTCCTCTCCGCTTCTCTCGTCTCCGCGGCCTTTCTCTCCTCCTTCAGCCTCTCCGCTTCTTCCTTCTTCTTCTCCTCCTCCGCCGCCTCGCTCTCCGCCTCTTTCCTCTTCTGCTCCTTGCGTCCTTCCTGCTCGGCCTTCTTCTGCATCACAAGCTCCTTCAATACCATCGTCGCCCGCTGAGCAAACTTTTTCCGATCGATCGTTCCCTCAGCTAATCTCCGCTCCAAATTGGCGAATCGTCGCTCTGTCGCCCGGTGCGTATCCTCGACCGTCCTCTCCTTCTCGGGACCCGGCATCTCCGTCTCGGTCCTCCTCTTCTCGGCCTCTTGCCGTTCTTGTTCGGCTTTCTTCCGCTTGAGTTCTGCGGCTGCATCTGCCGCCTTCTTCCTCTTCTCCACCTCTTGCCGTTCATATTCGATTTTCTTCCGCCTAGCTTCCGCAGCCTCAGCTGCGTCTGCAGCTGCGTCTACAGCCCTCTTCCGCTTCTCCTCCTTCATGCGCTTCTCTGCATCGCGGCGTGCCTCTTCGGCTCTGACGCGCTGCGCGTCGGCACTCTCCCCCATCTCCGCTCCGGACTGCGGATGAACTTGTTTCGCTGCAGCCGAACTGTGGCGATGGATGGCGGTGGCGCCAATGCTGGCTGGTCTGGTTGCTATTGGCGGGGTAATTGGAGGTGGGGCCGGGGTTGTGATGCGAGGGGACGCGGCGGATCTGAGTGAGGAGGGTGTCGGATTGGAGATGAGAGGTACACGCCGATTGGAAAGTGCCGGTTGGGCAGAGGGACTTGGTCGATCCTCCCTTGACTCTACTTCCTCCTCTTCCTCCCACTCCTCCTCTTCCTCCTCTTCCTCCTCCTCCTCCTCCTCCCTCTTCTCCTTCTCGTCCGAGCTGGAAGGGAGTTCTATGGGCGCTTCTCTCGATCCACTTCCGTTGAGGTATCTTGAGCTGGTGCTTGACGACGGTCCTGGTCGGTTCAGAGACGGATCTGTCATTCGACCTTTTAGACGATACTTGCTCGAGCCGCCCCGATCCGGGACTGAGACTGAACATGGGGGTCAGATCAGCCAATTTAACTGTACGAGTACGCTGCCAAACGATGGATCCGCCACACGCACCATTCTGGGTATGATGTCGCGGAGTAGCCCATGAAGATCCAGTTACTTTGGCTGGCGACACCTGTGCGACGTCCGCAACGATCAATGCTTCTTCCAAGGGGATCTCCTCCCTGTGCGTGCGCGCTTGATGCTGCGGCCGCCCTGCCACGAGCCGTGCGGCAGAGTGCCGAGGCTTGTTGGAAGCGTCCGGGACCGGGGCCATGTCGCGGGTTTCCGACGTGCGGGAGGAGATTGAAGAACCGCTGTGATCGTTCTGATTGTCTTCGGATGCGAGTGCGACAGGATGTCGATAGTCGAGCGGTCGGTGCTCGAGGATACTGCGTGAACCAGGTGTGATGACCCTCACGCTCACTCGCGAGGACTGGGACTGGGACTGGGACTGGTTTGAGGTTCGAGATGCCGGTGTGTGCGTGTGAGTGGGTCCTGGTGTCTTCGCATGGCTACGTGTGATAGCGGAAGTAGCTCCTCTGGAAGGGGCAAGGTGTCGTGTGGTGTTGAGGCTGGGTTCAGTGTTTGACGGGGTTGACTGGCTGGGGTCGGTCGTTCGGATATTGACAGTAGAAACGTTGGGTGTTGAGGGTAAATCCATGTCACCAAGGACAAGGATGGTCGCGACGGAGCACGGGGGCAGATGAGGTCGACTCCGCGAATCAACGCGGCTGTTCAGACCCTACGCCAAAGTCCAATTCGAGTTCTCCTCGGGAGGCAGCCCAGGTATTCGGTTCTTTGCTCGCACGCGCCGTGTCTGGTCGAAGTAAGGTCGGGCGAGGATGCGAAGCTCATCGCTTGGAAGGTCGAGCACCTACTCGAGCAACGAACTGGGTGAGGGTCCAGTCACCAGCTCGGAGCGCCGCATGTCCCTCACAGCCTGTCGATTGCCTCTGCTCTTGCGTTGGTCGTAAAGTCGTGAAGATGACCCGTCAAGTCAAGGCGAGTGAAGTCACGCAGGGGATCGAATTGGTTGTTGCTCGCGACTGACATGACGGACCGATTTCAACCGTGACCCAATTTGATCCCGCTAATGAGTAATTGTAATTGCATGGTAATCGTAATTAGACCAGCCAGCCGGTCGTTCGGCATACGGGTTAGTCATCGTTACACCTGCCGACAACTTCTGCCGACCTCTCCTCACCCAACTCTACCTCTCTCTCTCTCAAACACACACTTTGTCGCGACTGAGACGGCATGACCATCTCCGAAGCTAACTCAGGCTCGGGCTCCAGCTCCAGACCCCCGCCGCCGCTCAGGACGACCAAGGAGACCCACCCCAATCTCCCTCCGGGCCTCATACTCGGTCCAGATGGAAAGGTCTGCAAGGTCTGCAACTCGTGGCAGGACTGGGGGAAGATCAAGATGAAGAAGAAGGACGCGGGGGATGCGAGCGGTTCGGGATCGGGATCGGGGGGGAGGGTATCGGGTGGGGTTGGAGTAGCTGGTATGGGAGGTTTCGCAGCGATGATGTCGGGGTCAATAGGTGCGGGCGTCGGAACCGGCGTTGGCAACAGCACTGGCACTGGCAATGCTGTTCCTCGTCGACGAGACAGGTCGGACTGTCCTCCCGATACCGCCGCCCTAGGCCGATCTACCTGGACATTCCTACACACCACAGCAGCGTACTACCCCACCCGAGCCCCTCCCGAGACGCAAACCAACATGCGAAGACTGCTCGAGTCGCTGTCGCTCCTCTACCCGTGCGTGCCCTGCGCAAACGATTTCCAGGAGGACATGCGCGCGAACCCGCCAGATCTCAGCGGGAGGGCGGGGCTCAGCAGGTGGTTGTGCGAGAGACACAACGAGGTGAACGATAAGCTCGGCAAGGAGAGGTTTGACTGTTCGTGGGATAGTTTGAATCGGAGGTGGAAGGATGGGCCGGAAGACGGTAGCTGCGACTGAGCGGATGGAGGACGATTGGGTGACGGTCGCCGGGGGKGGGGGGGGGGGGGGGGTTGGGSGGGGATAGATATCATTACATCGCATCACCCATACTATGCATACATCACAACTCGGCATGACTCAAGACGACTGGGCATGACTGGGCACGACTCGCACGAGTCAGCATCCGATACCCCGCAGCCACATCTTCTGCTGCCATCCGAGGAGGATAGGCAACAGGTCTGAGAGCCCAAACTCCGGCCACATGGTCCGCACGAAGTGCAGCTGGGTGTCCTCGGACGCCTGGGAGTGGTCAACGCGAACCAAATCGAGAGGTGCGACAGACGCACCTGCCACATCATGAAATCGCTCAGGCGCTTGACGTTGGACGTGCGCACGAGAATGTCGAGCTTGCCGCCCTCGAGCTCGAGGCGGGGATCTGGAGGCGGATCGTCCAGCGAAGCGACCGCTCGACATGTCTCGAGGTTGTTGAAGATCCGGCGAGATGTGATGTCTCTAGGAAAGGAGTTCATGATCAGCTGCGAAGAGGTGTACTTTCGAGGTCACTCACTCCGAGGACGCCCGTCCATCGTATACCTCCTCCACCGTGTCCCGCACTGCCACCGTGATCTCATCTCGCGAGGCGTAGGGGCACGCGACGTTGAGAACTCCCCTGGGACATCAGCGTACCGCCGAGAAAGCGGCCGGGCAGGCCCAAGCAGTTGGCTCACCTCTTATGCCCAGCTGTGACCTGCTCCATCCGCTTCACTGCGTCTCTCACTTCTGGAGGCAGCATCTCCACCCTTCCAACAAATCGCAGCTTGACCCCGTACTTCTGCAACAGATCCCTGCGACGTTAGCTCCACAACCTTTGTCGTTGCAGACCTTGCAGAGTTCCGGCTACTCACCCATGCTGACACAGCTCGAGCAGCCTCGTCCTAGCGAGACTCATGAGCGCTTCCACCTCGTCGGGCGAGCGGGAGAAGTTGTCGATGGCGAAAGCGTAGATTGTCACTGCGCGGATATTCAACTTGAGGCAGACCTCGAGCGTCTAATGGCGGCGTTGGCATTAGCACTGATTACTGGCAACGCTCTGCGGGATCGTCGACTCACTCTCCGGAGCGACTGGAACCCATCCGAATGACCTTCGGCCACGCGCTTGCCCCTTCCCCTGGCATACCGCCGATTGCCATCCATCACAAAGCCGACATGGCGGGGCAGCGGTCCGAGAGAAAGGAGGTAGAGCAGGAAGGTGGTCGCGAGGGAGTGCAGGCGGTGCAGCACCGCCGAGAGGACGGGATGCGACGAGGCCATCGGTGGGCGCAAGGGGGAAAGAGTTGTTGGCGACAAGCAAAGAGCCCAGCTTGAGTCGGACGTGGAAGGTGAAGGTATTCGCGACTTTTGCCGGACGTCACAGCCACGTGCCACGAGTTCAACTCTACTTGGATTCGCATCGTCCCTACTGATGCGCAATATCTCTTGCCTTCTCTTGCTCCACTCGTTCTCACAACAACCAACACCAAAAGCATGAGGGCATCAACAACCCTCTCCATCCCATTCCGCAAGTCCCTCTCCTCCTTGCCCTCCGCAGCCATGCTCAGACGGAAGCTCTCCGCCGGGCTGCTCCGAGCCGCGGCCAACGCCCAGCAGACCGCTCCGACCGCGCTCCCCGCCAGCCCGATCCAGCAGCAAACAAAGAACCTCGCTTCGGCGGTGCTCCTCTCGTCGGCGAGGAACTGGAGGGAGGAGACCGTCACCACGCTCAAGTCGGAGCTGAAGCGAAGGGGTCTCTCCCAGCAGGGCAACAAGTGGGTCACTTCATGGCTTCTGCCGGGGCCCTGGGTCTGCCTGGCTCGCCCGGCCGGCAAATCCGTTCAAGTTGGGTGTCGCTAACAACACCTCCACAGGGCCGTCCTTGTCGCTCGCCTTTCATCCGCCGAGGCCTCATCCCTTCTTCCTCCCGTCCCGCCTCTCCCCCGCTCCACCACAACCGCCATCTCCAGCCCTCCCACCTCACGCAATCTCAGCACCACTTCTGCCCGCCAGCTTCCTCCCAAGTCCAAAGCCCCCAAGCCCACCGGGAACGGGAACTCTAGCGAAACCGTCACATCGACCGGACCGCAGATATCGTCGCAGCGAACCGAGGCGCCGAAGGTCGCGCCCGTCACGCCCGAGGAGGTCACGGTTGCGCCTGGACTGCCCGCCACGAAGGATGCGGGCAAGGGCGTTAAGGGTCTCGGTGTGAAGCTCCCTTCGCCCCCAGCAGACAGCGAGATTGACCAGATCATCGTGGGTGTTGTGCCGATGCCAGGAGCCACACTACCCGCGCTGACAAGTGATGTAGCCCTTGACTCCCGACAACTTCCGATCGAGCCAAAAGACCGATACGACCAAATCGTCGACCAGTGACGCCCCCAAAGTCGTCACCGTTGCCTCGGCGTCGACCCACCACGCCGGAGGACCCACTCACGGCCTTCACGAATCACACGACGCGCACTCTCTTGAACTGAGCACGAAAGCCGAGGAATTCATCAACGAGCTCAGCTCCATTGCAAAGGGCTACCCCTCGCTCGTCTCCGCGGCCAACTCGGTCCTCACCGCGCCGGGCAAGGCTTGGTCTTCTGCGGGTCTGTCCAAGAGCTTGCTCCCCGAGGTCGCGGTCCCGAAGCTCGAGGCGAAGGAGGAGGAATACAAGCCGCCCAGCAGGGGTCTGAACGACGAGGAGAAGAGGGGACTCTGGGTACTCGGCGGCATCGTCGGCCTCGGTCTCCTGTTTGGTGGGTCCAAGAAGGCCTCCAAGGACAAGCACGAGCACGGTAAGCATGCCAAGCACGCGGCCGAGGCGGCAGGCAGCGCAGTCAAGGGCGACGCCGAGTGGGCAAAGGCGAGTGGGGCGGGCGTCGTCGGACACGGCGCGAGGAAACAATGATCGGACGGATACGGAATCATGCTTAACGGACGGAATGCGACGACGTAGAGAACATAGCGTGCGGCTGGGCGAGCTGCTGACGATGGTCGCGAAACGATGCAACTCATGAATGGACGACGGTACCGGTTACACTTCCTGAAGCCTCTCTGCTTACCCCACTTGCCTGGGGGGACGTGGCTGCCAACAGAATGCGCAGCTGGGACCCATCGCGCATTCAAAATCCAGGTCACAGGCACAGGACGAGCCCGATAAGATCGCCTCCACGTGCACCTTCCCAGACCGCAAGAGGAACACGCTGAGCTCTCCACACTCGTTGCCCTCGCAACAAAGCCCTTTGAAATGAAGTCGTTGCATCCAGCATGAATGAACGCGAGACCAGTACACGCCCGTAAAACCCGCCTGCGCCGTCATCGACGATCGGTTTACTTGTGGCTCGACTTGATCTTGAAGCCCCTCGACTGTAGCCTGCGTCAGCGCCGTATTCCGCGCTCGAACGATGCGTCGGGTCCGCGTATGGACGCGAAAGCCGAAGTGTCCTGAGCCCCGACTCACCTTTCTCCTACCACGGGCCCTCTCGAACTTCCTGCCCTTGCTGGCGATGTAGGGCTTGCCGCCGTTGAGGGGACCACCGAAGTGCTTGACGGCCTCGCGGTTGTTCCTCTTGCCTCGGAGGAGGACGGTGTTGGAGCCGGTGGGGGCGCGGAGGGCGAGCTGGTCGAGGGTGAGGCACTCGCCGCCGGCGGCGACGATGCGCTCGCGGGCCGAGGTGGAGAATTTGAGGGCGGCGACCGTAAGCTTGGGGACGGTCGGGAGACGCTCGTCGTCGAGGACGGTGCCGACGGTGACGATGGTCTTGGAGCCGTCGGGGTTGGAGTGGCGGGTCTCCTTGACGAGGCGCGAGATGGAGAGAGGAGGGCGGTTGATCTGGCAGGATCGTGGCGTCAGCGAGATGTGTCTGGGAGCAGAGTAGGATCGTCTGGACCAACCTTGCTCATGAAGAGACGCCTGAGGATGACCCGGTTGAACTTCGAGTCAGTCCTGCGAGCGAGGAAGCGGTAAAGCTGTGACCGTCAGCGGCCGTCCGCCGAGCCATCATTGCATCATCCCGACCACCCGACACGACACCTGAACTCCTCAACACCTCGACGCCTCGTCGTGGACCACACCGCCGCACAACGCTCCCTCATCTCCCCGTTCACGCCCGGTCCCAATCCGAACCCACCTTCACGAGCAAGAGGAGGTACGGGTCCTCCGACTTGGGGGCCTGACGGGCGCCCTTCTTGACGTGGTGGTAACGGAGATCGATACCCATTTTGTCTGTGCACGTCAGCGGTGGTCCTCCGCGATCCTCATCGTCCCAACTATCCCCCCATCTACGCCGCTGCGCATGCCCACGCATCCTCCCATGTATAACGACCCATCACCACACGACCCATCTCATCGTCACCAAAACTTCCAGGCGGTATCACTCCCTTCCATCCACGCCTCGGTGAAACCCCAGTCCAAGCATCCCGCCCGCGCCGCCGTCGCCGTCGCACCTGCACTCACACCGCCCACAACGATTGGGGAACAGGGATGACACTCACACCGATGCCTTGTTGGACTTGAAGGCTAGTAGGAGAAGCACTTTCCGTGGTCTCGAAAGAAGCAGTGAGCGGAGGGAGCAGCGAGCAAGCGGTCGAGGGAGCGAGGAAACCCGGCGATACCCAACAGGCAGAAGACAACGCCGAGTGTGGCACCAGCCTAGCAAGGCGTCACGTCGGCCATAAAACTTATCACCGACACTGCCGTCCCAAATCTGCTTCCGACCCGGCCACTGCGTTTACGTCATCCACTGCTCTGTTCGCGGCTGATTTTTGTCTGGATACTCTGGGTGCACCCTGAATACCAAGTGGTTAGTCCGAGACAACGCTGCCTTCCCTATTGCTACCCAAGCAGGCACTGTGGTACAAGTCGGCGAGCCCTCGTCGATAAACAACAGCTGCAGGCAGCCAAGCAAGTAGGATGTAGCTTCGCTCGCGAGAGAATATCCTGGGTAGCAAGTCGTAGCGGTGAAACCGCAGCACGTGCACGATCATTGAAATTGCCGCCCAGAAAGGTCCCCTGCTCACACGCCCCACACCGCCGCCCGGACCTGGCCTGGTCGTCATTCCCACCCGGCCACCCGGTTGATCAAACTTCTACCTCCCACCGCTTCCCCTTGCCATCACATCCATCCTTCTGTCCAGTCCATCTCTTCCTTGTCGTCTGTATCTCATCCATGTCACCCCGCATTCCATACTAGCACCGACTCGTAGCATCTCCCATCTGAACCCCGCATCAATTCTCGGTACTAGCCTGCAATGGCGCTGGCGCTGGCGTCGGAGATGGACCGCCGGATGGGAAGGGGCGGAGTGGGCGTAAACAAACCGACCGAGTGGAACATGATGGGTGGGACGACGTCTTCCGTCCGACGGTCAGCGCTCGACCTCGTGGGGTACCTCGTCTTGACCACCATTGCCATGCGAGGTGGTGTCCATGCATACACCATGGTACCGAGGTGAGTCACCAGAATGGGACGTCGTGCCAGAACTGCACGATCCCATGCATGGGTCCGGGTGTGCAGCACCAGCTGATCCCTTGCCAGATGGGGCCATGCCGCGGCGTATCTCCCCTCGCCACCCACGCTCGTCATCCAAGGGGGCAAGACCGACAACTCTTCCACTTACTCGTACACCTCTGCCCCGAACTCGGGCAACCTCATCGTCCTCTCCCTGGCCTCCTCCTTCTCGACCTCTTCGCCACCGTGGGTTCTCATCGAAACGACCACCGCGCCGACCTATGCCTGGCATACGCTCTCTCTCCTCGCCCTCGCAGGGAGCAATTGGACTCTTCTCATCTTTGGCGGCGACGGCGGCACCTCTCTCGCCATCGAGACCGGCACAGACTCGTCGTGGCTCCTATCGATCGATTCGGGGTCCGGGTCCGGTGACAATGCTACCTTCACGCAAGAAGCGAGCAGCTGGGCGTCTCAGCCCATGCGCCGGATCCACCATTCCGCCGTGACCGGATCGAACGGGGGCAGCGTGTACATCACCGGCGGTCTCAAAGACGACGGTTCGGGACAGGCATTTGCGGATGTACTGGTATTCGACCCAATTGCAAACACCTTTTCCACCCTCCCATCATTGCCCCAGGCACTGTATCACCACGTCTCGATCTTCCTCAACAACGGAACGATCGTCGTTCTGGGCGGGGTGTACGCCAGTGGAGGTACCGGAACGCCGACCGTATTATCGCCCACAACGATCTACGTCCTCGATACCACCTCCAGCTCCCCCGGATGGGACACCATCACAATAGGCGGTACCTCTCCCGCGGGTAGAAGAGGGACTACAGCGACACTGAGTCAGGACGGGGGGACAATATTTGTGTTTGGTGGTGCGGACGCGGGCCTGACGACGGTGTACGATGATGGGTGGTTATTGAATGTGAACAATCTGGGCTGGACGCAGGTCGCGAATGGCGGAACGGGTGAGTGAGGGCGGTCTGTGGTAAAGGTCGAGCTGAGCACTCGACAGGCCCCGTAGGTCGCTACGACCACACCGCGGTGCCCGCAGGAGGGGGCCAGGTGGTGGTGTTTGGGGGCTATGGCAGTTCAGCCCCGGCGGACGACGGGACGTACGTGTACGACAGCAACTCGAACACATGGGCAAGCAGCTACTCCCCGACATCGACGTCGGCGTCGGGGACAGCGGCAGCCACGTCCGGGTCTGGAGCATCTCAAACCGGAACCGCGGTCAAATCAGCTTCGGCGGGATCAGTCACCACTGCAAGCGGGAGTGGCACCAAGAGCAGCCTCACCAGATCCGGAGCGTCGACCTCCAACCCTACCGCCTCGTCTCCCGCCAACCCCAATTCGAACGACGGCCAGATGTCGCTCTCGACTTCGGCAAAGATCGGACTGGCGCTGGGAATTCTCGCTCTGGTGTGTGCCATCATCGCCGGGGTGATCTTCCTCTGTCGGCGGAATCGGCGGAAGAAGCAGAGAAGACTCGCTGCGGCGCGGGCGTGGCAGCGTGAAAGGCGGTCGACGGCGGAGGCGAGGGGAGGATCAGGAGGACCGGGAGGACCTATGAGGCCGTACGGCTCGAGAGAAAAGGCCGGGCCGGGGCTCATGGATCCGGGAGCAGATGACGTCGGGGAGAAAGCCCTTCCTCAACGTCCAGCAGCAGGAGCAGCGGCAGCTGGGGTCGGCGTCATCGGCGCCGGGCTCGCCACTTTGACGAGGCTGAGAAAAGCCGCACTGGGCGGACGGAGCGAGCGCGGTAGGGATCCTTATGCCCCCATCGCAGGGGAATCGGACCCGCTGGTCGTTCCGAAACGTACTTCCACGCGACGCGAAGGGACCGGGATCCGCCTGGTTGGGCCTCGTGGTCCTCGACCGCCGCCCGGAGTTGTCGCCGCGCTGGTGAATCAACGGCATGATCTGCTCAACGACGAGGATTCCCGGACGTTTGGCATCGTCCCGGCCGGGCGACCTATTGCGAGGGGGACCGGTCCCTGGAGATCCGCGAGCGACATCCTCCGTCATCCCCGAGGGTACAGCGACCCCTTCTCGGACGACGAGGACGAACCGCTACCGCCACCGATCCGAGGCGGACCAGTACCGACGCCGCACGCATCTCGGTCGGAACTCGATCCGTTCGACGACTACGCCTCCAGCGGGGAATTGCACGGTGCGATTGCAGTCTCGGGAACCGAGTCGGGCCATTCATCAGGACAAGCCTCGAGCGGGGATACATTTGGCGCGGCAGCCAGTCGGAGCGATCACGGTCTATACCGGTTACCCTCGCTTCATTCGGATCCTTTGGATCTCAACCTGAACTTGTTCCCCGATCCGCCAACATCCACCGATCGATTCTCCGGGATTTCGTTACCCGGTTCCGAGGGTTTGGGCTCAGAAAGCGAGGAAGGGACCATTCATCAAGCAACGATCGCTTCTGCTCAGCCGGCTTCGTTGGTCCCGCCCCCTCAGGCGTATTCTCCGGTAAAGAGGAGCGAGTCGTTCTTCCGTCGAATGGGATTGTCCGGGTTGCTTTCTTCCCAAACCTCTCGCAGGGACTCGGTTAGATCGACGACGACTCTGGATATTCGCGATCCAGCTCCCGCGCCGACACTCTGGCCCATTCGGTCTCGGGACGAGCTTTCAGAGCTGGCTTATCCACCTTCCAGCTGGAAGCCTGGGGTTAGCCCCACGGAAGAAGGCTCGGCCCATCCGAAAGGACCGAGCCTGTCGAGCACCAACTCTGCGAGGAGTATGCGCGACATGGTGATTGTCCAACGTGAACCGACCGATACGAGCGAGTGCACCGATCCGCTCCTGTCCACCGAAGGCGCGATTGGCGAAATGTCCCGATCGCCCTCGATGGACATGATGACGCCTTCACACTCGATTCCGTCCCTTCACGAGTCGGTCGAGAGCGCGCCGGGCACAGTGGTGTTTGACGGAGCGGCGCTGCTCGCCACGCCAAGACTTCCGGACATCGACGAGGTGTCGTCGGGTTCTCACCCGGCGGACTCGTGGCACTCTGACGCCCATTCGAGCGCACCTGGCCCCGGCTCTGGAGGAGAGGCTTCTCGTTCTCGGGCAAGCAGCAGTTCCCACTCGCCTTCCCACTCCAACACAAAACCCGCCAGAACCAATACACTTTCCGCTTGGACCGACCCTGATCAATCCCCATCTGAGTCCGGACGATCATCCCCGTCAACTCCCCCGCGCACGACTGGACCGACAGTACCGCCAAGCGGCTCGCCACTCCCTCCTTCGCTCGTCGCGCACCGGAGACCTGTAAGGGAGATGGTCAGCAGTATCAACAAGCGTGGTGGACCGCTTCCTACGGGTCTAGCATCGCCAGCCAGGTTGTCTCCGTCGTTGGGTAGCGGATCGAGGTTACCCGAGCCGGACACGCCGGGGAGTGGGAAGAGCGGGAGGAGCGGGAGGAGCGGGAAAAGTGGTGCGAGCGGTGCGAGCGGCGCGAGCGGTGACAGTGGGGCTTCTGGTAATAGCGCACGCAGTGGACAGAGCGGTGCGAGTGGCGCGAGTGGAGCGAGCGGATTGAGCAAACGAAAGACGGTATACGAGTCGGTCAAGCGAGGGACACTGGTCGTCGCCAATCCGGATGAGCGAGGGAGGTCGAGCAGTGGGTAAAGGGAGTGGAGCAGGTGAAGTCGGGCGAGCTGGGCACGTCGCGTCACGAATCGCCTATCCGCAGGAGCAAGCGAAACGGGCGTCGCTGGACGGGGAAAATGGAACGGCTTCCGCCACCGATCGCACGGGGATGCCGGAGGGACAATTGCGGTCGCCCGCTTGCTTTTAACGATTGTTCAATGATTGACAATGATTGGACTTGTAACGAGTTGTGCTTTGGACTTGTCACGATTCTGCTTGCGCGAACCTGTCGACTATCACCACGATTGATCAGTCCGTAGGATTCGTATGGTTCGTACTGTGCATGCATCGATTCTACAACACGCAAGTGGTACAAGCGACGGATCAGACAACACATACACATACTAGTAGTTGAACGCTTCTCGCCGAGACTAAGCTTTGATCATTCTGGCGTGCCCGGTGCGCCCGGTGCGCCCGGTGCACCCGACGCGCCTCGCTCTTGCTCTTGCTCTTGCTCTGCTGTGCTCATCCGCATGGCCCTCAGCTTCTCGCTCAGCTCCCTCTCCTCGATGCTCCCACTACCTCTACGCAACTTTGTGCGGGTGTACCTCTGCGCGACTGGAACACGGATAGACGGGGGTTGGGGCGATGCTGTCCTTGTCGGGAACCCATTGGAGCCATTAGTTCCGGCACTGGAGCCCGTGACCACTCCGTTGGACGACGGTCCGGGGCTTGACGATCTGGAGGTATCGCGGGATTCTATTGTCGGGAGTGTGAGACCCTGCGCGAACTTTGCCGCGGGTGAGAGGAGTGGCAGCGGGATCGGTGCGCTGAGAGGGGATGAAACGGGTGAAACGGGCGGGATGGGCAGACGATTGAACGAGTAGCCCAAGCCGGGAGGCGGCGCGGGTGAGGGCGTAGGCGAGGCCGCGGCCGAGTTCGCCGTCGATGTCGGAGTCGGTGTCGATGTCGAATTTGCAGTCGAGGTCGGGATCGGGGTCGGGGTCGGGGTCGCGGCTTCGGTGGGATGTGTACCCGATGTCGGAGCGGGATGAATAGTCCCGGAAGACCCAAGTGTAGCTTGAACCTGTTGCCTCGCCTCCCATTTCTTGCGGAGCAGGTCCCACTCCCCCGCGCGCCCGACCGAGGACGGTGAAGAACCCTTGACGAGGCGTTTCGTCGTCCCCTCGCTCGGGCGCACCGCTGCGGGGTGATGTGGAGTCGAAGGCGGCACGAGCTCGTCGGCGCGTTCGGTGCGGGTGATCTCGTCCTTCTCTGGCGGGTTGGACGCGAATATGACTTTGATAGATTTGGAGACGTAATACGCCTTGCGAGTCGGCGTCGGGCCATCAGTCTGACCTTCGCTGACACTGTGCTTGGGATGCGGGGATGTCCGCGGGAGGGACGCGGATACAGCGCGATGTCGGGTGGTGGCTGATTCGCGCATCGGGGCCGATGCGGACGAGGAGGGAGGTTCGTCCGATTCAACGCAGATGAACTGGAGTTGTACGGCGTAACGTAGGGACTCGCGCCGGGAGATCGGCGTGGAAGACGGAGTCAAAGGCGGTGAGATCGAAGCGGCCAAACCAGTCGAAGTGTTCAAAGCACTCGGAGCAGTCGAAGTAGCCTCTGTCGGAGTCGGAGTGGGAGTCGGTGCCGTCTCGACCCAGGTCCTTTCTCGAGCGAGGAGCCTGCCTCCAACGGCGAGGTCACGGAGGTCGTAGGGCACCAGGAACACCTTGACAGCCGAGGAAGGGGACTTGACGAGCAGCTGGAGTTGACCGACGGGAGCGACTCGATATCCTGGATGAGGAGGCGGTGGGGCGGGGCGATCGGGAGTGACGGATACGCCATGTCCTCCGTGTCGTCCGTGTCCTCCTAGTCCTTCCGGTCCTCCCGTCCCAGCGGGACCTCCGCTGGGTGGGAAGGACGACCCGGGCTGGAAAGTGGACGCAGACGTGGTCGTCACCGGAGACGTCGCGTAGGCGTCAAAGTAGTGCGACTCGAGATCGATCGTAGCTGTCCAAGGAGTCTGGGCCGCGCCTCGACCAGGCGACGCTGTCGAGGTGCCTCTCGCCGACGCATGTTCGAGGTCGTAGTATGTCGCCGAGAATGGGATCTGGATGTGGGGCGGACACCGGAGGTCGTGTGGGCATGTACGACCTTTGCCTATTGCGCCAAGGACGAGCGTGAACGCCGATGTGGAGGTGGAGGGGAGGGAGTGCGGCGGGTGGGCATGTGACATGCGCGAATGGAGGAGTGAGAGTTGGTATGATCCTAGTAAGGGATGACTCCGGGATAGAGGTGGTGATCCCGGGTGGGCGTGGGAGCCGCTCGCGGGAGGGAAGGAGTGGGAGGGAGGAGATGATGGGGACTGGGACTGGGAATGGGAATGGGAATGGGGATGGGGATGGGGATCAGTATCGTGGTGATGGCGAGGTGGGGAGGAAAGCGTGCGGGGAGAGAGGGAGTAGCGAGACCGTGTCAACGACGCGGAACCACCGGCCGAGGCGGACGAGGACGAGGCCATGGTGGTCGGCTGCGAAGCTCTTCTGGGGGTTTTCACGGGGATAGGACGTGCTCCGCCGTGCATGTGCGTAGGGGTGTGGACGACATGGAGTGCCGGAGAGGGAATGCGGTGAGGTGGATACACGGGGGGGTTGGACAATGGCGAGGCTGACGGCGTTAGCGGGTAAGCCGCGGGTCGACCTGTCAAGCACGCAGGACACAAGGACATACTCGCCGAGTGGGCATGGAGTCCAGGAGGGGATGACCCCGACCCCGACCCCGACCCCGACGCCTGTATCTTCTGCATAGGGTGCGTCATGAGTGCGGCAGCGGCGATATCGATGGCGAGAGAGATGCCGACGGTGTACTTGTCATGATATCAATCGCAAGGTGGTGTGGTCTGGACCTTTGCCTTTGCCTTTGCCTTGGTGTGAGGACCCGCCCGGAAAGGAGGAGCAGCGGCCGGCCGGTTATGCGGGACGGGGACGGGGACGGGGTCGGGGTCGGTGGCAAATGGTGTCTGTCACAGCGGAGTCGAGGTGGACCGCAGCAGGAGCTGCGAGCGGGGCGAATGCGTAGACTGGAGTGGTAGTGAGGTCGCGGGGAGTTGGTGGAGTGAAGTGAATGGTATGAATGAAAGGCATGGATATGTTCCAAGTGGATGATATCGAGTCGACTCTGCCGGAAGCTGAAGCTGAAGCTGTAGGTGGGCGTCATGAGTACGCGATCCCGCAACCAAAAAAGGCAATCGCGTGCCTGAGCGAGCGAGCCGACAGAGACAATCTTGGCGGCTGGGGTTGGCGGAAGATGGCAGCGGCAGAGGCAGCAGCAGCAGCAGCGACAGAAGGAGTGTTGTGGTGGGTCGTCTTGACTCTGGGGACTATCCAGCCGCGAGTGCGTGAGCAGCCCCCACGGCGAAAGGTTAGTCGTGACGTGGGCTCGACAGTCTCGACGCGACGGGAAGGCGCCAGGCCCATCTGCGCTTTGGGGCCACTCGTGAGTCTTGTTCCGCTCCTGACATCTCGAGGTAAGGTCGTACTGCAGCTGTCCTCCCCATCAGGTTGAGTTTAGGTGCATGACTCCTCCACGATGTCGCATGCATCGGGCATACACCCACACCCATCGTGTGCAGGATTGAGGATGATATCACACGCAGCCGACTCCCTCTCCCGCGCAGGTCCAGGCCACATCCGCCACGGCCATGGCCGACGGGATCAAATACCCAAGTTTCGGACGTGCAAAGCCGAAACGACAATTGAAGCTACTACTCGTCCTAAAGTCTGCTCCGTCTTCAGCTCACATCTCCGTATTGCAACCCCCTCACAACTCGTCGTACTCGTCGTACTCGTAGCACGATGGCCGCCGCACTCAAGAGGACCGCGCTCAGGATCGGTATGATCCCCGCCGACGGGATCGGGAGGGAGGTGCTCCCGGTGCGTGAGGCGTGGCGTGACGTGACGTTTGAACTCGATTCCTGCGTGCGCAGCGAAAGCGGACGGGATGTCCCCGCGATGGATGGCGAGCACGAGGACGCTCGAAGAGTTCTGGACCGAGACGAGGCTTGGAGTTGTCGCGTTTTGTTACTGATGAGATCGTCTCGCAGGCCGCGCAAATGGCCATCGAGGCGCTCGGCTCGGCGATCCCCAAGCCGACGTTCATCCCCCTGCTCGCTGGGTGGGAAGAGTTTCAGAAGCGCGGCAAGGCTCTCCCCGACGAGACGGTCCAGTGAGTGGGACGTGGAACGTGGAACGTGGAATCAAGTGTGATCCCGGAGCGTTCGTCTCGCGCAATGCTGACGGTTCGTCACAGGATCCTCAAGAACGAGTGCGACGGAGCCATGTTCGGCGCTGTGTCCTCCCCGTCTCACAAAGTCGAGGGATACTCCTCCCCCATCGTAGCTCTGCGAAAGCATCTCGACCTGTACGCCAACGTCCGACCCGTGTCTTCCGTGCCCGGTCAGAAAGTCGACAAGATCGTCGACATGGTGATTGTCCGTGAGAACACTGAATGCCTCTATGTCAAGCGCGAGAAGATTTCGGATCTCCCCAACGGCGGGAAAATCGCCATTGCCGAACGACAAATCACTTCTGCTGCAAGCGAGCGGATCGGGAAGATGGCATTCGAGATCGCCCTTCGAAGGGGACAGGAGCGCAGCGAGTCGACGTGGGAAGGATGGGCACACTCCCAGCCAAAGGTCACCATCATCCACAAGAGCAATGTCCTCTCCGTCACGGACGGGCTGTTCAGGGAGAGCGTCAGGAAGGTCGGAGAGGCAGACCCGAGGTACAAGGGGATCAAGATTGAGGAGCAGATCGTCGACTCGATGGTCTACCGCTTGTTCAGGGAGCCAGAGTGAGTGCGACCGGCCAGCCGCCCGGCTGGGCGGTCTGGGCGCGAGGAAGTCAAGCCGTCGTGAAGCGATACGAACCACGCAACGATCGAGATCCCGTTTCCGTCTGACTGTCATAATCACACACTGACACCGACAGATACTTCGACGTCTGCGTCGCTCCCAACCTCTACGGCGACATCATCTCGTGAGTCAACGCAACAATATCGCGGAGCTTGATCCCGTGGAGTGGAGTCGACGCTGGAACCCCGCTCACTTTCGCAGGGACGGCGCCGCCGCGCTCGTCGGTTCGCTAGGCCTCGTGCCCTCCGTCAACGCCGGCGACGACTTTGTGATGGGCGAGCCGTGAGTGGGACTTGTGGGACTTGTCCACGGCGCGGCGAAAGCGAAGATGCTGCGTGGACGCACTGTGCAACGGTCCTGGCCTTGGCATCAGTACTGATCGATCTCCTTTGCAGGGTCCACGGCTCCGCGCCTGATATCGAGGGCAAGAACATTGCCAACCCCATCGCTTCGATCCGGTGCGTCGTCGTGGTGGCGTGTTTGTTGTGGTCGCTCTCGTCGTCGTCCCATCCCGAACCCGTTCGCGCGTCATTACTCGCCTTCATGTCTTGTCCTTCTCCGCGACAACCCACCCTGTCCATGTCCACGAGAACCATGGACTTTGACGGCGTTGCTCGTGCGAACAGTCATCTCCGCCCCGAATCCATCCCGACCCCGCGGGCTCCACTGGCGTTGCTGTCCTCGCTAACTTGCGTGCCTCAGGTCCGCCGCCCTCCTCCTCTCCTCGCTTGGGTACTACGGCCCCGCCGGGCGTATCACCAACGCCGTCGACCGCGTCCTGCTCGAGGGCAAGCACATGACCCCGGACCTCGGCGGTCGATCCACCACCACAGACGTCACCGAGGCGGTCCTCAAGCTTATCTAGGTGCCGAGGGGATGAGTGTGGGAGAATCTACGGTGCACTGGTACGCCGATGCATCCATGCAAGTAATGGACCAAGCAGTGGATCACGATACCATGATCCCCAGCAAAACAAATACTCATGGCTGGATGTCACGACGTTATGCATGCACCACGCTCGGGGGGTATGATTAGGTGATTTTTTCTGCTGATTTGTTTCTTCTCGATTCGCGCTGGTCTATACTACGGCATCGGCCTTGCTTTCCTATCCTTCTGCCGCTTTGGCAATGACCACCTGATGCGTATTCCACCTGATCCGTGTTCCGAGGACTGGATGTGTTCTCCCTCCGACGCATCCAAGCGCCAACCAACCCAACAAACAGCTTGCAACTCGCCTTCTGTCCCTCAGTATCCTCCTGTCCACGCTAGATCATCCGCCGAACGTCGCACCGCCCAACCCCCTCAAAGCTCCCGGAGCCGCAGCACCAGGTTCACCAGCACGCTCGCCACCAACGCCAAACACAACGCCGTCGGGCCATACTGGTCGTGATAGTCGATCGCCATGCGCTTGCGCAGCTTGAGGATCCTGTACGCGTACATGCCGCCGGAGTAGACGATGGCGAGGAGGGCGGTGAGGGTGAAGCACGACGCGGAGATGAGGCCGACAGTGTCGTCGGGATGGATAAAGTTGAGGAGGGCGATGGACACGCCGCCGAGGAGGACGGCGAAATGGGACCACTGCGAGGGTTAGCGGTGGACAGGTGAATGGGAGGATCGGTCGGGACTCGGGTTGTGCGCGACGCGCGCGGCTCACCTTGAGGAACGTTCGTTCCGCTGCGAACACCACCTTCGGCTCGACGCGAACAGGAATGGCAATGCGCTTGCCTGGGGGCGCTCTGAACGAGTCGACATACACCACTCGGTCTCCGTCCTCTTCCTCCTCCTCTTCCGCCTCGTCCTCCGAGTCGTCGGCGTGGCGCTGCTGCTTGCTCTGTTCCTCGTTGAGCTTCTTGAGGCTCTGCTCGTCGAGCAGCGACACGTTCTTGTCGAAGCGGTCGGAAGACATGAGCGGGTCGATCCGGAGCGACGGGTCGTATTTCGCCTTGGCCTTGGCCGGGGCAGGTGCGGCAGCGACCTCCGTAGACGGACCCGCGGGACTCTCTGCGTGGCCGTTGACCCTCGCCGCGGCCTCGTCGCGGATCCTCTGCTCTCGGAACTCTCGCGCCTCCCGGGCCTGAGCCGCGGCGTGAGGTGGGAGTCGCAGCGCGTCCGCCTCGTTGCGATCGGCCGCGGAGACGAGGTACTCCTCGTCGTCCTCGCCCTCGGACACGGGCTCATGATAGCTCGGCACGGTGATCGCGGGGGACTGCGGCGTGGACGTGTTGGCAGAGTTTGACGAGTGGGGGGCCGAGTGAGGTCGCTCGATGAGGACCTTTGAGCGAGCCGAGACGGGCTTGCGGATGTCCTGGTCCATCTGGGGCAGCCAGAACGGCACGAGGTCGACACGCTCGGGAAGCAGCGTCGCGCAGCCGTGGATGAACTTGGAGAACTTGGGGACCGCCTCGACGAGGTGCGAGTTGATCAGGTCGCGGATCCATTGCGGGGGCTCTTCTCCGACCTTTGTGGCGAGCTTCACCTCAAGGACGCCGTACGGGAACAACTCCTTGTCAGAGTCCTTGACGGTGGGGAAAGGGTGGTCGATCCCGAAATCGGTGCGACGCCAGTTCTTGTTTGTCCGGTCGTTGCCGTCAAAGTTGTCTTCGCGGACGAGGGTGAGCTCGGTGTCGAGCGAGATGCGGACCGTGGCGTTACCGGGGAGCTGGAACGCGGTACGGTTGTAGAACGATCGCATGACCGGGCGGAGCTTGCGCGTGACAATGGCGTACTGGATCTCGTTGGCGAGCTGCTTCATGCCCTCTGCCTCTTTCTCGGTCTTTTTGCCCTTTTTCACCAGCTCGTCAAACTCGTCGTCCATGGTGTACCTGCCGGCGCAGAACTCGTTCATCTTGTGCTCCTTGATGGTGAAGCGCTCCTTTACGGATTTCTCGCCAGTCCAGTCCTCGCGATGGGTCTTGCGCTCGACAAAGATCTACACGTGAGCCGGAGCAAAGCCGCTCGTACTCACGGTGTTGCCCGTGACGTCGCCGTACCATCGCATACGGATGGCCTCGGCGCCCTCGGTCTTCTCCAGTCGGCCGAGGTAGAGCTCGAGGTCCTCGTTGTCGTAGTAGATTGACGTGATGGCAGAGTCGGCGATGCTAAACTCCTTGCCCGAGTCGAAGACTGCGAGTCAGCAATGTCGGGGGGGGGGCGCGCTCACCTAGCACGGGGAGATGACGCATAATGGCCAGCTTGAGGGGCACAATGTTCTCGTCGTGGACCCAGTACTTTGTCGTGCTTCGCACAAAGGCGTTCTGGCTGCCACCGGCCGACGAGTCGCCCTCGATCGGGTGACCGCGAGTGCGGACGAGGTCAAAGAGCTTGGACAGCTTGACGATGAGGTGGTCGTAGTTGATGCGGTAGAACGGGTGGGACTCGAGAAAGTCCTTGTTGAAGGTGGGTTTGAGCGACCAGCCGGTGAGTTTCTAGCGACGTCAGCGGGCACGGATCGAGCCACTCACGTCGTGCTTCTTGACGATCTTGACGAAACCGGTAAAGTTGAGCTTGGTGAAGAGGGCGAGGTCGTGGACGTCGGCCACGAGGATGGCGACTTCCTCTTCGAGCTCTCTGAATCGCTCCTCGATGCCGCTCTCGCTGAGCCCCTCGGACTCGTCGTCGCCCATGTCCTCGTCGTCACTGCCCCCGTCGTCGTCGCGGTGGTCATCCACATGCCTCTCGACATCGCCGGGGGTTCGATGCGCATCCGCTCCTTCCTCCTCGCCCTCCTCCTCCGAGGCCTTTTCGACCAGCCCCACCACCTCCTTTTCCAGATCGTTGATCCTCTGGAGCAGCTCATCGGCCTTGGATCGCTGGAACTTTTCGCACTTTTCCAGCTCGTCCTTGAGCGACTGGATGAAGTCCGCTTCGGCAGTGTCGTTCCATGGGAGGTTGGACTTGATCTGCTTCTTGAGCGCGCCGTAGGCGATGTACTGGTCCGCCCACTCGGAGTAGCGCGAGTCCTGGGTGGGGCGTCAGCGTCGGCGTCGGCGTCATGGCCGGCAGCGTGGGGATGCGCCGGGATGGACTCACCTTGATGCGACGCCCGAACTTCATGACGGACACGCACTGGAAGTGAACGGGGGGTTGAGGGTGAGACGTGGGAAGCGGTAACAGGCACGATGGGAACGGTGTCACCGCGGCGTGTACAGCGGGACAAGCAACAGCAGCGAACGGCGGATATGAACAAAGTGAGAGTGAGAGTATAGACAGTGTAGAGATGGAGAAGCAAGGATGAGTGTGCTCGCTGTGCGATGGACGAGTTGGACGCAGGGCAAGGTAGGTTTTGGTTGGACCGCAGCGCACGTGGGGCAGCAGAGGCGGGCAAGGGGCTCGCGGCTCGCGGCTCGCTCGATTGGCCCGGACGGACAGGGCGTAGTTCGGGAAGGGCGCGTAGTTCGGGGAGCGGAGCGGTGTCGGCTCGGATTGCTGTCAGAGATGACGGCACGACGGCACGACTGCACGACTGTCGGCGGTGGGTTTCAAGGAGGGTGCGTCGGGTGACTGCGATGAAGTGGAAGAGTAAGAGTGGGTTGGGAACGGCGGAGCGATGGCGACGCCGGAAGAAGGGTAGGTAGGGTATTCAGGCGAAGGCGCGATCTGCCCAGGGATCTGAGAGGATGGTAAGACAGGAAACTGCGAGGTTGTGGTTATGGTTAGATAGACCACTGGGTGACGGTGACGCACTGTCTCTGTTCCTTTGCCCTCCTTGAAGATCCTTCCCTTCCTTCTCCCTTGCTGTCTGTGCAGGGCCCGCAGCTAACTGGCTTTGGCTCTGACGAGTGGTGATACGGCAAACGCACAAACGTGCGTGACGGCAGCGTCGGATTGGCCCAGGAACGGCGACGGCGACGGCGACAGCGGGGGCGGCTCAGGGCGCGGCGAGTAATCAATCGATTTATCGATTTATCCGGCCCCCTCGACTTGCAGCTGACGGGTCGACAGAAGTACAGTAGTGACACAGTGCTTGACGAGGTCAAGTGTGACTCTGTGAGGACTAACACAGAGAAGTCAAGTCTCAACGTCTCAACGCAGCGCGCACCAGTGTCATGGTCTCGTGTCAACCACAGCAGACGTAGACGGACTGACGCGCACCTGGCGACGCAAACAACGACGGAAAGGGCATAGCCCAGTCTCTCCGCGCGGCATCAAATCGGGCAATAACCGCTTGGTACCAGTTTGGTACCGCGATCCTAGTCCGTGGCAATGTAGCACAAGTCACGTAGTCACATACATACAATCAAGTTACGACCGCATCGCACCGGTGGTCGTATACACATTACGGCGCGCCACCATATGCCCGGAAAGAAAGAAAGAAAGAAAGAAAGGAATCATGTCATCTAATCGCGAGAAGAATGCTAGGCCCAGCCCAAATCCATCCCGACAACAGAGTATCCTCGTCTCGACGATCTTCTCTCCACGTCGATCCCGATTTCCTCGTCACATAGTATGCCGCCTGGGTTCTTCAGGTCGGTGCAGCTCCTCCGGCTTGAGCCCGAGCAGCTCGCCTCTAGCGTCCTCGACGATCTTGGTGATGTTCGCCTTGGACACGGGTTTGACCCACCAGTTGTCCAACCCGCACCTGTCGGCGTCAGCGGGGGTTCAGACGTAGATCCCGGGGTTTGTGGGTGTGGACCGGATGCGAGACTAGATTGGGATGACTGGGGATGTGGTGGCAGTGAAATCACAGTCGCGCCGACGCACTCTACCAAGCCGTGCCGCTTCTCCTCCTCGCTCGACAGCGCTGTCACCGCGATGATCTGCGAGCGAGGCCTGGACGGGTCGTGTCGCTCGATTGAGCGCATCTCGGTGCAGGCCTGGTACCCATCCATCCTAGGCATGTTGATGTCGAGGAGCACTGACAAGTCAGCGAGGGCAGATTGTGAGGGTCCATGTGCGAACACAACGCACCTATCGAAGGCCCGGTGAACTGTTTGAACTGCTCGACGGCCTCGATGCCGTCTTGTGCTTCGCAGATATCAATAGGCTACTCGGCGTCAGCGACGGCGTCGGCGGCGGCGGCGGCGACAGCCACATCGACATGAACCCTTACCAGCTTGGTGGACAGGATCCGCACGAGGATCTTGCGGTTGATCATGTTATCTTCCACCACCAGCACCTTGATCCTCGGTGGTTCCGGGGCGGGTTCCGGCTCCGTTTCGTTGGGTGTCACGGGCGTGCTGAATCCGTTGTCGCGGGGCAGGTCGAAAAGTCCCGAATGGCTCGTCGCTGGCGTGGAGCTATCGTCGCCTACGGACGAGTTCCGTCCGGAAGATCCCGTCGAAGGGGTCCGATGCAGGGTCCCGCGTCGTCGGGACGAAAAGTAGTCGCCGAGGGAAAGACACGCGATGGCTTCCTCTGGACACATGCCCTTTGGTTTCCACAGCTGCGAGAAGCCACCGAAGAGTCCGGGACGCTTGCGGAAGTAGTCCTCGTCCTTGACTACCTTGACTGTGCTCGGAGCGCTGGGGTTGGGCGTCCCAGGAGTAGGCGCCTCCTTGGACGACGGCTCGGGCGTGCTGCTGATGGATGACCTCGGGCCGTCGCGATGGCGTACCGGCGAAGTGGGGAAACCGACATGAGCCCGATGACGGCCCAGAGTCTGACGGATGACAGACGGCGTGACAGGTTTGGGGATCCGCCTGACGTTTCTCGAGTACCGCTTCGCCTCGTCCAGCACGTCGGGATTGGGTTCGTGTCCCGGCTGAACGAGGAAGATGATTTCGTCGGTTCGGGCACCTTCCATGAGCAGCTTGCCAGTGTCCATCTCCTCGACGTCGCCGTTTGCGATGATGAGGTCGGCGTCGGGGATGGACACGATTTCGCAGCCGAGCTGGGTATACTGCCGTTCTAGCGTCTCGCCGAGTTTGGGAAGGCCAGATTGCTTCTTGTCGGACCGGTTGAAGCCGACCAGCGCGATCTTGCGCTGTTTCGGCTCGGGTGGCGTCGGGGCGATGACATTGGGTTCGAGCGGGGTCGTCGGGACCGGCGTGAGCGGGATGAGTGGCGACCGGCGCAGAACGGGCACCTCGAGGTTGACGACGCAGCCTCGACCGGGCGCCGAGCTGATCTCCATGTGCCCACCCATGAGGTCGATGACGCGGTAGGCGAGATGCACCGACAGTCCGCTTCCGGTGGTGAAAGGGTCTTGCTTTGCCCAGGGCTCGCCGAGGTGGTCTCGCACAAACGACTCGTTCATCCCGAGACCGTTGTCCTTGATCTCGATGCTGATGCGGCGGGATTGGCACATGAGCTCGCAGCCTTGAGGGGGAGGAAACCGGGCGTGTCCTTGACAGAAATGGTGACGCATCCCTCGCCCTCGATGAACTTGTACGCGTTGGACAGGATCTTTGCCAGGGCCCTGGTTCGTTAGCAAGGTGGGAGACTCTCTGCTCACTTTCTAAGCGCGCCGCCGGCGTCTTCCGTGGTCTCCTCTCCGAGCTCTGGCGGAGTCATCTCAAACACGGTCTCGATGCTGTTGAGAGGCTGCAGCGTCGCCCTTCGGCTCCGCTCGTTCTCCTCGCACGCCTCGTGGATGACCTCTTCGAACATCGAGCCGAGGGTTCTTGGTCCGCCGGAGGGCGAATCGAACAATCTCGGGCTGTCTGGTTGGAGGTAGTCCCTCGCTTTGAGGTCGAGGAAGGAGAGGATGTTGTCGACGATCCCGTGCAGGGTTTTGCCAGATGTGTCGATCGCGTCGAGGATGGGTAACAGGTCTCGGATCTGCTGCACCGAGTTTTGGTACGACGAGCAGTCGCGAGGCGCGTCGGCAAGGTCGACCATGGAGGAGCGGAGAAGCTGGGTGATGGCGAGGATCTGATGCAAAGGCGTACGCAGTTCGCTACCGGTCAGCGACAGCGTCTCGGCGTCCACTCACTGTGCCTGGAGATTGCTGTAGGAGATCTGCGACTGCTCCATTCCTCGGATCTTGCGGATGCTCATCGCCGCGGCGGTGATGCCTCCCATGACGTAGACAAACGGCAGGGCGAGCGTACTCGCGTCGACAAAGGTCTCGGGGGGTCGGTTCCACGAAGCAAACGTCGCAAAACGGACTCTGCCGTCAAAGGTGAAGAAGAGGTGCACTAGGAGGGTCTGGGTCTCGTCCGGCATGAGGGCGACGAGGCGTTGGGACAGCCCGTCATTGTCGTGCTTGTCCCACCAGAACCGCTTGGTCTTGATGTAAGCGTGGAGCTGCTCGCGGAGTATGTCCTCGGTCCCGGGACGGGTGAAGTGGAACACTGTGTCGGGATCGGCCGAAGTGCCGAGGAGTGACACGGACGGTGCGCCCGGCGCCGGGACATGGTGTACCACGGGTTCGTAAGTCTCGGGCCACGGCTTGCCCTGGAGGAAGCCGAACAGCGGGTTCTCGTGCGATTCGGAGGTCGACGAGACGTCGGGTTCGAGCGAGTCGCTACGGCGGAAGTAGAGCTGGTAGTCCTCCATCTTGACAATGGCAATGGCGTCGGCGCCGAGGATGCCTCGGAGCGTGTCCGCGGCGTCGTCAAACAGCTCGCTGTCGTCGAGTAGGGCGCGCCGTTTCGCATCGCGCGTCTCCTTGGGGCCGGTCTTGACGACTAGAGGGGGTAGATCGGGATCGGGCGCAGAACTTCGCCGCCTAGACCCGGTTCCTTTGAGTCGCAATGATTTGGACGGGTCTCCTTTGCCCTTCCCCTTCTCCTTCTCCTTCTCCTTCTCCTTCTCCTTTTCCTTCTTGGACATCTTGCCCGTCCGCAGGTGTTGAGGCATGACCGATCGGCGGAGGAAGCCGAGCGACTCTTCAAACATGTGGCTGGTCTTCTCGGCGACAGCCTCGGACTGGAGCGTGGCGAGCTGGTACACGAGCATGTTGGCGAGCTTGAGCAGCATGTCCTGTTCTCGCCGGGTGAAAGACTCGCGGGCGTCGTAGTCGAACACGGCGAGGGTCCCAAAGTCGACAGGAGGGTCTCGTCGGAGGTAGCGGAGGGGTGCGCTGGCAAGGAACTGAGGGTCAGCGCGGACCCGGATCGAACTCACTTTCATGCCTTTGGTCTTGACCACCGGGTTGTTCTTCGTGCGCCAGTCCCTGGTGGCGTCGCCGATGACGGTGCATTGCTCATACGGGTGTATGAGCGCGTGGCTGATGCAGGTCTCCTCGGCGAGTAACATCAGTGGCTCGGCGTTTGGCTGCGTCGTCAGCAACGCTACAATGGCGCACTGCGCACTCACGTCCGTGGTGTACTTGTACTCGATGTCGTCGCGGAGGATCGCAACGCCAGCGTACGCCGTGGAGAACATCTGATCGTCAGAGGGCACACGTCATGGAGTGGTTTGACGCATCGCCTCGATTCACTCACCTGCTGAGCCAGCTCGGCGTACTGCGCCATGATGGCTTTTCTCTCCAGATCCTCTTCCGGATTCCCAGCGAGCCCCAGCCGTCGTCTGAACTAGTCAGTCATCGCGCCCCACCGCACCGCCGAGCCACTCACATCACCCTTCTCCGCCTCTGACGGGTTTTCTGTCCAGGTTTCGGCCCGGGCAACCACCCCTCTCTCGCGTAATACTCCCTCAGCCGCGTCCGCTCCGCATCGCCCGAGGCCCAGTCCTCCGTCTCGGCCACATGCGTCGGCGGGTGCGCGATCAGCGCTGCGATCCCAAAGGTCTGTTTCCGCTTGTGCCGGAGTGACTCGCCGGAGACGTCGACCTCGTCGTCGCTCGCGTCGGAGCCTTCGAGGCCTCGTCGCGGGACTAGTCGGGATGAAGAGCCGCTGGGTGTGAAGCCATTGGGCAGGGAGTCGTCACGGTCAGAACCGTACCTATGAAGTGAGTCAGCGCGGTGGCAGAGACTTATCAAGCGCAAGACATGCCGGTGCACCCGCAGACTCGAGCCCAGGTTCAGACTTAGGCTCAGGCTAATGGGCTCCGACTCGCTCGACTCGCTAGACTCGCTAGACTCGCTCGACTCACTCTTGGAGCACCTCCGCCCACTCGGCGTCGGTCTGAGGAGGGGTCTCACTCTGTGGGATCAGGTCGGGGAGGTATCGAGTCGGAGACGCGAAATCGGGTATCGACGAGGACGAAGCGGGTGCGGCGGGCATGCTGGGTGGAGTGGGTAGGGCAGGGGAGGGAGTGAAAGTGATAGTGATGTTGATAGTGGGAGTGAGGGTGAAGCGGTGAACCCAATTGGCGAGGACGACCCAACCCGGTGCGAAAGGCGAAGGCTCGAGCGAGAGCTACACCACTTTCCTCGTTACGGTCGCAGTGGTCGTGGTCGATATGCTCGTCGCCCCCGGGGGACCGGTAGGCCAGCCAGAGTACTTGGTAACCCGTGTCGGTTCTGGTTCAAAAAGTCAAGACCAACAGGTGGACACGATTTGACGATTGGACGTCTGGATTCAGTGTCGTATCGTTGTCGTGTCGCTGCGTTGTCGGCGGTGCTGGCTGAGTCGCCCCCGCCGAGCTGGCTGACGAATCGAACCCGGCGCCCGTCCACGGCCGTACGGCGCGGCGCGATGTAAACTTTTGCTCTGACAAGCGCCCCGGACCGCCCGATGGGTATGCACGATGCAGTGCAATGCCGCCTCGGTTGTCGAAACGAGACTGAATCGGACGATGAGAGAGCGATGAGGGATTTGTTCACAGTCGACGCAGAAGATTGGTCGATGGGTTGAGATGGAGCAAAATGCTTGACAACCAGCGCAGGCGTAGTGCAAACCGAGGTCGAGGCAGGTCGTCGGTGTTTCCCAGCAGGGGGGTTGGGGGCGGGGGCGGTGGGCGCCGGTCGAGCCTGGGTCTGGACCGTCGGCCAAGGATGAGTGTGTCTTACGCCTGCTCAATCCAAGAGACCACTCACCCAGTCTGCGCTGCGCTCGGCGGGGTAATCGGTAGTCGTGGGTGTCTAACCCCGTGTGCCCGATGCGACGGCGCTTAATCAGGAGCCACACACACACCGGTGCCTCTGGCTCTGCGTCGTCGTCGTCCTCCCGCCTGCCCGCCCGCCTTGTTCCCGCTCCGCCCCCTCCCCCTTCGTCTTCCCCTTTGCTGATTTCTCTTCCACCTCCACGTGGATGCCCGATCGACACGATCCTAATCCCATGCATGCCCGGACGCCCGAGGCGCCACAAACCAGTTAACAATCCAAATCTCCCGATTCCCAAGCATCCCTGCCACTCGCCATCGGACCCGGCGAGCGAGGCGGTGACTGACTCGATCGAGTTGCATACCCTCCCAAAGCAACGCCCAGTTCGTATTAGATACATGAGACGATGAATTCGACCTCGACTTGGCATTCGGACACATCGGAAAGCCGCGGGCGGCATGGTCCTGGTCCTGGTCCAGGCCCGTCGGTAGGCCGGTTTCACTCGTTCTCAGGAGCAGGAGCCGCAGCTCTCGGAGATCCGCATCGCTCACCCCGTTAGCCCACTCTGATATCTATCATTCCCCTCCGCCATGGATCCGGATGCAAAAAAGGCGCCTTCCGTGGCGGACGAGGCTGGAATTTTACCAGCGGCGAAGAGATTTCCGCAGAAATTGCTGCAGAGATTTCCGCAGGAATTGCTGCAGACGCAAAGGCCAGCGCAGTGCACATACTGCTACAATCCTACTGCTACCTCGACGTCTTCACGGTCCGCTTGATCGAGAATAGAGAATAGGACTCGCGCCGGCAATGCCGAGATGGTTATTCTTGAACGTCCGAGCCCCGAGTACATTGCTGTGCTATACATACCAATGTGATCGGCGGCCGGATAGCTATTTCGCCTGATGTCGGTCGTCTGGGGATTCCGCTGGCAAAAGCAGGCAGTAGGCGGTGGCGGTTCCTCGTAAGCGAGAGAAGACGGAGTTTCCGCGTTGCCACGGCCGCCGCGGCACCGGGTCTGGAGGATTGCCACGGAGAGTCCACTGTCTGTGGGATGGCATGGGCGCCGTTTCGCCGAACCGTGCCCATCTGTGTCAGGAGCGAATGCTGCATGCGGGGCAGTGACACGACAGTGTGATGCTATGCTATGCTATGCTGTGGCTATGCTGTGACTATGACTGGGACAAGACAAGATATGTAGCTCGCGGGAGCGCAAGCTCGTGGCATCGCCAAGGAGACCAAGCCGACCAAGCACTAGTCGGCCACGCAGACCCAGGCACCCAATCGACCAAGTCGACCCAGTCGACCCCTAGCTGCCCTCCCAAAAAGTCCGACGGTATATTCCGCCTGATCCGGGCATACTTGCCCCTCACAACATGCCCTCCACACCGAGCGCGACGAGCAGCCAAGCCAGCCAGCTCACCCTCCTCTCCTCGCTCCTCCACGTGTCCTCTCCCACATCCTTGGCATACCTGTCCAGCGTCCGCACCTCGTTGCCCAGCGCCTTGCGCAGGGACGGAGACGCCGTCATGAGCATGAGCGAGAGCTCGGTGTCGAGTGTGAGTGATCGCGTGGAGAGGTTGGACGAGCCGACGAATGTGACGAAGGGGTTGGGGTTGGTTGGATCGGTGCCGAGGCCAGAGCCGTGACCAGAACCCGGACCCGGAGCCGAGCCGGTGTCCGCGCGGTGCGGAGAAACCCACATGCCCTTTGCGTGATAGGTCCACCCTTCCCGCTCCCATTCTTTCAGACGCACACCGTCGCCCCGGTCTGCATCCCAGCTACGTCCGGCTCTCGCTGCATCGCGGTGGAAGCGCGACTCGAGGAGCGTGTAGCCTTCCGGGATGAGTCGGGAGAAACCTTTGGAACCGTAGAACCCATTGGCCTGAGCAAGCGTCAGCGACGCGACGACGATACGACGATACGACGGCGATGCGATCGCTGGCGGTGGAGTGGATTGGTTGACCAATTCCGATCGGCAGCTCGACTCACTTTTGGTGACGCCGCGATGACTCGTACCGGAGCTGGCGACTCGATCACCGCGCGTTTGTAAGCCTTATACAACCCGAAATACCCGCTGGTCAAGTCCACCTCGACCGGCGCGGCGTTGTCGCCATGAGACTCCCGGACAGCCCTCCACACCTTGTCCATCGCCGCTTCCTCCTCCTTGATACCGAGCACCCCAGCTTGGATCACCGGCCAGAACCACGTGTCCACGTCCACGCGCCGCAGCCTCGCTGCGTTGGAGGCCCGCCACGAGTTTTGGAAAGCCGAGAGCGTGGCCAGGGCGTGTTGGGAGAACTGACGCGGGTGGATCGAAGGGACCGGCCAGATCAACGCCGCGGGGGTGGACGGTGAGCCAGGGGGGCAAGGGAGCGGTACGAGGTGATGTCGCGATACGGACGGACTCGGTGACGGGGAGAGGAGGTACGAGTAATGTGTGAATAGTCGGGTGATCGAGGATAGGTAGGATAGGAGAGAAGGGTGAGACTGAAAGTGGATGTAACGGTCTTGCCGGTTGGTAAAGTACGACGTGGCGAGGTTGGCACTGGACACGAGCGTGAGCGAAAGCGCGGAAGCGTCGACTTTGATTCGACGCACGAACACGACCCAACCACTCACCCGCTGAGGATCACCTCGTCGTCCACGCCATACCACTTTCCATGCCACGTGCCCCATCCCTCATCGAATCGCTCCGGCACGATCCTCTCCATCACCCCCCTGAGCTTCGGGGAGCGGTACAGCCACACCTCGACGCGGTCCCCAAACTCCTCTATCAGCGGGAGGAGCAGATGCGCCGTGGACGCGGGCTTGTCGGGCGCGGGCGTGAGCCGAGTCCCCCGGTGGTAGTCCAGGATAAACGCGGCTCGGAGGTGGGGGTTGGTCTTGAGCGTCGTCCGCAGCACGTCCAGCTGAGACGGATCAGCTTCTAAGCACTCATTCGCGGCGAGCTGCTTCGTGCTCACCAGTTCCGACTGCCCCGCGCCGATGTAGAGACTACTAATCAATATCCGTCGCTTGGCGCGCTTGATCATCGCCAGCAGAGTCGCCTTGAACTGCTCTGGCGAAGTCAACAGCTCGATCTCGTCGCCTCTTGCGCCGAAACACGGCTGCGACGCGGACAGCGCGGACGACAGCGCTTCAAAGGCCGGATGGCTGTGCGGCGAGGCTATGCCATCGGGCCTGCCTGCTGGCGACGACGAAGACGAGGAGGTCCAACGTGCCAACACCGGTGTAGACGCTCGCCAGCGGCCCGAGGGGATGCGGACCGCGGGCAGACGCGAGGGTCCGGCCGTGGCGTGCGGACATGCTCGCAGCGGGGCGAGCAGGGTGGATGTCCGGCGCATGATCCGGCGTGAGGAGTGAGGGGTGAAATGAGGGGATGGAGGTGTGTTGATACTGCAGGTTGGATTCAAATGCCAACTTTTGGCTCACCCTCTCGGAGCGTGGCGGTGGACGGGATCAAATCCACGTGATCCACCGTGACATCACCAGCGCCAGGCTGGCCGTGGCCGGGTCGCTGCGTTGCGTTGCGTTGCATTCCCCAGCAACCAAGCAACCAAGCACAGGATCGGCTGCCGACGTTGCCATCTCTTCCTTCATCGCCATTCTTCCTATTCACCTATCCCTCCCGGAACAACATCGCCACCCAGATCACTGGCAATCTCAATCCCGTCTTGACGACCCCGCCTCGTCCATCTTCCCTCGCTCAGACCGCTCTTCTCACGTCGCCCATCCCACCGCCCTTGCAGGGCTTCGCCCATCCTTGCCATGTCATACCCATACCTCGCCCGTACGACGTGAGTGCCCACGAGAGTCCTCACTTCCTGCTCCGCCTACCTTCGCCATTCCTCCATCACCTATCGCTGCCTCCGCGATCCGCAGGTGGAGGCCGGGGTCGCTCGAGTCACCACGCCCGAACCATCGCTAACCAAGCACAGCCTCAAATACAAGTCTCCACACGCGACAGACCTGTCCTTCGCCAAGGATGAGACGTGGGTACTGCTACCTAACCATCAGACGTCGACGTCAGACTGAATCCGTAGTATCCGCGTGACGGGTCCCTCGCCGGATGACGAGGATTGGTTGGTGGGAGAGACGCTCGATGGGTCCAAGCAAGGAGGGTTTCCAAAGGTATGTGCTGTGTTGGGGCCAAACGCGGCTTACCTTCATAGGATTTCATCACTCCCATTGATGAGGAGGCGACAAGTGCCCCTGCTACAGAGTCAGCCGCTGCGGCGGCCGTTCCGCCAGTCCCGCCTGCTGAACCCAAGGACGAACCCGTGCCCTCGGCACCCGCTGGAGCCTCGGAAACGGCGCCGACGATCTCCGCAGAAGAACCATCGCCATCGCCTGTACCCACAACGGTGACACCTCCTACCGCTCCTCATCTCGATCCAAAGTCCCTCCCACACTCAACCGCCACTACACCTGTCGTCGCGACCCCCGCTCCCCCATCCGCCGAGGCCGAGGGCGAGCCGCCGAAGCAGTCCATGAAAGATCGCCTCGCCTTTTTCGCTGCTGCTCAGAACAAAGCGGCTCCACCTCCGCCTGTGAAGCCCAAACCCGCCACTGGCGGTCTCACGTGGAGCCAGCGCCAGAAACTGCGACAGGAACAAGAGGCCAAAGAGCGCGAAGCAGGTGGGGCCGTTTCGGAGCAACCCGTTGCGGCGCCGACTGCACCAGCCCCGTCGTCAGAGCCGACGACGACGCAGACGCAAGCGGAGCCTGAGGAGCGCGGAGGAATGTCCGCGGCTGATGCGCAGAGCTCCATTACTAAAGGTGGGTCTCTCAAGGAACGCATGGCGGCGTTACAAGGTGCCGGAGCGTTCGGATCTCCAGCAGCGAAACCACCTCCTCCCCCGAAGCCCAGTGGCAAAGTGTGGACGAGGCCTGCGGCTCCACCGGAGCCCGAACCCGAAGACGAGCCGGAAGAAACGGCTGGAGAGGCCGTGAAGAGTTCCGAGGGGGAGGCGGGAGGATCCGCCGAGGCGGGTGAAAACGCCGAAGCCGACGAACCGACGGAAGAGGAACAGGAGAAGGCTCGTCGAGCTGCGATCGCCGCGAGGATGGCCAAGCTAGGCGCGAGAGGACCGATGGGGATGCCGCCGCCCAAACCTGCGAGAAAGCCCACCCGAGAGGCCACCGACACGGCGACGAGTCCTCCCCTCGAAGGGAACGTCTCCGCACCGACGCAATCGCCCCCGGACATCCCTGACAGCCAGAATCAGCCTCTTGCCGAGGCAATCTCTCCGCCACCTTCCGTTGCCATGCCGGCTATTCCTCGTCGCACGGCGGGACCCCGTCGCCGTGGACCGGCGACCCCTGCCGCTGGCGCCGCCGTCCCCGCCGACCGCGAAGAGCCGTCAGAGGCAGACAACCGCCTCGAGCGTGTCAACGATGACGGCACGATCTCACCCCCTCCGCAGGTCATGGTCGCCGACGAGGAGAAGCCCTTGCCAAAGACCGAAGAAGCGTTGCGTCTCGAGCAGGAGGAGGAAGCTGCTGGTCGCGGGCCACATGGTGCCGAGGGTGCCGCGGCTGCGGGTATCGCGATGACATCGGAGGGTCAGGGGGACGTGGACGAGAGCGATGACGTGGATGTGGATGTGGTGCACCAGCCTGTAGTCGGCGCGCTGGGAACCGCGGGAAGCGATGCCAGAGGTGTCGGCGTGGTTGGTGAGGGCGAAGGGGAGATTTTCGACGGGAAGGAGGACGAGCCGGAGGAGATCGAAGAGGGTCTAGTGGAAGGCGGCGATGAGAAGGATGAGATCATGCAGGAAGCCGAAGAGGGGTATCTGGCCGTGGACCATGGTGCGCCGACAATGGTGCCTGTACATCCGCCAGCGGAGGAGGAGGAGGAGCCAGAAGAAGAGGAGACTGCTCCGCCGCCACCGCCGAGAATGCGCAGCGTCGGGGATGTCGCCAAGGACGAGGTGGAGCGCAAACATGACCACGACGCGCAAGAGGAGGAAGATCTCGCAGAGGAGGAAGCTCCTCCTCCGCCGCCCAGGCGGATCTCCACCGACAGACCGTTGGGACCCCGCCCGCTCCCGACTGCACCGAGCAAGAGTCCCGCAAAGGCGGCGAATCCACTTCCGCCTCCGCCGGCGGGCAACTCCATGGTACCTCCGAGAGACGACGAGGAGGACGAGCGCGAGGCGGAAGGTCTGGGCGACGAGGATGAGGAGGATGAGCCGGCTCCGCCGCCACCGCCGAGGAAACCTTCCATGCCTGCGCCGCTGCAGATTGGGGTTCCCACACCGGCCGCACCGACATCGCCAGTCGCAAGGTCTCCAACTTCGCCGAGTATGTGTATCAGAACCCGGGCTGAATCCTGCTGACAGTGTAGTCGCCCCGAGGGTCACTCAGTCGCCGCCTCCTGTCGCTGCGCCCGCACCCGCAGACGAGCCCGCACAAGAGGACAGCGAGGAGGCGTCTCGCCGTTCGGGCATCGCCGCTCGTATGGCCAAGCTCGGCGGGATCAAGTTTGGAATGCCCCCTCCAGGCGGCAAGAAACCGTCCGCGAGCTCGACGGACCCAATGTCGCCGACGCAAGAGGCGCCGACGTCTCCAGTCGTTGACGCCCCAAAGTCCCCGATCGGTGAGCGAGAGGTGGTCGCGGAACCAGTCTCGGAGCAAGCTGGGATTGCCCCTGTAGACGACGGCGAGGAGACGCCCGAGCAGGAAGCGGCAAGGAGGCGAGCCACGCTTGCGCGACTGAGGGCAGGCGGCGCACTCGGCTTCGGGGGCATGTTTGGCCATGGACCGTCTTCGGCTGAACCTCAGGACGACGAGAGGGGTATCGAGCAGGAAGAGGAAGCTCCTCCCATCCCAGCTGGAAGGCCTACTGCCGTGGCACCGCATGAAGAGGACGATGCGCCACCGCCCCCTGCCCGTCCGCCCGTCCCCGGAGGTCGACCCATGCCGCCCGCTCCAGCTACCGAAGAGGATGTGGCTCCGCCACCACCTGCGCGACAAGCGTCGATCTCTCGTCCCGTGCCGCCGCCTCCTGCGGATGACGACGAGGAGGCTCCGCCTCCACCTGCTCGACCCAGAGCCCCGTCGCAGGATGTTCCGCCGTCACCGGTTCGTGCTGGGTCTGTTTCCCGCCCTCCCGTCCCCAGCACGGAGAAACGACGGTCCCTGTCTGCTCAAATGGAGATGCCCGCTGCGCCAGCGCCCCCGCGTCAAGTCGTCGAGGAGCCAACGACAATCCTCGAGGACGAAGCCGCGGACGCTCCTCCTCCACCCCCACCGAACAGACCCGCCCCGCAGATCCAAACTCAGCTACCGCAGACCCCACGCCGTTCCATGTCTTCGGCGAGTAGGACATCGAAGCTGGACTCGCCCGTCGGATTTTTCCCCGCGAGCAGGCAGGCTTCCCGACAGGACACGATGCCTGCGCCGCCGGCGCCGCCGTCGCCTCAGCCCGGCCCAGGATTCGAGCCCAGGCAAAGCTTCTCTCAAGCCAGACCCGGGTTCAACGAGCTGCAGGCGGCGTCGAGAGACGCGGGTGTAAGGCTCGCCAGAGCGGCCAGGGGGATGTTTGATCAGGGCAAGAAGGCATACTACGGCGTGAGTGACGACGTGTCGTCTCGAAGTGGACTTTCAGAGTCCAGCGTGATCCGTGCTGATACTCGTGCAGGATGGGAGCCCCGCTGGGTTTGTGCTCCTCGCGATGGAGAATGCGCAATTGCCGCGACCGCAGCAGGCATGGGGACTCGTGGTGTTTGAGCAAGAAGCGGCGTCTGTGCTCAAGCGACACGACGAGGTGAGCACGAGTTCGATCTCGGTTCGATCACACGATCAGTGGTGTAGTCTCTGCTGACATCCCAGCCTCGCCCTGGCGACATCGCCGCATTCCACGACGCCAAGCTCAAGGGCAAGAAAGGGCTTCAATCGTACACCCAGCAAGTGGGTTCGGTGGAGGACCCGCTGGTAGGCGTGGTGATCGAGAGTGAGGCCAAGAAGCACAAGTTGAGGGTTCTCCAAGTGGAGCGAGGGGTGAGTGCGATGCAGAGTTCACAATTTTTGCCAGTGGGAGTGTGGCTGGCACTGACACCCGACAGGTCCCCGAGGAAGTCAGTTATCGGTGCGACGACCTCAAGAGCGGGAGAGTGGTGGTGTATCGTCCGGGCATCTGACTGGGGGATGAGTCGTAGTTGTAATGGAGTAGAAGAGTGAGGGTGTGATGTAGGCATGCGAAAGGGTAGTCGGACCGTGGATCGACTTCATCGTAAAGACTTGAAACGTTATGAAGAGAAATGCATCGGTGCGGAAACGGTCGCCACGGCAAAGGCGACGGCGACGGTAATGGATGTTCGCCGCAGGGTTCGTACTTGAGAGCGTGACGGATGGGGATGACAGCGAGGGAAGAGGGATTACAGCGAGGGAAGAGCGATGAGAGATGGGACGACGAGAAGTGTATTTGGCTCGTCGAGTGATGGCTCGGGTTGAGGTGCTACTCCGTGCTCCTCACGTGGAAAGTGGAAACTTCCAGTCGACGGGCCTGGTCGGGCTCAGTACTGTCCAGACCCTTCCCATCTCGGCAAGCTGGCGCAGAACAGAACATGTCAACTACCATCTGGCAGACTGGCACAGCCGAGGACGATGCGGCGAGTTGCGAGGGGCGCAGTGCAGGGGTGGCACATAGACCGCAGATGTGGCTGTTGGCCACGACTGTATGGGGAAGCGTGGCATGGGATGGGTCAGGCTGGCGCTCAGGGCCGATCGCTTGGATGTCCCAGATAGCTTATTGTTCGCCTCGTCCGGGTTCCTGCGGCGGCCTGCATCCTGCGTTCTGCATCCTGCATCCTGCATCCTGCGTTCTGCCTCCCGCCTCCTGCATCCTGCCTGTCTTGTGCGGTCCGGGTGTTGCCAACCTGCCTCGCTGCATTCGTTCTGCTTCTGCTGCGTTCTGCGCCTCGTGCGCACTTGGGCCTCTGAACTTTCTCCAACGCTTACCGTCCGCCTGGTTCTGGTTCTGGGTCTGGCGGTGGCTCTGGTCCTCGTGGTGGTTCTGGCCCCATGCATCCTGTGAGCCGGCACGAGAGCCAGAGCGCCAGCCAAACATTCCCAATCCAACCACGACGGATCCGAGTGCTACGTGTCCTGACCAGCGGTCCGAACTCGTGGCGGGCTGGGCCCGACCCCCCGACCCCCTACCCCCGACCTCCTAGGAAACACGGGGACCGGGGGTCGTCGATCTGTGCGCGATTGTCAGTCTTGCACAACTCTCGCGCCAAAGCTGCGGCTGCGGCTGCGTGCACGCACGCTCTGCACCCCGGATCGCCGGGAAGCCCCAGTTACAACGAGGCGTAAAGGCGTTCTTGTGCTTGCTAAAGACGAGACGACGGCGTTGCTCTGGCTCTGGCTCTGGCTCTGGCTCTGGCTCTGGCTCTAGCTCTGGATTTGGGTCCGGACTCGGATTCGCAGCGTGACCCTTTCAGGTCTGTGATCTTGTCATAGTCAAGCAGCGACGAGGTGAGAGGCGGCAAACAGGCCACTGCTATTCAGAGGGACTCGTTACAGCCCCCAAGCACGACTTTAGCCCGTGCTGTGCGGTGCCCGTGCCCTTGTCCGTGTTCGTGTAGAGCGTGTAGAGCGTGCAGAGTGTGTTCGTGTAGAGCGTGTAGAGCGTGCAGAGTCTGTAGACAGCGGGCAACCACACCGTTCCGAGCTACCGTGATAGTAGCGGAGCCCACTCGACTCGTGGGCGTACACCACCACCACCGCCACCACCACCGCCACCACCACCGCGGCCGCCACCGTATCCATCGTCATCTTGCACGGTCCAGCTAAGCAAAGGCGCCTAACAGGCTCCCCCTTATCTACGCGACAACGACGAAACCCCGAGTCCCGAGCAGTCGCCAATTGCCCTGTCCGCCAACCCACACGTTACCATCGTATTGGCGTATTGTCGATCTGGATCCCCAGCCCCCCCTGGCTCCCCTGGCCCCCTGCCCCTGAAGTCTCATCTCGTCGCATCTCTCTTGCTTGCTCCATTATACCTTCGCACCTCCACTCACTGCACCACTCCATCCGCCCCTCTGGCATACCTCGACGATCCATCCTACGCCGACTGCATCGTCGTCATTCAATTATCGCGAGCGTATTGTTCTATCCCACTACTGCCCCCGTCCCACTAGTCCCTGTCACAACACGGCACGAGGCACCGAACCCGGAGCGACCCCGAACAGCCTGGCCAAGTAGTCCTACAGTAGTAGTAGTACCGGTTCAGTTCATCTCTTCACTTCCTACTTCCAGCAACCGCCTCGTGTCCGCTTAGTGCAATCGTGCAACTGGACTGGACCTCCTGGCTCCGCCTTCACTCCCCTCGTGCACACTAGCCAGCCCGACACCGACAGTGTCCACCCGGTACCTCGCCCTCGCCCTCGCGCTACCTTCCAATCAACCCATCCTCGCTTCCGAGGTGCATCTGCCTCGTCCCCGAAATCACTCGCACCATCGCCCATCGCCCATCGCCCTTTGCTCATCGCTCCTCGCTCTTACTCATTCTGGTCGCGTTGGGATAGTCGACCGCCCACAAGCCGTGCCCACGGTCAACGACGACCACGAGCGCTATTGCAACGCTGGGATTTGCGGTTGAAGCCGCTCGGACCTGCTGCGGGTGACATCCACTCGAGCAGACAGACACAAGCGACCCGACGCGTGCGAGTGCGACAAGCAACTTGCAACTTGCGCTTGTGCAGCCAGCTCCATCCAGCTGATCCCTCGAGTCCATCCAGCCTCCCGCCCTTGCACCGACGAACGGCGAACGGCGGACCGCCGGGTGCTCTGACTCTGGTGCTCGAGGCAGGCAAACGGTGTTGGAGCGGATCTTGGGCCGGCGTGCGCTGTGACAGGCGAAACGAGTGGACGATCAACAGAGTCGAGTTGGGTGAGTAACCTCGCAAAGGTCCTGAGGAGAGATAGCGCTGAGCGCTCGCCCCAGGTGCCTTGGCATCAACCTCTGATCAATCAATGAATCAATCACTCAATCACTGATCCAGCCCCCATCAAACCATCAATCAACCCATCAATCACACACAGGCCGTCCCCGTCCCTGTGGCTGGGCCTGTACCATCCCC